>CM038682.1:711862796-712462796 GCA_021605205.1 Aegilops longissima
GAAGAGTAAGATTCTTTGTTGTACTTGTAGTTCTTGACTTTGTTGCTTTGTCTTGTATCTGATTTGCTTCACGCTGAACCCTTTCCTTTTCGTGACGCCGCCCAGAAGCGTCAAAGAGAGCCAAGGCCCGTGATTGTCATCGAGGCGAACCCACCACGACAGGGAGGCGTGTCCGAGAGACCATCTTGCGGACCAAGCGATCTTCCTCAGAGCAGCCCCAAGCGCTGCCCCCAGCATAAGTATATGGTTTACATCCTGCTGTTAGGCGTGCATGGGTGCCCTTTCTTTGCTGATATCTGACTGTTGGTTTGTGTAGGAAGCAGAGCAGCCCCACCAGAGTGCCACAAGCCGCTCTTGACATGCCATCTGCTTGACTACACCGCCAAGGGAGGATTCCCGGCAAGGAGCGTTCTCCGGCAAGGGAGACTTCTCCGCAAGGGCAGTTCTCCGCAAGGGATAGCGCCAGCGACCCTCCGGTGGTTGAGACCACGGCTGCAGATCCTAGTACAGGTAATCCTCTTGCTTGAAAACTTCCCTTGTGTTCTTCTTCTTCTGATTTTATTTTTGGATATTTTGCTTGACTTTTCTTTCTTTTCCGGTCGTCAGATCCATCTGCCACAGAGCCGATGGAGACCGAGGTCGCCGGGCGAGGACGACGCGCACATCGACGACGCCGCCGCCATCGAAGAAGAGGTTGGCGCCGACGAACCCGCCGCGAAGAGGCCGCCAAAGCTGCCGCCGCAGAAGCCGGGCGAGGTCCGGCAATCGCACCGACGCCCCGAGGCCGCAGGAGCGCCAGCGCCATACATCGACCGCCGATCCCTCCGCCGCTGCTGCAGCTGCCAGCTCCAAAGAGCCCCAGCCCGCACCTATCTCAAGGCCGGCGATGGCGTTTCATCAAGCTCCCCAGGCGCCGAGCTCTAGGGCGCCGGTCAAGGAGAGACCTTTGATGAAGAGTTGCTCGCCCACTGGGCGACGCTGGTCGACGCGCCAAGCAGCAAAGAAGCGGCGGAGTCGAGGAGGAGC
Organism: Aegilops longissima; assembly: GCA_021605205.1. NCBI lineage: Eukaryota > Viridiplantae > Streptophyta > Magnoliopsida > Poales > Poaceae > Aegilops > Aegilops longissima. Next base: position 711,863,823 of record CM038682.1, read on the forward strand.
AGCTGCCGCGAAGCTGCTGCCGCTCTACCGCCCGACAGGCCAAGCTGGAATCCGGAAGCGCTTGTCGCGAAGGCGGGAGCAGACATCAAGAAGCGCGCGGAGGAGCTCCGGGGCCTCAACCAAGAAGCTCTCCGGTCTTTGGCAGAGGAGCGGAAGCGACTCACCGAGGAGCGCAAAGCCTTCCTCCTCAAGAAGGCTGAAGCCGAGGAGCAACAGCGGCTTGCCACCGAGAAGCTGTCTGCGCAGGAAGGCGAGTTGGCGCGGCGGAAGGTCAATCTTGACAGCCACGAGGAGGATCTTAGAGCATGAGCAAACATTTGGCGGGGCCCTCAAGGAAGCAAAGGATGCCGCCGCAGCTGCCGAGGCCGCCAAGAAGGAGCTGGAGACAGAAGGTGACGCAGCTGGAGGCCAATCTCAAGGAGAGCGGCGAGGAGCTTGCTGTACTCAAGCGTGAGCGTGAGAAGGACGCCACACTCTTGGTGAGCTGCAGGTCGTCGTCTCGCCGAGAGGAGCAAGGAGCCTAGCGCCGCCAAGGACTCCAATGCAGATCTTGAGTTGAAGCCGACTACTTTGACTCAGACGCTGGACGGCGCCAGGGAGCAGGAGGTGGCCTTGAAGGAGAAGATCAAGGCCGACGAGGCGTTGTCAAGTCTGCCGCCGCCAAAACACCTTCAGGGAAGAATGTGGAGCGCTGGACCGAGGGTCTCGTGGATGTTGCCGCAGCCATCGGCTGTGGAGCCGGCGCGCTTGGGGATGGATGATCTCGGTATTCTCCGATGAGCACCTCCAACCCAGCGCCAAGCTCAGCTTGTTCTTCAAAGGCGTGGCGACGGCCCTCCAGCGACTCCGGGAAGAGATCCCAAAGCAGCTGGCCGACGAGTCACGCCAGATCTGTGCGGGAGCTCTTCAAAAGGTGCTGATGAAGGTGGCCTTCCGCAATCCAGGCCTCAACCTCACCAACGTCCTCAAATCCTTGCCGTCGGATGCTGATGTGGATGCGCTCAAGACCCTTGTCGCACCCATTGTGGACAGGGTGAGCGGGATCAAGAGGGTTGATGGCGATCGCGTAGATTAGGCTGCCCGTTTTCTCTTTTCCTTGTCGCTGCTAGTCATGTTATTAGAACAAACTATTAGAGCTGCAACAAGCTATCTTGTAATATAACTCTATTTCGGGTAGTGATTGCTATGCTATTTCCTTTACTTGAGTCCTTCCTTTGTATGTTTTTGCCCTACGCTTTTAGGGAACTTGTCGGCGCGGGCACCTTAGTCATGAAAGTGCTGAAAAGGGACGTCAAGAGCCTGCTGGCGGTGCCGCTACCGACAAGAAACCTTCTCGCAACTAGTCGCAGCTCACTTAAGTTGTTGAGCGGACTCGAAACAAAGTAAGGGCGCAACTAGCCACGAGTTGGTTCCTCCGCGCACATGTTTTCCATACAAAGTACGGTCGTTCGAGGAGAATAACTTAAAAATTTTAAAGCTGATTGCTCAAACTTTAGCAACTTAGCTTTTCTGCCGTTTGCTTCCCGGTAAGACGAAACTTCCTCGAGCGACGTTTGGTCCACACCGTTATCTTCTCCTTTCCCCCCGGCAAACTTGTGGGCGAGGGAACCTTCCTTTCTTTGAGAAAGAGAAAGAAGAGAAAATAAAGATATGGAGCCTTATGGCTCATTATTGCTTACCGGAGATAGGCGCTGCACATAATGTCAGATAATGCATGCAAAAATAAAGTAGAGAGCATGAAATTGACAAGCTGTGCGGAGCACATGAGCTTTACTTATGCACGGGGTCTGTGCCCGGCTTTGTACAAAGGATTACATGCAACATCGGCAAGACTTGTACAAAAGGTGGTTGCCGGAACAGGTTCCGCAACCGCACCCTCACGGGTAAAACTTACGAAGATGCTCAATATTCCGTGAGTTGCTCACCGAATGCCATCTTCGGTCTCAAGGCGGACAGCGCCAGTGCCTAGTGACTCGCTTCACCCGGTAAGGGCCTTCCCACCTCAAGGCCAACTTGTTGGAATTCTTGGCGGACTGAACGCGCCAAGAACAAGGTCGCCTTCCTCGAGACTTCCGCACTAACTTTGCGGCTATGGTAGCGGCGCAAAGCTTGCTGGTATCGAGCAGCTCGTGACAGCAGCTCAAGACGGTCCTCCTCAAGGAGCAGTCGGCCATCTTGTCGCAACCGCTCTTGCTCGAGCTCATCATAAGCGAGCACTCGAGGTGACCCGTGATACGAAGTTCCGTGGGGAGAACTGCCTCTGCTCCATAGACTAGAGCGAAGGTGTCCGCCGCTGGCTCGATTTGGCGCCGCCCCGATCGACCAAAGAACCACCGCAGCTCCTCAATCCAGCTTTCTTCCGCACTTGTGCAGCCTGTCGAAAGTCCTGTTCTTGAGCCCGCGCAGCACTTCAGCATTCGCCTTTCCGCTTGACCGCTACTTCTCGGATGAGAAATAGAAGCGGCAGCGGACCTTGGCGCCAAGATCTTGGACGATTGCATGAAGGTGCGGCTCAGAATTACGTGCCATTGTCGGTGATGATCCCGTTAGGGATCCCAAACGGCAAACAATCGACCAAGAACTTGATCACGACCGTGCTCTCACCTTCCTCATCGCTTCCACTTCCGCCACTTTGTGAACTTGTCGATTGCAACGATAAGTACTCAAAGCCCCGACAGCTCGGGAAAGGGGCCGAGATGTCGAGCCCCTGCATCGAAAATGGCCAGGATAAAGGGATCGCCCGGAGAGCTTGAGCTGGCTGGTGTATCTGCTTGAATGGAACCGCACGCTTCACACTTGGTTACTTGTGAAGTTGCATCCGGAGGGCTGTCGGCCAAAAGAAACCTTGCCGGAATGCTTTGCCGGCAAGTGCTTTGCGCCAATGTGGTGACCATATATGCCTCCATGTATCTCTGCCAACAGCTTCATCCATCTTCCCGTGAATACACTTCAATTTCACACCGCTGAGTCTTCTTCATGCAGCAGTGTTGTCGATAAACTGGTACATACTTGACCGCCGGCTACTCTTTCCGCTTCTTCTTGCTCTTCGGAAGTTCTCCTGTCTCAAGGAAATGGACAATCTGTCGTGCCCATGCCGGAGCTTGCGGCTCGACAACAAGGACTAAAGGCACATCTGCTGCTGCGGAACATCCGCTTCTACGGCGAGAACTCGCGGCTCAGCCGGGCTTGACGCCTCGCAAGCTTGCCGGAGCAAAACTTATCGGGAGCGCTCTTCAACGGAACAAACCCTAGGGCTTGTCGGAGCAGACGCTCCTCAAGACTCTTGGTGTTGATCTTGGGACTTTCCGGCGGCGGCTTCGGGAGCTCACGGAAAATAGTCACCGAAATCAACTTCCTCTTCTTGTTCTGTCCAGCTTGACGTCGTTCATGACGGTTGAGTCAGCTTGAGCACAAAGATCCTGGTTCCATTGTGTAACTTAAGTGCGGCGCACTTTGACAAAGCCATCAACAATGTCGCTCGAGCTCTTGGAACAAATTCCATTTGTAGGCCGTCAAAGTGCTCTTCTAGCTTTCTCACTTCATCAACGAAGCTTCCATCAACGGACTCGATAATTTTGTTCACTTGGCGGATGACAAGCTGTGAGTCACCCCGATAATGAGCTTCTTGATCCCAAGGTCTCATCATGATCTCGAGACCGCAAGCAAACCTTCATACTCTGCAGATTGTTTGTTGCTTGCTCCTTGGGAAAGTGCATCCGACTACGATTTGAGGTGTTCTCCGTGGTGCGATAAGCACGCTCAAGACCGCGCTTTGCAGCGAGAAGGCACCATCAAAGTACATCAGCCACTCTTTGCTTGCTTCCTTGACGGCAATGCTCGCTTCGAATTTCTTCATCTTGTGTTGGCGCCCATTCTTCTATGAACTCCGCCAATGCTCTACTTTGATAGTTGAAGTGCTCTCAAACTTGAGGCCAAAGCTTGATAGTTCAAAGGCCCACTCGACAATCCTGCCTGCTGCTTCGGATTTTGCAAGATCCTCTTCAGCGGAAAACGAGTGACGATCGTGGATCTCATGTGCTTGAAAGTAATGGCGCAGCTTTCTCGAGGCCATGAGAAGGCCGAAAGCAATTTCTGCACACCGAGTACCTTGACCTAGCCCCCGCAGAAGGGAACCGACAAAGTAAACTGGGCGCTGCACCATCCTTTTCATCTTCTTCACACGCCGCAGATCCATCTTTGTCGGGACCAGAGCTTGCCGGTGAAGCCCCCGCTTGTCGCTGGATGCATCTGCCGTGGTTGTTGGCTCATCATCCGCCTCCCTCTCCGCTACTAACGCATCACTAACCACTTGATTGGTTGCCGCTATATATAGCAGCAACTTCTCTTGTGGCCTAGGTGCGACAAGTATTGGAGTGGAAGACAGGTATCTCTTTAAGTCCTGCAGCGCAGCCTCCGCTCGAGTCCATTTCATTGACCTGCCTTTTTCAAGATTTTAAAAATGGCAGGGCGCTACAGCAGACCTAGAGATAAACCTGCCGAGAGCAGCTACGCAACCGCAAGTCTTCGTACATCCTTGACGCGCTTTGGTGCTTCAATCTGCTCAATGGCCTTGATCTTGTCGGGATTGGCTTCAATTCCCGCTGAGATATGAAGAACCCGAGAAGCTTGCCGGAGGGGACTCCAAACACGCACTTCTCGGGTTGAGCTTGAGGTTGATCTTGCGCAGATTTGCAAAGGTTTCGCTAAATCTTGAATCGAGTTTTTGTCCTTGCTCTTGACCACTATGTCATCCATGTAGGCTTCCACATTTCTGTGTATTTTCGGCTCAAAAGCGTCGTGGACTACTCTTGCAAATGTTGAACCAGCATTCTTTAAACCAAAAGGCATTCGTACGAAACAGTATGTGCCACATGGGGTGATGAATGCGGTTTTCTCCTCATCCTCTTCTGCCATGAAGATCTGATGATATCCTGAATATGCATCAAGAAACGAAAGCAAGTCACATCCGGCCGTGGAGTCAACAATCTGGTCGATGCGCGGCAAGGGAAATGGATCTTTGGGACAAGCTTTATTAACATCGGTAAAGTCAATACAAAGCCTCCATTTCCGCTTGCCTTGGCGCACGCACTACAGGATTGGCCAACCACGAGGATGGAGCACCTCCGACAAGGCCTGCTGCTTCCAATTTCTTGATTTCTTCTCGTGATGAATTCTTGCGCCCACCGCTTGCTTCCTGACTTTCTGCTTGACGGGCCGCGCATGAGAACGGACAGCAAGATGGTGCTCAATTACTTTCCAGAACACTGGGATGTCGACGGTTGCCACGCAAACACGCCGACATTCGCCCGCAGGAAAGCAACGAGCGCGCTTTCCTATTTAGGGTCGAGAGTAGCACTGATGGTGAAGGTACCACCAGTGCCATCCTCCTTGGCGGACACCCCCTTGGTCTCTGGTGGAGCCGCCATCGTCTTCTTACACTTGACGGTGGAGCTCGATGGTGCGTCCTCGACGGTAGCGCAGCACTCCGAAGAGGTGCGCTTGCCGGAGTGGGCATCGGAACTCTTGCCGGACTTGGTCTTCCTCTTCGCCCCGGGAGCTTCAATGGCAAGTGACTTGTGATCTGCTGTGGCTGCTGCTTCCCGGTAGATCTTGTCGGCGCAGATAAGAGCATCCTTCTTGTCGCCAGGGACAGAAATGACACTTATCGGGCCCGGCATCTTCAAAGATGTTGTATGCATAGTGAGAGGCTGCCATGAATTTGGCGAGTGCCGGACGGTCAAGTATCCCATTGTAAGGCAATGGAAAGTCAGCAACGCTAAAAGTGACCTCTCGATCCTGAAGTTCAGCTTGCTGCCAAATGTCACCGCAACGTGATCTTTCCTTCGCTTGCTCCTTCCCCGATTGATTCCTTGAATGTGCCGTCTCTTCGAGCTCGCCATCGTGATCCGGAGTTTCGGAGTACCGCGGAGGAGATCAGGTTCTGCCGCCCCGCCATCAACTATCATCTTAGTGACCTTGAGGTTGCGGATACTTGGTGAAACCAACAACGGCAAGCACCCGACCGCAGTTATGCGATCAGGGTGGTCCTCAATATCAAAGATGATAGGCGTGCTGGACCATTTCAGAGGCTTGCGAGACTCGACGGATGGTTCTGCCGCATTGACTTCCCGCATCCACCGCTTGAGTTGGCGGTGTGAAGTATGCGAGAGGCACCACCGCCAACGCACAGGACCTCTCGGGCTTTCTCGAACTCCCGCTCATCGGTCTCGCCATCATCCATATCTTCATCGCCGCCGCCATCTTCATCCTTGCCGCCGCTTGGCCTTGCCGCAAGGCCCTCCCCGCCGGGCGTTTCTTGCTAGTTCCTCCAAGACCTTCCCGGCCTTCTCCTTGTCACGCCGTCAGATTCAGCCTTTTGTTGCTCGACAAGCTGCTCGACCTTCTTGCAGCTCGAGGTCATGACCCTTGGTGCGGTGGATCTTGCAGTACTGCTTGTTGGTGCCGTCCTGCTTGTCGGCGACCGCCACAGCCTGGCAGTTGGTGCCCGTGGCAACCTCCTTGCCGGAGCCACCAGCCTTGGCCTTCTTGGCACCACCTCCGTTGCCGGACTGCTCAAAAACTAGCACATCTTTGCCTTTCTTCTTCCTGTTATTTCGCCGCCGGCTTTTCTTTGCCGGGGCGGCCTCCTCACTATCAGATCCTCCTGCTTCTACATTCTCTCCGGGGAGTTTCCTCCCTTCCTCAGCACGTGCACACTTGTCGGCCAGGGCATATAGCTCACTTACGTCTCTGATCTTGCACATCGCCATCTCCTCCCGCATCCTGGTTTCGCACGTTCTGATGGAACGCGCTGATTACCGCAGCAGGGTGGACATCTGGGATGTTGTGCTGTACGCGGCTGAATCTCTGAATGTACTTGCACAGGGGCTCTCCTTCCTTCTGGGAGAGCAGATGAAGGTCGCTCTCTTGGCCATGAGGCTTGTGGTCACCAGTAAAGGCGATTTACAAACTGATGGCATAGATCTGCCCATGAGGATATGGAGTTGTCCGCAAGTGCATGAGCCAGATCTCGACATTGGGCTTGAGCACCGCCGGGAAGTAGTTGGCCAGATCTTGTCGCCTCGCCCCGCAGCTTGCACCGCAATGGTGTAGATGCTAAGGAACTCCGACGGATGCGTCTTGCCGTCGTACTTCTCTGGTACGTCTGGCTTGAAATTCTTCTTGCTAGGCCACTGGACTTGCCGCAGCTCACGAGTGAACGCAGGACAACCTACCGCGTACGGCAAGTCACCTAGTTCCCCTGGCGCATGCATGTCGACAGAGGGCCCAGTGCGCTGGTCGGATTGACGCCGTGCATGGTGGTTGCACCCCCACCGGTTTCGTCGCCACCGGCTCGTGCTTGGCAGTCCTGCCGCGGCAGCGATGTACTCGGCTGCCGCGGAGTGTCGCGGTTGGCAAAGCGGATGAGACTCTGAATGGTGGCCCTCCATTCATCGACCTTGTCGGCTGTTGGAGGGTAATCCAGGAGCAGTTGAGCTCTCGCCAAAGCTTCTGCTGGAGTGGTGGGTGGTAGTGGCGAACGGCGCGAGGAGCGAGATATGCTCGGACTCCTAACTATGTTAGAAGGAGCAGTATCCCGTCCAGGCGACCATTCCTCGCGTGTGCCTGCATGTTGGCGTGCATGCTGGTCTTGAGCATCCCGAGATCCACCAGCTCGACCTTGGTCCAACGAACGTATGGTACTGTGAATACCATGACGCTGTCGGTCCCGCGCCTCCTGAGATGGGCGCGGTGCATGTACGGACGCCGAGGTCTGCGCAGCCTTGTCCTTGGACTTGGCAGCACCGTGGGCTCCCTCGTCGACGCCCGTTCTTCCGCCGGTGTCTACCCCACCACCCATTTGCTCCGGTGGTGGTGGGATCGACGTGGACGGATCAGCTGCCACCGAAGCCTTCTTCTTCGGTGGCATGTCGATGAAGACGATGAAGATCTAGCTCGTGTGAACGCCGGATCAGGTCCACACAGCCTCGACGCTGAAACGCCCTCGATGCGGCTATATCTCCCACGTGTCGAAGCACGACTTAGAGGCATAACCGCATTGAAAGCAATGTCGCAAGTGAGGTAATCTTCACACAACCCATGTATTACATAAGGGAAAATAGAAACATAGTTGGCTTACAATCGCCACTTCACACAATACATGAGTAAAACATTACATCATACAGATACAATCAAGGTCCGACTACGGAACCAAAACAAAAGAAGACTACCCCAAATGCTACACAGATCCCCGATCGTCCCAACTGGGCTCCACTACTGATCAACTGAAACGAAACAACACAAAGAACAAGATCTTCATCGAGCTCCTCCTTGAGCTCGGGTCCAACACCTGCGCGGTTTCATCGGCACCTGCAAACTGGTTTTTGGAAGTATCTGTGAGTCACGGGGACTCAGCAATCTCACACCCGCGAGATCAAGACTATTTAAGCTTAAAGGTAGGACAAAGTGGTGAGGTGGAGCTGCAGCAAGCGACTAGCATATAAGGTGGCTAACATACGCAAAAGAGAGCGAGAAGAGGAGGCAAAGCACGGTCGAACAACTATGATCAAGAAGTGATCCTAACACAACCCACGACAAACATAACTCCAACATCAGTGTTCACTTCCCGGACTCCGAGAAGAGACCATCACGGTTACACACGCCGTTGGTGTATTTTAATTAAGATCAACTTCGGTTTTCTACAACCGACATTAACAAATTCCCATCTGCCACATAACCGCGGCACGGCTTTCGAAAGTTCAAACCCCGCAGGGTGTCCCAACTTAGCCCATGATAAGCTCTCGCGATCAACGAAGAATAGACCTTCTCCCGGAAGACCGATCAGTCTCGAATCCCGCTACAAGACATTTCACAGCAATAAAACAAGTCCAAGAAGACCTCCCGGCGCGTCGACACCTCGATAGTAGCCGCACGATCTCGCCTCGTGCCACGACCGGATGAGCAGACGACGCAACCGACGATACCCCAAGTTGCCTCGGGCGGCACCGCAAGTGGTTCTAGTTTGACCAACACTTAGACAAGCATTGGCCCGGGGTAATAAAGATGACCTCGGATGCGCGACTCCCAAGGGAAAAAGGCTAGGTGAGGCAAATGTAAACCAATGTTGGGCCTTGCTGAAAAGTCTTATTCAAAGCGAACTGTCCAGGGGTCCCATAAATCACCCGACCGCGTTAGGGACGCAACAATCCGGGAACATAACACCGATATGACGGAAACTAGGGCGGCAAGAGGAACAAAACACCTGCATAAGGCCGAGCCTTCCACCCTTTACCAAGTATATAGATGCATTAATTAAATAAGATATATTGTGATATCCCAACAAGTAAACATGTTCCAACAAGGAACAACATTTCCATGTTCCAACAAGGAACAAACTTCATCTTCACCGCAACTAACAACGCTATAAGAGGGGCTACAAAGCGGTAACATAGCCAAACAACGGTTTGCTAGGAAAGGATGGTTAGAGGTTTGACATGGCAATGTGGGTGGCATGATATAGCAAGTGGTAGGCATCGAGCATAGGCATAGCAAAAGAGCGAGCATCTAGCAAGCAAAGATAGTAGTGATTTCGAGGGTATGGTCATCTTGCCTGAAATCCCGCAAGGAAGAAGAACGAGTCCATGAAGAGGACAAACGGGCGTAGTCGAACGAATCCTCACAACTCCGGAACAAACCCGAAGCTAACGAGAGAAGCAAACCGGAAAGAAACAAACAACATGATAAATGCACAAGCATAAACAAGGCATGATGCACAAACAAATATGATGCATGTCCGGTTTAATGAGGCATGGCATGGCAAAATGCACAAACAACACTACAAGTTAAGTGGAGCTCAATATGCAACGAGTTGCATATTGACGGAACACCACAACACTTATTTAGTTCTCTCTCGGTTAGGTACACAGCAATATTAAATGTTGTTAAACATGGCAAGAGGTGAAGCATGATTAAACTAGCTATTTAGGCAAGTTTTAATGAGGCCGGAAATAAGAAACAACAATTCCGGAAAATCCCCATGAGCAATATTTTAGATTCGGTACTGTTCTGCCCTAAACACAATTTTAGAGTTGTTAAACAGCAACATAAAGTGGACCATGCTAATCTAGGCATTTTTCCACCCCATTTACATATAAAGAACATTTAAATCCGAGTTACGGTTATTTAGTTATGAATTAAAGCATTTTAGCATGGCATAATAGCAAATTAATGCAAACATCAGTTTAAATATTTTAAACATGGATGAAAATGGCATATAATTAATCTAAACGAAATTCTAAGAAATTTACATGTTTAAACCATTTTAATCCGATGCACGGTTGATGAGTTATTAAATGCATGAAGTCTAGGGACTTTTCTCAGAAACAGAAATCCTCGGATAAATAACAAAATCACAAGACGGAAAAAAATAGCAACGGGCCGATCCGGGATCTGGCCCAACAGAGCACAGGGCGGGTTGCTCACCAGCCTCATGGGCCGGTCGGTGGAGAGGCTCGCAGGCCGGAAGGGGCGCCGAGGGGCAGCCGGCTGGGCTCGGCGCCGGCTTCGCCATGGAGGTCGGGAGGCCCACGCGACGCGGCGGTTGCGCGGCGCTCGCGCACGCACGCACGGTCGGGGGCATGCTGCGCGGCGGCTTCCGTGATGGAGGGATGGCGGCGAGGCAGGGTGGCGCCGCAGATCGGGTCCGGCGGGGTCGCAGTGGCGGATCCGGCCGATCCCGCCGGATCTCGCCAGACGAGGCCGGGCGGCGAGGGAGCGGCGACTGCTACCTCGCGCGACGGGATGGCGACTCTGGCGAGAGAGAGAGAGAGACGGGCCGGGGAGAGAGAGGAGGAAGCCGGACGGGGAGCAAGGGACGGGTCGGCTCGGAGGTCGCCGGGGCGGCTCCGTGGCCGGGCGAGGGAGCGCGCAGAGGAGCTCGGGATAGGGCTCTTCCGATCCAGACGAGCGAGGAAGGGAGCTGGGCTGCGGGCTCACGCGCGGAGCGGCGGCGCGAGATCCGGCCTCGGGCCGGATCTGGCTTCAAGGGCCCGCCAAGCGAGGAGGGGGCTGAGGGTGACGTGGCGACGCCGGTTGGCCGGAGGCGGCGGCTGGGTGGCGGCCGGCCAACCTGTGGCGCGCAAGTGGCGAGGATGAGGTGGAGGCGCGCCGGATTTGAGGGGAAGACGGCGGCGCTGGTGGAGGAGGTTGGTGGCGCGCCCTCGAGGTGGGAGGAGGATGGGAGATGATTGGGGCACGAGATTTTGAAGGAGGGGTAGGTAGCTGCCCAAAATGGAAGGGAGGGGGTTTAAATAGGAAAGAGGGCTAGGGTTTGGTCTGGGGTTTTGAGGGGTTTTGAGCCTCGATCGCGATCCGACGATCAGGAAAAGAGGGGGTTTTAGGTGAGCTGCGGGTGGGCTGTGACGAGAGGGTCTGGACTGATAGGAGAGAGAGGAGAAAAGCAGCCCGCAACTGCTTCCGGAGACCAAAACGTCCGACGAAGGTACCGCAATGGTACCGCTATGTTTAACGGTTATTATCAAACGGACTCGAATGCGATTTAAACTTGGCAGGCGGCCTGTCTACACTATAATAAGACCGCATGACAAGTTGCAACCCATTCCGAGAACATTATTATGCCACTTATAAAATAATATTTCGAGAAAGGCAAGCGCGCGAGTGTATCCGACTCGAACGGACAACGGAGAGAACCGCGGAATCAACGGATGCAAGTTTTGAAAAACATGCAGATGATGCCATGAGATGAGATGCATAACAAAACAAAATGCAAAACAACAGACAAAACCCAACCACGAAGGAAATAATCAATCACATCTCCGGAAAGGGCAAGAGTCGGAGTTACTTAATATGGAAAGTTGTATCCGGGTGTTACAACACTCCACCACTATTTAGAGGATCTCGTCCCGAGATCTAGGATGGCACCGGAGGGAAAAGGAAGAGGAAGATAAGAGGTAAAACTAAGTTGCTTCTTTGACAAACGAGAGAAACCAAAGAACCTTGAGAGGTTGAACAAAATGAAAGAAAGAAAACAACGAAGATGAAGAAAGTTGAAAACACTCTGGTCGAAAAGAGGAACAAGGAACATTACGATAACTTGAAGGTTGAAAAGGCATGAATCAAGAGTTTAATGGACAAGATAGAATTCGAAACCACTCCGTTTAAAACAAGATGAGAGAGGAAGAATTCGGGCAGAACTCCGATTGAGCATGGAAGGAATATAACATGAACTTGAGAAGATGGGATGATACTTGATGAAATCAACAACACACTGCCTCCGGAAGAAATGAAATAATGGAATGAATAGAACGAAGAATGAAACCAACATCTCCCACCATAAATGAATTTGAAAGAGCATCCTTACGAAGTAGGATTGAACGGAGTTGTTTGAAAAACAACAACGGTAAGAATAAGCTTGTAGTGGGCTTATGAAAACATCTCAAAATTATGAGGTGAGTTTCTGCCACCAACGGAAACACATGATTGGATTTATAACAACAAGGAGACAAGAAACTTATTTCACCGAGAGGACAAATGAAGAACTTGGGTCCTTTAAAAGCACCATAAATAGCAACAATCCTTAGGGAAAGCTTTAGGTGAAATATAGCCCAAGATAAGTCCAATGAAGAGATTGATGGATTGAAAAGATCTCTTGAACGAAGAGAAAATGATGGATTTAAAATACCTCATTCTTGACAACATGTGAATCATGAAACACGAACTCAAATTGTCGAGAATGATATAACACCACCTCAAATGATAAGGTAGAACGAATTGCACTTCGAAATGCAAGAAGAAGAATACTTGAACTCCTCAAAACAAAACATGTGTTGAGCACCATGTTCAATTTTGAGTATAGCTTGGCGGATCATAACTCGGAGAGAAATCTTGATGAACAATTGAAGAATGAAAAGAATCATTGACGAACCATCATGTAGAGCCTCCATGAAGAACTCCGGTAAAGAAAAGATGATAAAAAGGAAGAGAAGTTGACAACACAAGGTGAAGTCTTGCAGTGATAAGATGAAGCTTTGAAATGATATAACCGAGAAAAATTGGAACTCCGGAAAGAAAAAGATGGACATCTTAGAACCGATAATGATATCATGAACAATCTCCGGAAGAAAAGAATTAAACAACTCGAGGAAATAAGAATAAGATTTATTGTATGCTTATCCTTCAACAAAATAAATTGATGACAAGCAATGGATTTGGCATACTACTTATTCCCCGTGAAAAGATTAAGATAGATATGGCGCAAACTTGGGAAGGTCTTCAACGAACCACCGTAGGATTGGAAAGAACGAATGAGTCTATATGATAGCGAAGGAAGAGAACTCTTGAACAAACCACCATAATAATTGAGAATGAACGAGCAAAGGCACAATTCACCGGGAAGAATTGGAAAAACGAATAAAGATGCTTGACAAAATTTTGATACATTAGAACGAAGAGATCATGAACTGATTAGAGGATATTTCGACGATGCACCGTGAGATTTGGAAAACCAGAGTTGAACGCTTGAATGAATAATTTGAGATGATGGGCTCAAGAATCAAACTGAAAAGACTCCTGAAATGCTCCGGGTGGGTTAAAAGAATTCTCACAATCAAAACAATTATGAGGATGGCACGAAGCTAGAACCATGAATCTTGAAGAGAATGGAGCAAGATTAAAGAGAAACTCTTCTTCGGTCTTCAAAATTCGAGAATGACGACGAGAAACACCATCATGAATTGTTGAGGCACTCCGGAATGAAAATTAGGAAGGTTGAACCAACGATGAAGATAATTTGAAAGATCTTGGAGAAAGACATATGACTGATGACAATTCATTCTTACGTCAAACTTTGCAATGAATTTGGGAATAGCTCTTGAAAAATTAGAAGAGTTAGGTAAGATCCTGGGAAAAGACCTGTGGGTTAGGGCCCACTCAAAAGAACCACCGTTGAACAAATGTTTGAAATAGATATTGCACCGGTAGAGTTAAATGGCTTGAATGAGATAGCATCCTCAAAAGAACTTGAGTGAAATTGAGAATGGAAACTAGAATCTTCTGAGATATCTTCAACACTCCGGAACAATTGAATAGCGAGAAGTGGATGATTAAGAGATGCACCGACATGAGAAAGCATTTGAAATGATGAAAAGAATACGATCAACACTGAAAACTTGACTCGAGTCCGCCGGAGAAGAAAATTAGAATGGAACAATGATAAGGTTAAAGCTTCCTTAGCGTCTTCATGAGAAATCACCGGATAAAACATTTAAAGGAAATGAATGAAGAAACTTCCTCAATAAAATGGATACTTGATTAAGAAATCTGAGTCCTTGAAGAAAAAGGGTGGAGGGCGGAAATCAAAACAACTTGGGTCGGATGAAACGAACACCGCTGAGAAAAAGCTTAGAATTGATCTTGCGAATGTTGGAATGATCGGATTCACTTGAAGAGAAGCACGCCGTTGAGAAAAGAATTGACATGACAAGCTCAAGGATCAAGAAGGATTAGTATACACATAGCAATATGAGAACACCATTTAGGAAAGGTATGGAATCAACACTTGACATTGAAGCAACTCGAATACCACAAAAAGGAACAAAACAAAGGATTTGGCTTATGAATAAGCCGAACAAACACATGATAGAGATTTCGCCCAAAGTGTTCGTGGTGGGGCCACACGGACACGACGATAGCGGACGCCATGAATGACAAACAAGACGCCCCGAATCAGCATAGCCAAGGATTCTTTAAGACGCCTCGCGACCATCAGAATCGACCGTGAATGGGCGGACCACTAGACGTTGAACCCCAATCTCAAATCATACATCCGTCGGAAAGATATCCCGTAAGCTACTAGAATTCCCACCTATAAACTCCCAAACTTTCTGGTTATGCAATCTGGTGTTGGGGATACAGGGACACAAAATATATCACCCAAACTAACAATACCTAGATCCACCAGATCCATCCGTCAACACATAACCAAGAAATCCTCGAAATCGTGTACCTCGACCTTCAAAAACATCCGTTATACAAGTCATGGCAATACTCCAAGACTCGCCACAAGATCGGGCTATCGTGGTTATCTCACCAACAACTGCACAAAAGAGATTTCGATGTCGGCAAAACTCGTATTCCGAAATCTGCAACGATAAAATTGTGACGACAACACCTCGGAGCTCAACTCCCGGGACACCGCCACAACCCTTAAATGTCGAGGCACCAAGAACAATGTTCTCGCCACAAAACCATCGAACGATTCCAAGATACCCACGTGATCCTAAAAAAATTTTAGTGAAATTTGAGGAGAGAAGAGTCAAAACTCTACGTCAGATACCTCACCAGAGCGATTTAAGGACTGGGAGTAAAAGAATCCTACTCTCCGATATATATAATCCTAAGACTCAAAACATTTTCCATTCTAGACTCAACAACGCCAAGAAACAATCGAGTAGGGGCTCCTAAGTCGGGAAGGCTCGATTACCAACTTGAACGCCTCGATGCGGCTATATCTCCCACGTGTCGAAGCACGACTTAGAGGCATAACCGCATTGAAAGCAATGTCGCAAGTGAGGTAATCTTCACACAACCCATGTATTACATAAGGGAAAAGAGAAACATAGTTGGCTTACAATCGCCACTTCACACAATACATGAGTAAAACATTACATCATACAGATACAATCAAGGTCCGACTACGGAACCAAAACAAAAGAAGACTACCCCAAATGCTACACAGATCCCCGATCGTCCCAACTGGGCTCCACTACTGATCAACTGAAACGAAACAACACAAAGAACAAGATCTTCATCGAGCTCCTCCTTGAGCTCGGGTCCAACACCTGCGCGGTTTCATCGGCACCTGCAAACTGGTTTTTGGAAGTATCTGTGAGTCACGGGGACTCAGCAATCTCACACCCGCGAGATCAAGACTATTTAAGCTTAAAGGTAGGACAAAGTGGTGAGGTGGAGCTGCAGCAAGCGACTAGCATATAAGGTGGCTAACATACGCAAAAGAGAGCGAGAAGAGGAGGCAAAGCACGGTCGAACAACTATGATCAAGAAGTGATCCTAACACAACCTACGACAAACATAACTCCAACACCGTGTTCACTTCCCGGACTCCGCCGAGAAGAGACCATCACGGTTACACACGCGGTTGGTGTATTTTAATTAAGATCAACTTCGGTTTTCTACAACCGACATTAACAAATTCCCATCTGCCACATAACCGCGGGCACGGCTTTCGAAAGTTCAAACCTCGCAGGGTGTCCTAACTTAGCCCATGATAAGCTCTCGCGATCAACGGCGAATAGACCTTCTCCCGGAAGACCGATCAGTCTCGAATCCGGCCACAAGACATTTCACAGCAATAAAACAAGTCCAAAGAAGACCTCCCGGCGCGTGCCGACACCTCGATAGTAGCCACACAGATCTCGCCTCAAAGCCACGACCGGATGAGCAAGACGACGCAACCGACGATACCCCAAGTTGCCTCGGGCGGCACCGCAAGTGGTTTAGTTTGACCAACACTTAGACAAGCATTGGCCCGGGGTAATAAAGATGACCTCAGATGCGCGACTCCCAAGGGAAAAAGGCTAGGTGAGGCAAATGTAAAACCAATGTTGGGCCTTGCTGGAAAAGTCTTATTCAAAGCGAACTGTCCAGGGGGTCCCATAAATCACCCGACCGCGTTAGGGACGCAACAATTCGGGAACATAACACCGATATGACGGAAACTAGGGCGGCAAGAGTGGAACAAAACACCAGGCATAAGGCCGAGCCTTCCACCCTTTACCAAGTATATAGATGCATTAATTAAATAAGATATATTGTGATATCCCAACAAGTAAACATGTTCCAACAAGGAACAACATTTCCATGTTCCAACAAGGAACAAACTTCATCTTCACCTGCAACTAACAACGCTATAAGAGGGGCTAAGCAAAGCGGTAACATAGCCAAACAACGGTTTGCTAGGAAAGGATGGTTAGAGGTTTGACATGGCAATGTGGGTGGCATGATATAGCAAGTGGTAGGCATCGTAGCATAGGCATAGCAAAAGAGCGAGCATCTAGCAAGCAAAGATAGTAGTGATTTCGAGGGTATGGTCATCTTGCCTGAAATCCCGCAAGGAAGAAGAACGAGTCCATGAAGAGGACAAACGGGCGTAGTCGAACGAATCCTCACAACTCCGGAACGAACCCGAAGCTAACGAGAGAAGCAAACCGGAAAGAAACAAACAACATGATAAATGCACAAGCATAAACAAGGCATGATGCACAAACAAATATGATGCATGTCCGGTTTAATGAGGCATGGCATGGCAAATGCACAAACAACACTACAAGTTATGGAGCTCAATATGCAACGAGTTGCATATTGACGGAACACCACAACACTTATTTAGTTCTCTCTCGGTTAGGTACACAGCAATATTAAATGTTGTTAAACATGGCAAGAGGTGAAGCATGATTAAACTAGCTATTTAGGCAAGTTTAAATGAGGCCGAAATAAGAAACAACAATTCCGGAAAATCCCCATGAGCAATATTTTAGATTCGGTACTGTTCTGCCCTAAACACAATTTTAGAGTTGTTAAACAGCAACATAAAGTGGACCATGCTAATCTAGGCATTTTTCCACCCCATTTACATATAAAGAACATTTAAATCCGAGTTACGGTTATTTAGTTATGAATTAAAGCATTTTAGCATGGCATAATAGCAAATTAATGCAAACATCAGTTTAAATATTTTAAACATGGATGAAAATGGCATATAATTAATCTACACGAAATTCTAAGCAATTTACATGTTTAAACCATTTTAATCCGATGCACGGTTGATGAGTTATTAAATGCATGAAGTCTAGGGACTTTTCTGTAAAACAGTAAATCCCTGGATAAATAACAAAATCACAAGACGGAAAAAAAAATAGCAACGGGCCGCATCTGGGATCTGGCCCAACAGAGCACAGGGGCGGGGCTGCTCACCAGGCCTCATGGGCCGGTCGGTGGAGAGGCCTGGCAGGCCGGAAGGGGGCGCTGGAGGGGCAGGCCACCGGGCTGGCGCCGCTTCGGCCATGGAGGTCGGGAGGCCCACGCGGACGGCGGTTATGCTGCAGCGCGCCCGCACGCATGCACGGTCGGGGAATGCTGCCGCGACGGCTTCCGGTGATGGAGGGATGGCGAGGAGGCGGGGTGGCGCCGCAGATCGGGTCCGGCGGGGTCGCAGTGGCGGATCCGGTCGATCCCGGCGGATCTCGCCGTAGACGAGGCCGGCGGCGAGGGAGCGGCGACCTGGCTACCTCCGCGACGGGATGGCGACCTGTCGAGAGAGAGAGAGACGGGTCGTGGAGAGAGAGGAGGAAGCCGGACGGGGAGCAAAGGGACGGGTCGGCTCGGGAGGTCGCCGGGCGGCGGCTCCGTGGCCGGGCGAGGGAGCGGCGCAGAGGAGCTCGGGATCGGGCTCTTCCGATCCGCACGAGCGAGGAAGGGAGCTCGGGCTGCGGGCTCACGCGGGAGCGGCGGCGCGAGATCCGGCTGCGCGGGCCGGATCTGGCTTCGCGGCCCGCGAGGAGGGGGCTGAGGGCGACGTGGCGACGCTGGTTGGCTGGAGGCGGCGGCCGGGTGGCGGCCGGCCAACTGTGGCGCGCCAAGTGGCGAGGATGAGGTGGAGGCGCGCCGGATTTGGAGGGGAAGACGGCGCGCCTGTGGAGGGAGGTTGGTGGCGCGCCCTCGAGGTGGGAGGAGGATGGGAGATGATTGGGGCACGAGATTTTTGAAGGAGGGTAGGTAGCTGCCCAAAATGGAAGGGAGGGGGTTTAAATAGGAAAGAGGGCTAGGGTTTGGTCCAGGGGTTTTGAGGGTTTTGAGCCTCCGATCGCGATCCGACGATCGTGAAAAGAGGGGGTTTTAGGTGAGCTGCGGGTGGGCTGTGACGAGAGGGTCTGACTGATAGGAGAGAGGAGAAAAGCAGCCCGCAATCGCTTCCGGAGACCGAAAACGTCCGGACGAAGGTACCGCAATGGTACCGCTTATGTTTAACGGTTGGGCTATCAAACGGACTCGATGCGACGAAACTTGGCAGGCGGCCTGTCTACACTATAATAAGACCGCATGACAAGTTGCAACCCATTCCGAGAACATTATTATGCCACTTATAAAATAATATTTCGGAGGTGCAGCGCGCTGCGCGCGAGTGTATCCGGACTCGAACGACAACGGAGAGAACCGGCGGAATCCGAACGGATGCAAGTTTTGAAAAAACATGCAGATGAAATGCAGATGATGCCATGAGATGAGATGCATAACAAAAACAAAATGCAAAACAACAGACAAAACCCAACCACGAAGGAAATAATCAATCACATCTCCGGAAAGGGCAAGAGTCGGAGTTACGAATATGGAAAGTTGTATCCGGGGTGCTACAGACGCCCCCCTACCTGGCGCGCCAAAGATGTCGGGGAAGCTGATCTGACCCACGAACACCTATGGGACCGGCGGTCCGAGCCCCTTTCGGTTCGATGGGGGGCGGAGGTCGCACGAAGAGCAGATCGAGGCGAAGCACACGAGCAGTTTACCCAGCTTCGAAGCTCTCCGGAGAGATAATACTCCTACTGCTGCATGTCTGAGTGTATTGAATTCTTGCTAGGGAGCGCTGAGTGCTATGGTACACGCCAGCTGAAGGAAATATGCCCTTGAGGCAATAATAAAGTTATTATTTATTTCCTTATTTCATGATAAATGTTTATTATTCATGCTAGAATTGTATTAACCGGAAACATAATACATGTGTGAATACATAGACAAACAGAGTGTCACTAGTATGCCTCTACTTGACTAGCTCGTTAATCAAAATATGGTTATGTTTCCTAACCATAGACATGAGTTGTCATTTGATTAACGGGATCACATCATTAGGAGAATGATCTGATTGACATGACCCATTCCGTTAGCCTAGCACATGATCGTTTAGTATGTTGTTATTGCTTTCTTCATGACTTATACATGTTCCTCGTAACTATGAGATTATGCAACTCCTGCTACCGGAGGAACACTTTGGTGCTACCAAACGTCACAACGTGAATCGGGTGATTATAAAGGAGTACTACAGTGTCTCCAAAGGTACATGTTGGGTTGGCGATTTCGAGATTAGGTTTTGTCACTCCGATTGCTCGGAGAGGTATCTCTGGCCTTCTCGGTAATACTCATCACCTAAGCCTTGCAAGCATTGTAACTAATGAGTTAGTTATGAGATGATGTATTACGGAACGAGTAAAGAGACTTGCCGGTAACGAGATTGAACTAGGTATTGATACCGACGATCAATCTCGGCAAGTAACATACCGATGACAAAGGAACAAAGTATGTTGTTATGCGGTTTGACCGATAAAGATCTTCAGAGAATATGTAGGAGCCAATATGGGCATCCAGTTTCGCTATTGGTTATTGACCAAGAATAGTTCTAGGTCATGTCTACATAGTTCTCGAACCCATAGGGTCCGCACGCTTAACGCTTCGATGACAGTTCATTATGAGTTTATAAGTATTGATGCACCAAGTTTGTTCGAGTCCCGGATGTGATCACGGACATGACGAGGAGTCTCAAATGGTCGAGACATAAAGATTGATATATTGGAAGCCTATGTTTGACTTCGAATGGTTCCGAGTGAAAACATGATGTTACGGAACACCGGGGTTACTGAACCCCGGGGGTATATGGGCCTTCATGGGCCACAAGGGAGAAGAGGAAGGGCCGGCCAGGTGGGCTGCACGCCCCCCCCCTCTAGTCCGAATAGGACAAGGAGAGGGGGGGCGGCGCCCCTTCCCTCTTCCCCCTCCCCAATCCTACTCCAACTAGGACAAGGGGGGGGAGTCCTACTCCCGGTGGGAGTAGGACTCCTCCAGGCGCGCCTCCCAAGGCTGGCCGCACCCCCTTGGATCCTTTATATACGGGGGCAGGGGGCACCCCATGACACACAAGTTGATCTACGGATCTTTCCTTAGCCGTGTGCGGTGCCCCCTTCCACCATATTCCACTTCGGTCATATCGTCGCGGAGCTTAGGCGAAGCCCTGCGCCGGAGAAGTCATATCGTCGCGGAGCTTAGGCGAAGCCCTGCATCGGTGGAGCATCAACATCGCCTACCACGCCGTCGTCTTGACGGAACTCATCCCGACACTTTGCTGGATCGGAGTCCGGGATCGCCATCGAGCTGAACGTGTGCAGAACTCGGAGGTGCCGTGACGCTCGGTGCTTGGATCGGTCGGATCGTGAAGACGCATTTACTACATCAACCGCGTTGTTATAACGCTTCCGCTTTCGGTCACGAGGGTACGTGGACGGACACTCTCCCTCTCGCTGCTATGCCATCACCATGGTCTTGCGTGATCGTAGGAAATTTTTGAAATTACTACGCTCCCCAAAAGTGGCATCCGAGCCTGGTTTTATGCGTTGATGTCATATGCACGAGTAGAACACAAGTGAGTTGTGGGCGATATAAGTCATACTGCCTACCAGCATGTCATACTTTGGTTCAGCGGTATTGTGAGATGAAGCGCCCGGACCGACATTACGCCAGACGCTTACGCGAGACTGGTTTCACCGCCCGAGCACTCGTTGCTTAAAGGTGACCGGCGGGTGTCTGCTCTCTCACTTTAGTTGAATCGAGTGTATACGCCCGGTCCTTGAGAAGGTTAAAACGAGTCTATTTGACGAAGTATCGCTGTGGTTTTGATGCGTAGGTAAGAACGGTTCTTGCTCAGCCCATAGCAGCCACGTAAAACTTGCAACAACAAAGTAGAGGACGCCTAACTTGTTTTTGCAGGGCATGTTGTGATGTGATATGGTCAAGACGTGATGCTATATTTTATTGTATGAGATGATCATGTTTTGTAACCGAAGTTATCGGCAATCGGCAGGAGCCATATGGTTGTCGCTTATTGTATGAAATGCAACGCCATGTAATTGCTTTACTTTATCACTAAGGAGTAGCGATAGTCGAGAAGCAATAGTTGGCGAGACGACAACGATGCTACGATGGAGATCAAGGTGTCGCGCGGTGACGATGGTAATCATGACGGTGCTTGGCGATGGAGATCACAAGCACAAGATGATGATGACCATATCATATCACTTATATTGATTGCATGTGATGTTTATCCTTTATGCATCTTATCTTGCTTTGATTGACGGTAGCATTATAAGATGATCTCTCACCAAAATTATCAAGAAGTGTTCTCCCGAGTATGCACCGCTATGAAAGTTCTTCGTCTTTGAGACACCACGTGATGATCGGGTGTGATAGGCTCTACGCTCAAATACAACGGTGCAAAACAGTTGCACACGCGAATACTCAGGTTAAACTTGACGAGCCTAGCATATAACAGATATGGCCTCGGAACACGGAGACCGAAAGGTCGAGCGTGAATCATATAGTAGATATGATCAACATAGTGATGTTCACCATTGAAACTACTCCATCTCACGTGATGATCGGACATGGTTTAGTTGATTTGGATCACGCACTCACTTAGATAACTAGAGAGATGTCTATCTAAGTGGGAGTTCTTAAGTAATATGATTAATTGAACTTTAATTTATCATGAACTTAGTCCTGGTAGTATTTTGCAAATTATGTTGTAGATCAATAGCTCGCGTTGTTGCTTCCCTGTGTTTTTATATGTGTTCCTAGAGAAAATTGTATTGAAAGATGTTAGTAGCAATGATGCGGATTGGATCCGTGCTCGAGGTTTATCCTCATTGCTGCGCAGAAGAATTATGTCCTTAATGCACCGCTAGGTGACAGACCTATTGCAGGAGCAGATGCGCACGCGTTATGAACGTTTGGCTAGCTCAATATGAGCGATACAGACGTTATGAACGTTTGGCTAGCTCAATATGATGACTACTTGATAGTTTAGTGCACCATGCTTAACGGCTTAGAATCGGGACTTCAAAGACGTTTTGAACGTCATGGACCATATGAGATGTTCCAGGAATTGAAGTTAATATTTCAAGCAAATACCCGAGTTGAGAGATATGAAGTCTCCAACAAGTTCTATAGCTAAAAGATGGAGGAGAATCGCTCAACTAGTGAGCATGTGCTCAGATTGTCTGAGTACTTCAATCGCTTGAATCAAGTGGGAGTTAATCTTCCGATAAGATAGTGATTGACAGAATTCTCTAGTCACCATCACTAAGTTAGTAGAACTTCGTGATGAACTATAGTATGCAAGGGATGACGAAAAAGATTCTCAAGCTCTTCGCGATGCTAAAATCGGCGAAGGTAGAAATCAAGAAAAACATCAAGTGTTGATGGTTGACAAGACCATTAGTCTCAAGGAAAATGGCAAAGGGAAGAAGGGGAACTTCAAAAGGAACGGCAAGCAAGTTGCTGCTCGAGTGAAGAAGCCCAAGTCTAGACCTAAGCCTGAGACTGAGTACTTTTGCTGCAATGGAACTGGTCACTGGAAGCGGAACTACCCCTGAATATTTGGTGGATAAGAAGGATGGCAAAGTGAACAAGGTTATATTTGATATACAGGTTATTGATGTGTGCCTTACTAGTGTTTATAGTAGCCCCTGAGTATTTGATACTCGTTCGGTTGCTAAGATTAGTAACTCAAACAGGAGTTACGAATAAACAGAGACTAGTTGAAGGGGAAGTGACGATGAGTGTTGGAAGTAGTTCCAAGATTGATATGATCATCATCGCACACTCCCTATACTTTCGGGATTAGTGTGGAACCTAAATAAGTGTTATTTGGTGTTGAGCATAAATATGATTTGATCATGTTTATTGCAATACGGTTATTCATTTAAGTAAGAGAATAAATTGTTGTTCTGTTTACATGAATAAAACCTTATATGGTTACACACCCAATGAAAATGGTTCATTAGATCTCGATCATAGTGATACACATATTCATAATATTGAAACCAAAAGATGCAAAGTTAATAATGATAGTGCAACTTATTTGTGGCACTTGCCGCTTAGGTCATATTGGTGTAAAGCGCATGAAGAAACTCCATGCTGATGGGATTTTGGAATCACTTGATTATGAATCACTTGATGCTTGCGAACCATGCCTTATGGGCAAGATGACTAAAGACTCGTTCTCGGAACAATGGAGCGAGCAAATGACTTATTGGAAATAATACATACTGATGTATGCGGTCCGATGAGTGTTAAAGCTCACGGCAAGTATCGTTATTTTCTGACCTTCACAAGATGATTTGAGCAGATATAAGTATATCTACTTAATGAAGCACAAGTCTGAAACATTTGAAAAGTTCAAATAATTTCAGAGTGAAGTGGAGAATCATCGTAATAAGAAAATAAAGTTTCTACGATCTGATCGTAGAGGAGAATATTTGAGTTACGAGTTTGGCCTTCATATAAAACAATGTGGAATAGTTTCACAGCTCACGCCACATGGAACACCATAACGTAATGGTGTGTCCGAACGTCATAACCGTACTTTATTTTGATATGGTGCGATCAATGATGTCTCTTACCGATTTACCAATATCGCTTTGGGGTTATGCATTAGAGACAGCTGCATTCACGCTTAATAGGGCACCATCTAAATCCGCTGAGATGACACCGTATGAACTATGGTTTAGCAGTAAACCTAAGCTGTCGTTTCTTAAAGTTTGGAGTTGTGATGCTTATATGAAAAAGTTTTCACCTGATAAGCTCGAACCCAAATCGGAGAAGTGCGTCTTCATAGAATACCCAAAGGTAACTATTGGGTACACCTTCTATCACAGATCGAAGGCAAGTTTTTTGTTGCTAAGATGGATCCTTTCTAGAGAAGAAGTTTCTCTCGAAAGAAGTGAGTGGGAGGAAAGTAGAACTTGATGAGGTAATTGTACCTTCTCCCTTATTGGAAAGTAGTTCATCACAGGAATCAGTTCCAGTGATTCCTACACCAATTAGTGAGGAAGTTAATGATGATGATCATGAAACTTCAGATCAAGTTGCTACCAAACCTCGTAGGTCTTCCAGAGTAAGATCCGCACCAGAGTGGTACGGTAATCCTATTCTAGAAGTCATGTTACTAGACCATGATGAACCTACGAACTATGAGGAAGCAATGATGAGCCCAGATTCCGCAAAATGGTTTGAGGCCATGAAATCTGAGATGGGATCCATGTATGAGAACAAAGTATGGACTTTGATGGAGTTGCCCGATGATCGGCAAGCCATATTATATAAATGGATCTTCAAGAGGAAGACAGATGTTGATAGTAGTGTTACTATCTACAAAGCTAGACTTGTCGAAAAAGGTTTTTGACAAAGTTCAAGATGTTGAATACAATGAGATTTTCTCACTCGTATCGATGCTTAAAAGTCTGTCCGAATCATGTTAGCAATTGCCACATTTTATGAAATCTGGCAAATGGATGTCAAAACTGCATTCCTTAATGGTTTTCTTAAAGAAGAGTTGTATATGATGCAACCGAAGGTTTTGTCAATCCTAAAGGAGCTAACAAAATGTGCAAGCTCCAATGATCCATCTATGGACTGCAAGCATCTCGAGTTGGAATAAACGCTTTGATAGTGTGATCAAAGCATATGGTTTTATACAGACTTTTGGAGAAGCCTGTATTTACAAGAAAGTGAGTGGGAGCACTACAGCATTTCGGATAAGTATATGTGAATGACATATTGTTGATCGGAAATAAAATAGAATTATTCTGCAAAGCATAAAGGAGTATTTGAAAGGAGTTTTTCAAAGAAGGGCCTAGGTGAAGCTACGTACAAATTAAGCATCAAGATCTATTGAGATAGATCAAAAACGCTTGATAAATTTTTCAATAAGTACATACCTTGTCAAGATTTTGAAGCAGTTCAAAATGGAACAGTCAAAGAAAAGTTCTTGCCTGTGTTGCAAAGGTATGAAATTGAGTAAGACTCAAATCCCGACCACAGCAGAAAATAGAAAAGAGAATGAAAGTCATTCCCTATGCCTCACCATAGGTTCTATAAAGTATGCTATGCTATGTACTGCACCTATTGTATACCTTGCTCTGAATTTGGCAAGGAGTACAATAGTGATCTAGGAGTAGATCATCGGACATTGGTCAAGAACATCCTTAGTGAGGACTAAGGAAATATTTCTCGATTATGGAGGTGATAAAAGAGCCCGTCGTAAAGAGTAACATCGATGCAAGCTTTTACACTGATCCAGATGACTCTAAGTCTCAATCTGGATACATATTGAAAGTGGGAGCAATTAGCTAGAGTAGCTCCGCAAGAGCATTGTAGACATAGAATATTTGCAAAATAGATACGGCTCTGAATGTGATGCACCCGCTGACTAAGCTTCTCTCACGAGCAAAACATGATCATACCTTAGTACTCTTTGGGTGTTAATCACATAGCGATGTGAACTAGATTATTGACTCTAGTAAACCCTTTGGGTGTTGGTCACATGACGATGTGAACTATGGGTATTAATCACATACGATGTGAATATTAGTGTTGAATCACATGATGATGTGAACTAGATTATTGACTCTAGTGCAAGTGGGAGATGAAGGAAATATGCCCTAGAGGCAATAATAAAGTTATTATTTATTTCCTTATTTCATGATAAATGTTTATTATTCATGCTAGAATTGTATTAACCGAAACATAATACATGTGTGAATACATAGACAAACAGAGTGTCACTAGTATGCCTCTACTTGACTAGCTCGTTAATCAAAAGATGGTTATGTTTCCTAACCATAGACATGAGTTGTCATTTGATTAACGGGATCACATCATTAGGAGAATGATCTGATTGACATGACCCATTCCGTTAGCCTAGCACATGATCGCTTAGTATGTTGCTATTGCTTTCTTCATGACTTATACATGTTCCTGTAACTATGAGATTATGCAACTCCGCTTACGGAGGAACACTTTGGTGCTACCAAACGTCACAACGAATCGGGTGATTATAAAGGAGTACTACAGGTGTCTCCAAAGGTACGTGTTGGGTTGGCGATTTCGAGATTAGGTTTTGTCACTCCGATTGTCGGAGAGGTATCTCTGGCCTTCTCGGTAATACTCATCACCTAAGCCTTGCAAGCATTGTAACTAATGAGTTAGTTATGAGATGATGTATTACGAACGAGTAAAGAGACTTGCCGTAACGAGATTGAACTAGGTATTGATACCGACGATCGAATCTCGGGCAAGTAACATACCGATGACAAAGGGAACAAAGTATGTTGTTATGCGGTTTGACCGATAAAGATCTTCGTAGAATATGTAGGAGCCAATATGGGCATCCAGGTTCCGCTATTGGTTATTGACCAAGAATAGTTCTAGGTCATGTCTACATAGTTCTCGAACCCGTAGGGTCCGCACGCTTAACGCTTCGATGACAGTTCATTATGAGTTTATAAGTATTGATGCACCGGTTTGTTCGAGTCCCGGATGTGATCACGGACATGACGAGGAGTCTCGAAATGGTTGAGACATAAAGATTGATATATTGGAAGCCTATGTTTGACTTGGAATGGTTCCGAGTGAAAACAGGATGTTACCGGAACACCGGGGGGTTACCGGAACCCCCCGGGGGGTATATGGGCCTTCATGGGCCACAAGGGAGAAGAGGAAGGGCCGGCCAGGTGGGCTGCGCGCCCCCCTCCCCCCTCTAGTCCGAATAGGACAAGGAGAGGGGCGCCCCTTCCCTCTTCCCCTCCCCAATCCTACTCCAACTAGGACAGGGGAGTCCTACTCCCGGTGGGAGTAGGACTCCTCCAGGCGCGCCTCCCAAGGCTGGCCGCACCCCCCTTGGCTCCTTTATATATGAGGCAGGGGCACCCATGACACACACAAGTTGATCTACGGATCTTTCCTTAGCCGTGTGCGGTGCCCCTTCCACCATATTCCACTTGGTCATATCGTCATGAGCTTAGGCGAAGCCTGCGCGCCGGAGAAGTCATATCGTCGCGAGCTTAGGCGAAGCCCTGCGCCGGTGGAGCATCAACATCGCCACCACGCCGTCGTGTTGACGGAACTCATCCCGACACTTTGCTGGATCGGAGTCCGGGATCGCCATCGAGCTGAACGTGTGCGTAACTCGGAGGTGCCGTGACGCTCGGTGCTTGGATCGGTCGGATCGTGAAGACGCACGACTACATCAACCGCGTTGTTATAACGCTTCCGCTTTCGGTCTACGAGGGTACGTGGACGGACACTCTCCCCTCTCGTTGCTATGCCATCACCATGGTCTTGCGTGATCGTAGGAATTTTTTTGAAATTACTACGTTCCCCAAAACCAGCTGCTAACGAGACCTAGCCTAAGTGTTTTCTGCCTTCGAACCTTTCGAACCCCCCTCTACGTTGCGCATGGGCCTCCTTTTATATGCTCAAGGGGTCTCCGACAGGTGGCAACGTAGACAAGGGCAAAAATGGAAAAGGAATGCGGTTGGTACAGCTACCGTGCACAAAGTATCATACCTAACCCCGACGGCAGGGGACAAAGGCATTAAATGCCCGCTCACGCCGCCCAAACAAAGGCAAACAGGGACCGTCGGGCGCCACCACTTGCCACGATGGCAATCTTGTCAGCGCCGCTTGCAACGCGCTCCGCTGGTCGCACACACCTCTTGCCACGCTGGCGCTTGGAAAGGTCCTGTATGACACGTTAGTGGGTGTGCTGGAGCACAGTACAGATTAGTGAGTCTGCGCGGCAAGCGCCTTTGCCGCGGTTGTTGCATTGTCGCGTCCGGAAGCTTGTCGCCACGGGCCTTCCCGCAAGCTCCTCTTGCCGGGCCTTGTCTCCTAGGTGCCTTGGTTGGCCTTCCGGCAAGCTCCTCTTGTCGGGCCTTGTCTCTTTGGCTTGAATACTTTGTTCTTGAATGGCTCCAAAGGAACCACGGAGGACCTTGGCGGTCACCCGGCAAGCCTTGCCGCGGGGTGCTGCAACTGCCCGTGCACGAGTTCGGGATACTAGGGTACCCCTACTCTAGTACACCGACAATGGGCAGTGAAGCAAGGCCGGAGGGGATACCTGGAGGTCGTCGGGATGTAACTAGGTGAGCGGCTGCGGGCGGAATCTGCGAGCAGGTGGCATAGGCCCTGCCGCGCCGGAGCTTGGTCAGAGAGAACGGCGTGTACCACAGATCGGGACGTGCTGCCTCGGCACCGTCGAACGGAGAAACGATGCACTTCCTCCCTTTCCCCCGGCAGACGGGATGCGGCTGGATCAGTGACCAACAGTGAGAGAGAGAGAGGCCACCACACTCCCTTTCCCCCGGCGGATGGGATGCGGTCGGATCAGTGACCAACGGTGTGAGAGAGAGAGGCCACCGCAGCCTTGTGTGAGATACTCTGAAGAGCGACAAACCAGGCACGCAAGGCTCCATTGTATATAGTGAGCGGACTACCTTTTTCTCCATAAAAATCGTTTTATATTCTGTGTACGTGCCATTGAGCGCTATAACTTTATTTGAAAATAATGCGGCAACGCGTCAAGTCGAACTTTGTTTCGTGCAGGCGTGGTACACGACCTCCCTAGGTAAACAACCGCTACAGGCGTTCAAATTAGCACGTGGGCTGCCATTTCGTAAAGAAATGAGCTCCACCGTGTACCCGCACGGGTGTGGCTGGGCACGAAGCATGAGTACGTGCACGGTGCACCTATTCTCTTCTTGTATACGTACACCACCTACGTGGGGTTGTGTGAGAGAGATACAAACCTAGAGAGATATAGTGTGTGGGTTCTTAAGAGTTTTTTTGGGGGTCAATCAAAAATGTAACATATGCAATGTGTGTGAAATAGAGTCCTGGATATAACATATATATAGAGGGGGCGATCCACGAGAAGAGAGTGGAGGTATCACCGGCTTGAGGTGTCCATAGAATCGAAAAGAGGGATGATGTGTGTGTGTGTGTGTGCCTGATCGATAAAGAGTGCCATCAATTTGTGTGTGCCCACGCCAAAGATATAGAGTGGCTGGCCCATCGAACGTAAGAGGGACATGTGCAGTTTGTCTCTGTGGCATGGATACCTACCAGAAGCGCCGACTATCGGTGTGTGGTGGGGAAGTGGAGGCCCAATTAACTATAGAGGTACAATGGCTGGTATATGTGTGGAGGAGAGAGGCCTACCTCATGTATTAAGGAGATCGATCTGCTGATGTATTAAGGAGATCGATCGGCATCCATGCATATGTGCATGAGAGGAATAAGGTTAGGAGAGAGACAGAGCTAGAGTGTTGGAGGGGGTGGTAGTGGAGTTGCTTCTAACAAATGGTGGGATAGGCTTGCTAGACAAATGGAGGGCACGCCCGCAATATCAATAAGAGAGGAGATGGCTGCTTGTTGTCTGTGCACGTGCGTGTGAGAGACGGGTCAGGAGGCATGCACGAATGATGAGGGGGGACGATGTGCCTGTTGTAAGCAGACATAACTACATAGGAAGATCAATCGCCCTTTGTTAGAGAAAGGAGAGACATAACTTGTGAGGTACGTCGATTGATGGGGGGGGGGGTAGTTAAAGTCGATCCAGGTATATGTTGGGAGATCGATCGGTATACATGCATGTGTGCGTTAGAAGCAAACGAGGCACGAGGAGAAGGATAGAGATAGAGGGATGCATGTAGGAGGTGGTACGAGAGGAATACTATATCGAGCGGGGAGGAGTGTGCGAGTACGAGAAAGATTAAAAGTGTGGTGGGAGTGAGGCATGGACGGTGACAAGAGAAGAGGGGAAGCTTGTGTTTGTGCTAGGCACACCTGGCTAGAGAGGCATATCGATCGATGTGTGCCGTAAAGAAGGAGCTGGGGGGGCTACACACACTGTGGGTGAACGACCTAAAGTGAAAAGACGAATTTGCGCGATGGAGCTAGAGAATGCTGAGGGAGGGTGAGAGGGATGCGGGCGTGTGCATGCACAAGAGAAAGTTAGCGCTAGCTACAAAGATAAGAGGGTTGTGTGGGTGTCAAAGACGAATAGAGATCATATATACTTCATTATAAAAAGCGAATTCGGATATTTGAAGAATTTATCATAGTGTTATAAACCGACGTATGTGTGAATATATATAACAGTGATACACATGGTGTGTTTATGAACATGTTATATTACATTTAATATATTTTATCTCTACTCTTATAAAAAATGGAGTTGTTGATGATGGTGTGCCTGCCATCCTGCATTATAGGCCGTCCGATTTATATCTGGCGGATAGCAAGGAAAGTATGATGGTTGAAGTTGGCAACAATCATGATTGTAGATTCTTATTGAAATAGAGAAACGAATTCAAATTTAGTTCGAATTGCAGCAGTAGTATAGACATTTGGAATGCACTAAAATGTTGGTATGAGTAGGTTACATGCATTATACAGCAAAGCGAAAAAAATTATTCGGACATAACATGGATTCATACTCCTCCTTCCATCTATATAGGGCGTAATGAGATTTTTAAGACCGCCTTTGACTATTGACAAGATTAATAGTACATGACATGCACAATGTGAAAATTATATCATTGAAAGAACCTTTCACAGCCGGTTAACGGTGTGCTTTGTGTAAGTTGCATGTCATATATCATTGCTCTAATATTTGGTCAAAGTTAGCATCGAAAAACGCATTAGGCCCTATATAGATGGAAGGAGGAGTAGCTTTGAATAGCATTTGTATAGTAAAACGGGCAAGACTCTCTCTTTGTGTGGTGTGAATAGTTTTATTTTTTGTTTTCTTTTTGGTTGAGGAAGTGCGAATTTATTTGGTACGCATAAGTACAATATTACTATGCAGTCAAAAAAAGTACAATATTACTACGTTAGGCTTGTCCTAAAATTCAACCCGTGTCTTGTTATATCCCGAAAATTCAGATATCGTGCTCCCAAAACTGGCGCCTTCACAACCCGCGCCTTGCTATCCCAAAATTACAACGCGCTTGAAAACTCCCTCCAGCTGCCAAATCCCGACACGCGAAATCCCCCTTCTAACCCTGAGCCGAAAGGGCCGCTAGTTCAAATCGGTGGGGGGTACTGTTGCAACACACCCTACATTTTGGACAAGCGCGTCCCTAAGTCATGCTTCACCCCCTCCCATCGCCCCATTTTTGCCATTCGAAAATCTAGGCCGCCATAACCTCTCCGCTCCAGCCGCGAAACCCCACCCTCCTCCGTCCGCCACGTCACCACTGCCCAGCCGGAGCCTCTTCCCCGACGACGTCGTCCACCGCAACAGCTCGACGTCCCTCGTCCACCTCCTCGGATGAGGATCCGTCGTCCATCTCGCCGTCCCGCCGGTTCAGCCGCCCCGTCCTCCACCTCCAAGGAGCTGCTCCGACGATCGCCTCGTCTATCGCGGCTGCTCCATCCCCACAGCGCCGCCTTAACCTGCTCCACCAGAACCGCAACATCCTCACCGACTCCTCGGACAAAGCCGAGGCCTACTCGGCGCCACCAAAGAGGTTGTACACTCATCGCATCGCACCTTCTCCTCAACTCGACCTCCCAGCACCGATGGTGCTCCATCCCGCACCGCCATGGAGCGGCTACCTTGAAGCCGGCGCCGCAGGCGACATCTCCATGGCGGCTCTCCCCCAGTGCAAGGCCCCTTCGGCGACGGCGGCCATACCAGTCGGATCTACTGCTGCTGCTCCGGCTCTCGCTCGATCGCTCGCTCGCCCAGCTGCTGCTGCTGCTCTCCCCCTCGCTCGTGCTGCTGATCTGCTCCGATTAAGCCACACTTCAGTCGACTGAATCGACTTTTGGGTCAGTCGATTTTCAGGGGTTGGGGAGGGGGCTCGCGGAGTTAAGGAAGAACCACCCGCAGCAGGGACGGGGCTCGCGGAGAGGTACCCACTATCTATCTTAGGGTTCAGGTGGGGGCCTAGAGGGCTAGCCGGGCGGCGGTGGCGAGTTGTTTCAAGCGGCGGGCGGCGCTGGGCCGGGCGGTTCGGCGGTGGTGGCAAAGGCGCTCTCGAGGGTGTGCAGGTTGAAGATGAACTGCAGGCCCTCCTAAACTACATGTCAAGTGTCTCTCTGCTACCATTGCGTTCAGTTTCGACGGTAGCATTCAGATTCCACAGATTAATTTCAGTTTCGACGATTAAGTTCGAGTCAACAGTTTTTACCTCATCTGTTGTAGTCGGTGGTTTTTGGTGATGTTAATTTTACATCCATTTTTCATCATCTATTGGAGATGTTATTAGAATCCCACTTGAGATTGACGATGTTTGTCTTGTGCTGCTTCAGCCTTAACGCCTTCTGGCTCACGAGCTGCTCCAACGACGTAATCGATCCATCACAACAGCGCAGTGCCACGGACGCCGTCTACTGATTCCTCAGATCTTCCTCCACACCTCCGACAGCCACCTCTGCCAAGAATCGCTTCAAATGACCAACCCAATGATGCTGAGTTCGACACGGCTACAGCAAAGAGGTTGTACACTTGTTGCGTCAGTTATTACTATACATTCACGTCGATCCATTAGGGCTATTTTGGTTCAACGGAAAAACGTCGATCCACTGGTTGTTACCATCCCTCTAAATTTCTGCATGCTCTCCTTACATAATCTCACCATATTTTCTTCGTATGCATGTCAGATATTGTACACAGTCATGCTGAACATGTAGAGAAAAAGAGAAGAGTTTTGCGCGGCAATACAATGTCATGTAGACATCGCTCCATGGTGGGTTCAATGGAAAACCCTCCCCATCCCTCTCCAGATTGTAATCCAGAGGAAGATATCTGTTCTGAGGCGTATTCAGACGCCGCTGACCACTCCTATTTACCCCCCAAAGTGTTTGCTCTACCTTGGCATGATGATCTTAGTCATATCATGCATATGTTGCCTGGCAGTGCCTACTTTTGACATCATATATGTCATCTGCTTAGTTTAGACATGTTCTGTAATGCCACCTGTTTAGTTTCTATATCATATATGGGAATTACGCAGTCTCATGTCTTTTAGCCAGCCATAATATATGTGAAATGTGCTATGCCATCCTGTTTAACCAGGCATCATATATTTGAATGATATCTTGCCCATCCTTTTCTTCATTACATTTCCATTTGTCGACAATGTTTGTACATTAAACTACTCTTCCTGTGAATCAGCCATTTGGGTGGGAGATGGAAAAATCTGGAGTGAAAACAAGGCCTTCAGAGCAGACAGTGCTACATGTCGAAGCAGATCTCTTGTTGGGTCCCGATAGCTCCTCAGAGATGGATTCAGAGACAGATGACCAGTCCTATTCCCCCACTGAGGTGTATGCTATAACTTGGCACGGTTATACTGCTCATATCATGCATACGGTGTCTTGCAATGCATAGTTTAGACATCATATACACAATATTCAACACCATGTTCTTAGTTCAGACATCATATCGAATGCCCTCTGTTTAGCATATAAATCACATATGTGAATTAAATGATGCGATCCTGATTACTTAGATAACATGTAGGTGAATTATGTCATGCGATCCTGTTTAGTTATTCATCATGTCTTTGAATTATGTTATGCTATGCTATCCAGTTTAGATAGACATCATATATGTGAAATTATGTCATGCTATCCGTTTTAGTTAAACAATATACATGTCAACTATTTCATGCCCTCTTTTTTCCACACTATCTATTGCATCTGTCTCTCATACAATGTCTGTACATTCAACTATGTTTCCTGTTTATCAGCCATTTGAATTTGAGCGGGTGATGCCAGTATCTAGCGGAATAAAAACACGGTCTTCAAATAAAACAGTGCTACCTCTTGGTGGAGATAGCACCCCGGTTGTACATGCACAAGAACCAGCCCTACCACACATAAGCCAAACTCTCGCAGATTGTACCCCTACTGCGATGGACAGAGAACCAGCTTCACCCAATCTAACCCCAACCCCAGCCGATAGTAACCCAGTTCCTGTTGACACAGTACCATCTCCACCAGAGAGCTCCCAAACAACAGCAGTTAGTAAGGCAGCACTAATAAGGAAAAGGCTAGTAGCAGCGCGGGTTTTAGGTGTATCAGTAGCGCGGGGAGTGGCGCTACTAATAAGGCGCTACAGCTAACACATAGCAGTAGCGCATGCTCACGAGCGCTACTGCTACACAAGTGTAGCAGCAAGCTGCTTAGTGGAAGCTCGCTCGCTAGTAGCTCTAGCGCTTTGCTGGACGCACTATCGCTATCGCGCGCTGCTGCTAACTTTTGTACACTCGCTACTGCTAATTTTAGTAGTTTTTTGTTTTTTTCGGCATATTTGTTTTGTATTTAAACAGGCTTTATAGAAGAATCTGTAGCACATACAAATGTCATCATGATACACATACAAATGCCTGCGAGACCACAAATGTAATCATAGCATATACATACAAATAGTCTCATCATAATCATCATCCAACACAAAGTGGTCTCTCGTCATCATCTCGAAAATAGCGATAAAAGTCTCAATTACTTGCAAATACATCGTCATCCATCTAAACAATGATATACGCGAGAAGAGCTATCACTTTGAGTACATGAGTCTGTAGCCCTCTCTCGCATCAGCGTGAACCTAAACTAACTACTACCTGTCGCTCGGAAACCGGAAACCGGTACACCTGGGCCTGACACTCCGGCCACTTGTCGTATATATACTCCTGGCGTAGCACTTATTCACCATCGATGATCTATGCACCTGCATCGTCACATGAGTCGATGATATGCAACATATATACTTGAGCAACAGAAAGAGACAGACTTCACAAAAATAGAAACAACATATCATAAGCATAAATAACAAAGTTCATCGTACCCCAAAATGCCCTAACTAGAGTGATTTTCGCTAGTCGAGGAGGAGGATGGTTTAATTACATCACAAATAAAGTTTCACCGTGCATAACTCAAAGTTTTGTCATACAGAAAGTATGGACTAAACGGACACATTGTCATATATCGACAATCACTCCAACATGTCGTTCCATCCATCCATGTCAGGGAGATAGTCCCCGAGCCTAGTGAAAGGCTTCAGGTCGAGACGCTGAGCGGCTACCCATGTTCGGACGTCTTCCCGCGACATTTTGATACGTCTCCGTCGTATCTATAATTTTTTATTGTTCCATGCCAATATTATTCACTTTCATATAGTTTTTGGCAACTTTTTATATTATTTTGGGACTAACATATTGATCCGATTGCTCATGCAGTTCTCATCATTGCATGTTTTATGTTTCGCATAATATCCATATCAAACGGAATCCAAATGGGATAAAACGGACGGAGCTTATTTTTGGAAAATATGGAAAATTCCAGAAGAAAAATCCACGCGAGATGGTGCCTGAGGTGATCACGAGGCAGGGGCGCCTCCCAGGCGCGCCGCCTACCTCGTGAGCCCACCGTAAGGCGGTTGATGCTCTTCTTTTGCCGCAAGAAAGATAATATTCGGAAAAAAATCACAGAAAAGGTTTCAGGCCAATCGGAGTTACGGATCTCCATATATACGAGAAACGGAGAAACAGAGCTAGAACAGAACGCAGAAACAGAGAGATAGATCTCCCAAGCCATGGGAGCCAAGGAACAGAGGGGAAACCCTTCCATCTAGGGAGAAGGTCAAGGAAGAAGAAGAAGGAGGGGGGCTCTCTCCCCCTCGCTTCCGGTGGCGCCGGAACACCGCCGGGGGCCATCATCATCACCGCGATCTTCACCA
Organism: Aegilops longissima; assembly: GCA_021605205.1. Classification (NCBI taxonomy): domain Eukaryota; kingdom Viridiplantae; phylum Streptophyta; class Magnoliopsida; order Poales; family Poaceae; genus Aegilops; species Aegilops longissima. The sequence continues at coordinate 711,900,490 of CM038682.1, forward strand.
ACACCTCCGCCATCTTCACCAACATCTCCATCACCTTCCCCCCTCTATCTATAGCGGTCCACTCTCCCGCAACCCGCTGTACCCCTACTTGAACATGGTGCTTTATGCTTCATATTATTATCCAATGATGTGTTGCCATCATATGATGTCTGAGTAGATTTTCGTTGTCCTATCGGTGGTTGATGAAGTGCTATGATTGATTTAATTTGCTTGTGGTTATGTTGTTGTCCTTTGGTGCCCATCATATGAGTGCGCACGTGGATCACACCATAGGGTTAGTTGTATGTTGATAAGACTATGTATTGGAGGCAAGAGTGACAGAAGCTTCAACCTAGCATAGAAATTGATGCATACGGGATTGAAGGGGGACCAATATATCTTAATGCTATGGTTGGGTTTTACCTTAATGAACGTTAGTAGTTGCAGATGCTTACTAATAGTTCCAATCATAAGTGCATAGAATTCCAAGTAAGGGATGACATGCTAGCAGTGGCCTCTCCCACATAATACTTGCTATCGGTCTAGTAAGGTAGTCAATTGCTTAAGGGAGAATTTCGCCACACCTTCCATCACTCTTCCACACTCGCTATATTTACTTTAGTTGTGTCTTTACTTAAACAGCCCCTAGTTTTATTTTCGTGCTCTTTACTTCTTGCAAGCCTATCCAAAAACACCTACAAAGTACTTCTAGTTTCATACTTGTTCTAGGTAAAGCGAACGTCAAGCGTGTGTAGAGTTGTATCGGTGGTCGATATAACTTGAGGGAATATTTGTTCTACCTTTACCTCCTCGTTGGGTTCGACAACTGTTGCGATCCCCTATACTTGTGGGTTATCAAGACCTTTTTCTGGCGCTGTTGCCGGGGAAAAAGGTCTTGATAACCCACAAGTATAGGGGATCGCAACAGCTTTCGAGGGTAGAGTATTCAACCCAAATTTATTGATTCGACACAAGGGGAGCCAAAGAATATTCTCAAGTATTAGCAGCTGAGTTGTCAATTCAACCACACCTGGAAACTTAGTATCTGCAGCAAAGTTTTTAGTAGCAAAGTAATATGATAGTGGTGGTAACGGTAACAAAAGTAAAGACAGCAAAGTAATGTTTTTGGTATTTTTGTAATGATGATAACAGTAGCAACGGAAAAGTAAATAAGCGTAAACTAGTATATGGAAAACTCGTAGGCACCGGATCAGTGATGGATAATTATGCCGGATGTGGTTTGTCATGTAACAATTACAACATAGGGTGACACAGAACTAGCTCCATTTTATCAATGTAATGTAGGCATGTATTCCATAAATAGTCATACGTGCTTATGGAAAAGAACTTGCATGACGTCTTTTGTCCTACCCTCCCGTGGCAGCGGGGTCCTATTGGAAACTAAGGGATATTAAGGCCTCCTTTTAATAGAGAACCAGAACAAAGCATTAGCACATAGTGAATACATGAACTCCTCAAACTATGGTCATCACCGGGAGTGGTCCCGATTATTGTCACTTCGGGGTTGCCGGATCATAACACATAGTAGGTGACTATAGACTAGCAAGATAGGATCAAGAACACACATATATTCATGAAAACATAATAGGTTCAGATCTGAAATCATGGCACTCGGGCCCTAGTGACAAACATTAAGCATAGCAAAGTCATAGAAACATCAATCTCAGAACATAGTGGATACTAGGGATCAAACCCAAACAAAACTAACTCGATTACATGATAAGTATCATCCAACCCATCACCGTCCAGCAAGCCTACGATGCAATTACTCACGCACGGCAGTGAGCATCATGAAATTGGTGATGGAGGATGGTTGATGATGACGACAGCGACGAATCCCCCTCTCCGGAGCCCCGAACGGACTCGGATCAGCCCTCCGAGAGAGATTAGGGCTTGGCGGCTCCGTGTCGTAAAACACGATGAAACTTTCTCTCTGATTTTTTTCTCCCCGAAAGCCAATATATGGAGTTGGAGTTGGCGTCGGAGGGCCACCAGGGGGCCCACGAGGTAGGGCGGCGCGCCCAGGGGGGAGGGGCGCGCCCCCCACCCTCGTGGACAGGGTGTGGGCCCCCTGGTCTTCATCTTTGGCAAGGATTTTTTATTATTTATTCTAAGATATTCCGTGGAGTTTCAGGTCATTCTGAGAACTTCTGTTTTCTGCACATAAAACAACACCATGGCAATTCTGCTGAAAACATCGTCAGTCCGGGTTAGTTCCATTCAAATTATACAAGTTAGAGTCCAAAACAAGGGCAAAAGTGTTTGTAAAAGTAGATACGACGGAGACGTATCAACTCCCCCAAGCTTAAACCCTTGTTTGTCCTCAAGCAATTCAGTTGAGAAACTGAAATAGAAAAAGAAAAACTTTTACAAACTCTGTTTGCTCTTGTTGTTGTAAACATGAAAAGCCAGCATTCAAGTTTCAGCAATTATTATGAACTAACCATACTCACAATAACACGTAGGTCTCACAATTACTCATATCAATAATATAATCAGCTAGCGAGCCATAATAATAAAACACGGATGACAACACTTTCTCAAAATAATCATAACATGATATAACAAAATGGTATCTCGCTAGCCCTTTCTGAGACCACAAAACATAAATGCAGAGCACCTTTAAAGATCAAGGACTGACTAAACATTGTAATTCATGGTAAAAGAGATCCAGTCAAGTCATACCCAATATAAACCAATTATAATGAATGCAAACGACAGTGTGCTCTCCAGCGGGTGCTTTTTTAATAAGAAGGGTGATGACTCAACATAAAAGTAAATAGATAGGCCCTTCGCAGAGGGAAGCAGGGATTTGTAGAGGTGCCAGAGCTCGATTTTGAAATAGAGATAAATTATATTTTGAGTGGCATACTTTCACTGTCAACACAACAACTATGAGATGGTTATATCTTCCATACTACATGCATTATAGGCAGTTCCCAAACAGAATGGTAAAGGTTTATACTCCCCCTCCTCCACAAGCATCAATCCATGGGTTGCTCGAAACAACGAGTGCCTCCAACATTCAACGGGTCCCAAGGGGAGTTCTGTTTAATTATTTTGATTTGCTTCGATCTTTTTGGATCATGGGACTGGGCATCCCGGTTACCGGCCCTTTCTCGTGAATGAGGAGCGGAGTCCACTCCTCTTGAGAATAGCCCACCTAGCATGGAAGATAAAGGCAGCCCTAGTTGCACATGAGCTGGTCGAGCATACAAAACTGAATTTTTATTTGAAGGTTTGGAGTTTGGCACATACAAATTTACTTGGAACGGCAGGTAGATACCGCATATAGGAAGGTATGGTGGACTCATATGGAACAACTTTGGGGTTTAAGGAGTTTGGATGCACAAGCAGTATTCCGCTTAGTGCAGTGAAGGCTAGCAAAAGACCGAGAAGCGACCAAGCGAGAGAGCGACAACAGTCGTAAACATGCATTAAAATTAATTTACACTGAATATAAGCATGAGTAAGATATAATCCACCATGAACATAAATATCATGAAGGCTATGTTGATTTGATTCAACTACATGCGTGAACATGTGCCAAGTCGAGTCACTCAATTCATTCAAAGGAGGATACCATCCTATCATACCGCATCATAATCATCTCAATAGCATGTTGGCACGCAAGGTAAACCATTATAACTCATAGCTAATCAAGCATGACACAAGCAACTATAATCTCTAAATGTCATTGCAAATATGTTTACTTCATAATAGCTGAATCAGGAATGATGAATCATCATATTTACAAAAACAAGAGAGATCGAGTTCATACCATCTTTTCTCATCCCAATAAGTCCATCATATATCATCATTATTGCCTTTCACTTGCACGACCGAACGGTGTGTATAATAATAAGAGTGTACGTGCATTGGACTAAGCTAGAGTCTGCAAGCATTCAACTCAAGAGAGAAGACAAGTAATATGGGCTCTAAGTTAAATAAACGATCATGCATATAAGAGCCACTAAGCATTTTCAATATGGTCTTCTCGACCCCCAAAGAAAGGAAAAGAAAAATAAAACTATTTACACGGGAAAGCTCCCAACAAGTAAAAAGAAGATCGGGAAATATTTTTGGGTTTTCTTTTTAATTATTACTACTACAGCAGGAAAAATAGACTAACTAATTTTTTTGTTTTTTCTTAAGGTTTATCAAACACACAAGAAGAAAGCTAGAAAAAGAAATTTAAACTAACATGGATATTACAGTGAAAGAGTATGAGCACCAACATCTAGCAATGAGTGTGTGTGAACATAAATGTAATGTCGGTGGGAAATACGTACTCCCCCAAGCTTAGGCTTTTGGCCTAAGTTGGTCTATTATAAGGATAGCTGGGCTGATACCCGCAGTGTAGCTGGGTCGTCTTGTGACGCAGAATAGTTGGGATCATAATGTGATGAAGAGGACTCGATTGCCATCGGCTGGCAACCGCCTCATGATCCCAAGAATAAGCAGACATTCGTGGAGGCTCATCTTGTGGCTCGGTTCCGGCTGGTGCAGGATTCCGATGAAGCTTGAACAGCCACACACGGAACAATGTAAGGCCCTGTAGACAAGTTAAACAAAGAGGGAGCAGGCAAAGTAATAGTCTCAGGGTGATTTTTAACAAAGTACAATTTATATTTAAGCTCCCCTTCGCGACTCTTAACAAGAAAATCATGCGCTATCATACTCTTATAATCTAAATAAGCACGGGGCAGTGCTGTTTCTTCTTTCTCCTCATGCCTAATAGGTATTTCAAAATATTCAGCAAGGCGCGAAGCATAATGCCTCCAAAGACGGGGCCCTTAGTACGGTTCAGACTTAACCGTCTAGCAACAATTCCACCCATACTAACAGAGTTATTGCGGCATAAACCATGGAACAAAATAATAATATCAGGAATACTAAGGTTCCAACAGTTCCCGCGTCCAATCAAGCGACGACTAGCTAATAAGGCAAAGTAACATAAAACAGGAAAATGTATGCTAGTGATTCTTGCATCAGAAACCTTCCTCGTTTCTCCCACAGTGATAGTGTTAATAAAAGCTTCCACTTCATTATGGTGTGGTTCATCTAAGGTGCCCTCAAAAGGTATTTTGCAAACCTCGCAAAATTCAGCTAATGTCATCTCCTTAACAACGTCATATAAATGGAACTCTACTGTTGGAGGTGATTTCTTTAGGGACAAAGTAGAAGTTCTGCACAAAAGTATTTGTGAGTAAGAGATATTGATGACATTGGTCGCGGAGGAAGTCAGTGAGGCCGGCGTTCTCAATCAACAGATAGAAATCCTCATAAATCCCGGCTCTCCTCAAGAAGTCATCGGAAGGCCATTCACACGGCCGGACCTCCATGGTGCGAGGCAAATTAAATTTGGGCTTCAGCTCTTCTTCCTTTTGTTTTTCCCTCGACCTTCGGCTCGACGAGCCCCTCAAAAGTCTCTTCATTATTTCTGAAACAATCTAAAAATTTTAGTAACTTCAAATAAAAGTGAACCAACTTTAATAAAATTGATAGCAACTACTCATACAAATGCCTAGAGCATATATCAAGCATTAGAACTACTTGGAACCAGATAAATTTGACATGCAAGCTCAAGAACATGGTCACCTATGCAGCAAAAATTTGCAATGAATAAAGCACTAGAACAAAAACTAATTGGACCAATGGAGGAGTCACATACCAAGGAACAATCTCCCCAAGCAGTTTTGCGAGAGGTGCTTTGAGCAAGGAGATCGAAAATCACAGCAACAGGGGCTGGAACTCGTGCTTGAGTTGGTTTTTCGTGTTTGTGTGAGGCAGAGGAAGAAGATGGGTGCAGGGATAAGTGGAGGAGGGCCACCGTGGGCCCACGAGGCAGGTGTCTTGCGCCCGGGGGTGGGGCGCGCCCGAGGGGGTAGGGCGCCCTCCACCCTCGTGGCAGTGGCAGCTCCCAGCATGTAATTTTGCACTAAAAATCCTCAAATATTCCCGAAAAAATCATATTAAATTGGCATGGCATTCTGAGGACTTTTATTTTTGGGATATTTTTATATTGCACGGATAAGTCGAGAGACAGACAGAAAAATACTATTTTACTTTATTTTTACTAAATAACAGAGTATATAAAGAGGGTACAGAAGGTTGTGCTTCTAGTTTCATCCATCTCATGCTCATCAAAAGGAATCCACTAACAAGGTTGATCAAGTCTTGTTAACAAACTCATTTCGATTAACATGAAACCGGAGAAATTTCGAATAACACTATGTTACCTCAACGGGGATATGGACATCCCCAATAATAAGTATATCATATTTCTTCTTAAGAGTAGGGAGAGGAAATTCAAAACCTCCAAATATAATCGATGGAATTTTTCCAATAGAGTTGATACTATAAACTTGAGGTTGTTTCCTCGGAAAGTGTACCGTGTGATCATTACCATTAGCATGAAAAGTGACATTGCCTTTGTTGCAATCAATAACAGCCCCTGCAGTATTAAGGAAAGGTCTTCCAAGAATAATAGACATACTATCATCCTCGGGAATATCAAGAATAACAAAGTCCGTTAAAATAGTAATGTTTGCAACCACAACAGGCACATCCTCACAAATACCGACAGGTATAGCAGTTGATATTTGCAAAGATATTTCAGTAGGTGTCAACTTATTCAAGTCAAGTCTACGATATAAAGAGAGAGGCATAACACTAACACCGGCTCCAAGATCACATAAAGCAGTTTTAACATAATTTCTCTTAATGGAGCATGGTATAGTAGGTACTCCTGGATCTCCAAGTTTCTTTGGTATTCCACCCTTAAAAGTATAATTAGCAAGCATGGTGGAAATTTCAGCTTCCGGTATCTTTCTTTTATTTGTAACAATATCTTCCATATATTTAGCATAAGGATTCATTTTGAGCATATCAGTCAATCGCATACGCAAAAAGATAGGTCTAATCATTTCAGCAAAGCGCTCAAAATCCTCATCATCCTCTTTCTTTACAATGTTTCCTAGCAACAAAGTCTCTTTTATCATAACGTTGATTCTTTGATTGTGGGTTATCAAGATCAACAGCAGGTTCAACCTCTACATCATTATCATTACTAGGTTGAGCATCATCATGAAAATCATCATTAACATTTCCACTAGGTTCATGTTCATTACCAGATTGTGTTTCAGCATCAGACATAGAGATATCATTTGGATTATCAGGTGTCTCAGCAATAGGTTCACTAGAAGTTTGCACAGTTCTATCATTTTCTTTTCTTCCTTTTAGAAGAACTAGGTACATCAATATTATTTCTCTGAGAATCTTGCTCGATTCTCTTAGGGTGGCCTTCAGGATACAAAGATTCCTGAGTCATTCTACCAGTTCTAGTAGCCACTCTAACAGCATAATCATTTTTCTTACTATTCATTTCATCAACCACTTCTTTCTGAGCTTTAAGTACTTGTTCTACTTGAGTGGTAACCATAGAAGCATGTTTGCTAACAAGTTTAAGTTCACCTCTAATATTAGCCATATAATCACCCAAGCGTTTGATCATAAAGGTATTCTGTTTTAATTGTCTACCAAAATAAGCATTGAAGTCATCTTGCTTAAACATAAAGTTATCAAACTCATCCAAGCACTGACTAGCAATTTTAGTAGGAGGGACTTCAACTTTATCATATCTATAGAGAGAATTTACCTTTACTACCTGTGTCGGGATATCGGGATCAGGAGGTTCTTCAGTGAATAAAGAATTGAGATCATACACTTCTTCAACAAAGTGTAAATTAAGACCATGTATTTCTTCAATAGGAGGTAAATTCTTAACATCTTCAGCTTTAATACCTTTTTCTTTCATAGATTTCTTTGCCTCTTGCATATCTTCGGGACTGAGAAATAGAACACCTCTCTTCTTCGGAGTTGGTTTAGGAATAGGCTTAGTAATTGGCTCTGGAGCTGGCTCGGGAGTTGGCTCAGGAAGTGCCCAATTATTTTCATTTGTCAACATATTATTTAATAAAATTTCAGCTTCATCCAGTGTTCTTTCCCTGAAAAGAGAACCAGCACAACTATCCAGGTAATCTCTGGAAGCATTGGTTAGTCCATTATAAAAGATATCAAGTATTTCAGGTTTCTTAAGAGGATGATCAGGCAAAGCATTAAGTAACTTGAGAAGCCTCCGCCAAGCTTGTGGGAGACTCTCTTCTTAAATTTGCACAAAATTATATATATCCCTCAAAGCAGCTTGTTTCTTATGAGCAGGGAAATATTTAGCAGAGAAGTAATAAATCAAATCCTGGGGACTTTGCACACAACCAGGATCAAGAGAATTAAGCCATTTCTTAGCATCACCCTTTAATGAGAACGGAAATATTTTGAGTAAATAAAGGTAGAGCGATCTCTCATTATTAGTAAAGAGGGCAGCTATATCATTTAACTTACGAAGATGTGCCACAACAGTTTCATGTTCATAGCCGTAAAAAGCATCAGATTCAACCAAAGTAATTATATCTGGATCAAGATAAAAATCATAATAATCCTGATCGGGAACATAGATAGGTGAAGTAGCAAAAGCAGGGTCGGGTCTCATCCTATCTCTAAAATATTCTTTACTCCATTTAACTAGCAACCTCTTAAGTTCAAGTCTATCCTGGCAAGCAAGAACGGCTGCTGTAGATTTAGCATCGAAAAGATAGCCCTCAGGAATAGCAGGCATATTATCATCATTACTAACATCATCGTGTTCAGTTTCAATAATTTCTCTTTCTCTAGGCCTAGAAATTTGTTCATCTATAAATTCACCAAGGGGCACAGTAGTATCAAGCATAGAAGTAGTTTCATCATAAGTATCATGCATAGCAGAAGTGGCATCATCAATAACATGCGACATATCGGAACGAATAACAGAAGCAGGTTTAGGTGTCACTAGCTTACTCATGACAGAAGGTGAATCAAGTGCAGAGCTAGATGGCAGTTCCTTACCTCCCCTCGTAGTTGAGGGATAAATTGTTGTCTTAGCGTCTTTCAAGTTCTTCATAGTGTCCAGCAGATATAAATCCCAAGTGACTCAAAGAATAGAGCTATGCTCCCGACAGCGCGCTTGAAAAAGGTCTTGATAACCCACAAGTATAGGGGATCGCAATAGCTTTCGAGGGTAGAGTATTCAACCCAAATTTATTGATTCGACACAAGGGGAGCCAAAGAATATTCTCAAGTATTAGCAGCTGAGTTGTCAATTCAACCACACCTGGAAACTTAGTATCTGCAGCAAAGTGTTTAGTAGCAAAGTAATATGATAGTGGTGGTAACGGTAACAAAATTAAAGACAGCAAAGTAATGTTTTTGGTATTTTTGTAATGATGATAAAAGTAGCAACGGAAAAGTAAATAAGCATAAACCAGTATATGGAAAACTCGTAGGTACCGGATCAGTGATGGATAATTATGCCGGATGTGGTTCGTCATGTAATAGTTACAACATAGGGTGACACAGAACTAGCTCCAGTTCATCGATGTAACGTAGGCATGTATTCCGTAAATAGTCATACGTGCTTATGGAAAAAACTTGCATGACATCTTTTGTCCTACCCTCCCGTGGCAGAGGGGTCCTATTGGAAACTAAGGGATATTAAGGCATCCTTTTAATAGAGAACCAGAACAAAGCATTAGCACATAGTGAATACATGAACTCCTCAAACTATGGTCATCACCGGGAGTGGTCCCGATTATTGTCACTTCGGGGTTGCCGGATCATAACACATAGTAGGTGACTATAGACTTGCAAGATAGGATCAAGAACACAAATATACTCATGAAAACATAATAGGTTCAGATCTGAAATCATGGCACTCGGGCCCTAGTGACAAGCATTAAGCATAGCAAAGTCATAGCAACATCAATCTCAGAACATAGTGGATACTAGGGATCAAACCCTAACAAAACTAACTCGATTGCATGATAAATCTCATCCAACCCATCACCATCCAGCAAGCCTACGATGCAATTACTCACGCACGGCGGTGAGCATCATGAAATTGGTGATGGAGGATGGTTGATGATGACGAAGGCGACGAATCCCCCTCTCCGGAGCCCCGAACGGATTCCAGATCAACCCTCCCGAGAGAGATTAGGGCTTGGCGGCGGCTCCGTATCGTAAAACACGATGAAACTTTCTCCCTGATTTTTTTCTCCCCGAAAGCCAATATATGGAGTTGGAGTTGGCGTCGGAGGGCCACCAGGGGGCCCACGAGGTAGGGCGGCACGCCTAGGGGGGAGGGGCGCGCTCCCCACCCTCGTGGATAGGGTGTGGGCCCTGGTCTTCATCTTTGGCGAGGATTTTTTATTATTTATTCTAAGATATTCCGTGGAGTTTCAGGTCATTCCGAGAACTTTTGTTTTCTGCACATAAAACAACACCATGGCAATTCTGCTGAAAACAACGTCAGTCCGGGTTAGTTCCATTCAAATTATACAAGTTAGAGTCCAAAACAAGGGCAAAAGTGTTTGGAAAAAGTAGATACGACGGAGACGTATCAACTTTATATGCAATGGGACGTCTCCAACGTATCTATAATTTTTGATTGCTCCATGCTACTTTATCTATTGTTTTGGACTATAATGGGCTTTATTTTCCACTTTTATATTACTTTTGGGAGTAACCTATTAACCGGAGGCCCAGCCCAGAATTGCTGTTTTTTTGCCTATTTCAATGTTTCGAAGAAACGGAATATCAAACGGAGTCCAAACGGAATGAAACCTTCGAACGTGATCTTCTCACGAGCGTGATCCGGAGACTTGGACCCTACTCCAAGCAGTGCAGGCGGTCACGAGGTGGAGGGCCCCAGGCGCGCCCCATGCCTCGTGGGCCCCCTGACGCTCCACCGACGTACTCCTTCCTCCTATATATATACCTACGTATCCCCAAACGATCAGAACAGGAGCCAAAAACCTAATTCCACCGCCATACCTTCCTGTATCCACGAGAACCCATCTTGGGGCCTGTTCCGGAGCTCCGCCGGAGGGGGAATCCACCACGGAGGGCTTCTACATCAACACCATAGCCCCTCCGATGAAGTGTGAGTAGTTTACTTCAGACCTTCGGGTCCATAGCTAGTAGCTAGCTGGCTTCTTATCTCTTTATGGATCTCAATACAATGTTCTCCCCTTCTCTTGTGGAGATCTATTCGATGTAATCTTCTTTTTGCGGTGTGTTTGCTGAGATCGATGAATTGTGGGTTTATGATCCAGCGTATCTATGAATAATATTTGAATCTTCTCTGAATTCTTTTATGTATGATTGAGTTATCTTTGCAAGTCTCTACGAATTATCCGTTTGGTTTGGCCAACTAGATTGGTATTTCTTGCAATGGGAGAAGTGTTTAGCTTTGGGTTCAATCTTGCGGTGTCCTTATCCAGTGACAGAAAGGGTTGCAAGGCACGTATTGTATTGTTGCCATCGAGGATAACAAGATGGGGTATTTATCATATTGCATGAATTTATTCCTCTACATCATGTCATCTTGCTTAAGGAGTTACTCTGATTTTAACTTAATACTCTAGATGCATGCTGGATAGCGGTCGATGAGTGGAGTAATAGTAGTAGATGCAGAATCATTTCGATCTACTTGTCTTGGAGGTGATGCCTATATACATGATCATACCTAGATAACCTCATAACTATGCTCAATTCTGTCAATTGCTCAACAGTAATTTGTTCACCCTCTGTAGAATACTTATGCTCTTGAGAGAAGCCACTAGTGAAACCTATGGCCCCCGGGTCTATTCTCATCATATCAATTTCCATCACTTTATTTACTTGCTTTGCTTTTACTTATCACTTTGTATATTTATACCAAAAATACCAAAAATATTATCTCTATCAGATCTCACTCTCGTAAGTGACCGTGAAGGGATTGACAACCCCTAATCGCGTTGGTTGCGAGTAGCTATCGTTTTGTGCAGGTACGAGGGACTTGCGCGTGGCCTCCTACTGGATTGATACCTTGGTTCTCAAAAGCTAACAGAAATACTTACGCTACTGTGCTGCATCCTCCTCTCCTCTTCGGGGAAAACCAACGCAAGCTCAAGACGTGGCAAGAAGGATTTCTGGTGCCATTGTCGGGGAGTCTACGCAAAAGTCAACATACCAAGTACCCATCACAATCCCTATCTCTCGCATTACATTATTTGCCATTTGCCTCTCGTTTTCCTCTCCCCCACTTCACCCTTGCCGTTTTATTCGCCCTCTCTTTCCCAATCTCCTCCTCTTTTCCCTTTGCCTTTTGTTTGCTCGTGTGTTAGTTTGCTTGTTCGTCGCGATGGCTCAAGATGCTACCAAATTGTGTGACTTCACCAATACCAATAATAATGATTTCCTTAGCACTCCGATTGCTCCTCTTGCCAATACCGAATCTTGTGAAATCAATACTCCTTTGTTGAATCTTGTTATGAAAGATCAATTCGCTGGTCTTCCTAGTGAAGATGCCGCTATTCATCTGAATAGCTTCGTTGATTTATGTGATATGCAAAAGAAAAAAGATGTCGATAATGATGTCGTTAAATTGAAGCTATTTCCTTTTTCGCTTAGAGATCGTGCTAAAGCGTGGTTTTCATCTTTGCCTAAAAATAGTATTGATTCTTGGAACAAGTGCAAAGATGCTTTTATCTCTAAGTATTTTCCTCCCGCTAAGATTATCTCTCTTAGGAACGATATTATGAATTTTAAGCAACTTGATCATGAACACGTTGCACAAGCTTGGGAGAGAATGAAATTAATGATACATAATTGTCCTACTCATGGTTTGAACTTGTGGATGATTGTACAAATTTTTTATGCTGGATTGAATTTTGCTTCTAGAAATCTTTTAGATTGACCATGGAGGCACTTTTATGGAAATCACTTTAGGAGATGCTACTAAACTCCTAGATAATATTATGGTTAATTATTCTCAATGGCATACTGAAAGATCTACTAATAAAAAGTGCATGCTATAGAAGAAATCAATGTTTTGAGTGGAAAGATGGATGAACTTATGAAGTTATTTACTAAGAGTGTTTCTTCCGATCCTAATTATATGCCTTTGTCTACCTTGATTGAGAATAATAATGAATCTATGGATGTGAATTTTGTTGGTAGGAATAATTTTGGTAACAACGCATATAGAGGAATTTTAATCCTAGGCCTTATCCTAGTAATCCTTCTAATAATTATGGAAATTCCTACAACAACTCTTATGGAAATTTTAATAAGATGCCCTCTGAATTTGAGAGTAGTGTTAAAGAGTTTATGAATTCACAAAATAATTTTAATTCTTTGCTTGAAGAGAAATTGCTTAAATTTGATGATTTGGCTAGGAACGTTGATAGAATTTCTCTTGAGGTTGATTCTTTAAAGCTTAGATCTATTCCTCCTAAGCATGATATCAATGAGTCTCTCAAAGCTATGAGAATTTCCATTGATGAGTGCAAAGAAAGAACCGCTAGGATGCGTGCTTCCAAAGATGCCTTTATTAAAGCGTGTTCTTCTAATTCCTATGAAAATCAAGATGAAGATCTAAAAGTTATTGATGTGTCCCCTATTAAATCTTTGTTTTGCAACATGAATCTTGATGAAACTGAATATGATCTTCCTTTACCCAGAAGGCGTTCTAAGAATTCGGAGTTTTTAGATCTTAATGATGAAATTGATAAAACTGGGATTGAAAGAAATAGAATTCTAGATGTTGCTAAACCCACTATATTGGATCTCAAGGAATTTAATTATGAAAATTGCTCTTTAATTGATTGTATTTCCTTGTTGCAATCCAGCTAAATTCTCCTCATGCTTATAGTCAAAATAAGGCTTTTACCGAACACATTGTTGATGCCTTGATGCAATCTTATGAAGAAAAGCTTGAGTTGAAAATTTCTATCCCTAGGAAACTCCATGATGAGTGGGAACCTACTACCAAAATTAAAATTAAAAATTATGAGTTTCATGCTTTGTGTGATTTGGGTGCTAGTGTCTCTACTATTCCCAAAACTTTGTGTGATTTGCTAGATTTCCGTGATTTTGATGATTGCTCTCTAAATTTGCATCTTGCGGATTCCACTATTAAAAAGCCTATGGGAAGAATTAATGATGTTCTTATTGTTGCAAATAGGAATTATGTGCCCGTAGATTTTATCGTTCTTGATATAGATTGCAATCCTTCATGTCCTATTATTCTTGGTAGACCTTTCCTTAGAACGATTGGTGCAATTATTGATATGAAGGAAGGAAATACTAGATTCCAATTCCCTTTAAAGAAGGGCATGGAACACTTTCCTAGATAGAAAATAAAATTACCATATGAATCTATCATTAGAGCCACTTATGGATTGCCTACCAAAGATGGCAATACCTAGATCTATCCTTGCTTTTATGCCTAGCTAGGGGCGTTAAACGATAGCGCTTGTTGGGAGGCAACCCAATTTTATTTTTAGTTTTTGTTTTTTCTTCTGTTTAGGAATAAATAATCCATCTAGCCTCTGTTTAGATGTGTTTTTATCTTTTAATTAGTGTTTGTGCCAAGTTGAACCTATTGGATCTTCTTGGATGATAGTTATTTGCTCTTGCTGCAATTTCCAGAATCTTTGTGCTCAATGCCCGAATTGTTAAAAATCACCAGAACGTGATAAAATACTGATTCCAATTTCCGCTGATCAACAAACAAATTTTCCAGGTCTTCTAATTTTTGTATAATTTTTTGGGTCCAGAAGTTTGCGTTAGTTACAGATTACTACAGACTATTCTGTTTTTGACAGATTCTGTTTTGCGTGTGTTGTTTGCTTATTTTGATGAATCTATGGTTAGTAAAATAGTTTATAATCCATAGAGAAGTTGGAATACAGTAGGTTTAACACCAATATAAATAAATAATGAGTTCATTACAGTACCTTAAAGTAGTCTTTTGTTTTCTTTCTCTAACGGAGCTCACGAGATTTCTATTGAGTTTTGTGTTGTGAAGTTTTCAAGTTTTGGGTGAATTCTTTTGATAGATTATGGAACAAGGAGTGGCAAGAGCCTAAGCTTGGGGATGCCCATGGCACCCCCAAGATAATCCAAGGACACCAAAAAGTCAAAGCTTGGGGATGCCCCGGAAGGCATCCCCTCTTTCGTCTACTTCCATCGGTAATTCACTGGGAGCTATATTTTTATTCACCAACATGATATGTGTTTTGCTTGGAGCGTCTTATATTATTTGAGTCTTTGCTTGTTAGTTTACCACAATCATCCTTTCTGTAAACCCCTTTTGAGAGAGCCATACATGAATTGAAATTTGATAGAATACTCTAGTGCTTCACTTATATCTTTTTGAGCGTGATAATTTTTGCTCTAGTGCTTCACTTAGATATTTTAGAGCACGGTAGTGGATTTGTTTTAAAGAAACTTGATCTCTCATGCTTCACTTAGATTATTTTGAGAGTCGTTAATAGCATGGTAATTTGCTTAATGTTAATATACTTGGTATTTAAGATATGTGAAACTTTCTTTTGAGTGCGTTGAATACTAAGATAAGTTTGATGCTTGATAATTGTTTTGAGATATGGAGGTGATAATATCAAAGTCATGCTAGTTGAGTAGTTGTGAGTTTGAGAAATGCTTGTGTTGATGTTAGCAAATCCCGTAGCATCCATGTATGGTTAAAGTTATGTAACAAATTTGAAACATGAAGTGTACCTGGCTTGTGCATCCTTATGAGTGGCGGTCGGGACGAGCGATGGTCTTTTCCTACCAATCTATCCCCTAGGAGCATGCGTAGTACTTGATTTTGATGACTTCAAAATTTTTGCAATAAGTATATGAGTTCTTTTGACTAATGTTGAGTCCATGGATTATACACATTTTTACCTTTCCGCCTTTGCTAGCCTGTTCGGTACCGTGCATTGCCCTTTCTCACCTTGAGAGTTGGTGCAAACTTTGCGGTGCATCAAACCCGTGATATGATACGCTCTATCACACATAAACCTCCTTATATCTTCCTCAAAACAGCCACCATACCTACCTATTATGGCATTTCCATAGCCATTCGAGATATATTGCCATGCAACTTTCCACCGTTCCGTTCATCATCATCATGACATACATTACTTTTGTCATATTGCCATTGCATGATCATGTAGTTGACATCGTATTTGTGGCAAAGCCACCATACATTATTTTCCATACATGTCACTCTTGATTCATTGCACCATCCCGGTACACCGCCGGAGGCATTCATACAGAGTCATATCTTGTTCTAGTTTCGAGTTGTAATCCTTATGTTGTAATCAATAGAAGTGTGATGATCATCATTCAATAGAGCATTGTCCCCAAAAAAAGAAAGGACAAAGAAAAAAAAGGCCCAAGAAAATAAAAAAAATAAAAAAAATAAAAAAGGGGCAATGCTACTATCCTTTTTTTCCACACTTGTGCTTCAAAGTAGCACCTTGTTATTCATGTAGTGAGTCTCATATATTGTTCTTCAAAGTAGCACCTTGTTCTTCATGTAGTGAGTCTCATATATTGTGCTTCAAAGTAGCACCATGTTTTTCATATAGTGAGTCTCATAAGTTGTCTTGTTCATACTAGTGGGAATTTTTCATTATAGAACTTGGCTTGTATATTCCTACGATGGGCTTCCTCAAAGTGCCCTAGGTCTTCATGAGCAAGCAAGTTGGATGCACACCCACTAGTTTCTTTTGTTGAGCATTCATAGCTCTAGTGCATCCGTTGCATGGCAATCCCTACTCCTCATGTTGACATCAATTAATGGGCATCTCCATAGCCCGTTGATTATCCTCATCAATGTGAGACTTTTTTTTGTCTTATCCACACAATCCCCATCATCATATTCTATTCCACCCATAGTGCTATATCTATGGCTCACGCTCATGTATTGCGTGAAGGTTGAAAAAGTTTGAGATTATTTAAGTATGAAACATCTTTGTGTGACGAAAATGAAGCATAGCCTAACTATATGATTTTGTAGGGATGAACTTTCTTTTGCCATGCCATTTTGAGAAGACATGATTATTTTGATTAGTATGCTTGAAGTTTTATTATTTTTATGTCAATATGAACTTTTGTCTTGAATCTTTCGGATCTAAATATTCATACCATGATTAAGAAGATTTACATTGAAATTATGCCAAAGTATCACTCCGCATCAAAATTCTCTTTTATCATTTACCTACTCGAGGACGAGCAGGAATTAAGCTTGGGGATGCGATCGTCTCCAACGTATCTATAATTTTTATTGCTCCATGCTACTTTATCTATTGTTTTGGACTATAATGGGCTTTATTTTCCACTTTTATATTACTTTTGGGACTAACCTATTAACGGAGGCCCAGCCAGAATTGTTGTTCTTTTGCCTATTTCAGTGTTTGAAGAAATGGAATATCAAGCGGAGTCCAAACGGAATGAAACCTTGAGAACGTGATCTTCTCGACCGAACGTGATCCAGGAGACTTGGACCCTACTCCAAGAAGGGCGAGGCGGTCACGAGGCGGGGCGCGCCCCACAGGCACGCCCCTGCCTCGTGGGCCCCTGGCGCCCACAAGTACTCCTTCCTCCTATATATACCTCACGATCCCCAAGCGATCGAACAGGAGCCAAAACCTAATTCCACCGCCGTACCTTCCTGTATCCACGAGATCCCATCTTGGGGCCTGTTAGGAGCTCACGGGAGGGGCATCCACCACGGAGGGCTTCTACATCAACACCATAGCCCCTCCGATGAAGTGTGAGTAGTTTACTTCAGACCTTGGGTCCATAGCTAGTAGCTAGATGGCTTCTTCTCTCTTTTGGATCTCAATACAATGTTCTCCCCCCCCCCTCTTGTGGAGATCTATTCGATGTAATCTTCTTTTTGCGGTGTGTTTGTTGAGACCGATGAATTGTGGGTTTATGATCCAGCTTATCTATGAATAATATTTGAATCTTCTCTGAATTCTTTTATGTATGATTGAGTTATCTTTGCAAGTCTCTTTGAATTATCCGTTTGGTTTGGCCAACTAGATTGGTAGTTCTTGCAATGGGAGAAGTGTTTAGCTTTGGGTTCAATCTTGCGGTGTCCTTACCAGTGATGAGAAGGGTTGCAAGGCACATATTGTATTGTTGCCATCGAGGATAACAAGATGGGGTATTTATCATATTGCATGAATTTAGTCCTCTACATCATGTCATCTTGCTTGAGCGTTACTTTGTTTTAACTTAATACTCTAGATGCATCTTTGGATAGCGGTCGATGAGTGGAGTAATAGTAGTAGATGCAGAATCGTTTCGATCTACTTGTCTCGGACGTGATGCCTATATACATGATCATACCTAGATAACCTCATAACTATGCTCAATTCTGTCAATTGCTCAACAGTAATTTGTTCACCCACCGTAGAATATTTATGCTCTTGAGAGAAGCCACTAGTGAAACTTATGGCCCCCGGGTCTATTCTCATCATATCAATCTCCATCACTTTATTTACTTGCTTTTCTTTTACTTTTCACTTTGCATCTTTATACCAAAAATACCAAAAATATTATCTCTATCAGATCTCACTCTCGTAAGTGACCGTGAAGGGATTGACAACCCCTAATCGCGTTGGTTGCGAGCATCTATCGTTTTGTGCAGGTACGAGGGACTTGCGCGTGGCCTCCTACTGGATTGATACCTTGGTTCTTCAAAACTGAGGGAAATACTTACGCTACTGTGCTGCATCATCCTCTCCTCTTCGGGGAAAACAAACGCAAGCTCAAGACGTTGGCACTCTTTGTAATTTTCTTTTATAGACTAACTAGTGCTAAAACAAGTAACAAAAAGATTCTATTGCAAGATCTAAAGATATACCTTCACTTACCTAGCCTCCCCGGCAACGGCGCCAGAAAAGAGCTTGATGTCTACTATGCAACCTTCTTCTTGTAGGCGTTGTTGGGCCTGCAAGTGCACAGGTTTGTAGGACAGTAGCAAATTTCCCTCAAGTGGATGACCTAAGGTTTATCAATCCGTAGGAGGCGTAGGATGAAGATGGTCTCTCTCAAGCAACCCTGCAACCAAATAACAAAGAGTCTCTTGTGTCCCCAACACACCCAATACAATGGTAAATTTTATAGGTGCACTAGTTCGGCAAAGAGATGGTGATACAAGTGCAATATGGATGGTAGATATAAGTTTTTGTAATCTGAAATAATAAAAACAGCAAGGTAGCAAGTGGTGAAAGTGAGCGTAAACGGTATTGCAATGATAGGAAACAAGGCCTAGGGTTCATACTTTCACTAGTGCAAGTTCTCTCAACAATAGTAACATAGATAGATAATATAACAAGCCCTCAACATGCAACAAAGAGTCACTCCAAAGCCACTAATAGCGGAGAACAAACGTAGAGATTATGGTAGGGTACGAAACCACCTCAAAGTTATTCGTTCGGATCGATCTATAAAAGAGTTCGTACTAGAATAACACCTTAAGATACAAATCAACCATAATGTCACCTAGATACTCCATTGTCACCTCAAGTATCCGTGGGCATGATTATACGATATGCATCACACAATCTCAGATTCATCCAACCAACACAAAGTACTTCAAAGAGTGCCCCAAAGTTTCTACCGGAGAGTCAAGAACGCGTGCCAACCCCTATGCATAGGTTCCCAATGTCACGAAACCCGCAAGTTGATCACCAAAACATACATCAAGTGGCACATGATATCCCTTTGTCACCACAGATAATCACGGCAAGACATACATCAAGTGTTCTCATAAAAGACTCAAACCGATAAGATAACTTCAAAGGGGAAACTCAATTCATCACAAGAGAGTAGAGGGGGAGAAACATTATAAGATCCAACTACAATAGCAAAGCTCAGGATACATCAATATCGTGCCATAGAACATGAGAGAGAACACCAGAGAGAGAGAGAGAGAGAGAGATCAAACACACAGCTACTGGTACATACCCTCAGCCCCGAGGGTGAACTACTCCCTCCTCGTCATGGATAGTGCCGGGATGATGAAGATGGCCACCGGTTATGGATCCCCCCTCTGGCAGGGTACCGGAAAGGGGTCCCGGTTGGTTTTTCATGGCTCTGGAGGCTTGCGGCGGCGGAACTCCCGGTCTATCTTCTGTTCTGGAAGTTTTAGGGTACGTAGGTATATATGGGTGAAAGGAGTACGTCGGTGGAGCTACGGGGGCCCCACGAGGCAGGGGGGTGGGCGCGCCCCCACCCTCGTGAGCACCTCCCGTATCTTCTGACATGGAGTCCAAGTCCATCAGGTGGGTTTCCTTCCAAAAATAACTTCTCCAGTTGATTTCGTTCCGTTTTGACTCCGTCGGATATTCCTTTTCCTCGAAACACTGAAATAGGCATAAAGCAGCAAATCTGGGCTGGGCCTCCGGTTAATAGGTTAGTCCCAAAAATAATATAAAAGTGGATAATAAAGCCCAATATTGCCTAAAACAGTAGATAATATAGCGTGGAGCAATCAAAAATTATAGATACGTTGGAGACGTATCAAGCATCCCCAAGCTTAATTCCTGCTCTTTCTCGAGTAGGTAAATTATAAAAAGATAATTTTTGATGTGGAATGCTAGTTGGCATAATTTCAATGTAACTTTTCTTACTTGTGATATGGATATTCAGATCCGAAAGATTCAAGACAAAAGTTCATATTGACATAAAAATAATAATACTTCAAGCATACTAACTAAAGTAATCATGTCTTCTCAAAATAACATGGCCAAAGAAAGTTCATCCCTACAAAATCATATAGTTAGGCTATGCTTCATTTTCATCACACAGAGATGTTCCCAACTTCTATACCCCCGATGACAAGCCAAGCAATTGTTTCATACTTAAATAATCTCAAACTTTTCCAACCTTCACGCAATACATGAGCGTGAGCCATGGATATAGCACTATGGGTGGAATAGAATATGATGATGGGGATTGTGTCGAGAAGACAAAAAAGGAGAAAGTCTCATATTGACGAGGATAATCAATGGGCTATGGAGATGCCCATCAATTGATGTCAACATGAGGAGTAGGGATTGCCATGCAATGGATGCACTACAGCTATGAATGCTCAACAAAAGAAAACTAAGTGGGTGTGCATCCAACTTGCTTGCTCATGAAGACCTAGGGCATTTTTAGGAAGCCCATCGTAGGAATATACAAGCCAAGTTCTATAAAGAAAATTCCCACTAGTATAAAAAGACAACTTATGAGACTCACTATATGAAAAACATGGTGCTACTTTGAAGCACAATATATGAGACTCACTACATGAAGAACACGGTGCTACTTTGAAGCACAAGTGTTGTAAGAGGATAGTAACATTACCCTTTTTATTTTTTTTATTTTTTTGGGCCTTTCTTTTTTTCTTTTTGGCCTTTCTCTTTTTTGGGGAAATGCTCTAATAATGATGATCATCACACTTCTATTGATTACAACATAAGGATTACAACTCGAAACTAGAACAAGGTATGACTCTATATGAATGCCTCTGGCGGTGTACCGGGATGGTGCAATGAATCAAGAGTGACATGTATGAAAATAATGCATGGTGGCTTTGCCACAAATACGACGTCAACTACATGATCATGCAATGGCAATATGACAAAAGTAAATCATGCAATGGCAATATGAACGGAATGGTGGAAAGTTGCATGGCAATATATCTCGGAATGGCTATGGAAATGCCATAATAGGTAGGTATGGTGGCTATTTTGAGGAAGATATAGGGAGGTTTATGTGTGATAGAGCGTATCATATCACAGGGTTTGGATGCACCGGCGAAGTTTGCACCAACTCTCAAGGTGAGAAAGGGCAATGCACGGTACCGAAGAGGCTAGCAAAGGCGGAAAGATAAAAGTGCATATAATCCATGGACTCAACATTAGTCAAAAGAACTCATATACTTATTGCAAAAATTTAGAAGTCATCAAAAATCAAGTACGCATGCTCCTAGGGGGATAGATTGGTAGGAAAAGACCATCGCTCGTCCCCGACCGCCACTCATAAGGATGCACAAGCCAGGTACACTTCATGTTTCAAATTTGTTACACAACTTTAACCATACGTGCATGCTACGGGATTTGCTAACTTCAACACAAGCATTCTTTAAATTCATAATCACCCAACTAGCATGACTTTAATATCACTACCTTCATAACTCAAAACAATTATCAAGTATCAAACTTCTCTTAGTATTCAACACACTCATAAGTGTAAGTGCATCTAGTGCCACCCCTAGTTGGTTTTGGGGTATTGACGACAAATGTGGTTGAGGGACTAATGCGTTTGTGAGAATTGCAGGATAACGCAGGTAGTGTCCCTCATTGATTCGGTTTACCTACCGGAGACTACCCCTAAAAATGTATGAAGACATTGAAGACAATGGTGGTATGTGAAGATATTCACATTGAAGACTATGACATGAGAAGACATTGAGTGAAGACTATGGAGCGCGAAGACTGTGTTGTTTCGTTGTTTCCTTTTCTTCTCTATTGAGTCGTAGGAACCACCGTACTGTTAAGTGGGGTCCAAGTGATCATAGTCAGAATGACTGAAGTGATGCTCAACCCAAATCCTATGTCTTCGAGCGAAGACAATGAGAGGAAAACTTATCCAAAGCTGGATGAGTCAGCTTTTCTTGCAGCCCATGTAAAGTTGCCATGAGTGTTTGAAATCTGACCGTTGGAACACGTGTCAGTTCCTTAGTGAACTAGGGTCATTTCGGACATAACAGGTCGGGTTGCCTAGTGGCTATAAATAGCCCACCCCCTACACCGTAAATTGGTGGCTGCTCAGAGTTAGTGCACGGCTTTTGTCGTTTGAGAGCAACCCACCTCGAAGCCTTTGAGAGAGAGAAATCCTTGCGAGGACAAAGCCCAAAACACCCAGAGCCAAAGAGTGTTAGGCATCACTGAAGTTTTCTGTCTGTGTGACACAAGACTTATTACACTTGAGGACTGTGAATCCTCCGGCCGGTTAGGCGTCGCGTTCGAGCATCCAAGAGTCATTGTGGATTGCGGTGAGCGTCGTGCATGAAGGTTCGAAGTCTACCTTGAAGACTTACCAGAGTGATTGGGCGAGGACTGTGTGTCCTTAGCTCAAGGGGAATAAGGTGAAGATGCAGTCTTCTGAGTTGAATCTCAGCCTCCCTAACCAGATGAATAGTTGTCACAGCAACTGGAACTGGTCCAACAAATCCTGTGTCTTCAACTAGTGACTGGTTCTATCCCTTCCCTCCTTTACCTTAAGTTTGTCTTCGTGAAGTCATTGCTTATATGTCTTATCTGTTTGACTTCACTGCTTGACTTCTATTGCTGTTTGGCTTCATACTATCTTCCATCCTGATCCTTACTACATAGCTGCTATTAGTCTTGTCCCTTCACATTATTACATACTACACTATGGCTTGCTTGTTGTAGTTTATCTTCTGCTGCATATCAATTAGGTCATTTCTGTTGTTTGTATTTGAAACATCCGTGTTTTGAAGACTTCCATAAAAATCGCCTATTCACCCCCCCCCCCCTCTAGTCGATAACTAGCACTTTCAATTGGTATCAGAGCAAGGTACTCCCTTGTTATGTGTGATTCGGTTTAACCACCTGGAGTTTTAGCTATGTCGACTGCAGGGATAATCAAGGTCTCCGCTGCTTGCCCCGTGTTTGATGGAACTGACTATCCCTACTGGAAGAATAAGATGCGCATGCATCTTGAAGCCATTGATGTCGACCTCTGTTATGTTGTCAAGAACGGCGTTCCTAAATCTGGTGAAGGTGTCACCCCTACTGATGTCAAGAAGTTCATTCAACTGGACTCCACTGCAAAGAACATCATCTGTGGTCATCGACCAAAGGACGAGTATGGCCGTGTGAGTGCTTCTGAAGCGTCGAAGCTAGTGCAGGACTGGCTATCCATGGTCAACGGCGTCTCAACCCGGAGAGATCAAAGAATCGGTGTTCTTTGCAACCTCTTTAACCGCTTCAAGAGAAACGACAATGAAAATGTCCAGCTCACGTTTGATCGCCTCACTGACATCACAAATGAGCTTCATGCTCTCGGCGCCACTGAGGTCACCAAGCGTGAAATCGTCAAGACACTACTAAGATCACTTGACAGCTCTTTTGACACCCTTTCCCTCATGATACAAGAACGTCCTGACTTCAAGACACTCGATCCGTCTGATATACTTGAGAGGCTCAACACACATGAGTTCCAGCTATCTGAGAAAAGAGATATCTATGGTCCAAACTATGGCCGAACTCACGCTTTGATGGCAAAAGTTGTTTCCTCATCTGAATAAGAATCATTGCGGTTACGATGATCCACGAAGACATTGGAAAGGAACTTGCTATTCTTGTGAAGAAGTTCGAGAAGTTCACTAGGAAGAAAGGCTTGAAAGTCTTCACGATCCAGCTCAAGAAATGATGAAGCTTCCACTCAAGACTACAAGAAGAGAACTGTCACAAGTGCAAGAAAACTGGACACTATATCTCCGAGTGTCCACGGTGGGACAATGAGAAGAAGAAGAAGAAGAAAGGAATATGATTACGATGACAAGAAAAGAAGAAATCTTCAAAGTCTTCTTCCAAGTCTTCATCAAAGTCTTCATCGCATAAGAAGAGCTCATCCGCAAGGCTCGTGCTTTTGTTAGCAAGGAAATGGATTCAGAGGAGGAGTCTGCTTACGAGGAAGTGGAGGTGGAATCGAAGAGGAGTCCGACCAGGCGTTGCAAGTCGGCTTTAGCCACGCCTATGTTGCCAAGTCCATCTTCAACACTGAAGACAATGACTTCTACACCAACGCTGAAGCTGATGACAAGGACGACCCTGCTTCCACCTACTGCTTCATGGCACGCGGTGCCAAGGTGTCGGGGAAGCTGATCGTGGCCCGCGAACACCTACGGGACCGGGTCCCTTGTGGTTCGGAGGGGGGCGGAGATTGCACAAAGAGCAGATCGAAGCAATGCACACGAGCAGATTTACCCAGCTTCGGAGCTCTCCGGAGAGATAACACACCTACTGCTGCTTGGTTGATTATATTGTGTTCTTGCTAGGGAGCAATGGAAGCTGCCAAACCTAGCCTGAGTGTCTCTAGTCTCGTATGTGGCAAATGAACTGAACCGGAGCCGAACCCCTTCTACGTTGCACTTGGGCCTCCTTTTATAGGCACAAGGGGTCACCACAGGTGGCAAGTAGACAAGGGTAAAATAGTAAAAACAGAGGTTGGTACACGCTTTATACGGTGTACTGATGATCTATACCTAACTCGGCGGCAAGGGACAAGAGCCATAAATGTCCGTCCCATGCGCTGAATAGTGCAACAGGACCGTCAAGTCGCCTCCGTTTGCCACGATGGTAGCTTGTCGGCGCTTTATCGCCGCTCCTGCTGGCTGCACAGCTCATTGACACGCGTGCACAGGAAAGCCCCATGGCGACACGTTGGCGGATGATCGGAGCGGAGATGAAGAGGTTACTGCGCGGCAAGTGCCTTGCCGCGGCAAGGTCCTGTCGCGCTTCGGGAGCTTATCGCCCGCCAAGCCTTCGGTAAGCTCCTCTTGCCGAGATCTTGTTTCCTTCGTGCCTTGAGTGACCTTCCCGACAAGCTCCTCTTGTCGGGGCCTTGATATTTTGTTCTTGAACGACTCCAAAGGCGGCGAGGACCTTGGCGGTCACCAGCCCAGCCCTGCCGCGGTGTGCTGCGATCGTGCGTGCACGAGTTCGGGATACTAGGGTACCCTACTCTAGTACACCGGCAGAGCCCCGAACTGGGCCACACACGGCGCCAAGCTCTGTTGGGCGAGGCCCAAAACAGTGAAGCGGGCACGCGGCTGGATCCGCGGTTATTAACCGGACCCACCACGTCCTCCACGAGCAGCACGTTCGGGCGTGGCGTCGTGGGAGAGATCGTGGGGGCTTTCTTTAATGGGAAAACGGGCGCCGTCCCTCTCCCCCTTATATGCAGGGGAACAGGGCGGGGCGCCCACTTGCCCATTCTTTGTCACATCGAAACCACCGCCGCACCTCCCTTCTTCTCGAGCCCAAAGAGAGCGGCGCTCCGCCCCTTCCCCATTGCCACCGGCACAACCAACGCCGTCGACCTCCTCCACCACCTTCGCCATGGCTCAAAAGCCGACAAGGGCAAAGGGTGAAATCGGCGAGCGCGGCGGCTCATGGCTTTCTGCGGAAGGAGCGGGCCCTCTTGATCCCCAGCTTGCGGGAAGGAGCAGCGGAGCTGTATTACCTTTTCTGGTCGACGGAGACACGGGCGCACCCGCGCACGAGAGTCATCTCCGCCGCCACATCCGAAAAAGTTTCCATCGGGTACCCTTTCTTCGCGCTTTTCTTCCACTGCGGGCTCTGCCCGCCTTTTCTAATTCTTTTGTGATGTCATGAACACATATGGCCTCCGCCTCCTTGATTTCACCCCCAACGCCGTCCTCACCATGGCGTTTCGCACACCTCTGCGAGAACTTTGTCAGGTACACCCAAATGTCGCACTCTTCGCCATTACTTCACACCCAGCGTAGAGAGAGAGAGCCGCTTGGGAGGAATCGCATGGACCTCTAGGATCGGCAAGAAGGAAGCGTATCTTGACGGAGAGCTGCGCAGCAAGTGGGAGGAGTGGAGAGCTGGTGGTGTTGGATCTTAGAGGAGGAGCCACAGCCTTTTACTGCCTGCGCCAAACTCCTATAGTCTTGGCAGCAACTGGAGCAACTTGGCGCGGAGGATGCCAAGGTTAAGATTGCCGTGACTAGGATCTTGCGCCTCCGACAGCGGGGCTTACCGTAGGAGCAGTTAGCGCGGACTTCCTTCGCCGCCGCATTGCGCCCTTGCGGGAGAGGGGAGGCCAGCTTGGGAATTCCAAAGCGGCGGACATCATGAGGCTACGTCCGGGCCTCAATCGGAACTTCTTGTCTTGGAGCTGGGCGGCATCTTGCGGGAGCTGTTCAAGCCGATGCGAGATCACCTCGAGTGGTTCATGTTGCCGAGGGAGTCGTGCCTTGTGCAACAACTTCGTCGCTTGACCGCATCCGCGCGATGATGCCGTTGTGCGATTCCCACGGAATCATTCCAACTTGGCGAGAGCCCACCGACGGCGTCGTGCAGCGATTCTTTGGCGACTTGGCGGAAGTGCCGATCGCGCCCGGCGAATGAAGCGGCTCACCGCGCGACACCACCGAGCAGGAGATGGCGCACATCGCCATAAGGTTGGAGGCGGCGAAGCTGCCGCCGCCCGGCGTGTTCGGGTTTACCGTCGAGGCGGAAAACAGCCGGGCGGCAAGCCTTGCCGACCGAGAAGAGCTTCGCTGGTGAGGAGGAGCAGGCCGAGCCCGGCGCCGACCGGATGAGCCTGCGGGCGCCTCCCTCCGCCGTCAAGTAGTTTGCGCAGGAGGAGCCCGCGGCCCCGCTAGAGACGCCTCGCAAGACCGGAGAAGTGGCGGGCGGCGACGGCCCAACAACCGCCTCGCCGCCCGACGCGCTCCACCGCAACAAGCACTTTTGTTGCGCTGAACGCCTCCTGCCGCCACAAAGCAGGGGCGGGGCCTTGGAGCCACGGCCCCCGCCAAGCGCCCGAGGGAGCCTACTCCTCCAGCTCATCGCTCTGGAGCGGAATTTGACTTCTCTGCTCTCAGCTCCGAGGAAGAAGAGGAAGACTAAGTTCTTGTCGCTACTACTTGTAATTCTTCAATTTACTGCTTTTGTCTTGTATCTGACTTGCTTCATTCTGAGCTCTTTCCTTCTTTAGGGCCTTTGGCTCGAGAGGCGTCAAAGAGGGCCAAGACTCGGTGATCGTCGTCGAAGGCGATTCCCACAATGGCTGACAGGAGGCACGCGTCTGAGACTCCCTTGCGGATCCGGCAACCCTTCATGAGAGCAGCCCAAAGCTGGCCCCAGCGTAAGTATTTGACTTATTTCTTACGGTGAGGTATGCTTGGGTGCTCCTTCTTCTTGATTTCTGGCTTGTTGAATTATATAGGAGCAGAGCAGCCTCATCGAGGAAGCACGGAGGTCACTCCCAGTTCTGCTTGCTTCAACTCGCCGCCAAGGGAGAAGTCTCCGCCAAGGGAGCGCTCTCCGGCAAGGGAGGCCTCTCCGACAAGGGGAGCTTCTCCTACAAGGGGCGGTGCCGACGACCCTCCGGTGGTGGAGACCGTGGCAACAGATCCCTTTGCGAGTAATCTTCTTGACTGAAAATTTCCCTTGGGTCTTTTCTCTTGTTCTTCTCTTGAACATTTGCTTGACTTGTTCTTTTCTTTTTCGATCATCAGATCCATCTGCGGAGGCCGATGGAGACTGAGGTTGCCCGGAGGAGGGCGCTCGCGGCAACAATGGCAACGCCGCCAACATGGAGGAGGAGGCCGGCGCGCCGGCAGGTCCGCCCGGCGGAGGCCGCCAAGGCTTCAGCGCAGAGGCTGGGGAGGTCGGTGATCATCTTGATGGCCTGAGGCGCAGGAGGCGCCAGCGCTGCACCGACCGCCGATCCCCCCGCCACCGATGCCGCGCCCGACTCCGGAGAGCCCCAGCCCGGTGCCTATCTGAAGGCCGGCGAAGGTGTCTTCATCAAGCTTCCATGGGCGTCGAGCTCCAGGGCGCCGGTCGAGGAGAGACCTTGACGTGGGCTGCTTGCCTCTGCTGGGCTGTCGCTGGTTAACGCGCAAGCAGCAGCGATGGCGAGTCTGAGGAGGAGTAGCTGCTGAAGAAGCTGCTGTCGCTCTACCGCACCGTCAAGCTAAGCTGGAGTCATGGGAAGCTCTTGTCGCGGGGCGGGGCTGACATGGAGAAGCGCTCGGAAAGAGCTCGGCGCGCCAGACAAGGAAACTCTTGGGACATTGCGAAGCGGGGAGCAACTTGCTGAGGAGTGCACGGCCTTCATCTTGGAGAAGGCCGAGGTCGAGGAGCAGCAAAGGCTTGCCGGCGAGAAGCTCTCTGCGCAAGAAGGTGAGCTGGCGCGTGAAGATCAACCTCGATAGCTCGAGGAAGATCTTGCCGCATGCGAGCAATCAATTGGCGGAGCACTCAAGGAGGCAAAGGGCGCTGCCGCGCCGCCGAGGCTGCCAAGAAGGAATTGGAGGCGAGGTGGCTCAGCTGGAGGCCACCCTCCCGAAGAAGCGGCGAGGAGGTCACCGCGGCTGAAGCACGGCGTGAAGGGCGCCTACACTCTCGGCGAGCTGCAGGGTCGTTTCTTTGAGAAGATCAAAGAGCTTGGCGCCGCCAAGGACTCCAAAGGCGGATCTGGGCTGAAACCGACCACTCTGCGAGGCGCAGAGGCGCCAAGGATCGAAAGCGGGCTGTTGGAAGATCAAGGCCAACGAGGAGCTGTTGGCGAATGCATGACTGCCAGAATGATCTCGAGAGATAGCATAATGCCTTTGGATAGAAGGTCTTGTGGACACCGCCGCGGCATCCATAATGGTGATGGAGCTAGGGATGGTGGATCTTGGGTACTCCACCGCGAGAACCTCAACCCAGCGCCAAGCTCAGCCTATAATTCAAGGCGTGTTGGCGGGTCTCCAGCGGCTCGAGAGGAGATCCCAAAGCAGCTAGCTGAGGAGTCGCGCCAAGTCTGCGCGGGGCCCTCGAAGGTCTTGATGAAGGTGGCCTTCCGCAATCGGCGTCAACTTCACCAATGTCCTCAAGTAACTGCCAAGCGCTGGCGTTGAAGCGCTCAAAGCCCTTGTCGCACCCATCGTGGACGGGGTGAGCAAAGTGAAGAGGGTTGATGGCGACCGCGTGGACTAGGCCGCCAAGTTTTATCTTTCCTTTGTCGCTGCGAGACCATGTTCGAACAATTCATTAGATCTGCGACAAGTTATTTTGTAATATACACTATCTTAGGCAATCGATCGCAATGTTATTTCCTCTACTTGATTTCTTCCCTTGTATGTTTTATGCCCCTCGCTTTTAGGGGACTTGTCGGTGCAAATACCTTTGCATGGCGCTGAGTCTTGAACGTCGGCAGCTTCTTTGGCGATGCTGCCTCCGACAAACAACCTCGTCGCAACTAGTTGCAGCTTCGCTTAGGTTGTTGAGCGGACTCGAAACAACGTAAGGCGCAAACTAGCCGCGACTTGGTTCCTCCGCGCACGGGTTTTCCATACAAAGTACTATCGTTCGAGGAAGATAACTTGAAAATTTAAAACTGATTGCTTAAACTTAGCAACTTAGCTTTTACATTGTTTGCTTCCGGCAGGTGATACTTCCTCGGCGACACTTGGTGGCCCACACCATTATCTTCTCCTCCCCGGTTAACTTGTGGGTGGATGAACCTTGCCTTCTTTTGAGAAGAAACAAGAGAAAATAAAGTTATGGAGCCTAGTGGCTCGTTATAAACTTACGGGTGTGGATGCTGCACAAAATGTTAGATAACACATGCATATAAGATTATGAAAGCATGTATTGACAAGTTATGCGCAACACATAGGCTTCTTGATGCACGGGTCTGCGCTTCGGCTTTGTACAAAGGATTACATGCAACAGCGGCAAGACTTGTACAAAAGGGTGGTTGCGGAGCAGTTCCGGCAACCGCGCTATATGGGTAAAACTTACGAAGATGCTCTATATTCCAGGAGTTGCTCACGGAACGCCATCTTGGTCTCAAAGCGGACAGCGCGGGCCTAGTGACTCATTTCACCCGATAAGGGCCTTCCCACTTCGGCGTCAACTTGTTGGAATTCTTGGCAGATTGAATGCGCCGAAGAACAAGGTCGCCTTCCTCGAAGCTTCTGGCATTAACTTTGCGGCTATGGTAGCGGCGCAAAGCTTGCTGGTAGCGAGCAGCTCGTATAGCAGCCTGAAGACGATCCTCCTCGAGGAGCAGCGCGTCATCTTGTTGCAGCTGCTCTTGCTCCAGCTCATCATAAGCGAGCACTCGAGGCAATCCGTATACGAGTTCCGTGGGGAGAACTGCCTCTGCTCCATAGACTAGAGCAAAAGGTGTCTGGACAGTGGCTCGATTTGGCGTCGTCCTGATCGACCAAAGAACCACCGGCAGCTCCTCGATCCAGTTTCTTCCGCACTTGTGCAGCCTGTCTAAAGTTCTGGTCTTGAGTCCCGCAGCACTTCAGCGTTTGCTCTCTCTGCTTGACCGTTGCTTCTTGGATGAGCAACAGATGCAAAGCAGATCTTGGCGCCAAGATCTTGGGCGTACTGCATGAAGGTGCGGCTCGTGAACTGTGTGCCGTTGTCGGTGATGATCCTGTTAGGAATCCCAAAACGGCAAACAATTGACTGAAGAACTTGACTGCTTGCCTGTCTTGTCACCTTCCTCACTGCTTCCACTTCCGGCCACTTTGTGAACTTGTCGATTCGACGTACAAGTACTCAAAGCCCCGACAGCTTCGGGGAAGGGGCGAGATGTCGAGCCCCGGACCTAAAGGGCGGGGATAAAGGCATCGTCTAGAGAGCTTGAGCTGGTTGGTGTATCTGTTTTGAATGGAACTCGCACGCTTCACACTTGGTTACTTGCGCAGTTGCATCCTGGAGGGCTTCTGGCCAGAAGAAACCTCACCGGAAAGCTTTGCCGGCAAGTGCCCTTGCGCCAATGTGGTGACCACATATGCCTCCATGTATCTCTGCCAACAGCTTAGGTCCATCTTCCCGGCAAATGCACTTCAATTTCACACCGTTGAGTCTTCTTCTGTACAGGATGTTGTCAACAAACTGGTACATACTGGACTGCCGGGTTACTTTTTCTGCTTCTTCTTGCTCTTCGAGAAGTTCTCCTGTCTGAAGCAAATGGACGATCTGCTGTGCCCATGCTGGAGCTTGTGGCTCGACAACAAGGACTAAAGGCTCATCTGCCACTGCGGGAACATCAGCTTCTACGGCAAGAACAAGTGGCTCGGCCGGAGCTTGATGATCCCCGGCAAGCTTGCCGGAGCAAAACTTGTCGGGAGCGTCTGCTTCAACGAAACAAACCCTAGGGCTCATCCAGACAGACTGCTCCTCGGCGATATTTGCGTTGATTTTGGGGACCTTATTGGCGGCGGCTTGGGGGCTCTGCGGAAAGTAGTCACCGAAACCAACTTCCTCTTCTTGTTCTGCCCAGTTGATGGTGTTACGGTTGGTTGAGTCAGCTTGAGCACAAAAATTCCTGGTTCCACAGTAACAGAGTGCAGCACACTTTGAAAGGCCATCGGCAATATCATTCTGAGCTCTTGGAACATGTTCCATTTGCAGGCCTTCAAAGTGTTCTTCTAGCTTTCTCACTTCATCAACGTAGGCTTCCATCAATGGACTCTGATAGTCTTTGTTTACTTGGCGGACGACAAGCTGCGAGTCACCCCTGACGATAAGTTTCTTGATCCCAAGGTCCACCGCGATTCTGAGACCGGCAAGCAAACCTTCATACTCTGCAGTATTGTTTGTTGCTTGCTCCTTGGGAAAGTGCATCTGGACTATGTACTTGAGGTGCTCTCCGATGGGTGCGATAAGCAGCACGCCGGCACCGGCGCCTGGCAGCGAGAAGGCACCATCAAAGTACATCAGCCACTCTTTATTTGCCTCCTTGGCGGGATGCTCGTCTCGGAATTTCTTCATCTTGGGTGGCGTCCATTCTGCTATAAACTCTGCCAATGCTCGCTTTGGATAGTTGAAGTGCTTTCAAACTTGAGGCCAAAGCTTGGCAGTTCGGTGCCCACTCAACAATCCTGCCTGTTGCTTCGGATTTTGCAATATCCTTTTCAGCAGCGGTGACAACCGTTATCTCATGTGCTTGGAAGTAATGGCGCGGCTTTCGAGGCCATGAGGAGGCGAAAAGCAACTTCGCACACCGTAGTACCTTGACCTAGCCCCTGCGGAAGGGAACGACAAAGTAGACCGGGCGCTGCACCATCCTTTTACGTGTCTTATCGCAATCCTGCAGATTCGTCCTTGTCGGGACCAGAGCTTGGCGGCAAAGCCCCTGCTTGTCGATGGATGCACCTGCCTCGGTTGCGGCTCATCATCGCCTCCTCTCTCGCTACTAACGCAGCACTAACCACTTGATTGGTTGCCGCTATATACAACAAACTTCTCTTGTGGCCTAGGTGCGACAAGTATTGGAGTGGAGGACAGGTACCTCTTCAAGTCTGCAGCGCAGCCTCAACCGAGTCCATTTCATTGGACCTGCCTTTTCAAAATCTTGAAAAATGGCGAGGCGCGCTCAACAGAACTTAGAGATAAACCTCTTGAGAGCAGCCACGCAACCGGCAAGCCTTCTTACATCCTTGGCGCTTTGGTGCTTCAATCTGCTCAATGGCCTTGATCTTGTCGGGATTGGCTTCAATTCCCGCTGAGACACAAAGAACCGAGAAGCTTGCGGAAGGGACTCCAAACACGCACTTCTCGGGGTTGAGCTTGAGGTTGATCTTGCGCAGATTTGCAAAGTCTCATCAAATCTTGAACTAGAGTTGCTTTGTCCTTGCTCTTGACCACTATGTCATCCATGTAGGCTTCTACATTTACGTATATCTGTGGCTCAAAGGCATCATGGACTACTCTTGCAAAGGTTGAACCAGCATTCTTCAAACCGAAAGGCATCCGTATGAAGCGATATGTGCCACATGGTGTAATGAATGCGGTTTTCTCCTCATCCTCCTGTGCCATGAAAATTTGATGATATCCTGAATATGCATCAAGAAATGAAAGCAAATCACATCCAGCCGTGGAGTCAAAAATCTGGTCGATACGTGGCAAGGGAAATGGGTCTTTGGGACAAGCTTTATTAACATCCGTGAAGTCAATACAAAGTCTCCATTTCCCATTAGCCTTGCGATACAACTACGGATTGGCCAACCACGTGGGATGGAGCACTCCTCGACAAGGCCTGCTGCTTCCAACTTCTTGATTTCTTACGCTATGAATTCTTGGCGCTCCTTTGCTGTTTCCTAACTTTTGCTTGACGGGCGTGCGTGAGGACAGACAGCTAGGTGGTGCTCAATTACTTTCACAGGAACACGGGGATGTCGGATGGTTGCCATGCAAACACATCGACATTCGCCCGAGGAAAACAACGAGCTCGCCTTCCTATTTAGGGTCAAGCGTGGCAATCGATGGTGAAGGTACCACCGGTGCCGTCCTCCTTGGCGGGCACCTTCTTGGTCTTGGCGGAGCTGCCATCGTCTTCTTGTACTTGCGGTGGAGCTCGATGGTGCGTCCTCGGCGGTGGCGCAGCACTCCGAAGAGGTGCGCTTGCGGAGTGGGCATCGAGCTCTTGCGGACTTGGTCTTCTTCTTCCCTCGGGAGCTTCAGCGACAAGTGGTTTGCTATCTGTCGCAGCTGCTGCATCCGGTAAATCTTGTCGGCGCAGATAAGTGCATCCTTCTTGTCGCCATGAACAGAAATAGCGCTTATCGGGCGGGCATCTTGAGTAGGTTGTAGGCGTAATGAGAGGCTGCCATGAACTTGGCGAGTCGGGCGGCCAAGTATCCCATTGTAGGGTAATGGGAAATCAGCAATGTCGAATGTGACCCTCTCAGTCCTGAAATTTAGCTCACTGTCGAATGTTACCGGCAATGTGATCTTCCCTTTCGGCTTGCTCCTTCCTGGGTTGATTCCTTGGAAAGTGCCAGTTTCTTCGAGCTCGCTGTCAGGGATTTGAAGCTTATGGAGTACTGCAGAGGAGATCAGATTCAGGCCGGCCCCGCCGTCAACCAACATCTTGGTGACCTTGAGGTTGCGGATGGTTGGTGAGACCAACATCGGCAAGCACCCGACCGCAGTTATGCGATCAGGGTGGTCCTCAATGTCAAAGATGATGGGCGTGCTGGACCACTTCAGAGGTTTGCGAGACTCCACGGATGGTTCTGCTGCATTAACCTCTCGCATCCACTGCTTGAGTTGACGGTGCGAGGTATGCATAGAAGCACCTCCGTCAACGCATAGAACCTCTGTTGCCTTCTGAAACTCTTGCTCGTCAGCTTCATCATCCTCCATATCTTCATCATCTTCTTCATCTTCGTCCTTGTCGCGGCCGCGGGGAGGTCTATCTCCTTGCCGCTGCTTGGCCTTGCCGCGACGCCCTCCCCGGCCGGGTCTCTTCTTGCTAGCTGCCCCTGCACCTTCCTGGGCCTTCTCCTTGTCTCGAGGCTCGTATTCTGCCTTCTGCAGTTCAACAACCTGCTCGACTTTCTTGTAGCTCTGGAGGTCGTGGCCCTTGGTGCGGTGAATCTTGCAGTACTGCTTGTTGGAGCTGTCCTGCTTGTCGGCGGCCGCCACCGCTTGGTGGTCGGTGTCAGCGGCAACCTCCTTGCCGGAGCCACCAGCCTTAGCCTTGTCGGCGCCGCCTCCATTGCCGGACTGCTCGACAACTAGTACCTCCTTGTTCTTCTTCCTTCTGTTGTTCCGCCGTCGGCTCTTCCTTGTCGGGGCGGTTTCCTCACTGTCAGATTCCGCTCCTACATTCTCTCCTGGGAGTCTTCTTCCCTCCTCAGCGCATGCACACTTGTCGGCCAAGGCATACAGCTCGCTGACGTCCTTGACTTTGCACATCGCCATCTCCTCCCTCATCCTACGGTTCCATGCGTTACGATGAAACGCGCTGATCACCCTTGGCAGGGTGGGCGTCTGGGATGTTGTAGTGCACACGATCGAATCTCTGGATGAACTTGCGCGAGGACTCTCCCTCCTTACAGGCAAGCGGTGAAGGTCACTCTCCACGGCCATGAGGCTTGTGGCCGCTGTGAAAGCGCCAACAAACTGATGGCACAGATCTTCAAGAGGATATGGAACTGTCCGGCAAGTGCATGAGCCAAGATCTAACATTTGGCTTGAGCACGAGAGGAAGTAGTTGGCAAGGATCTTGTCGTCTCGTCCCCGCAGCTTGCACGCGATGGTGTAGATCTTGAGGAACTCGAAGGTGTGTCCTGCCATCATACTTTTCGCGGCACATCGGCTTGAAGTTTTTCTTGTCGGACCTTTGGACTTGCCGCAGCTCACGAGTGAGCAGGGGCAACCTACCGCATCTGACAAGTCGCTGGTTCCCCAGGCGCATGCATATCGACAGTGGGCCCGGTAGCGCTGGTCGGATTGACGCCGCTTCTCTTGGCGCTTCGATCGGGTTCGGCGTCTTCTTCTTGTCGTTCCTTAAGAACTTGGCGCTGATCACGGCGAGCTCGTGGATCCGACGACAGCGGTGGAGTCGCTGTCGAGGTGGATCCGAGGAGCTGGTGATCTTAACTTTCGGAAGGAGTGCATGGTGGTGTCACCCCGCAGGTCTCGTCGCCACCGGCTCGTGCCTTATCGCCTCGCCTTGGCAAGGACGCGATTGGTTGCGGCGGAGCGTCGCCGTTAGCAAAACCGATGAGAATCTGAATTGTGGCCCTCCATTAAATCGACCTTGTCGGCCGTTGGAGATAGTCTAAAGTAGCTGGGCTCGCCAAAGGCTTCTGCTGGAGTGGTGGGTGCCAATGGCGTGCGGAGCGAGGAAGGATGTGCTCGGACTCCTAACCAAGTTAGGAGGAGCAGCATCCATGGCGACCGTACTCCACTAAATCTCGCATCTTTGGCGTGCATGCGGGTCTCGAGGTCTCGGGATCCTCCGGCTTTGCGTTGATCCAACGGCGTATGGTGCTGCGAGCATCATGATCTTTGTCGACCCGCGCCTCTGAGAAGGGCGCGGTGCGGATTCGACGCCGGCGCCTGCGCCGCCTTGTCTTTGGACCTGGCGGCACCGTGGGCTCTCTCGACGACGCCCGTTCCTCCGCGAGTGTCTTCCCCACCACCCGTCAGCTCCGGTGGTGGTGGGTTCGACGCGGACGGCTCTGCTGCCGCCGAAGACTTCTTCTTCGGTGCCATGTTGATGAAGATGATGATGAAGTTGCTCGTGTGACCGCTGGATCAGGTTCACACAGCCTCGACGCCCTACCTGGCGCGCCAAAGATGTCGGGGAAGCTGATCGTGGCCCTTGAACACCCTCGGGACGGGTCCCTTGTGGTTCGGAGGGGCGGAGATTGCACAAAGAGCAGATCGAAGCAATGCACACGAGCAGATTTACCCAGCTTCGAGCTCTCCGGAGAGATAACACTCCTACTGCTGCTTGGTTGATTATATTGTGTTCTTGCTAGGGAGCAATGGAAGCTGCCAAACCTAGCTGAGTGTCTCTAGTCTCGTATGTGGCAAATGAACTGAACGGGCCGAACCCTTCTACGTTGCACTTGGGCCTCCTTTTATAGGCACAAGGGGTCACCACAGGTGGCAAGTAGACAAGGGTAAAATAGTAAAAACAGAGGTTGGTACACCGCTTTGTACAGTGTACAGTGATCTATACCTAACTCTGACGGCAAGGGACAAGAGCCATAAATGTCTGTCCCTGTCGCCTGAATAGTGCAACAGGGACCGTCAAGTGCGCCTCTGTTTGCCACGATGGTAGCTTGTCAGCGCCGCTTATCGCCGCTCCCCACTGGCTGCACAGCTCATTGACACGCGTGCCTGGGAAAGCCCCATGGCGACACGTTGGCGGATGAGCTGGAGCGGAGATGAAGAGAGGTTACCTTCCGCGGCAAGTGCCTTGCCGCGGCAAGGTCCTTGTCGCGCTCGGGAGCTTATCGCCCGCCAAGCCTTCCCGCAAGCTCCTCTTGCGGGATCTTGTTTCTTCGTGCCTTGAGTGGCCTTCCCGACAAGCTCCTCTTGTCGGGGCCTTGATTATTTTGTTCTTGAACGACTCCAAAGGAGCCGCTGAGGACCTTGGCGGTCACCAGGCCAGCCCTGCCGCGGGGTGCTGCGACTGTCCGTGCACGAGTTCGG
The DNA here is from genome assembly GCA_021605205.1 of Aegilops longissima. Lineage (NCBI taxonomy): Eukaryota > Viridiplantae > Streptophyta > Magnoliopsida > Poales > Poaceae > Aegilops > Aegilops longissima. The sequence goes on from CM038682.1 coordinate 711,938,181, forward strand.
GATACTAGGGTACCCCTACTCTAGTACACCGACACAAGGTAAAATCACGTGATGCCTACTTTCAAACATCAAGTGAAGATGACTCTGATTGTGAATCCAAACCCAGCTACAAAACACTTGCTAAAATTGCAACTGAACAACAAAGAGCTATGGAACATACTCAAAAACTGTTAGACAAAAGCGATGACCTGTTGGATGCGGAAATGACACGTTCACAGTCCTTAGTTGAAGACATTAAAAATCTTCATGCTAAGTACCAAGAACTTGAAAGTCGTCATGAGACGCTATCAACTACTCATGAAAGGCTCTCCTATGATTATCTTCAAAGGAAGCAAGAGCTTGAGAAATTGAGAGTGGCTCATGAAGATCTTCAAAAGAGAACGAGTCGCCGGCGCTCAACAGATCAGTTCCTTCGCCAGATGGATTTGAACCACCATGTCTAAAATGTCTTGAGCGTGATATCACTACCTCTGTTGCTGAATGTTCAACTGCTGCTACTGTTGCATTGTCTTCAACTACCAATGTGGTTACTAACCCCTCTGCGGAGGATACCACTGCCATTGCTGATGAAAATGCTAGGTTGAAGACATTGCTTGAAACAGGGATGTATAAAAGTCTGAAAGGGCATCAGACACTTTGCGATGTCCTCAAAAAGCAGATTCTGAACCAAAACCCTAGGAAAGAGGGTGTTGGGTTCGAGAGGAAAATGAATGTTGATGGTTCCTCTTTGGAAGCTTTGAGCGGTATCCCAAAACCACATGGGTTGCTTTGCAAAGGGACCTTCAGATTGATCTATCCACCCTATCCGGCTTTACACTGCTAACCCTATTATCATTGATGAATCCTTTGATGCAAACTATAAGTTTTCAAGAATCGAGAATGGTGAAGTGTTTGCGGGTATATTGGTACTAACTGCAGGAATGGACCGCCTATGAAGAAGATTTGGGTTCCCAAAAGCTGTCTTGAGAATCTTCCAGTGAATGTCATCATGACACCACACAGGAAGAAGACAAACCCAGACCAAAGGCGTCATATGGTCCAAAGGCTTCATACAGACGGAGGACTCACTTGAGTCACCCTAACGCCAATGTTTTGCAGGAAACAGAACTCAAATTTATGAATATGGCGTGTGTCTTCAAACCGCTATGTTCATAGAACTAAGAACTTTTCTGCTTATTCACATGAGTATCATTCATCTCCTGCAAGGCTATTTGCTAGGGCTCCAAAGCCGAAATTCTCAGATGCTGCACTTAGACTCATTGCTTCTAAGCCACCCCTGAAGATGTGGGTGGTTAAGAAGAATTAACTCTCTTTTGCAGAAAGGGTCTCCACCGAAAATCAAAGGCGTCTGATGCTATTGCTGGGGACCTAAAACATCTTGCAGGGCACAAGATCAAATGCCCAAATGGTCTCACTATGTATTTTGTTCCTGAATCGTTTCCCATTCATCCCATCAGTCCTAATCTTGACTTAAGCTTCAATAATCCACTCGCCCGTCAAATGTTTATGCTTCACAATGCTCTTGGTGAAGCCTATCCCCCTAACTATATTGTAGGGTATGACACCTCATGCTTCAGAATGGATAATGGACAGTGGATGCACTAATCATATGACTGGTGATCGAAGTCCTCTCATGGACTCAACCTTACGTCCATCAGACAAGAGTCACATCACATTTCTTGACCTTTGGTAAAAGCAAGGTATTGGGTCTAGGTAGAGTTGCAATCTCAAAGGATCAACACATGGATAAAGTGATGCTTGTTGAATCCTTGGTTTCAACTTGATGTCTGTCTCAATGCTTTGTGACTTGAACATGATTGTGATATTCGTAAAATATCGTTGCCTTGTACTAATGGAATCGACAAGTCTCTAGTCTTTGAAGGGTATAGGAAAGATGATCTATACATGGTAGATTTCTCGGCAGGTCCACACTTGCCGTATGTCTTCTTGCAAAAGCTTGAATCTTGCTCTCGCATCGGAGGTGGGGCATCTTGGAATGAGGAACTTACACACACTCGCCAAGAAGAAGAATGGCATAGGCATCGAAGGTGTCAAGTTCAAGAAGGCTCATTTGTGTGGTGCCTGCGAAGCTGGAAAGATGACTAGGGCAAAGCACCCCTCAAAGACAATCATGACGACATCTCAACCCTTCGAGCTGCTTCACATGGATTTGTTTGGCCCTACTCATTACTCTACCCTCACAACAACTGCTTGTCTCTATGGCTTCGTCATTGTTGATGACTACTCAAGATACACATGGGTGCACATAATTCTCTACAAGACTGAAGTGCAAGATGTCTTCAGACGATTCGCCAATCGAGCAATGAGCAATTATGGCGTCAAGATCAAGCATATCGAAGTGATAACGACCTTGAATTCAAGAACACGGACTCGATCTTTATCTGGATACCATGGGAATCACTCATGAGTTCTCTGCTCCATACACACCCCAGCAAAATGGCATCGTGGGCGCAAGAACAAAACCCTCATTGAGATGGCTCGAACAATGCTCGACAGTACAAGACACCAAGAAAGTTCGGCTCAAGCCATTGATACAGACTTGTCACGTCATCAACGTGTTTATATCCATAAGCTTCAACAAAACATCCTATGAGCTCCTTCTTGGCAAGAAGCCAAATGTCGCCACTTGAGTATTTGGGGCTAAGTCTGGATCAAGGATCCCCATCACAAGTCAAAATTTGAACCCAAAGCTCATGAAGGCTTCATGCTCGATTCTGGAAAGGACTCACACTCTTCGAGTCTTCAATCTCTATCTCTACAAAATCGTCGAAACTGTAGATGTGCGATTTGATGAAACCAATGGTTCACAAAGAGAGTTCCTGCCAAGCACACTAGACGAAGCTCCACCCAGCGAATCTATCAAGCTAATGGGAACTGGTGAAATCATGCCTTCTGAAGCACAACCTGAAGAGGAACTTATCATTTCTGCACCTAACCAACCTGAAGACAATGCTCATCCTGAAGACAATCCTCCCAATGATGACAATGATCAGCATGAGAAAAATCTTCGTCCAGTTCATCCTCGTGTTGCAAATGAAGTACAGATTGAGAAGATAATCGATAGCATCAACGCACCTGGTCCGCTTACTCGCTCAAGAGCAACACAGCTAGCAAATTTCTGTGGGCACTTTTCCTTTGTATCAATATCAGAACCCAAGAAAGTTGCTGAAGCTTTTATGGAACCAGAATGGATTCAAGCTATGCAAAAAGAACTTCAACAGTTCAAGCTGAATAATGTTTGGGAACTTGTCAAGCGTCCTGACCCTCGCAAGCATAACATTATTGGCACCAAATGGATATATCGAAAAAATAAAGATGAGCATGGTCAAGTCGTCAGAAACAAAGCAAGACTTGTGGCTCAAGGATATACTCAAGTTGAAGGAATTGACTTCGATGAAACATTTGCTCCGGTAGCTAGGCTTGAAGCTATTCGCATACTACTGGCCTATGCTAACCACCACAACATCTTGCTCTATCAAATGGACGTGAAGAGTGCAATTCTCAGTGGCAAGATTGAAGAAGAAGTATATGTCGCTCAACCACCTGGCTTTGAAGATCCAAAACATCCTGATATGGTGTACAAGCTAAATAAAGCATTGTATGGCCTCAAACAAGCTCCTCGCGCCTGGTATGATACAATCAAAGACTTCCTGAAGAGCAAAGGCTTCAAACCTGGATCCCTTGATCCCACACTCTTCATGAAGACATATGATGGTGAACTGTTTGTATGCCAAATATATGTGGATGACATTATCTTCGGCTGCACCAACCAGAAATATAGTGATGAGTTTGGATACATGATGCAAGAGCAATATCAGATGTCCGTGATGGGAGAGCTCAAGTTCTTCCTTGGTCTTCAAATTCGTCAGCAAAGAAATGGCATCTTTATTTCTCAAGAAAAATACCTCCAAGATTGTCTGAAGAAGTTTGGAATGCAAGAATGCAAAGGATACACGACGCCAATGCCAGCCAAACACCACTTGGGTCCCGACGACAATGGTAAAGAGTTCGATCAAAAGGTATACCGCTCCATGATTGGTTCCTTACTTTACCTATGTGCATCTAGGCCAGATATTATGCTTAGTGTTTGCATGTGTGCTCGATTCAAAGCGGCACCAAAGGAATCGCATCACTTAGGCGTGAAGCGAATTCTTGATATTTGGCTCACACCCCAACACTTTCGGATTATGGTATCCAAAGGGCTCAAAATTTGATTTAGTTGGATTTTCGGATGCTGATTATGCTGGTGACAAAGTGGATCGCAAGTCTACATCGGGCACATGTCACTTTCTGGGACGATCACTCGTCTGTTGGTCTTCAAAGAAGCAGAACTGTGTGTCACTCTCAACTGCAGAATCTGAATACATTGCTGCTGGATCTTGTTGTGCTCAGCTTCTATGGATGAAGCAAACTCTCAAGGACTATGGCATCAATCTGACACAAGTACCTCTGAGGGAGTTCCGGACTAGGGGGTGTCCGGATGGCCGAACTATCATCATTGGCCGGACTCCAAGACTATGAAGATACAAGATTGAAGACTTTGTCCTGTGTCTGGATGGGACTTTCCTTGGCGTGGAAGGCAAGCTTGGCGATACGGATATGTAGATCTCCTACCATTGTAACCGACTCTGTGTAACCCTAACCCTATCCGGTGTCTATATAAACCGGAGGGTTTTAGTCCATAGGACGAACAACAATCATACCATAGGATATCTTCTAGGGTTTAGCCTCTTTGATCTCGTGGTAGATCCACTCTTGTAACACACATCATCAATATTAATCTAGCGGGGCGTGAGTTTTACCTCCATCGAGAGGGCCCAACCTGGGTAAAACATCGTGTCCCTTGTCTCCTGTTACCATCCGCCTAGACGCACAGTTCGGGACCCCTACCGAGATCCGCCGGTTTGACACCGACATTGGTGCTTTCATTGAGAGTTCCTGCAATGCGTCGCCGATAGGCCGATGGCTCCTCCGACCATCAACAACAGCCGCGTCCAGGTGAGACTTTTCTCCCGGACAGATCTTTGTGTTCGGCGGCTTTGCTGCTGGGCCAATTAAGCAGCCATCTGGAGCAGATCGAAGCTACGCCCTGGCCACCAGGTCAGATTTGGAAGTTTAAACTACACTACCGATATCGCGGAGACTTGATCTTGACGGGTTGAGCCGCAATAAGCGTGCCGCCTTGATCTCGATGGGCATGATCTAGCTCTACACCGAAACAGTGCCACGGAGGCCGCACCATATCCGCTCCGGCCCTTAATCAGGAGCCGGATTCCCCGACCGAGGACGAGTGGTTGGACACCGCCTCGGGGGCTACAATCACTACGGTGATCGAGCCGAACTCCATCCCTATGTTTTGCAAAGACTCCGACTCCAGGGCGCCGGACTCATGTCCGGACTCCGAGCCCTCCGCACCCTTGCCGATCGAATCCGATTGGGCGCCCGTTATGGAGTTCACGGCCGCGGACATCTTTCAGCACTCGCCTTTTGGCGACATCCCGAATTCACTAAAGTATCTCTCTTTATCCGGAGAGCCTGGCGGACTACGGTCGGGAAGGTTGAGATCGATCGGCGAAGAAATTCGGCCCACCCACCACCCACTTGGTAGCGGCTGTCGACGACCTAACCGACATGCTAGACTACGACTCGAAGACATCGGCGGTATGGGCGATGATGCGGAGGCGACCAAGACCAGCGCCTATAGGGCACTGGAAGGCCACCTCGTCATCGACATATACATGGTGGACATCCCAAAAGATGGGAACGGCGATGGAACAACGGAGGATGACCCCTCAAGATGCAGCCCAAGCGCTGGCGTCGTGGCGCGCTCTAAATCCCGCCACAGCAAGAATGAAGATTCGGCACGGAGATAACAATACACCGGACAACACCGAAGACAATCCACTCCGGCCAAGATCTATCGCGGGGAGGATGAAGACGCCAGCCCTCAAGAGAGGCGGCGAGAAGAAGAGGTAGAGGATTATATGCCTCCCTCCGAAGGCGAAGCAAGCCTCGGCGACAATGAATTAAATCGTGCACGAGAATCCCGTCGAACAAGAGCATTTTAGGCGCGGGCTTATGGCCACAGCGAACAGTCTAAAGAAAAGCAGCAACAGCTTATAGCTGATCGGGATCTGCTAGCCGACGGATGGACCAAGTCCTCGCGGCGAAGAACATGAGCTCGAGCGCCCTCAAAAGCTACCCTAAGCGCAAGCTGCTCCCCGATTAGAGGAGGAGGCTTACGAACCGCATCACCAGGAGACAATCGGTTGACCGACCACCCGTGGCGCGACAGAGAGGCCTCTAGGCCCTTCACTAGAACCGTGCCCGGCATCGCTCAAAAGCACCGGCCAAAGGGGCGCTCGGACCTGCGAGATATATTGGAGGACAAGGCAAGACAATCAAGATCGATCTATGGATCGGCGTGGGCGCCCCAGATGCGTGGCGACAATCGTCGCACGACCGATAAGTCGGCCGGGCGAACAAAACAGACCAAGCTCTTTTGAGCTCCGTCGTGATATCGCCTAATCATGAGGCGCCGCACACCCACTATGCTTCACGGGCGAAGTAATGGATCATCAAATCCCCGAAGGGTTTAAACCCGTCAATATTGAATCCTATGATGGCACAACAGACCCCCGCGGTTTGGATCGAAGACTATCTCCTTCACATTCACATGGCCCGCGGTTGACGATCTTCACGCCATCAAATAACTCCCCCTCGAGCTTAAAGGACCAGCCCGGCATTGGCTCAACAGCTTGCCAGCAGAGTCAATTGGGAGCTGGGAGGACCTGGAAGCCACATTCCTCGATAACTTCCAGGGCACTTATGTGCGACCACCAGACACCGATGACCTAAGCCACATAATTCAGCAGCCAGACGAATCGTCCAGACAATTCTGGACACGGTTCTTAACCAAGAAAAAACAAATCGTCGATTGTCCGGATGCGGAGGCCCTCGCGGCCTTCAAGCATAACATCCACGACGAGTGGCTTGCCCGGCACCTAGGACAGGAAAAGCCGAAATCCATGGCAGCCCTCACATCACTCATGACCCACTTCTGCACGGGTGAGGACAGCTGGCTAGCACGCAGCAACAACCTCAGCAAAAATTTTGGCAGTCCGGACTTCAAGGACCAAAATGGCAGGCCGCGTCGTAACAAAAACAAACGCCGCACTAACGGCGACAATATTGAGGATACGGCAGTCAATGCCGGATTCAAAGGCTCTAAACCCGGTCAGCGGAAAAAGCCATTCAAACGAACTACTCCGGGTCCGTCCAATTTGGACTGAATACTCGACCGCTTGTGCGGATACGGCACCCCGAAAAGCCAGCTAACCACACCAGCAGGGACTGTTGGGTATTCAACAGGCAGGCAAGTTAATTGCGAAAACAATGACAAGGGGCTGCATAGCGATGGCGAGGCGAGACCCAACCGCCCGAACAATAGAGGATGAAGGTTTCCCCCAAAAGTGCGGACGGTGAACATGATATCGCAACGCATATACCCAAAAGGGAGCGGAAGCGTGCACTCAGGGATGTCTACGCGATGGAGCAGTTGCCCCGAAGTTCAATCCATGGTCCTCCTGCCCGATCACTTTTCACCGAAGGGACCACCCCACCAGCATCCGCCACGGCGGATTCGCCGCGACCGGTCCTAGACCCAATCGTCGATGGATTTCACCTAACGAGTCCGATGGCGGCGGCAGCACTTTGAACCTGCTTTACCGGGATCTGATTGCACAAAATGGGCACAGACCCTCAAGGATTAAACCTACCAAAGCGACCTTTAAAGGCGTCATACCAGGTGTAGAAGCCAATTGTACAGGTTCAATTACTGAAGTGGTCTTTGGATCCCGGATAACTTCCGGCGAGGAGTTAATCTTGACATAGTCCCGTTCCGCAGCGGCTATCATGCCTTGCTCGGACGTATCGCATTGCAAAATTCAGCGGTGCCGCACTCGCGCATACCTCAAGCTTAAGAGGCCAGGCCCTCGAGGAGTCATTACGGTCAACGGAAACACTGAGCGTTCTCTCCGCACGGAGGAACATACAATGCTCTCGCGGCGAAGTGCAATGCAGCCTCTTAAGGCAATTATCGAATCCGGCCGTTAAGCGGCGGACACACAAAGCGGCGCCGGGTAACTTACAACAAGACCACAGCACGTTCCGAACGCAGCGTAGCGATGCGGCCCCAACCCCAGCTCTGTGAAGCGTCAAAGCAGGTCGCCAGCGTACACCCTTACGCTCTGAAGATACCATGGGCATGGGGAGGGCACGACCACAATACACCAGACTGCGGCTCAACCACACAGGGGCTCTCAAGTGTGTTGTTCCTTTTCTTTTCTTTTTACCTTTTACTTTTTAACCACGAACTCCGTTTGTCGAAGCCATGTCCGCAGCAGACCTGCGAACTCACGATGCAACAGCCGAGGAAGGATAAAGGCTACAACGAATATACAGGTGGTCTCCATTACGAGCATTTTCATACACCAATATGCAGCCTACCCCTGGAGGGGGACATGTTTAACAGTCTCCTACCTTGCTTATCGCACTATTTGTATCGTTCTGCATTCGTAGCAGCACTTATTGAATAAAACAATGCAGCACCTTTTTGCTTATAATTGCATTTCTTTTTCATACATATGTTCATTCACGACATGTTGCATCCGTACACTTTGGTACGGCTAATATACACCAGGGGCTTATGTTCCCCGCGTTATGGTGTGATGAGTCCGAACACTTTCACAAGTGCGGCACCCCGAACTTATAGCACTATATGCATCGGCTCCGAATCATGTCTTGGGTCAATAGTTGGGTTTGCCCGGCTCCCGTGTTTTGGTACCTTACGTTCCGTTATATCGGCTAAGGTAGCACCGGGAGAACCACTGCGATTCCGCCCCAGTTCGGCTGGGTTAACGCCTCAGTGGAGAAAGCTAAAACTGACCGTCATGATGAGGCGAGAGACCGTCACTGTTCGAGAGGTTTTCTGCGAGTCCTTAAAGACTTATGCGCTTAGGCGAGGCGGATCTTGTCGGCCAAAGGCGTGGATAGCGCCCAAATTGACCTTCCAAGACTAGGGGCTTCACGAAATTTAAAATTATAGAATTCTATGGCTAAGTCAGTGTTCAAGCATTATATGTCCGGTTGCCTTGTTACGTTGTGTTGGCGCCTCCTAGATCGACCCAAAAATGGGAACAAGAGCTCAAGTATATCCCGAACACCCCAAACTTTGTGGCATGGGGGCTGAAGCCGACGACTTGCCATCTCTCAGATTTGATAAACAGCCGCACAGAAGGTAATATTTTAAATTAACAAGTGTTGCTTAGCGCATATGAACTAAGTTTTCAGCACACAGGATAACAAAATGCGAGTCTACTCAAATATTACATCTTTGGAGCACTCACCCGCAATAGTGCGGGCGCCCTTCAGCACACTCTTATAATACATCTCGGGCGTGCGATGCTCCTTGCCCTCTGGTGGCGGGTCCGTCACGAGTTTCTGGGCATCCATCTTGCCCCAGTGCACCTTCGCGCGGGCAAGGGCCCGACGGGCACCCTCGATACAAGCGGAATGCTTGATAACTTCAACCCACGGGCACACATCCACCAGCCGCGCACCAGGGCGAAGTAGCTCCACAGCATGGCCTCCTTAGGCCACAGCCAACTATGAGGCCCTTCATGGCCTGTTCGGCCGCCTTGTGGAGCTCGACCAGCTGCTTCACTGGTCGCTAAAACACCGGATGGCGGCCTCAAAGATACTGAAACGAAAGACCTTCTCCGTTGAGCTCCCTCCTCGGCCCGGTAGAATGCGGCAGCATCGGACACGCTGCAAGGAAGCTCTGCGAACGCCCCTGGAGAGCTCCGAATTCGGGTAAGCAACAGGTAAGTAACACTCACATGCTTACTCTGCATGAATAATGCCTTGCCCGCTGCTATTTTCTTCACCGCCTCAATCTCCTGGAGGGCCTTGTAGGCTTCGGCCTTAGCGGTTTTGGCACTCTCAAGAGCCGTTGCAAGCTCAGACTCTCGAGTCTTCGAGTCACACTCCAAGTTCTCATGTTTTTTCACGAGATCCTGGAGCTCTTGCTGTACCTCCGCCACCCGCGCCTCCTGCTTCTCTCGCTCGGTGCGTTCCGCGGCCGCATTACGTTCGGCCGGGGCCACCGCCTCCTTCAGGGTCGCCACCTCGTTAGCGGCCCCTACAATACCCATGTTATCCTTGTCATTTTTCTTGCAACCAAATCCTTTTCTGTAAGGTACAATTTTCATAAGGTATTACTCACCTTCTTTTTCCTCGAGCTGCTTCTTGGCATGGCCGAGCTCGTTCTTGGACCGCTCGAGGTTTTTCTTCAAAGTATTGACCTCTGCAGTCAGTGCGGCGGAGGTCAGCAGCACAGCCTGCAATCCCATGTTGACATATTTTTATGGCTCCTGCGTTTATCTTTCTAAAGATCCTCAGTCCGGCTTTTCTTTCCGAACACCGAACCGAGCATCAGGGGCTACTATCTATGCGGTACCATTTTACATATATTGAAATTTCTTACCTAAAAGCCTGATAGAAGACTGGTACAGGCTTCGGTCAGCCCGCTCTTGGCGGACTGAACTGTCCAGATCACCGCACTCATAACAGTGTGGTGCTCCTCCTCGATGGAGGCGCCGTTGAGCGCCTCTAGTAAGCTATCCGGTGCCTCCGGTTGGACGAAGGACACCGGCGTATTACCCTTCTTGCGAAGGGATCGTTTACCGGACTCCGGAACCACTGAAGGTTCCGGCATGAAGCCCGGACAAGGGTCGGGCTTAGAGCCCCTGGGGGTCTTGGCCCCCACACGCCTGGAGTCCGGGAGGTTTCCTTGCGGCACCTCTTGCGCCACCTCCTCGTGACCAAGCCCCCTTTGGAGCCCCGCCGCGGCGTTGTCCGCAGCATGAGGTGAGGAGGCGGTCGGAAGCGAAGTACTCTCCATTTCCGACAAGCCTAGGGACCCGCTCGATGAATCGACGAACTCGCCTTTGGGCGGGCTGCATGATTGTTCGACATTAGAGAACACTCTGCGATAATAAAAAGCCACGGGTATCTGGACACTTACGATCTCGCCAGGGGCTTGGCCCTCGTAGGCCGATCCCCCTCGTCGTCGTCGACGTTGGTGGAGAAGTCCGGAGGAAGGGTTCTTCCCTTCTTGGACCCTCCGGCCTCCCCAGTTGGGGCGGCCTTCCTTTTCCTATCCTCCCCCGCAGGGGGAGAAGCTTCTTCTTCTTCCTCCTCGTCTTCAGGAGAAGATTCTGCTTCAGAATCCGACAGCACCTAGCTTCGGGTGCTCCTTCGAGTTCCCGTAGCCTCCTTCTTGGCCTTCTTCTCCGGCACTACATGGGGCGCCGGAGCCAGCAGCCCCGTCAATCGGGCGTCCGCTGGGTCTTCTGGCAAGGGAACCGGACAGTTAATCTGTCCGGATGTCTTCAGCCAGACCTATCGAAGAATAGGGAGTTTTCAGATCCCACGTAGAGTCAATCTATGGAAAAGGAGTCCCGTAAAGGGTAAAATAACTTACCTCGCTGGCTTGACACCGCGAGCTGTATCCGCGATCTTTGTTAGCGGATCACGGGGCTTCAGCGCCTTGAACAACACCTTCCGTGCATCTTCGTGCGTGGTATCGAAGAGCCGGCTCAAGGTTCGGTCTGTGCGGATTGAACTCCACAGATTGAAGTCCCGTTGTTGGCATGGGAGAATCCGGCGGATGAGCATCACTGGATTACGTCGACAAGCCTGCAATTCTTGTCCACCAGGTTCGGACACGTGTTTGGAGTCCGGATAGCTCGTCGAATCCCCCACTTCAGGCCCGTCTCTTTCCATGGCGAGAGCCGTGGGGAATCCAGATCTGAATTGGGGCCGCCACCCATTCAGGGTCGCGTGGCTCGGTGATGTAGAACCACCCGATTGCCACCTTTATTGTCTCCACAAAGGAGCCCTCGAGCCATAGGACTTTGGCCATCTTGCCGACCATGGCGCCTCCGCACTCCTCTTGGCTGCCCTTCACAACCTTGACGCTTGACATTTGAAGGTCTTGAGCCAAGCGAAGTGGGGTTGGATGCAGAGGAAAGCCTCGCACCGACGATAAACGCCGAGATGTTGAGGGCGAAATTGGGGCCAGGTCATGGAAGTCCAGGCCATAGTAGAACATGAGCCCCGGACAAATGGGTGAAGTGGAAAACCTAGTCCATGGAGGAAGTGGGGAGAAATACCACCCTCTCATGGGGACTGGGGTTGGAATAAGCTGCCCGCGTCGGGCAGCTCAGTCTGCGATATCGCCGGACAAGTATCCGCCTCCCGCAGTCTTGTGATGTTCCCCTCCGTGACGGAGGAGGCCATCCATCTGCCTCCCGCTCCTGACATGGTTGGAGAAGGTTGAGGAGGAGAGTGCGGACTTGGGCGCTAGAGCTCGAGTGCACAGGAATGGATGAGCAAAGGAGGAAGAAGGCGTGGTGAAAGGGTGGATCCTTATCCCTTATATGGGCGGACAAAACATGTGTCCCCACCGCCTCGTAAAACTCGCTTATCTCCCAAGCGCCACAATCAATGGCGCGGTTGGGTTACTACGTCGATATTAATGGGAATCCGGAATAAGGGAACACGATCTCTGCCCGACAAGGCGTGCCAAGGAAACCGCTTATTGAACAGCTACTGAGGTGGAACAATAAAACAATTTGAATAAAGGCTTGGTAGTGGTGCGGCGTCACACCACAAAATCGTCAACAGATTGATCTTGTGTAATATTATTCTCTCTACGGTGGTATGTGGAATTTATTTTTGCGAGCGGACACTATCCTGGTGTTCACAATCTTCTATGAATTATTCGAGGAAGAACCCGCCTTGCAATGCGAAGACAACATGCGCGCGGACTCATCGTCATTGAAGCCTGGTTCAGGGCTCTTGAGGAGTTCGGACTTGGGGGTGTCGGATGGCGAACTATCATTATCGGCGGACTTGAGGACTATGAAGATACAAGATTGAAGACTTCGTCTCGTGTGCGGATGGGACTTTCCTTGGCGTGGAAGGCAAGCTTGGCGATCGGATATGTAGATCTCCTACCATTGTAACCGACTATGTGTAACCCTAACCCTATCCGGTGTCTATATAAACCGGAGGGTTTTAGTCCGTGGGATCGAACAACAATCATACCATAGGCTAGCTTCTAGGGTTTAGCCTCTTTGATCTCGTGGTAGATCCACTCTTGTAACACACATCATCAATATTAATCTAGCAGGACGTAGGGTTTTACCTCCATCGAGAGGGCCCAAACCTGGGTAAAACATCGTGTCCCTTGTCTCCTGTTACCATCCGCCTAGACGCACAGTTCGGGACCCCCTACCCGAGATCCGCCGGTTTTGACACCGACAACCTCTCTTCTGCGACAACGAAAGCGCCATCAAGATTGCCAACAATCCAGTCCAGCACTCGAAGACAAAGCACATTGAAATTCATCATCATTTTCTCAGGGATCATGTCATGAAGAAAGATATTGACATCATTCACGTCAACACTGAAGAGCAACTGGCAGATATCTTCACAAAGCCCTTGGATGAGAAAAGGTTTTGCAAGTTACGGTGTGAGCTAAATATCTTGGAATCCTCAAATGTCCTGTGATCAAGCACACATCCTAACACGTATGCATGTTGATGACTTAGATGTGCAACACACGAAGTAACGTATATCTTCAATCAATGAAGACTTACATTCTGTGTGTGAATACATTAACGTGGAATTTGACTTCGGAGCGCCACGATAATTGTGCGCCGTGTCTGGGTCTAATACTTCCTATACGGTGGGTAACGCCACCACCAAATTTCCTTGTTTGAAGTGTTTCACTCATGGCGTTATTTCTTGAAGCTATTCGCATTTGATTTGACTTCAACTTCAACCTATTTTCATGATTTTCTTCACTATGATGATGTGGTTGTTGTCGATATATATATATATATATATATATATATATATATATATATATATATATATATATATATATATATATATATTTCTGTCCTCTCTGAGATTCACTTATAGCTATGTCTTCAAGTTGAATCTTTTGAACTAAGTGAATGTGATCGGACCCCAAATCTCTCTATGCTTTCTATCTCAAACTCTATCTGTCCAAATCATATGCATTCTATTGAAACTGTCGGATGTCTTCTCTGCGTCCTTGTCAGCAGAAGACACAGAGACAAACTTTAAGTCTGTTTTAAATGATTCATCATTACTGTTGAACTCCGGAGAAGCCGGAACGACCCTCCGACAAACCGGGCGGGCGTGGGAACGTGGGATAACTCACAGCATGTTGCATGCATGCCACGTGCCCCTCAGATGTGAACCGCCAGGGGCACCTGAGTAATTGCGCTGCGCTGCACACCTCGTTATAAATACCTGTCCCCTGCGGTAAAGAAAATCTTCTTCCACCTCTCCACCTCGTCAAAACCCTAGCGCCACCGCTAGCTCTCGACGACGCCGGCGACGAAGAGCTTAGCTGTCGCAACTTCTCCGACGCCGTCCTCACGCCGGCCGCGAACATCTTCATCTCCGCCGCCGCCGTAGGTGTCCTCCGTCGCCAAGTTAGGGCACGATGGACTGAACTGCTCGACCTCCTTTCCTTCCGTCTAGCAGTTCTTCGAAGCGGTAAATATATCTCTATTTTTACCATCTTTTTGATCTTCAAGATTCATCCTACTTGCCAAAAATGGTTTCTGCCCATACAAAGTTAGATCTATTCTATCTGCATCTCGTACTGCCTAGTATTTCCACTTAAGCTTCACAACTAGTTAGATTCCTCACTTGTACTTATTCACGGATTCGTACAAATCTGGAACCAACTCTCAGCGTATAAGTGAATGTCTTCGCATCATGAGGTCAATGTCTTCAAACCGATTTATCTTCAAAATCTTACGAGAATGCATATGACCTCTTCCCTTCCTCGCATCTCTAATGCTGTCACGGTACATGTCCGTGGAGAATCCCTTGGTTCTCATAGTCTGCATTCGTTTGCAGAATTCTTACAGCATCAAACCAACTCTCCCGAAGCCAGTTCTTGTCTGACAACCAAATGCAAGCCTTTGAAGCCTTTGATTGTGAAGCCATTCAGTTTGAAGCTCATGGCTACAGATAAATCAGTCAGGAAGGGCGGCAGACAGCGTCGTGAGGGAACCTCAAAAGATCTGCCTAATGACCTCGCAGAGCTGTACAAGACAGATCCTGAAGAGACTTATAATCAGCGCAAGACACGAATCCAACGGATTCGACGCTATTGGGCTGAACAGTGGTTCAAGTACAATTTTGTCACACAGGAATATGCCGAGAAGAATGCCATCAGAAGCCCTTGGGGTGATATTCTGTTTCGAGGCCTTCCTCCCAAGAGCATGGCTGAAGCTATTGCACAAGGTTTCTATCCTTGCATGGTTCGTGGACCTCAGCCTGAGAATGCCGACCCGACGTCTTTGCTCTGGTGTCGTGATGACAATCTCTTCAAGAGCAACTTCCAGCATGCAAAGGCTTCTGCAAAGGAGAACAAGAAGTCATTGGGATTAGACTTCAACCCTGGTCCCTCTGCTCCCCGTGCTGGCGGCTCACGTGACGCTGAACCCAATGTCATCGGTCCGTTTTCAAACCTTGATGGCCTCATCACCTACACCTTGGTCCAAGGTGCCAAAGTGGATCACACTGATGACGAGGCTGATTCTGATGAAGCCCCAACTCCAGCTCCTGCTCCTGCTCCAAAGCCACAGAAGCAAAAGAAATTCAAGGCTTCAAAGTCAGCTGCTCCTCCAAAAGCTTCACGTGTGAAGCCACTAGCCACTGCACCTCCTGAAGCCAGTGCACAGTCTGAGGATCAATCCCGTATCTCCAAGAAGACGGAGAAGAGAAAGAAAAGTGTCGAGAATCTTTGATCGACATCGACTCGCCTGCTATTCTGCGTGAAGAGCACATTGATCTGTCAAGTGATGACGATCTTGCAGATGATGCTCTTGAGCAGCTTATCAAGAGCAAAGAAGAAGTAGAAATCTTCAACAACTTGCCTCTCTTTGATGTGGCAATCATCCATCACTTCATTGATGAGTGGTTTGACACACCAAACATCAGCTTTGAAGATCTGCAACTTACAATAGGCCTCAGCTTCTCTTTCAACGGCGCCATTGCTTCTGAGCTAGCTCTAGCTCAGCGAATTGTTGAACTGAAGCACAAGATTGACTATGAAAAGGCTCGGTTCAAGAAGCATATGGCTGCACTCAGCATGCAAGACGTGAAAAACTTCAAGGTCATGCTGCACGACCTCAAAGAAAATTTTCTCAAGAAGCGTGAAGAAGCCAGAGGCTCTCGCGAGCGCATGAAGGCTCTGGCTGACAAGTGTGTGCTTGCCTACAATGAGGCTGAGAAGCGCAAGGCACTTGGCCGTCCTGGCATCGACCCCAGGATGGCTGCAAAGAAAAAGAAGTCTTCAGCTGACCAAGCTGCCCCTTCAAGGCAGGAAGAGCCCCGCATAGTCTTCCCAAGCAGCATGACTGGCTCGAAGCCAAAGGCCCGGTCAACCGCTTCTGAACAAAAGAAGACGAGAGCTGCAGAGGCTGAAGCTAGAAAAAGGAAAAATCCCGACGCCTCTGATGCTGCTCCCTCCAAGAAGAAGCTAAAGACCAAGAAGAATTGGGCTGCTCCCACAGAGCCCTTGATTGTTGAACCCATTTCTGTGGTTCGTCCCGCGTCTGCAACCCAGGAACTTCGCATGACTGTTCATGAGCCTGCTTCCACAGAGGCTCCTAAAGCTGAAGATATTCCAGCAGCTGATCCCCTCACTGCTGAAGACATTGGTCACCATGACAATGTTGAAGATGATGAAGTTCTTCCTCAAATTGAATACAATATGGTATCATCGCCTGTTCGTACAAACAGCGAACTCATCAGCATTGGTCGTCCTCTGACGCCAATTGCTCAGGATGCTTCATGGGCTGATCGCCCGCAACAACAAGACTCCCCCAGTACTCCCCAACAACAAGTCACTCCCCAACAGCAGCACCAAGAAGAAGAGGAAGACTTTGAGGCCCAGGCAACCCCATCTCCAAAGGCGTCGCCAGCATTTCGCAGGCTTCGCAAAGGTCAAAGGCCTCAAGTGCCTCTTCCGAGCGTTCCAGAAGGAGAAGTGCACCACCAACCTGTTGCACGTCAAGTGTTTTCAGAAGCCACTCCAACTATGAATGTCTCTGAGTCTGAAGCCAAAGCTGCTGAAGACAATCCGGCTGCATCAGCCGCTGACACCCAAGAAGAAGAAGAAGAAGAAGAACGTGTCCCTACACCCCCTGTAACTGAAGAAGTCATACCTGATATCAACGTGCCAGTGTCCGACCCTCCAGCTCCTCAAGTGGAGGTTGAAAACAATGAGGCTGCCACCTCCAACACCAATGAAGCCAATGATGTGGTCATGGCTGAAGCCAATGTGGAGCCTGTCCCAACTGCTCCTGAAGCCAATGAAGGAACTGTGCCTGAAGCCAATGAGGCGATCGCTCCAAGCATCTGGCCGAGCAGCACAAAGCCTCGATTGCTTGCCATCGCTCGATTCCGCCACCAAGGCCCTACACAATCGAGCAAGCATACAACTATGGCGAGCTAGTCACAGTAAGATGGCCCATTCTGATCACTCCGCCTCATGCCTCTGGTCCTCAATTCGACTATCATATTGCGCATAGGCCTCCGGTCCAGAAGCCGAAGCCAAGACTGCCAAGGTTTCTAGGCACTGCCACCTCAACGGGTTCTTTCAATGCAAATGGCTTCAAAGCCCACAACACTTTCTTTGATAGTGCAAAGAACCCCTACAAAAGGCCAAGGATCTCATCTGACCGGTTCTGGAGCTATCAGCAAAGAAGCTATTACTCCTGTGTTCTGTATGACAATGCCGCATTTTCCCTCATATGCGCCTCGACACTGAAGCCATTGCCGGACTGCCGTGCTTAGAAGAAGCACTTGATTGCTTTCATGATGCAGGTCTGCTTGGCTTCATAACAGACAAAGAGCACTGGAATGAAGAATTAGTGCTTCAATTCTATGCCACACTCCACATCCGCGGCTACAACAGAGATACGAAGACATGGGTTCTCGAGTGGATGACTGGAAATGTCCATCATGAAGCCAAAGTTCTTGACATCATTGAGCTCACAGGCCTACCCACTCCCGGAGAGCTGTTTGAACCTGGATGTCAACTCCACCGCGATGCCTTGGAGAGCATATTTCATAAGCCAGAACCAGACATGAGTCAGATGCTGAGCATGATGAAGCCACTGCCACACGATGCTGAATACCCTCAGCACTTCTTTGTTGATGACCTTGAGTATCTGCCTCGCACCATATATCACATCATCAGGCGAACTCTATGGCCAATCAAAGGGCATTCATCGTCTGCAAAGCTTGAAGGAGCAATGAAGACATTGGTCTTCTACATCCTCAATGGCATCAGCTTCAACACGCAAGATTTCTTCATCCGACAATTGGCTGCCTCTGGATCTGATCTGTTTGGTCTGAAGTTCTATGCTCCATGGGTCATGCGCCTCATCAAGATGCACTCTGCTATCAACTATCAACCCTCTGCTCGCAATCATCTGATCTTTCTACCAGAGGTTGATATGTCTGTTGAAGCCATATACCCTGAGCCTGCCAAAACGCCACTAAGTCTTCAGAACGCAGATCACCACAGCTTCTCTCAACCTATGGAAGGCGTCCAAGCGGTAACTCGTGTCTATCCACTAGCTGGGAAAACACGTCTGCCTCATCGTGCATGGACTGAAGCCACTGAGAGGACAATTGGCCAAAGGCCTCGGAAGCGCTCTCAAGTCCTCAATGATCGAGAACTTCTTGTGGCACTGCATCAAAAGCAAGATAAGCATCACTCCTGGCTAAAGCGTCAAATGCAAAGCCTCTTGGTGGACGTCAATCGCATTCGCAACCTTGCCACCAAGAATGCTTTTGTCACTCACGAGACTTGTCGGCAATCATGGAAGAGTTTGACCCTACTCAGTGCTGAAGCTGATCTTCAAGACGATGGCTTCACTAAAAATTTCAAGTTTGACTCCACTCCTCCACGGAATGCAGTTCTACGGCGAACTCCATCTCTTGAAGACTCTGACTATGCTTCCTCCACGGCAACGGTCAATGCCAGAGTGATCGATGATGAAGCCGATGCTACTTCACCGCCCCCTACTTCTGCACGAATTGACACTGCGCCAAGCTCGTCTGCACCGCCAACCAACAACGACAACCCTGCTGCATCATCTTCTTCCGAAGAGGACGAGTAGATGCTCTATGTCTTCAAACCTTTTTGGTCCTTACTGACAAAAGGGGGAGAAGCATATGAGTTTGATAGTCTTCAAGCGGGTTCATAAGGGCGGTTGCACTATATTTTTCCTAGTGTTTACAACTCTCGTTTTTGAAACATTTGGTTCTTTGAGTTGTAACACTTAAACTCGATGGTCGTCTGCTACTTATTTGCTTTACTCTGGTGCGATGATAAATTCCGCATGTGCGACGATAACTTCCGCACTTAGATCATTCTGCAGACGTCCATTTTTCATTATGCATGCCATTCTCTTAGCTATATCATTTCATGCATGATGAATTATCTTCATAAGTTGAAGAGGATCTCCACAAGTACAACCTGCCATGTGCATTTGCATTCCAAAAGCAAACTACTTATATGCACATCTTCAGGGGGAGCCTTTGCCACTTATGAAGACAATTCCCTATCCTTTACAATATTCACATATTTTATCCCCGTTGAAAACTTCAACCAGTTTGTCATCAATCACCAAAAAGGGGGATATTGTAAGTGCATCTAGTGCCACCCCTAGTTGGTTTTGGGGTATTGACGACAAATGTGGTTGAGGGACTAATGCGTTTGTGAGAATTGCAGGATAACGCAGTAGTGTCCCTCATTGATTCGGTTTACCTACCGAGACGACCCTAAAATGTATGAAGACATTGAAGACAATGGTGGTATGTGAAGATATTCACATTGAAGACTATGACATGAGAAGACATTGAGTGAAGACTATGGAGCGCGAAGACTGTGTTGTTTCGTTGTTTCCTTTTCTTCTCTATTGAGTCGTAGGAACCACCGTACTGTTAAGTGGGGTCCAAGTGATCATAGTCAGAATGACTGAAGTGATGCTCAACCCAAATCCTATGTCTTCGAGCGAAGACAATGAGAGGAAAACTTATCCAGAGCTGGATGAGTCAGCTTTGCTTGCAGCCCAAGTAAAGTTGCCATGAGTGTTTGAAATCTGAACGTTGGAACACGTGTCAGTTCCTTAGTGACCCAGGGTCATTTCGGACATAACAGGTCGGGTTGCCTAGTGGCTATAAATATCCCACCCCCTACACCATAAATTGGTGGCTGCTCAGAGTTAGTGCACGGCTTTTGTCGTTTGAGAGCAACCCACCTCGAAGCCTTTGAGAGAGAGAAATCCTTGCGAGGACAAAGCCCAAAACACCCAGAGCCAAAGAGTGTTAGGCATCACTGAAGTTTTCCTATCTGTGTGACCTGAAGACTTATTACACTTGAGGACTGTGAATCCTCCAGCCGGTTAGGCGTCGCGTTCTGAGCATCCAAGAGTCATTATGGATTGCCGGTGAACGTCGTCTGTGAAGGTTCGGAAGTCTACCTTGAAGACTTACCAGAGTGATTGGGCGAGGACTGTGTGTCCTCAGCTCAAGAGGAATAAGGTGAAGACGCAGTCTTCTGAGTTGAACCTCAGCCTCCCTAACCAGATGTACAGTTGTCACAGCAACTGGAACTGGTCCAACAAATCCTGTGTCTTCAACTAGTGACTGGTTCTATCCCTTCCCTCCTTTACCTTAAGTTTATCTTCGTGAAGTCATTGCTTATATGTCTTATCTGTTTGACTTCACGGCTTGACTTCTATTGCTGTTTGGCTTCATACTATCTTCCATCCTGATCCTTACTACATAGTTGCTATTAGTCTTGTCCCTTCACATTATTACATACTAGACTATGGCTTGCTTGTTGTAGTTTATCTTCCGCTGCATATCAATTAGGTCATTTCTGTTGTTTGTCTTCGAAACATCCGTGTTTTGAAGACTTTCATAAAAATCGCCTATTCACCCCCCCTCTAGTCGATCACTAGCACTTTCAATAAGAATCCTTACAAATCTTGTATGCTTAGCATATTAGAATTAAGCACATTACCATGTTATTTAAGACTCTCAAAATAATATAAGTGAAGCATGAGAGTTCATATATTTCTTCAAAATAAAACTACCACCGTGCTCTAAAAGATATAAGTGAAGTACTAGAGCAAATGACAAACTACTCCGAAAGATATAAGTGAAGATCAATGAGTAGTTGAATAATTATGCAACTATGTGAAGACTCTCCCATTTAATAATTTCAGATCTTGATATTGTATTCAAACAGCAAGAAAAGCTAAATAAAACTACATTGCAAGGATAGCACAACTCATGTGAAGAAGCAAAAACTTAGCCTCAACCGATACTAACCGATAGTTATTGAAGAAGAAAGGTGGGATGCCTACCGGGGCATCCCCAGGCTTAGATGCTTGAGACTTATTGAAATATTATCTCGGGGTGCCTTGGGCATCCCCAATCTTGAGCTTTTGTGTCTCCTTAATTCCTCTCATATCATGGTTTCTCTTTTTGTCAAAAGCTTCATTCACAACAAACTCAACAAGAACTCGTGAGATAGGTTAGTATAAACCAATGCAAAACCTTATCATTTTCTACTGTAACAAATCACTAACATTATTATTCAACATTGCATACTAAATTCCTCTGCATATTTAATGCCCATATCCTTAAATAGAATCATTAAACAAGCAAACATATGCAAGCAATGCAAACATAACAGCAATCTGCCAAAACAGTACAGTCTGTAAAGAATGCAAGAGTATCAATACTTCCCTGACTCCAAAAATTATTAACTAAAATTACCACTGTAATAAATTTATCAGAGCCTCAATATGCAAAAAGATTCAACATTATACCACACTCTGAATTTTCTAGAGAATTTTTGCAACAGCGGTAAACTTTCTGTTTTCAAACAGCAACATGCATACTAGCAAAATAAGCATGGCAAAGGCTATCCTTGACTTTTTTATTGAAACTAAAGATGAAAAACACTAATCTAACTAACACCAAGCAAAAAAAAAACAAAATGACATGACGCTCCAAGCAAAACACATATCATGTGGTGAATAAAAATATAGCTCCAAGTAAAGTTACCAATGAACGAAGACGAAAGAGGGGATGCCTTCCGGGGCATCCCCAAGCTTAGGCTCTTGGTTGTCCTTGAATATTACCTTGGGGTGCCTTGGGCATCCCCAAGATTAGGCTCTTGCCACTCCTTATTCCGTAGTCCATCGAATCTTTACCCAAAACTTGAAAACTTCACAACACAAAACTTAACAGAAAACTTGTGAGCTCCGTTAGCGAAAGAAAACAAAAGACCACTTCAAGGTACTGTAATGAACTCATTATTTATTTTTGTTGGTGTTAAACCTACTGTATTCCAACTTCTCTATGGATTATAAACTATTTTACTAGCCATAGAGTCATCAAAATAAGCAAACAACACAATGAAAACAGAATCTGTCAAAAACAGAACAGTCTGTAGTAATCTGTAACTAACGCAAACTTCTGGAACTCCAAAAATTCTAAAATAAAATGTTGGACCTGAGGAATTTGTCTAGTAATCATCTGCAAAAAGAATCAACTAAATAGCACTCTCCAGTAAAATGTTATAGCTAATCTCGTGAGTGCTAAAATTTCTGTTTTTTACAGCATGATCATAAAGACTTCACCCAAGTCTTCCCAAAGGTTCTACTTGGCACAAACACTAATTAAAACATAAAACCACATCTAAACAGAAGCTAGATGGATTATTTATTAATAAACATAACCAAAAATCAAGAAACTAAAATAAAATTGGGTTGCCTCCCAACAAGCGCTATCGTTTAACGCCCCTAGCTAGGCATTATGATTTCAATGATGCTCACATAAAAGATAGGAATTGAAACATAAAGAGAGCATCATGAAGAATATAACTAGCACATTTCAGTCTAACCCACTTCCTATGCATAGGGATTTTGTGAGCAAACAACTTATGGGAACAATAATCAACTTGCATAGGAAGGTAAAACAAGCATAACTTCAAGATTTTAAGCACATAGAGAGGAAACTTGATATTATTGCAATTCCTACAAGCATATATTCTTCCCTCATAATAATTTTCAGTAGAATCATGAATGAATTCAACAATATAACCAGCACCTAAAGCATTCTTTTCATGATCTACAAGCATAGAAATTTTACTACTCTCCACATAAGCAAAATTCTTCTCATGAATAGTAGTGGGAGCAAACTCAACAAAATAACTATCATATGATTGAGAGCTAAGATCAAGATGAAAAATTGCATGGTTATCATTATCCTTTATAGCATACGTGTCATCACAATAATCATCATAGATAGGAGGCATGCTTTCATCATAATAAATTTTCTCAACAAAGCTTGGGGGACAAAAAATATCATCTTCATCAAACATAGCTTCCCCAAGCTTGTGGCTTTGCATATCATTAGCATCATGGATATTCAAGGAATTCATACTAACAACATTCCAATCATGCTCATCATTCAAAGATTTAGTGCCAAGAATTCTATGTAATTCTTCTTCTAGTACTTGAGCACAATTTTCCTTCCCATCATTCTCACGAAAGATATTAAAAAGGTGAAGCGTATGAGACAAACTCAATTCCATTCTTTTTGTAATTTTCTTTTATAGACTAACTAGTGCTAAAACAAGAAACAAAAAGATTTGATTGCAAGATATAAAGATATACCTTCACTTACCTAGCCTCCCCGGCAACGGCGCCAGAAAAGAGCTTGATGTCTACTACGCAACCTTCTTCTTGTAGACGTTGTTGGGCCTGCAAGTGCACAGGTTTGTAGGACAGTAGCAAATTTCCCTCAAGTGGATGACCTAAGGTTTATCAATCCGTAGGAGGCGTAGGATGAAGATGGTCTCTCTCAAGCAACCCTGCAACCAAATAACAAAGAGTCTCTTGTGTCCCCAACACACCCAATACAATGGTAAATTGTATAGGTGCACTAGTTCGGCGAAGAGATGGTGATACAAGTGCAATATGGATGGTAGATATAAGTTTTTGTAAGCTGAAATAATAAAAACAGCAAGGTAGCAAGTGGTAAAAGTGAGCGTAAACGGTATTGCAATGATAGGAAACAAGGCCTAGGGTTCATACTTTCACTAGTGCAAGTTCTCTCAACAATAATAACATAGATAGATAATATAACAAGCCCTCAACATGCAACAAAGAGTCACTCCAAAGCCACTAATAGCGGAGAACAAACGTAGAGATTATGGTAGGGTACGAAACCACCTCAAAGTTATTCGTTCGGATCGATCTATAAAAGAGTTCGTACTAGAATAACACCTTAAGATACAAATCAACCAAAACCCTAATGTCACCTAGATACTCCATTGTCACCTCAAGTATCCGTGGGCATGATTATGCGATATGCATCACACAATCTCAGATTCATCCAACCAACACAAAGTACTTCAAAGAGTGCCCCAAAGTTTCTATCGAAGAGTCAAGAACGTGTGCCAACCCCTATGCATAGGTTCCCAATGTCACGAAACCCGCAAGTTGATCACCAAAGCATACATCAAGTGGCACATGATATCCCATTGTCACCACAGATAATCATGGCAAGACATACATCAAGTGTTCTCATAAAAGACTCAATCCGATAAGATAACTTTAAAGGGGAAACTCAATTCATCACAAGAGAGTAGAGGGGGAGAAACATCATAAGATCCAACTACAATAGCAAAGCTTGGGATACATCAAGATCGTGCCATAGAACACGAGAGAGAACACGAGAGAGAGAGAGAGAGAGAGAGAGAGAGATCAAACACACAGCTACTGGTACATACCCTCAGCCCCGAGGGTGAACTACTCCCTCCTCGTCATGGATAGCGCCAGGATGATGAAGATGGCCACCGGTTATGGATCCCCCCCGGGTGGTACGGAAAGGGGTCCCGATTGGTTTTCATGGCTCGGAGGCTTGCGGCGGCGGAACTCCGGTCTATCTTCTGCTCGGAAGTTTTAGGCGTAGGTATATATGGGTGAAAGGAGTGCGTCGGTGGAGCTACGGGGCCCACGAGGCAGGGGGGTGGGCACGCCCCCCACCCTTGTGAGCACCACCCGTATCTTCTGACGTGGAGTCCAAGTCCATTAGGTGGGTTTCCTTCAAAAAATAACTTCTCCAGTTGATTTCGTTCCGTTTTGACTCCGTCTGATATTCCTTTTCCTCAAAACATTGAAATAGGCATAAAACAGCAAATCTGGGCTGGGCCTCCGGTTAATAGGTTAGTCCCAAAAATAATATAAAAGTGGTTAATAAAGCCCAATATTGCCTAAAACAGTAGATAATATAGCATGGAGCAATCAAAATTTATAGATACGTTGGAGACGTATCATTGCCTGATACGTCTCCAACGTATCTATAATTTTTTATTGCTCCATGCTACTTTATCTATTGTTTTGGACTATAATGGGCTTTATTTTACACTTTTATATTACTTTTGGGACTAACCTATTAACCGGAGGCCCAGCCCAGAATTGATGTTTTTTGCCTATTTCAGTGTTTCGAAGAAACGGAATATAAAACGGAGTCCAAACGGAATGAAACCTTCGGGAACGTGATCTTCTCACCGAACGTGATCCAGGAGACTTGGACCCTACTCCAAGAAGTGCCAGAGGCGGTCACGAGGGTGGAGGGCGCGCCCCCTGCCTCGTGGGCCCCCTGACGCTCCACCGACGTACTCCTTCCTCCTATATATACCTACGTATCCCCAAACGATCAGAACAGGAGCCAAAAACCTAATTCCACCGCCGTACCTTCCTGTATCCACGAGATCCCATCTAAAGGCCTGTTCCGGAGCTCCGCCAGAGGGGGCATCCACCACGGAGGGCTTCTACATCATCACCATAACCCCTCCGATGAAGTGTGAGTAGTTTACTTCAGACCTTCGGGTCCATAGCTAGTAGCTAGATGGCTTCTTCTCTCTTTTTGGATCTCAATACAATGTTCTCCTCCTCTCTTGTGGAGATCTATTCGATGTAATCTTCTTTTTGCGGTGTGTTTGTTGAGATCGATGAATTGTGGGTTTATGATCCAGCTTATCTATGGAAAATATTTGAATCTTCTCTGAATTATTTTATGTATGATTGAGTTATCTTTGCAAGTCTCTTCGAATTATCCGTTTGGTTTGGCCAACTAGATTGGTAGTTCTTGCAATGGGAGAAGTGTTTAGCTTTGGGTTCAATCTTGCGGTGTCCTTACCAAGTGACGGAAAGGGTTGGAAGGCACGTATTATATTGTTGCCATCGAGGATAACAAGATGGGGTATTTATCATATTGCATGAATTTATTCCTCTACATCATGTCATCTTGCTTAAGGCGTTACTCTGTTTTTAACTTAATACTCTAGATGCATGCTGGATAGCGGTCGATGAGTGGAGTAATAGTAGTAGATGCAGAATCGTTTCGATCTACTTGTCACGGACGTGATGCCTATATACATGATCATACCTAGATAACCTCATAACTATGCTCAATTATGTCAATTGCTCAACAGTAATTTGTTCACCCACCGTAGAATATCTATGCTCTTGAGAGAAGCCACTAGTGAAACCTATGGCCCCGGGTCTATTCTCATCATATCAATCTCCTTCACTTTATTTACTTGATTTGCTTTTACTTTTCACTTTGCATCTTTATACCAAAAATACCAAAAATATTATCTCTATCAGATCTCACTCTCATAAGTGACCGTGAAGGGATTGACAACCCCTAAACGCGTTGGTTGCGAGTAGCTATCGTTTTGTGCAGGTACGAGGGACTTGCGCCTGGCCTCCTACTGGATTGATACCTTGGTTCTCAAAAACTGAGGGAAATACTTATGCTACTGTGTTGCATCATCCTCTCCTCTTCGGGGAAAACCAACGCAAGCTCAAGACGTAGCAAGAAGGATTTCTGGCGCCGTTGCCGGGGAGTCTACGCAAAAGTCAACATACCAAGTACCCATCACAATCCCTATCTCTCGCATTACATTATTTGCCATTTGACTCTCGTTTTCCTCTCCCCCACTTCACCCTTGTCGTTTTATTCGCCCTCTCTTTCCCAATCTCCTCCTCTTTTTCCCTTTGCCTTTTGTTTGCTCGTGTATGAGTTTGCTTGTTCGTCGCGATGGCTCAAGATGCTACCAAATTGTGCGAATTCACCAATACCAATAATAATGATTTCCTTAGCACTCCGATTGCTCCTCTTGCCAATACCGAATCTTGTGAAATAAATATTGCTTTGTTGAATCTTGTTATGAAAGATCAATTCGCCGGCCTTCCTAGTGAAGATGCCGCTGCTCATCTGAATAGCTTCGTTGATTTATGTGATATGCAAAAGAAAAAAGATGTCGATAATGATGTCGTTAAATTGAAGCTATTTCCTTTTTCGCTTAGAGATCGTGCTAAAGCGTGGTTTTCATCTTTGCCTAAAAATAGTATTGATTCTTGGAACAAGTGCAAAGATGCTTTTATCTCTAAGTATTTTCCTCCCGCTAAGATTATCTCTCTTAGGAATGATATTATGAATTTTAAGCAACTTGATCATGAACATGTTGCACAAGCTTGGGAGAGAATGAAATTAATGATATGTAATTGTCCTACTCATGGTTTGAACTTGTGGATGATTGTACAAATTTTTTATGCTAGATTGAATTTTGCTTCTAGAAATCTTTTAGGTTCGGCCGCGGGAGGCACTTTTATGGAAATCACTTTAGGAGATGTTACTAAACTCCTAGATAATATTATGGTTAATTATTCTCAATGGCATACTGAAAGATCTACTAATAAAAAAGTGCATGCTATATAAGAAATCAATGTTTTGAGTGGAAAGATGGATGAACTTATGAAGTTATTTACTAAGAGTGTTTCTTCTGATCCTAATGATATGCCTTTGTCTACCTTGACTGAGAATAATAATGAATCTATGGATGTGAATCTTGTTGGTAGGAATAACTTTGGTAACAACGCGTATAGAGGGAATTTTAATCCTAGGCCTTATCCTAGTAATCCTTCTAATAATTATGGAAATTCCTACAACAACTCTTATGGAAATTTTAATAAGATGCCCTCTGAATTTGAGAGTAGTGTTAAAGAGTTTATGAATTCACAAAAGAATTTTAATGCTTTGCTTGAAGAGAAATTGCTTAAAGTTGATGATTTGGCTAGGAACGTTGATATAATTTCTCTTGAGGTTGATTCTTTAAAGCTTAGATCTATTCCCCCTAAGCATGATATCAATGAGTCTCTCAAAGCTATGAGAATTTACATTGATGAGTGCAAAGAAAGAACCGCTAGGATGCGTGCTTCCAAAGATGCCTTTATTAAAGCGTGTTCTTCTAATTCCTATGAAAATCAAGATGAAGATCTAAAAGTTATTGATGTGTCCCCTATTAAATCTTTGTTTTGCAACATGAATCTTGATGAAACTGAATATGATCTTCCTTTACGTAGAAGGCGTTCTAAGAATTCAGAGTTTTTAGATCTTGATGATGAAATTGATAAAAGTGGGATTGAAAGAAATAGAAATCTAGATGTTGCTAAACCAACAATATTCGATCTCAAGGAATTTAATTATGAAAATTTCTCTTTAATTGATTGTATTTCCTTGTTGCAATCCGTGCTAAATTCTCCTCATGCTTATAGTCAAAATAAGGCTTTTACCGAACACATTGTTGATGCCTTGATGCAATCTTATGAAGAAAAGCTTGAGTTGAAAATTTCTATCCCTAGGAAACTCCATGATGAGTGGGAACCTACTATCAAAATTAAAATTAAAAATTATGAGTTTCATGCTTTGTGTGATTTGGGTGCTAGTGTCTCTACTATTCCTAAAACTTTGTGTGATTTGCTAAATTTCCGTGACTTTGATGATTGTTCTCTAAACTTGCATCTTGCAGATTCCACTATTAAAAAACCTCTGGGAAGAATTAATGATGTGCTTATTGTTGCAAATAGGAATTATGTGCCCGTAGATTTTATCGTTCTTGATATAGATTGCAATCCTTCATGTCCTATTATTCTTGGTAGACCTTTCCTTAGAACGATTGGTGCAATTATTGATATGAAGGAAGGAAATATTAGATTCCAATTCCCTTTAAAGAAGGGCAGGGAACACTTTCCTAGAAAGAAAATAAAATTAGCATATGAATCTATCATGAGAGCCACTTATGGATTGCCTACCAAAGATGGCAATACCTAGATCTATCCTTGCTTTTATGCCTAGCTAGGGGCGTTAAACGATAGCACTTGTTGGGAGGAAAACCAATTTTATTTTTAGTTTATTGTTTTTGCTTCTGTTTAGGAATAAATAATCCATATAGCCTCTTTTTAGATGTGGTTTTATCTTTTAATTAGTGTTTGTGCCAAGTTGAACCTATTGGATCTTCTTGGATGATAGTTATTTGATCTTGCTGTAATTTCCAGAATCTTTGTGCTCAGTGCCCGAATTGTTAAAAATCACCAGAACGTGATAAAATACTGATTCCAGTTGCTGCTGATCAATAAACAAATTTTCCAGGCCGTCTAATTTTGGTAGAATGTTTTGGGTTCCAGAAGTTTGCGTTAGTTACAGATTACTACACACTGTTCTGTTTTTGACAGATTCTGTTTTGCGTGTATTGTTTGCTTATTTTTATGAATCTATGGTTAGTAAAATAGTTTATAATCAATAGAGAAGTTGGAATACAGTAGGTTTAACACCAATATAAATAAAGAATGAGTTCATTACAGTACCTTAAAGTAGTCTTTTGTTTTCTTTCTCTAACGGAGCTCACGAGATTTCTATTGAGTTTTGTGTTGTGAAGTTTTCAAGTTTTGGGTGAATTCTTTTGATAGATTATGGAACAAGGAGTGGCAAGAGCCTAAGCTTGGGGATGCCCATGGCACACCCAAGATAATCCAAGGACACCAAAAAGTCAAAGCTTGGGGATGCCCCGGAAGGCATCCCCTCTTTCGTTTACTTCCATCGGTAATTCACTTGGAGCTATATTTTTATTCACCAACATGATATGTGTTTTGCTTGGAGTGTCTTGTATTATTTGAGTCTTTGCTTGTTAGTTTACCACAATCATCCTTGCTGTACACATCTTTTGAGAGAGCCATAAATGGATTGAAATTTTATAGAATACTCTATGTGCTTCACTTATATCTTTTGAGCTTGATAGTTTTGCTCATAGTGCTTCACTTATATCTTTTTAAGCGTGATAATTTTTGCTCTAGTGCTTCACTTAGATCTTTTAGAGCATGGTGGTGGATTTGTTTCAAAGAAACTTGATCTCTCATGCTTCACTTAGATTATTTTGAGAGTCGTTAATAGCATGGTAATTTGCTTAATGTTAATATACTTGGTATTCAAGATATGTGAAACTTTCTTTTGAGTGAGTTGAATACTAAGATAAGTTTAATGCTTGATGATTGTTTTGAGATATGGAGGTGATAATATCAAAGTCATGCTAGTTGAGTAGTTGTGAATTTGAGAAATGCTTGTGTTGAAGTTAGCAAATCCCGTAGCATGCATGTATGGTTAAAGTTATGTAACAAATTTGAAACATGAAGTGTACCTGGCTTGTGCATCCTTATGAGTGGCGGTCGGGGACGAGCGATGGTCTTTTCCTACCAATCTATCCCCCTAGGAGCATGCACGTAGTACTTGATTTTTGATGACTTCTAAATTTTTGCAATAAGTATATGAGTTCTTTTGACTAATGTTGAGTCCATGGATTATACGCACTTTTACCTTTCCGCCTTTGCTAGCCTCTTCGGTACCGTGCATTTTCCTTTCTCACCTTGAGAGTTGGTGCAAACTTCGCTGGTGCATCCAAACCCCGTGATATGATACGCTCTATCACACATAAACCTCCTTATATCTTCCTCAAAACAGCCACCATACCTACCTATTATGGCATTTCCATAGTCATTCCGAGATATATTGCCATGCAATTTTCCACCGTTCCGTTCATTATCGTCATGACATACATTACTTTTGTCATATTGCCATTGCATGATCATGTAGTTGACATCGTATTTGTGGCAAAGCCACCATACATTATTTTCCATACACGTCACTCTTGATTCATTGCACCATCCCGGTACACCGCCGGAGGCATTCATATAGAGTCATATCTTGTTCTAGTTTCGAGTTGTAATCCTTATGTTGTAATCAATAGAAGTGTGATGATCATTATTCAAAGAACAGTGTCCCAAAAAAAAGAGAAAGGCCAAAGAAAAAAAAGAAGGCCCAAAAAAATAAAAAAATAAAAAATAAAAAAAAGGGGGCAATGCTACTATCCTTTTTTCCACACTTGTGCTTCAAAGTAGCACCATGTTCTTCATGTAGTGAGTCTCATATATTGTGCTTCAAAGTAGCACCTTGTTCTTCATGTAGAGAGTCTCATATATTGTGCTTCAAAGTAGCACCATGTTTTTCATATAGTGAGTCTCATAAGTTGTCTTTTTCATACTAGTGGGAATTTTTCATTATAGAACTTGGCTTGTATATTCCTACAATGGGCTTCCTCAAAGTGCCCTAGGTCTTCATGAGCAAGCAAGTTGGATGCACACCCACTAGTTTTCTTTTGTTGAGCATTCATAGCTCTAGTGCATCCGTTGCATGGCAATCCCTACTCCTCATGTTGACATCAATTGATGGGCATCTCCATAGCCCGTTGATTAGCCTCGTCAATGTGAGACTTTCTCCTTTTTTTTGTCTTCTCCACACAATCCCCATCATCATATTATATTCCACCCATAGTGCTATATCCATGGCTCACGCTCATGTATTGCGTGAAGATTGAAAAAGTTTGAGATTATTTAAGTATGAAACAATTGCTTGGCTTGTCATCGGGGGTATAGAAGTTGGGAACATCTTTGTGTGACAAAAATGAAGCATAGCCTAACTATATGATTTTGTAGGGATGAACTTTCTTTTGCCATGCAATTTTGAGAATACATGATTATTTTGATTAGTATGCTTGAAGTATTATTATTTTTATGTCAATACGAACTTTTGTCTTGAATCCTTCGGATCTGAATATTCATACAATGATTAAGAAGACGAGCAGGAATTAAGCTTGGGGATGCCTGATACGTCTCCAACGTATCTATAATTTTTTATTGCTCCATGCTACTTTATCTATTGTTTTGGACTATAATGGACTTTATTTTCCACTTTTATATTACTTTTGGGACTAACCTATTAACCGGAGGCCCAGCCCAGAATTGCTGTTTTTTGCCTATTTCAGTGTTTCGAAGAAACGGAATATCAAACGGAGTCCAAACGGAATGAAACCTTCGGGAACGTGATCTTCTCACTGAACGTGATCCAGGAGACTTGGACCCTACTCCAAGAAGTTCCAGAGGCGGTCATGAGGGTGGAGGGCGCCCCCCGGGCGCGCCCCCCTGCCTCGTGGGCCCCCTGACACTCCACCGACATACTCCTTCCTCCTATATATACCTACGTATCCCCGAACGATCAGAACAGGAGCCAAAAACCTAATTCCACCGCCGCAACTTCCTGAATCCACGAGATCCCATCTTGGGGCCTGTTCTGGAGCTCCGGCGGAGGGGGCATCCACCATGGAGGGCTTCTACATCAACACCATAGCCCCTCCGATGAAGTGTGAGTAGTTTACTTTAGACCTTCGGGTCCATAGCTAGTATCTAGATGGCTTCTTCTCTCTTTTTGGATCTCAATACAATGTTCTCCCCCTCTCTTGTGGAGATCTATTCGATGTAATCTTCTTTTTGCGGTGTGTTTGTTGAGACCGATGAATTGTGGGTTTATGATCCAGCTTATCTATGAATAATATTTGAATCTTCTCTGAATTCTTTTATGTATGATTGAGTTATCTTTTCAAGTCTCTTTGAATTATCCGTTTGGTTTGGCCAACTAGATTGGTAGTTCTTGCAATGGGAGAAGTGCTTAGCTTTGGGTTCAATCTTGCGGTGTCCTTACCCAGTGACAGAAAGGGTTGCAAGGCACGTATTGTATTGTTGCCATCGAGGACAACAAGATGGGGTATTTATCATATTGCATGAATTTATTCCTCTACATCATCTCATCTTGCTTAAGGCGTTACTCTGTTTTTAACTTAATACTCTAGATGCATGCTGGATAGCGGTCGATGAGTGGAGTAATAGTAGTAGATGCAGAATCGTTTCGATCTACTTGTCTCAGACGTGATGCCTATATACATGATCATACCTAGATAACCTCATAACTATGCTCAATTCTGTCAATTGCTCAACAGTAATTTGTTCACCCACCGTAGAATATCTATGCTCTTGAGAGAAGCCACTAGTGAAACCTATGGCCCCCGGGTCTATTCTCATCATATCAATCTCCATCACTTTATTTACTTGCTTTGCTTTTAATTTTTACTTTGCATCTTTATACCAAAAATACCCAAAATATTATCTCTATCAGATCTCACTCTCGTAAGTGAACGTGAAGGGATTGACAACCCCTAATCGCGTTGGTTGTGAGTAGCTATCGTTTTGTGCAGGTACGAGGAACTTGCGCATGGCCTCCTACTGGATTGATACCTTGGTTCTCAAAAACTGAGGGAAATACTTACGCTAATGTGCTGCATCATCCTCTCCTCTTCGGGGAAAACCAACGCAAGCTCAAGACGTAGCAAGAAGGATTTCTGGCGCCATTGCCGGGGAGTCTATGCAAAAGTCAACATACCAAGTACCCATCACAATCCCTATCTCTCGCATTACATTATTTGCCATTTACCTCTCGTTTTCCTCTCCCCCACTTCACCCTTGCCGTTTTATTCGCCCTCACTTTCCCAATCTCCTCCTCTTTTTTTCCCTTTGCCTTTTGTTTGCCCGTATGTATCTTTGCTTGTGTTTCCTTGTGCCTTCTATATGCTTGCATCTTTGCTTGCTGAAAATCTATTGATATGGATCCACTTAAAGTGTTCTACTTGGATCATCTTGATCCTTATGCTTTCGTCTTTGAAACCCCAACTAGCCTAGTTGATGGGAAATCTTTAGATGAGCATGCTCATTTTGTGCCTCATCGTTTGTCTGAAAAAGGGAGACTCTTATGGTATCATATAAATAGTTTGCTATGCTATGCTGGGAATCTTTGTGAAATGTCTGATTTTACTTGTTGCTCTAAGAACCCTAAAAAACACCTTCCCCACCTATGTGAGTTCAATGATAATGAAATCTTATCTTCTTATGCAAAAGGTGTTTATAGCTACTATGATATCGAACAAATTGAAGAATTTGTCATTTTTAAGGGTGCTCATGAAGTTGCTTCTTTGATTGAAAAGTATGATTTTACTCTCAACAAATCTGAAAATTCCGTCATACTTAAATATTGTAATGAAAAACTTGCTCATAATGTCTATGGCCAAGAATTTATTGAAAGAATGACTGTTGCTTTGGAAGAAAATAATGATATGCATGAATCTATAGATAATGATGATTCCGATGATTTGATTGAAATATCCCTTGATGAACATGATGCTTGCTATTCTTGTGGCCATGATGCCAATATTTGTGAAGATGAATTTTCTATAGTTCCTTATGTTAAACATGAGATTGTTGCTATTGCACCCATACTTGATAGCTCCTTGAATAAAATGCATGATTGCAATGATTTTACTACAAATTCTCTTGAGGTCAATTGTGCTAATAATATGCAAAACCCTAAGCTTGGGGATGCTAGTTTTTCCATGTCTACTACTTGTTGCAATGATCATGATTGGGGAGATTCTTGTTTTGATCTTGAAAATTTATTTAATCCCTATGATGAATATGAGATTGATAATATTGTTTGCAATAATATTGAAAGTGGGTTTGGAAGAGTGTCAACTTTAGATCCCACATATTTGGAGAATATTCAATCTTATGAAATTTTTGATAAAAGTGGGTTTGGAGAGGCATGACTTTAGTTAATGTTAATCCCACTATTTCGGAAGAGTGTCAACTTTGCATGCATGTGGATCGTGTTGAAAATATTTTATGTGATAGCTATTTTATTGAATTTGCCTATGATCCTACATGTAATTATTATGAGAGAGGAAAATATGGTTGTAGAAACTTTCATGTTACTAAATTACCTCTCGTCATGTTGAGATTGCTATCGTCTCTTTCTTATTCCTTGCATATGCTAGTTTTTGTTTGCCTTGCAAATTTGTTTGATTATAATATGCCTATGCATAGGAAGTATGTTAGACTTAGATGTGTTTGTCACATGTTTCATGATGCTCTTTTTTCGCTTCAATTCTTGTCTTTCATGTGAGCATCATTGAAATCTCAATGCCTAGCGAGGGGCGTTACACGATAGCGCTTGTTGGGAGGCAACCCAATTTTATTTTTAGTTTTTGTTTTTGCTTCTGTTTAGGAATAAAAAATCCATCTATCCTCTGTTTAGATGTGGTTTTATATTTTAATTAGTGTTTGTGCCAAGTTAAACCTATTGGATCTTCTTGGATGATAGTTATTTGATCTTGCTGTAATTTCCAGAATCTTTGCGCTCAGTGCCCGAATTGTTAAAAATCACCAGAATGTGATAAAATAGTGATTCCAATTGCTGCTGATCAATAAACAAATTTTCCAGGTCGTCTAATTTTAGTAGAATTTTTTGAGTTCCAGAAGTTTCCGTTAGTTACAGATTACTACAGACTGTTCTGTTTTTGACAGATTCTGTTTTGCGTGTGTTGTTTGCTTATTTTGATGAATCTATGGTTAGTAAAATAGTTTATAATCCATAGAGAAGTTGGAATACAGTAGGTTTAACACCAATATAAATAAAGAATGATTTCATTACAGTACCTTAAAGTAGTCTTTTGTTTTATTTCTCTAACGGAGCTCACGAGATTTCTATTGAGTTTTGTGTTGTGAAGTTTTCAAGTTTTGGGTGAATTCTTTTGATGGATTATGTAACAAGGAGTGGCAAGAGCCTAAGCTTGGGGATTCCCATGGCACCCCAAAGATAATCCAAGGACACCAAAAAGTCAAAGCTTGGGGATGCCCCGGAAGGCATCCCCTCTTTCGTCTACTTCCATCGGTAATTCACTTGGAGCTATATTTTTATTCACAAACATGATATGTGTTTTGCTTGGACCGTCTTGTATTATTTGAGTCTTTGCTTGTTAGTTTACCAAAATCATCCTTGCTGTACACACCTTTTTAGAGATCCATACATGAATTGAAATTTGATAGAATAATCTATGTGCTTCACTTGTATGTTTTGAGCTTGATAGTTTTGCTCATAGTGCTTCACTTATATCTTTTTGAGCGTGATAATTTTTGCTCTAGTGCTTCACTTAGATATTTTAGAGCACGGTGGTGGATTTTTTTTAAAGAAACTTGACCTCTCATGCTTCACTTAGATTATTTTGAGAGTCGTTAATAGCATGGTAATTTGCTTAATGTTAATATACTTGGTATTCAAGATATGTGAAACTTTGTTTTGAGTGCGTTGAATACTAAGATAAGTTTGATGCTTGATAATTGTTTTGAGATATGGAGGTGATAATATCAAAGTCATGCTAGTTGAGTAGTTGTGAATTTGAGCAATGCTTGTGTTGAAGTTAGCAAATCACGTAGCATGCACGTATGGTTAAAGTTATGTAACAAATTTGAAACATGAAGTGTACCTGGCTTGTGCATCCTTATGAGTGGCGGTCGGGGACGAGCGATGGTCTTTTCCTACCAATCTATCCCCCTAGGGGCATGCGCGTAGTACTTGATTTTTGATGACATCTAAATTTTTGCAATAAGTATATGAGTTCTTTTGACTAATGTTGAGTCCATGGATTATCCGCACTTTTACCTTTCCGCCTTTGCTAGCCTCTTCGGTACCGTGCATTGCCCTTTCTCACCTTGAGAGTTGGTGCAAACTTCGCCGGTGCATCCAAACCCCGTGATGTGATGCACTCTATCACACATAAACCTCCTTATATCTTCCTCAAAACAGCCACCATACCTACCTATTATGGCATTTCCATAGCCATTCCGAGATATATTGCCATGCAACTTTCCACCGTTTCGTTCATCATCATCTTCTGACCGAACGTGATCCAGGAGACTTGGACCCTACTCCAAGAAGTGCCAGAGGCGGTCACGAGGGGAGGGCGCTCCCTGGGCGCGCCCCCTGCCTCGTGGGCCTCCTGGGCGCGCCCCCTGCCTCATGGGCCCCCTGACGCTCCACCGACGTACTCCTTCCTCCTATATATACCTACGTATCCCCAAACGATCAGAACAGGAGCCAAAAACCTAATTCCACCGCTGTACCTTCCTGTATTCACGAGATCCCATCTTGGGGCCTGTTCCGGAGCTCCGCCGGAGGGGGCATCCACCATGGAGGGCTTCTACATCAACACCATAGCCCCTCCGATGAAGTGTGAGTAGTTTACTTCAGACCTTCGGGTCCATAGCTAGTAGCTAGATGGCGTCTTCTCTCTTTTTGGATCTCAATACAATGTTCTCCCCCTCTCTTGTGGAGATCTATTCGATGTAATCTTCTTTTTGCGGTTGTTGAGACCGATGAATTGTGGGTTCATGATCCAGCTTACCTATGAATAATATTTGAATCTTCTCTGAATTCTTTTATGTATGATTGAGTTATCTTTGCAAGTCTCTTCGAATTATCGTTTGGTTTGGCCAACTAGATTGGTAGTTCTTGCAGTGGGAGAAGTGCTTAGCTTTGGGTTCAATCTTGCGATGTCCTTACCCAGTGACAGAAAGGGTTGCAAGGCACGTATTGTACTGTTGCCATCGAGGATAACAAGATGTGGTATTTATTATATTGCATGAATTTATTCCTCTACATCATGTCATCTTGCTTAAGGTGTTACTCTGTTTTTAACTTAATACTCTAGATGCATGCTGGATAGCGGTCAATGAGTGGAGTAATAGTAGTAGATGCAGAATCGTTTCGATCTACTTGTCTCGGACGTGATGCCTATATACATGATCATACCTAGATAACCTCATAACTATGCTCAATTCTGTCAATTGCTCAACAGTAATTTGTTCACCCACCGTAGAATATCTATGCTCTTGAGAGAAGCCACTAGTGAAACCTATGGCCCCCGGGTCTATTCTCATCATATCAATCTCCATGACTTTATTTACTTGCTTTGCTTTTACTTTTTACTTTGCATCTTTATACCAAAAATACCAAAAATATTATCTCTATCAGATCTCACTCTCGTAAGTGACCGTGAATGGATTTACAACCCCTAATCGCGTTTGTTGCGAGTAGCTATCGTTTTGTGCAGGTACGAGGGACTTGCGCGTGGCCTACTACTGGATTGATACCTTGGTTCTCAAAAACTGAGGGAAATACTTACACTACTGTGCTGCATCATCCTCTCCTCTTCGGGGAAAACCAACGCAAGCTCAAGACGTAGCAAGAAGGATTTCCCCGCTGTAGGGTTTGCAATCAAAAGTGTTATGAGAAATATTATGTACTACTTTGATAATCCTGAGAAAACCCCATTCAACTTTATAATGGGAGACACGTTGGATCAACGTGAATACTTTAGGGATTATCGCTCGACACAAAAAGGGAAACTATTATGGGATCAATTTATTATGTTGCAGTGGTATGCTAGACAACTATGCTTGGAATATGATTATACTTGTTGCTCTAGGATGAATGCTCCACACCTTCCCTTTTCATGCAAATTTAATGATAATGAAACCTTAGCTTCTTATGCTAATGGTATATACGATTACTACGATGTGGAGCAAATAGAAGAATTTTTTGCTTTTATGGGTGCTTATGAAATTGAATCCATGTTTAAAGAGTTTGAGGATTTTGATGATGCTTGCTATAGATCTGAAAATTTTGCCATACTTAAATATTGCTATGATAATTATGCTTCTAATCCTTATGTTAAACCATATATTGAGAACTACTCCGCTGTCCAAGAAGAGACTAATATTTTGCAGGAAGCTATGGAAGAAGAAATTGATGAAACTGTGAGCTCATTGGATGAAAAAGATGATGAGGAGAGCGAAGAACAAAAGGAGGAAGAGCGGATTAGCTACCCGTGCCCACCTTCTAATGAGAGTAACTCTTCAACTCATACATTGTTTAATTTCCCTTCGTGCTTACCGAAGGATGATTGCTATGATGACTGTTATGATCCCTTTGATTCTTTTGAAATATCCCTTCTTGATGATGCTTGCTGTGCTTGTGGCCAAGATGCCAATATGAATTATGCTTATGGAGATGAACTTGCTATAGTTCCTTATGTTAAACATGAAATTATTGCTATTGCACCCACGCATGATAGTCCTATTATCTTTTTGAATTCTCCCGATTACCCTATATCGGAGAAGTTTGCACTTATTAAGGATTATATTGATGGGTTGCCTTTTACCGTTGCACATGATGATTTGGATAGATATAATATGCATGTGCTTGCTTCTCCTACTTGCAATTATTATGAGATAGGAACTATATCTCCGCCTCTTTATGTTTCCAACACGATAAAATTGCAAGAAACTGTTTATACTATGCATTGGCCTTTACTATGTGTGCATGAATTGTTCTTTTATGACATGCCGATGCATAGGAAGAGAATTAGACTACGTCTTTGCTTGATATATGTTGCTTTGTGCTCACTACTAAATGCTAAATCATTGTTAATTAAAATTGGCTTTGATATACCTTGGGATCCGGGTGGATTCATTACTTGGGCACTAAATGCTAGCTTAATGGCTTTAAAGAAAGCGCTGCCAGGGAGACAACCCGGAAGTTTTAGAGAGTCATTTATTTCTGTTGAGTGCTTTCATATAGTTTTAAAACAACAAAAATAAAGAGGGGAACCCAAAACTTTTTCAAAAAGGAAAGCGAAAGTGAGAAAGACAAGCATTGTTGAAGTGGGAGAGCTCCTTGAACTTTGTTCATGCTCACGGCAACTTTGTGAATCTTGATTACAGAAACTTTTCAACAAAAATAATTATCCCCTTGTACAATTCCATTGTATTATAAAAATAATGTGCCAAGGTTTGCCTTTAGGATGTTTACAATGCTTGTTGGTTTGTGCGGTGCAGGACAGAAACTTTGGCTGTAGTGAGTGAATTTTAGTTTTTTACTGGAACGTCAAATTGTTATGATTCTTTTTGCACCGTATTTCTGTACAAATTTTTTATTTTTCCTAATTTTGGCAGAATTTTCAACTATCAGAAGTATGGTGAATGTTCAGATTGTTACAGACTGTTCTGTTTTAGACAGATTCTGTTTTTTATGCATAGTTTGCTTGTTTTGATGAATCTATCAATTTATATCAGTGGATTAGGCCATGAAAAAGTTATATTACAGTAGACACAACGCAAAAACAAAATATGAATTGGTTTGCAACAGTACTTAGAGTGGTGATTTTCTTTATTATACTAACGGATCTTACCGAGTTTTCTGTTGAAGTTTTGTGTGGATGTAGTGTCTAATCGAGGATGTTTCGATGTGAGAAGAAGGAAGAGAGGCAAGAGCTCAAGCTTGGGGATGCCCGAGGAACCCCAAGTAAATATTCAAGGAGACTCAAGCGTCTAAGCTTGGGGATTCTAGGGAGGCATCCCCTCTTTCTTCAACAAGTACCGGTATGTTTTCGGATTCGTTTCGTTCATGCATTATGTGCAAGTCTTGGAGCGTCTTTTGCAATTAGGTATTTATTTTTATTTTATGCACCATGCTGGTATGAGATAGTCCTTGGTTTATTTATATAATGCTCTATGCACTTCACTTATATCTTTTGAGTATGGCTTTATAGAATGCTTCATGTGCTTCACTTATATCATTTGAAGTTTGGATTGCCTGTTTCCCTTTACATAGACAACCACCATTTATAGAATGCTCTTTTGCTTCACTTATATTTGTTAGAGCATGGGCACATCTTTTGTAGAAATAACTAAACTCTCTTGCTTCACTTATATCTATTTAGAGAGATGACAGGAATTGGTCATTCACATGGTTAGTCATAAAATCCTACATAAACTTGTAGATCGCTGAATATGATATGTTTGATTCCTTGCAATAGTTTTGCGATATAAAGGTGGTGATATTAGAGTCGTGCTAGTTGAATAATTGTGAAATTGAGAAATACTTGTGTTGAGGTTTGCAAGTCCCGTAGCATGCACGTATGGTGAACCGTTATGTAACGAAGTCGGAGCATGAGGTGTTTATTGATTGCCTTCCTTATGAGTGGCGGTCGGGGACAAGCGATGGTCTTTTCCTACCAATCTATCCCCCTAGGAGAATGCGTGTAGTACTTTGTTTCGATGACTAATAGATTTTTGCAATAAGTATGTGAGTTCTTTATGACTAGTGTTGAGTCCATGGATTATACGCACTCTCACCCTTCCATCATTGCTAGCCTCTTCGGTACCGTGCATTGCCCTTTCTCACCTCGAGAGTTGGTGCAAACTTCGCCGGTGCATCCAAACCCCCGTGATATGATACGCTCTTTCACACATAAACCTCATTATATCTTCCTCAAAACAGCCACCATACCTACCTATCATGGCATTTCCATAGCCATTCCGAGATATATTGCCATGCAACTTCCATCATCATCATATACATGACTTGAGCATTTGTTATCATATTGCTTTGCATGATCGTAAGATAGCTAGAATGATGTTTTCATGGCTTGTCCATTTTTTGATGCCATTGCTACGCTAGATCATTGCACATCCCGGTACACCGCCGGCGGCATTCATATAGAGTCATATCTTTGTTCTAGTATCGAGTTGTAATATCAAGTTGTAAGTAAATAAAAGTGTGATGATCATCATTATTAGAGCATTGCCCCATCAAAAAAAAAGAGGCCAAAGAAGCCTAAATAAAAAAATGGGGCCAAAGAAGCCCGCAAAAAAAGAGAAAATAAATAAAAAGGGGCAATGTTAATATCACTTTTTCCACACTTGTGCTTCAAAGTAGCACCATGTTCTTCATGTAGTGAGTCTCATATCTTGTGCTTCAAAGTAGCACCATGTTCTTCATATAGATTGTCTCTTATGTTGTCACTTTCATATACTAGTGGGAATTTTCATTATAGAACTTGGCTTGTATATTCCAACGATGGGCTTCCATAAATGCCCTAGGTCTTCATGAGCAAGCAAGTTGGATGCACACCCACTTAGTTTCTTTTGTTGAGCTTTCATACACTTACAGCTCTTAGTGCATCCGTTGCATGGCAATCCCTACTCCTCACATTGACATCAATTGATGGGCATCTCCATAGCCCGTTGATTAGCCGCGTCGATGTGAGACTTTCTCCTTTTTTTGTCTTCTCCACATAACCACCACCATCATATTCTATTCCACCTATAGTGCTATGTCCATGGCTCACGCTCATGTATTGTGTGAAAGTTGAAAAGGTTTGAGAACGTCAAAAGTATGAAACAATTGCTTGGCTTGTCATCGGGGTTGTGCATGATGTGAATGCTTTGTGTGGTGAAGATGGAGCATAGCCAGACTATATGATTTTGTAGGGATGAGCTTTCTTTGGCTTTGTTATTAATAAGACATAATTGCTTGGTTGGTATGCTTGAAGTATTATTGTTTTTATGTCAAAGGATAGACTATTGCTTTGAATCACTCATGTCTTAATATTCATGCCATGATTAGACATATGATCAAGATTATGCTAGGTAGCATTCCACATCAAAAATTATTCTTTTTTATCATTTACCTACTCGAGGACGAGCAGGAATTAAGCTTGGGGATGCTGATACGTTTCTGTCGTATCTATAATTTTTTATTGTTACATGCCAATATTATTCACTTTCATATACTTTTTGGCAACTTTTTATATTATTTTTGGGACTAACATACTGATCCAGTGCCCAGTGCCAATTCCTGTCTGTTGCATGTTTTATGTTTCGCAGAATATCCATATCAAACGGAATCCAAACGGGACAAAAATGGACGGAGCTCATTTTTGGAAAATATGAAAAATTCCAGAAGAAAAATCCACGCGAGACGGTGCCCGAGGTGGTCACGAGGCGCGCGCCCCCCCGGCGCGCCGCCTACCCTTGTGAGCCCACCGTAAGGCGGTTGATGCTCTTCTTTTGCCGCAAGAAAGATAATATTCGGAAAAAAAAATCACAGAAAAGGTTTCAGGCCAATGGGAGTTACGGATCTCCATATATACGCGAAACGGTGAAATAGAGCGAGAACAGAACGCAGAAACAAAGAGATAGATCCAATCTCGGAGGGGCTCTCACCCCTCCCAAGCCATGGGAGCCAAGGAACAGAGGGGAAACCCTTCTCCCATCTAGGGAGAAGGTCAAGGAAGAAGAAGAAGGAGGGGGGCTCTCTCCCCCTCGCTCCCGGTGGCGCCGGAACGCCGCCGGGGGCCATCATCATCACTGCGATCTTCACCAACACCTCCGCCATCTTCACCAACATCTCCATCACCTTCCCCCCTCTATCTATAGCGGTCCACTCTCCCGCAACCCTCTGTACCCTCTACTTGAACATGGTGCTTTATGCTTCATATTATTATCCAATGATGTGTTGCCATCCTATGATGTCTGAGTAGATTTTCGTTGTCCTATCGGTGGTTGATGAATTGCTATGATTGATTTAATTTGCTTGTGGTTATGTTGCTGTCCTTTGGTGCCCATCATATGAGCGCGCGCGTGGATCACACCATAGGGTTAGTTGTATGTTGATAAGACTATGTATTGGAGGGCAAGAGTGACAGAAGCTTCAACCTAGCATAGAAATTGATGCATACGGGGTTTAAGGGGGACCAATATATCTTAATGCTATGGTTGGGTTTTACCTTAATGAACATTAGTAGTTGCGGATGCTTGCTAATAGTTCCAATCATAAATGCATAGAATTCCATGTAAGGGATGACATGCTAGCAGTGGCCTCTCCCACATAATACTTGCTATCGGTCTAGTAAGGTAGTCAATTGCTTAAGGGACAATTTCGCCACACCTTCCATCACTCTTCCACACTCTCTATATTTACTTTAGTTGTGTCTTTACTTAAACAGCCCCTAGTTTTATTTTCGTGCTCTTTACTTTCTTGCAAGCCTATCCAAAAACACCTACAAAGTACTTCTAGTTTCATACTTGTTCTAGGTACAGCGAACATCAAGCGTGCGTAGAGTTGTATCGGTGGTCGATAGAACTTGAGGGAATATTTGTTCTACCTTTAGCTCCTCGTTGGGTTCGACACTCTTACTTATCAAAAACTGTTGCGATCCCCTATACTTGTGGGTTATCACATTTGTCCTTCTTCGTAGAACATCCCTGTTTTTCCGACGACCTCCTTCATGATGATTTGGGAAAGTTCGTGCTGGATGTGATAGAACTCGGCTCGAAGTCGATGATCCTCGATATCTCCTACGTTCTTTGCCCATTGCAGAATATGGGCATCGCCGGATGTAGGTGACATGCGAAGGTTCTGGTGATCCCGTCTATACTCCAGCATGTGGTGTAGGACATAGAATCCATCATTAAGAGAATCGTTCGGTTGCTGGATGCAGCAGAAGTCGATCTTATGGCCGAAGGCGACCCTGCCGCCCCTTCTCTTCTTGTCCCTAACCTCTCCACCCATTGCTTGGTAGTAAAACATAGCACTGTCGAGA
This sequence comes from Aegilops longissima, assembly GCA_021605205.1. NCBI lineage: Eukaryota > Viridiplantae > Streptophyta > Magnoliopsida > Poales > Poaceae > Aegilops > Aegilops longissima. Next base: position 711,982,984 of record CM038682.1, read on the forward strand.
ACATCCTTGATGTGGATGTAATCCTTTTTGTGAATGTTCTTCGACGAGTCCGAGTAAAGAGCGTGGGAGAATCGGGGGTATAGGATGATGAGGACGGCGCGCCCGCCGCTGCGCAAAATAAGTACACCTCAAATTACTTAGCCTCCACCGTGCAAATGAATGATTGAAATCGAAGGAAGGATAGCAGCGCGGATGACTTACACGGGATGATAAGGCACGAGAATCACCTCCTTGTCCTTATTGGCGAGCATGAAATTGACGATGTATTCCCTCGCATATACACGGTGCTCTGCGCAGACTCCCAAGAAGCCCTCGTGCATGTAGTACGGGTCAGCGACACAGATATGAGATATCTGCTCAAACCCGATGATGTAGTTCATGTGCAAGGCATAAAGGCGGACAAACGTAAAATCCAGCTTCTTCACATGAAACATGTCGAATATGTAATCGAATCGGAGGAAGAACTTATCCGCGGGGAAGCTGTCGACGTACGACATTTGCCGTAGAATGTTAACCACGTAGAGTGGGTATCCTGGATCTGTCGAGGCAATGAGGCCTTTCTCTACCCGCAGCACATCGTTATGAAGTCTCCTTAGATCGCCGAATCTGGCCCCTAGCGCTCTTGCAGGTAGGATTGGTTGACCGGGGATATGCCATTTATCCGCATCGGGGATATCTATACGGTCCTGAAGCCGAGGCTGCTGGATCATAGAAACGGTGGGCCCAGCAACAACATCGGTTGATCGTCGGTAAGGCTAAAAATTAAATGCGCCGCCCGGTGAGCGTCGTCATAATCACCGTAACCCGTCCTTCATCGTTGTTAGCCATGTTTCCTATGATTAAATCTAGTCAATTAATTCTAGACCTAATAAAATGAATAATGACATAAAAAAGGCCTACTGTTTTGCAGGAATGTTGACTCCTTCCTAGTGCGGCAAATCCCGGGCACTCGATATGTCCTAGTTTGTAGCACAAGTCATGCCGAAATTCACGGAAAATTTCGGCATGACCTTTGCTAAAAAGTGGACAAATCGAGAACCTGAAATTTGCCGGAACAGAAATGAATCAACATTCCGGCAAAATATAGGCCACTCAGCATCATTCCCTGGAAACAGTGTTCAAATATCCCTCTTCGACACCGCAACACATGTCCAAATATACACGAGCAACCACATGTCCAAATTTCACAAGCTAATTCAAAAACAAAGTGTAGAAGAAAATTCATTTAACTACTAATAGAACAAAATTCAGTTAACTTTAGTGCTCTATAATGATGAAAGGAAAAAAATTTCAGTTAACTACTAATTTCATTCATTGAGGTTATTCATTTAACATCACCTAATTAACCTACTGTACCACTACTACTAGCAGCACTACTAACCTAATTAACCTAGCAAAACTCTAGTGCCCTAACTGAAAAACATCTAATTAACATCTACTAGTACCACTATTGCCCTAACCTAATTAACATCTACTAGTATCACTATATATATACTATACAAGTAGCGTCTACTCTAATTAAACCCTACTGCCCTAACTAACTTTTGTTGTAAACCAAATTTTTTGCTCTAAACTAATTTTTGCTCTAACATGTACTACTTAACATCCTTTGCTCTAAACTAAATTTTTTGCTATAAACAAACTTTTGCTCTACTAATTTTTTCTCTAAAATGTAGATAGAGAGGAGTGGGGGAGGGGTGGGGGACTTACAGAGAGGGGAGATACGGTGGCGGGGAGGTGCTCGGTGACGGAGGCAGGGGCGGAGAGGGCGGGCTCGGGCACGTAAAACGGCGGTCCTGGGGGGGCTCGGGCGGCGGTGAGGTGGAGGGCGCCGACGGTGACGTCAAGGGCGGCCTCGGGCGGCGGCGGTGAGGCTGAGGGCGGCCTTGGGCGGCGGCGGTGAGGATGACGGCGGCCTCGGGGGGAGACGGTGAGGTTGCAGGCGTCCCACGCCCGGCAGAGACGGCAGCTGCCAAGTGGGGCGATGGCGAATTGGGGAGACGGCAAGGCGAGGAGAGGGATTTAGGGAAGAAGTGTGGTGGCCGGGGGGGGGCGTTTAAGTGAAACATATCAGTGGCGCTTTCGAAAACACGCTATAGCTAAGTTAGCTACAACGCGTTTCCTGAAACCCGCTACTGCTATTCCTTTCTCCTTTTTCCCCTTCTTTTCTTTTATTTTTCTTTACATTTTATTTTTTCCCTTTCTCCTTTTTCTATTTCTTTCATTTTCATTTACTTTTCTACTTGTTTTTCACTTTATTTTATTTCCGTTAGCAGTAGCGCGTTACACGTAAGCGCGCTAAAGATAAGGAGAGTAGCAGATGGCGCTGGTCGAGATATCGCGCTCGCTAGGTTGGGCTAGCCATGTGTGCCCAGTTCAAGCATAGCAGCAGCGCTTTTCGCTAGTACGCGCTACTGCTAAAGTCATAGCAGAAGCGTGGTTTATTTACGCGCGCTACTACTAAGTAGCAGTAGCGTTTGATTTTGTACAACGCTACTGGTAACATTCTGTGTATAAGGTTTTCCCTAGTAGTGCAGCTCCAGTGCCCAAAGGGCCAGTACTATCACGGCGAACCCCAGCTCCACCAGTTAGTACGCCTATTCCTGTGGAGGAAGCATAACCAGCCAGTCGTAGTTTAGCATCTATCGCATTTGATGTTGTTAAATCGTATGTGCGTATCTTCCCATCTTGGAAATATTATACTAAAGATGAAGGAAAATGCCAGTTGCAGGTGTTTGTCCAGGAGTTATGTGTAAGTAATGTTATTCATGGCAATTACTTTGCTTCGTCCAAAACATCCTACCTCCATGATGGTTATAATACAGCAGATTTTCCCATTTTCTCTATAGAGAAGGACCGATTTGGAAACTCAGGATGAGGTAACCTGTGCTAATACCTCTGCTATCTTCAAGAATGCTTGATGCCGATGTCGGAATTACCCAAGAAAACGTGCTTCACCAGCAAAGAAACTCATCAAATTCCCTTACGTTCTCCTAAGACACATTTATCGGACGATGATAGGAACGCTTTGTTCATCTTGGTCCCGAACCAAGAATGTGGTAAGGTCTATGAGCTTATTTTCTATTTTTAAGTATTTTTATTCATGCCTCTTACTGTACTCTGTTCATGTAGAACAAGTGCCTAAACCTGAAGAACAACTGTTCTAATTTAAGATTCCATTGCTATCATAGTTCAAAAAAGCGCTAGGCGTTAATTGTGCGTTTGCCACCGCCTTGCGCTTTATCGACCAAAGTGCATGCTTATGCGCAGATTATGCATGATTATGTGTAGTTATCGCAATGCGTTTGCCAACGCCTAGAGCCTAGGCGCTTAAGCGCTTCGCTTAGGCGCGCCTTTTTAACTATAATTGCTTTGCTCTTGTATCACTGTATTTATCGATCTGAACTTATTTTTAAATTGAAGGATCCAATCAAAACTCCAATGGCACAGCAGGTATATTGACACATATTTCTTTAACAGGTTTGCTCTTATCAATAGCTCTGTTGATTTCAATTTCAATTGTGTATACAGTTTACTTTCATATCATGCACATTACTAGCATCACAACAAAGCCAATAGTGTTGTTGTACATGTAGACCCATGGTACCCATCTGAAATCTTGTTGTGCCGTGTAGTTTCCCACGCTTTGTATTCTTTCACTGTTGCTTTGTCTTGAACTGATATGATTTGAACCGTGTCTCTATTTTGATTTGGCAAGACAATGCAGTGACCATAAGACATAGATATATGTTTGTTTGATGCTTTTATTATGTACTAGTACTTGGCAATAGAAGACTTGGTAGTTTAATCATGTCCACCTTACTAATGAACTGGTTCACCGAAATGAGTTTCATATACTAGTACATGCTAAACTTGTTATGTGTCTGCTTGTTTCTTCTTTTAGAATCTTGTGAGAATATTGGGGAAGAGTGCCTTATTAAGCAATGGTAAAGGAAGTAATGCAGATAAGGTTCAGGATAGTGACACATCCTTGTTGGTCTCCAACAAAGCTGATAAAACAGCTAAGGAAGACTATATTGAAGACAGCAAGACAACCCCAAAGTCCTGTCTTGGTTTAGTGTTCGAGTTACTAGCCACTACCGCATGCACAAGCTATTCAAACTCACTATCTAAATCAGTTCGGTTTCTTGAGTCTCAACTACAAACTGAAAGACATCAATCAGCTGTGCTGCGACAAGAAGCGGAAGGACTGCGGAAGTCCCTGGAGCATTCAGATGCATACTTTCTGGTGCAATAGCAAACGTTGGAGGATTTTGGCGCCAAACAGGACAAAGCTAATCAGCTTGCTAAGCTTATTGCCAGCATGGTGGATACCCAGGATAATGTTTCTTGAGCTCTTCTGAAATTGTTTCAGTTATGCTCTTGTTTTGCTGCCGTGTTTATTTGCACTGGTGGCCAATTTTGACGGCCAAGTGTATGTAATATGCTGCTTTGTTCTCTATATTTGCACTGGTGGCGAACTTTGATGCCCAGTGGATGTAATATGTGTAATAGCGGTAATAGGCTAGCCTTAATTGCTTGCTTATTTATTTCCTTACTGTCTTGTTTAGTTGTTTGCTTGTAGTCACTGCAGTTCTTTTCTGTGTTTTTCTGGTGGCCACGATAGCCTATTTTTGGTAACTAGGCCAAAATAATCATGGCAACACACGGACTGTTGTAACCATGGGCCTCCTGCAGGCCGTTTGATCCATGGGCCTTCATTCGGCCGTAGGACCATTGGCCTTCTATACGGGTCGTAGGATCCATCAGCCTTCTATACGGGCCTAAGGGATCAATGGGCCTTCTACGGGCCGTAGGGTCCATGGGCCTTCTACGGGCCGTACTATCCATGGGCCTTCTACGGGGCGTATCATCATTTCGCCAATCATGGGCCGTACTATTCGTGGACCATAACGGGCCGTTAATAGGCCGTATTTGATAACTCTATGAAAACAGCCCAACGGTTTTTTTACATCAAAACGACCCAACGTATTAACGATCCGCAAACGGGCCGACTGTAACGACGGGCTGAATTTGGCCCACAAGCAGAAAATGACAGTAACGGGCCGTATGTAACCGAATGCTGCAAATGAGCCCAAGAATCAATGGGCCCTGAGTAGGCCGAAAGATAACTTGGGCTGGAAACGGCCCAATGGAATAATGGGCCGTTAATGGGTATAAAGTGATACATCGTTCATTACGGGCCGCCACCACGGGCGTTAATGGGCCAAGAGTTACAAAGGTCCTCGTATGGGCTGAAAGAAGTCATGGGCCACACATGGGCCGGAAGTTAAAACGGGCTGAATAATATTGGACGGCCCAGATGACGCTACTGGGCCTATTTCGGATAGGGCGTAACGGGCTCTCGTTTAGCGGGCTGTAAATGGGCTATATGCGAACAGGCCGTTAACAGGCTTTCCGTGGGCCGGGCCGCCACCTTTTGACCAAGTCAAACGGGCCGGACTTTTCACCGAAATGGGCCTCTATTGAGCCGTGCCACGTGTCGCCGTATCATAGGCGCCTTCGGTCCAATGAGCGGATGGCATCTGTCCCAACGGTGAGCCGCCACGTGTTTAGTCCAGCCAATGATGATTTTACACGTGGAAAATCCCCATTGGTCGGGGCTGTTAACGGGTTATCGGATCCAAAACCTGACCCGATAGCTTAACCGTGTTCCGTTACAGTGGATGCCATGTGTCGGTCACCCTTGATGAAAGAAGTTCTGTGACGCGCGATTTATCGTCATGGAAGTGGACACTTCCGTGATGATAATTTTGGTAATGTCATGGAACACTTCTATGACACCACAGGTATGACTTTCTTGATTCTGTCATAAATTTGTCATGGATGTACATGCATGACAAAAAATGCGACCTGCTGTGACAAACACGTATCATCACGGAAGTGTATTTTTTTGTAGTGATGTCATACTTTGGTTCGGCGGTATTGTTGGACGAAGCGCCCCGGACCGACATTACGCGTACGCTTACGCGAGACCGGTTCTCCCGACGTGCTTTGCACAAAGGTGGCTAGCGGGTGTCAGTTTCTCCAACTTTAGTTGAACCGAGTGTGGCTATGCCCGATCCTTGCGACGGTTAAAACAGCACAAACTTGACAATCTATCGTTGTGGTTTTGATGCGTAGGTAAGAACGGTTCTTGCTAAGCCCGTAGCAGCCACGTAAAATTTGCAACAACAAAGTAGAGGACGTCTAACTTGTTTTTGCAGGGCATGTTGTGATGTGATATGGTCAAGACGTGATGCTATATTTTACTGTATGAGATGATCATGTTTTGTAACTGAGTTATCGGCAACTGGCAGGAGCCATATGGTTGTCACTCTATTGTATGCAATGCAATCGCCCTGTAATGCTTTACTTTATCACTAAGCGGTAGCGATAGTCGTAGAAGCATAAGATTGGCGAGACGACAACGATGCTACGATGGAGATCAAGGTGTCACGCCGGTGACAATGGTGATCATGGAGGTGCTTCGGAGATGGAGATCACAAGCACAAGATGATGATGGCCATATCATATCACTTATATTGATTGCATGTGATGTTTATCCTTTATGCATCTTATCTTGCTTTGATTGACGGTAGCATTTTAAGATGATCTATCACTAATTATCAAGAAGTGTTCTCCCGAGTATGCACCGCTCGAAAGTTCTTCGTCTTTGAGACACCACGTGATGATCGGGTGTGATAGGCTCTACGTTCAAATACAACGGGTGCAAAACAGTTGCACACGCGGAATACTCAGGTTAAACTTGACGAGCCTAGCATATACAGATATGGCCTCGGAACACGGAGACCGAAAGGTCGAGCGTGAATCATGTAGTAGATATGATCAACATAGTGATGTTCACCATTGAAAACTACTCCATCTCACGTGATGATCGGACATGGTTTAGTTGATTTGGATCACGTAATCACTTAGATGACTAGAGAGATGTCTGTCTAAGTGGGAGTTCTTAAGTAATGTGATTAATTGAACTTAAATTTATCATGAACTTAGTCCTGGTAGTATTTTGCAAATTATGTTGTAGATCAATAGCTCGTGTTGTTGCTTCCATATGTTTATTTTGATATGTTCCTAGAGAAAATTGTGTTGAAAGATGTTAGTGGCAATGATGCGGATTGGATCCGTGATCTGAGGTTTATCCTCATTGCTGCATAGAATAATTATGTCCTTAATGCACCGCTAGGTGACAGACCTATTGCAGGAGCAGATGACGTTATGAACGTTTGGCTAGCTCAATATGATGACTACTTGATAGTTTAGTCCACCATGCTTAATGGCTTAGAATCGGGACTTCAAAGATGTTTTGAACGTCATGGACCATATGAGATGTTCCAGGAATTGAAGTTAATATTTCAAGCAAATACCCGAGTTGAGAGATAGGAAATCTCCAACAAGTTCTATAGCTAAAAGATGGAGGAGAATCGCTCAACTAGCGAGCATGTGCTCAGATTGTCTGGGTACTACAATCGCTTGAATCAAATGGGAGTTAATCTTCCAGATAAGATAGTGATTGACAGAGTTCTCTAGTCACCATCACCAAGTTACTAGAACTTAGTGATGAACTATAGTATGCAAGGGATGACGAAAATGATTCCCGAGCTCTTCGTGATGTTGAAATTGATGAAGGTAGAAATCAAGAAAGAGCATCAAGTGTTGATGATTGACAAGACCACTAGTTTCAAGAAAAAGGCAAAGGGAAAGAAAGGGAACTTCAAGTAGAATGACAAGCAAGTTGTCACTCCCGCAAAGAAGCCCAAAGATGGACCAAAGCCTGAAACTAAGTGCTTACACTGCAAAGGAAATGGTCACTGGAAGCGGAAATACCCTGAATATTTGATGGATAAGGATGGCAAAGTGAACAAGGGTATATTTGATATACAGGTTATTGATGTGTGCCTTACTAGTGTTTATAGTAGCCCCTGAGTATTTGATACTTGTTCGGTTGCTAAGATTAGTAACTCGAAACCAGAGTTACAGAATAAACAGAAACTAGTTGAGGGGAAGTGATGATGAGTGTTGGAAGTAGTTCCAAGATTGATATGATCATCATCACACACTCCCTATATTTTCGAGATTAGTGTTAAACCTAAATAAATGTTATTTGGTGTTTGTGTTGAGCATAAATATGATAAGATCATGTTTATTGTGATACGATTATTCATCTAAGATAGAGAATAAATTGTTATTTTGTTTACATGAATAAAACCTTCTATGGTCATACACCCAATGGTGATGGTTTATTGAATCTTGATCATAGTGATACACATATTCATAATGTTGATGCCAAAAGATGCAAAGTTAATAATGATAGTGCAATTTATTTGTGGCACTACCGTTTGGGTCATATCGGTGTAAAGCGCATGAAGAAACTCCATAAAAAGGAATTTTCAGAATCACTTGGTTATGAATCATCTGATGCTTGCGAACCGTGCCTTTTGGGCAAGATGACTAAAACTCCGTTCTCCGGAACAATGGAACGAGCTACTAACTTGTTGGAAATAATACATACCGATGTATGCGGTCCAATGAGTGTTGATGCTCGTGGCGGGTATCGTTATTTTCTGACCTTCACAAATGATTTGAGCAGATATGCGTATATCTACTTAATGAAGCACAAGTCTGAAATATTTGAAAAGTTCAAAGAATTTCAGAGTGAAGTGGAGAATCATCGTAACAAGAAAATAAAGTTTCTACAATCTGATCGTAGACAAGAATATTTGAGTTACGATTTTGGCCTTCATTTTTAAACAATGTGGAATAGTTTCACAGCTCACGCCACATGGAACACCACAGCATAATGGTGTGTCCGAACGTCGTAACCGCACTTTATTGGATATGGTGCGATCTATGATGTATCTTACCGGTTTACCACTATCGTTTTGGGGTTATGCATTAGAGATAGCTGCATTCACTTTAATAGGGCACCATCTAAATCCGTTGAGACGACACCGTATGAACTATGGTTTAGCAGTAAACCTAAGATGTCGTTTCTTAAAGTTTGGAGTTGCGATGCTTATGTGAAAAAGGTTTTCAACCTGATAAGCTCGAACCCAAATCGGAGAAGTGCGTCTTCATAGAATACCCAAAGGAAACTGTTGGGTACACCTTCTATCACAGATCCGAAGGCAAAACATTCGTTGCTAAGAATGGATCCTTTCTAGAGAAGGAGTTTCTCTCGAAAGAAGTTAGTGGGAGGAAAGTAGAGCTTGATAAGGTAATTTGTACCTTCTCCCAAATTGGAAAGTAGTTCATCACAGAAATCAGTTCCAGTGATTCCTACACCAATTAGTGAGGAAGCTAATGATGATGATCATGAAACATTAGATTAAGTTACTACAAAACCTCGTAGGTTTTCCAAAATACAGTCTGCACCAGAGTGGTACGGTAATCCTGTTCTGGAAGTCATGTTACTAGACCATGATAAACCTACGAACTATGAGGAAGCGATGATGAGCCCAGATTCCACAAAATGGCTTAAGGCCATGAAATCTGAGATGGGATCCATGTATGAGAACAAAGTGTGGACTTTGGTGGAGTTGCCCAATGATCGGCAAGCCATATTGTATAAATGGATCTTCAAGAGGAAGACAGACGCTGATAGTAGTGTTACTATCTACAAAGCTCGACTTGTCGCAAAAGTTTTTCGACAAATTTCAAGGTGTTGAATACAATGAGATTTTCTCACTCGTATCGATGCTTAAGTCTGTCCTAATCATGTTAGCAATTGCCACATTTTATGAAATACTGGCAAATGGATGTCAAAACTGCATTCCTTAATGGATTTATTAAAGAAGAGTTGCATATGATGCAACGAGAAGGTTTTGTCAATCCTAAAAGTGCTAACAAAATGTGCAAGCTCCAGCAATCCATCTATGGACTGGTGCAAGCATCTCGAAGTTGGAATATATGCTTGATGAGTTGATCAAAGCATATGGTTTTATACAGACTTTTGGAGAAGCCTGTATTTACAAGAAAGTGAGTGGGAGCTCTGTAGCATTTCTGATATTGTAACATCCCAAATTTTCAATTTGGAATGTTATACATTAAGTCATCATGCATTACATATTTTCTTGCATTTTGCCGATCCTAGAAATTTCACACAACTCAAGGACCCTCGGAGAGAGTTGGAGATTTCGTTATTTTCATATTTGAGTTTTCTCAAATTTTGAAAATAGGATCATTTGATTTTTATTTATTTTATCTTCAATTATTTCTACTATCAAAATATGAGAGAGGGAATAAAATGACTTTCCCAAAATAAAGAAATAATGAAGAGTCAATAAAAAAATCAAATAAGATTTTTATTTTTAAGTTTTTCACTTTTTATTTGCCTTAGGGAAAAATGCGTGTTTTCAAAAATTGCATTTTAGGCCCCGTGTAAAAGTTCATTTTGTTCGACTCATTTTTAGGAGTCGGGAAAATTTTAATTTGTAAATTTTGGAGTTCGTTTAGATTTTATTTTATTCGTTTTTCCGCGCGTGATTTTATTTAAAAAATATATCATGGCGCCCGCTTTGGGCCAAGGGCCCACCGCCTTCCTCATGGCCACACACACCACAAGCCTTGCCGCCGCCCGCCGAGTCCGAGGAGGACTCCTCCTCCTCCTTGCTTGCCCCCCCCAAGCTACTCCCTCCCCTTTAAATACCCCTCACCCCCCCCTCTCCTCCCCAACCCAGCACCGCCGCCCCAACCAGCGCGCCGCCACTTCCCGCCCGCCGCCCCTTCTTGCGCCGCTTCAGCCGCCTAGCCGCCGCATCGAGCCCCACTGCCGAGGTAGCAGCGCGCCACCTCCCCTCGGTTCGGTTTTTTATAAAACCGTTCCGGTTCTTTCCGTTGTTCGGTTTTTTCAAACCCTAGATCGGTTTTATTCTTCCGGTTTTGTTGTTTAGTGAGCGTTACGGACCGTTCGTCTTAACGAACGTGATCACCGGTTATTCGGTTAACGAACGTCCGCTCGCTTGATCGTTCGTCATTTTCTTTAACGGATTTATTCCGCTATTTTCCGATCGCGATTTCAGATCCGATCTTCGTTCTAGTTTATCTTCTCGCCGCTTATCGGAATCGGGTGATTCAAGCGCTGGAGTTTCGTTTCAAACTGCCGTTCCGACTAATCAACTTAAACAAAGTTTTGCTACTGTAAAATTTGACCTAGTTTCAACTTGCTAGAACCGAGCTGTTTTCTTCCGACGGATGTTTTCCGTTGTTTTGTTTGATTCGTTTTCTTTTGCAACCAGGGTTCTTAAGTTGAAATTTCTGGTCAGATCTTTTATTCAAGATTTACCCGTGCATTAGATGAGTACTTATTGTATGCTTGTTGTTTGTCTGCGATAGATCACCCGGAGTGCGCCGCTTGTTACTTCGAATCTCTAGGTTTCACGGATCATCAGCAAGGCAAGTAACACCTTGATCATACTTTCTCATACCCAGTTTTTATGCATTAGATCAATCCTCAAACATTGCATGATTAGGATCTAATTAAATTGTGGGTTTTGGGAAGTAGATTGAGGTAGTACCTATTACCTGTTTTATTATCAAACCCTTGGGAGTTACTTCTACGTTTGCTTATTATGCCATGCTATGCAAATAGACTTGGATTGGGTGAGTGTATTCCATGACAGATGTGAGATTGTTAAATTAATGGTTTATTTAAGGTGGCAACTTAAACACACATGTGGGTGGATTGAGGCACCTGGTTTCTATCAGATTTGTCTCAGATTTCTTGGACCGCCACCTGTGCTCAAAGGGATCATAAGATCATTCATGCTAGTAACTTCCGTGTGCAGCCACAAGCCATTATGGGCTCTGGCATAGTTGATTAAGTTGTGCGAACTCTTACGGGTAGACTAGCAGATGTAGGGGTTGTAGGTTGGTACGGTCTACCCACAAGTAAGGTGCTAGCGCTTCTGAAAGACTATGTCTCGGTCATCCGTCTCTCAAACACCATGTAGTGCGAGAAACCAAACGGAGGCGATCGAGTCTTGTGGGGAAAAGTGCGAAACCTCTGCAGAGTGTATAAACTAATCATGATTAGCCATGTCCCCGATTATGGACATCTTGAGTATCTAGTACTTGAATATCATGTGAATCTCAACATGTTACTCTAATTAATATTGTTGGGTTTTATTGAGTACCTTTAATTGGGATTGAGGATGTTGTCAACCATTCTCAATGTTTAACAACCACCATGATAGTTAAACAAATTTATTCCTTTGCAGAGAGGGAAAAACTGGCTTCATGCAAAACTGTAACAGTAGAGCTTTTCCACCAGCCACATATGCATGTAGTACAGGCTTATCATTCATTATTCTCTATGTGTTACATTGCCAGATATTCCATGTGCTGACCCGTTTCGGGCTGCAACTTTCATGTTGCGACTTTTCGAACGACAGTAAGGTGCTTTAGGTCGTGGTTCTATACTCAGTGATGCACTGGAGTTGATGGACTCACTTATCTTCCAAGTCTTCCGCTGTTATCGTTATTAGATGGCCTTAAGCCATATTTATTGTAATAAGTTCTCTTTTGGGCAACGATGTAATAAGTGTGTGATTGCTACTCTATTATAAATCCTTCAAGCTTCTGTGGTGTCGGATTCTTGATCCAGGATGACACCGAGCACGAGACTTGATCCATTCGGTCGGAACGCTCTGAGATGGTATCAGAGCACACGCTGACTGTAGGACACGACCACTAAGTTAAAGCCATAGATCACTACTCTCTTCCCATTTTCTAACTCCTCATCTTTTCTACTCTTTTAGGATGAAGGACGCGAAGATCAAGTACGCCCAACCAGATGAAGGCACACCTTTTGGATTTCACTTGAAGGAAGTCACCAAGTACCTGAACATTGGACTACCAAGTTTCACCGGGACTTTCAACGCCACTATGCCTGAAGAAGAGCGCTGGAAGATTCAAGCTCACGTTCCGGGAAGGACATTCGCCCCAATCACCAAGCCTATAGATAGTGTTTTCAGTGCACCAACCTGGAGTCTGGGAAAGAGCATGGCAGCTCATATCACCATGGAACACATTGGAGAAGTTTACCAAGAAGACCTCAAGGACACCATCTATCAGATTTGCGGACGCCGAGATGAACAATGGGAGATAGTCGGCACCAAGAAGGATAGATCCATTGCAGCTTTCATCCGAAGTTAAACCAGCACATTCGGCGCCAGAGAACCAGATGTGCAATGATATGATCAAATTGAAGGATGCGAAGGAAGGATCATCGAACTTGAAGAAGAACTAAAGTCTACACGTAAGGACTACATGGGCGAGATCGTAGCTGTAGCAAGACACAATAACGATCTTAAGTATGAGATTGAAGAACTCAAGAAGAAATTGGCGCCAAGAATGAAGACAAGTACGTCGGCTGTCCGAGCAACTACATCATCATCGGCGACACCGATTCGGATCCAAGTGAACCCGACTTTGAAGACGAAGTTGAGCAGACATCATGGAGTCTTCCACGGTTCAAATTAGTAGATGACCCCACATATTAGTAGTATTACCTCCATGTAACATCATAGTACCGCACTTTTGCGATAGTTAGATCGTTGTAAGCCCTTTGTTTGATTTGAATGAAGTGATTTTGTGTGCATTTGCTCATATACATTTGGGTAGTGTTTCTCCTTAGACCTCACTCTATTCTTAATTTCTCATCTTTTCTAAACCCATCGATGCCTCCGAGACGCGACCCGGGTTTGTTTTTCCGCCAGAGATCACCCAGTTGATTCAGCAGCGAACACTTTGATCCAAACATTGGTACAGAACCAAGGCAACAACAACAACCCACCGCCACCACCACCGCGATCACTTGACACGTTTCTTAAGGCTGAACCGCGGTGTTTTCCAAAGCACCAAGCCGATAGTAGCGGATGATTGGCTCCGTAAGGTAGGGAGGAGTTGACCACTGCAGGATGTCAGATGGAGAGAAGGTGAAGTTTGCTGCACACCATCTTGAAGGACCCGCAGAGCATGGTGGGAGAATTTTACAGCCACTTACCCTATAGACACCATCACATGGGATCAGTTTCAGCAAGCTTTCAAGACCGCCCATGTCTCGGCAGGAGCTATGGCCATGAAGAAGCGTGAGTTTAGCAACTTACGCCAAGGAGGAAGGACTGTTGGCGAAGATGTGGATGATTTTAGTAAGTTAGCACGTTATGCCCCGGATGACGTTGCTACGGATGCAGACTAAGCGGGAGAAGTTTCGGAAGGACTGAATGATGAGTTAAGCATGCAGTTGATGGTAGCAAGTTTCAATAACTACCAGGAGTTGGTAGACCGTGCCCTCATGATTGAAGGAAAGCAGCAGACAAATTGAGAACCGCAAGAGGAAGTATGGGCAGGGAAGTATAACTCGGAGCCCAATGAAGCCCGTTATACCCCTAAACAGGGAGTTCGGTTTCAGCATACCCATGGAGGAGGTAGTTCGCACAACCATAATGGCACCAAGAATGGGAACAGGAATGTAGGAAGCAATGGACGAAACCGCACCAACCCGTCGACACCATCCAAGGTAGACCTGAGCCACATCACTTGCTTTAAGTGCCGCAAGACTGGGCATTATGCAAACGAATGTCCAGAGGGCCAGAATGGAAATGGCAATGGAAGCTCAGGAAAGAAGCCGAACCCTTTCAATAAAGGACAAGTGAACCACGTTACCGTGGAGGAGGTTGAAGCTCAGCCAGATGCGATGTAGGTAAGTTTCTGGTTAAGTCATTTACTGCAGTTGTTCTTTTCGATACTGGTGCATCCCATTCATACATATCAAGGGGATTTGTGGATAATTACAAATTACCAACCCAAGCCCTTAGGTCACCCATGCTAGTAACCTCACCGGGAGCAGAATACATGGCTAGTATATGGTGTGATCGACTGCCATTAAGGATTGGACACTATGTTTTTCCCTCGGACCTAATAGTTCTGGAATCCCAAGGATTGGATGTGATATTAGGCATGGATTGGTTATTGAAGTATGGAGGGAACATAGATTGCGCCACTAAGTCAATTTTGCTTACCACCCCAGAAGGGAGGAGAATCAAGTATGTATCACGAAATGAGCCGAGGAGAGCACAAGTAAAGTCCTTATCAGGAGTTGCGCAGGAAGAAGTACCAGTGGTAAGGGATTTCCCTGATGTATTTCCGGAAGAGTTGCCAGTAATGCCACCGGATAGAGACATTGAGTTTTTGATTGAGCTTTTGCTGTGCAGGCCCAATATCGGCGACCATACGGGATGCCCGCATACGATTTGGCGGAAATCAAGAAGCGATTAAGGAGCTATTGGATAAAGGTTATATCGCCCAAGTTCTTCGCCTTGGGGATCACCCGTACTTTTAGTAGAGAAGAAGGACGGATCATTAAGGATGGTTGTAGACTATCGTGGTTTAAATGAAGTAACGATCAAGAACAAGTACCCACTACCTATGATAAATGATCTGTTTGATCGTTTGCAAGGAGCTAAAGTGTTTTCCAAGATCGATTTGCGATCGTGGTACCATCGATTGAAGATTCGGAGCAGGACATACCTAAGACAGCATTTACCACGAGATATGGACTGTATGAATATACTGTTATGTCATTCGGACTGACTAACGCGCCAGCCTATTTCATGAACCTGATGAACAAAGTGTTTAAGGAGTTTTTGGATAAGTTCGTCGTGGTGTTCATAGATGATATTTTGGTTTTCTCGAAGAATGAAGAAGAACATAAGGAACATTTGCGATTGGTTTTGGAGAAACCGAGGAACATCGCTTATATGCCAAGTTCAGCAAATGTGAGTTTTAACTAAAGGAAGTTGGATTTCTTGGACATGTTATATCCGGAGAAGGGATAGCAGTTGACCCCACAAAGGTTGAGACCGTAACCAAATGGGAAGCACCAACGACAGCTTGAGAGATCCGAGTTTCCTTGGACTCGCAGGATACTATCAAGATTCATTGAGAATTTCTCAAGGATTGCAAAGCCTATGACGGAATTGCTGAAAAAGGATACCAAGTTCATATGGACCGAGGATTGTGAGGCAAGTTTTCAGGAGTTGAAGAAAAGATTGGTTACCTCACCAGTGTTAATTTTGCCAGATCAGACCAAGGATTATGAGGTGTATTACGGCGCTTCACGCCGAGGACTTGGAGCAGTGCTTATGCAGGAAGGAAGAGTTGTTTCAGATGCTTCACGGCATCTTAAGCCTCATGAGTTGAATTATGCCACACATGATTTGGAGTTAGCAGCCACAGCATGCATTGAAGACATGGAGACATTTTCTCATTGGAAATCATTGTGAGGTGTACACGGATCACAATTGTTTGAAGTACATCTTCACGCAGAAGGAATTAAATCTCCGACAGAGGAGATGGTTGGAGCTTATTAAGGATTATGATATGAGATTGCATTATCACCCCGGGAAGGCTAACGTTGTAGCAGACGCATTGAGCCGTAAGAGCCACATCAATACACTAATGGTGGGAGGAATACCCAAGGAGTTAGCCGAAGACCTTCGAGAGCTATGTTTGGAAATAGTTCCAGAGGCTATGTAGCAGCATTGGAGATTCAGTCTCGTTGATGGACAAAATCAGAGAAGCTCAAAAGGCAGATAAGGAAGTTGCCTCTATAAAGGAGAAAATGAGCGAAGGAAAAGCTAAGGGATTTCGTGAGGATGAGCACGATACCCTATGGTTTGAGGACCGTGTTTATGTGCCAAATGACCCGGAGATCAGGAAGTTGATTTTGCAAGAAGCACATGATTCACCCTACTCGATTCACCCAGAAATACCAAGATGTATTTAGATTTGAAGAAAACGCTCGGTGGACCGGAATGAAGAAGGATATTGCGAGTATGTAGCAGTTTGTGATGTATGTCAAAGGGTGAAGGCGAACATCGAAGCCAGCGAGGATTGTTGCAACCATTGCCGATACCCAAATGGAAGTGGGATAAACTAGGCATGGATTTCATCACAGGTTTGCCAAAGACTCGTTCAGGCTATGACTCGATTTGGGTTATAGTCGACCGCTTGACAAAGGTAGCTCATTTCATTCCAGTCAAGACTACCTATAGCAGTGCTAAGTTGGCAAAGATATACATGACCAGAATTGTGTGTTTACACGGAGTTCCGAGGAGTATCGTATCAGATAGAGGAACCCAATTTACCTCAAAGTTTTGGAATCAGTTGCACGAAACAATGGGAACCAGGCTGGAATTCAGTACAGCTTTCCACCCACAGACCGATGGACAGACCGAGAGAGTCAATCAGATTTTGGAGGATATGCTGAGAGCTTGTGCACTAGATTATGCATCTAGTTGGCATGATAACTTGCCGTATGCAGAGTTTTCTTATAACAACATATACCAAACCGGCTTCAAGATGGCACCTTTCGAGGCTTTGTACGGAAGGAGGTGCAGGACACCGTTATCATGGGACGAAGCTGGAGACCGTCAGTTGTTTGGACCAGATTTGATCAAGGAGTCTGAACAGAAGGTTAAGTTGATTCGCGATAGGCTCAAAGTAGCCCAGTCCAGACAGAAAAGCTATGCGGATTCAAAACGCAAGGCGATGGAATATGAGGTTGGAGACAGAGTTTATCTTAGAGTATCCCCACTTCGAGGAGTTAAGCATTTTGGAGTTAAAGGAAAATTAGCACCACGTTTCGTTGGACCGTATAGGATCTTGCAACGCATGGGAGAAGTTGCTTATAAGCTGGAATTGCGGAGGGACTGTCAGAGTTCATGATGTATTCCATGTTTTTCAGTGAAGAAATGTCACTCCGAGATAGCAGAGATACCGTTAAGAGATACAAGACCACTTGAAGCAATTCAGTTGAAGGATGATTTGACATATGAGGAGAAACCAGTCAAGATTCTCGATTATGCCAGCAGAGTTACTCGCAGCAAGGTTATCAAGTTTTGCAAGGTTCAATGGAGCCACCACACCGAGGATGAAGCCACAGGGAAAGAGAAGAAAATTTGCTCAAGGAACACCCTCACCTATTTTCTAGCCAACCCGAATCTCGAGGGCGAGATTCATCTTAAGGGGGGTAGGTTTGTAACATCCCAAATTTTCAATTTGGAATGTTATACATTAAGTCATCATGCATTACATATTTTCTTGCATTTTGCCGATCCTAGAAATTTCACACAACTCAAGGACCCTCGGAGAGAGTTGGAGATATCGTTATTTTCATATTTGAGTTTTCTCAAATTTTGAAAATAGGATCATTTGATTTTTATTTATTTTATCTTCAATTATTTCTACTATCAAAATATGAGAGAGGGAATAAAATGACTTTCCCAAAATAAAGAAATAATGAAGATTCAATAAAAAAATCAAATAAGATTTTTATTTTTAAGTTTTTCACTTTTTATTTGCCTTAGGGAAAAATGCGTGTTTTCAAAAATTGCATTTTAGGCCCCGTGTAAAAGTTCATTTTGTTCGACTCATTTTTAGGAGTCGGGAAAAATTTACTTTGTAAATTTTGGAGTTCGTTTAGATTTTATTTTATTCGTTTTTCCGCGCGTGATTTTATTTAAAAAAATATGCGCAGCGCCCCGCCTGGGCCAAGGGCCCAGCCGCCCCTTCCCTCGCGCCTCCTCCTCCTCCTCCTCCTCCTCCTCCTCCTCCTCCACCAGTTAGTACGCCTATTCCTGTGGAGGAAGCACAACCAGCCAGTCGTAGTTTAGCATCTATCGCATTTGATGTTGTTAAACCGTATGTGCGTATCTTCCCATCTTGGAAATATTATACTAAAGATGAAGGAAAATGCCAGTTGTAGGTGTTTGTCCAGGAGTTATGTGTAAGTAATGCTATTCATGGCAATTACTTTGCTTCGTCCCATACATCATACCTCCATGATGGTTATAATACAACAAATTTTCCCATTTTTCTATATAGAGAAGGACCGATTTGGAAACTCAGGATGAGGTAACCTGTGCTAATACCTCTGCTATCTTCACGAATGCTTGTTGGTAGTCTCGGAATTACCTGAAGAAAACTTACTTCACCGGCAAATAAACTCATCAAATTCCCTTACGTTCTCCTAAGACACATTTACTGGACGATGACTGGGAACGCCTTGTTTTGTACTGGTCCCGAACCAAGAATGTGGTAAGGTCTATGAGCTCATTTTATATTTTAACTATTTTATTCTTGCGTCTTACTGTACTCTGTTCATGTAGAACAAGTGCCTAAACCTGAAGATCAACTGTTCTAATTTAAGATTCAATTGCTATCATAGTTCAAAAAAGTGCTAGATGTTAATTGTGCATTTTTCCACCGCCTTGCGCTTTACTAACCAAAGCGCATGCTTATGCGCAGTTATGCACAGATTATGCGTAGTTATGCGCAATGCGTTTTGCCAACGCCTAGAGCCTAGGCGCGCTTAAGCGCTCGCTTAGGCGCGCTTTTTTTAACTATGACTGCTTTGCTCTTGTATCATTGTATTTACTCATACAAACTTATTTTTAAATTGAAGGATCCAATCGAAACTCCAATGGCACAGCAGGTATGTTCAGCTTGTTTCTTTAACAGGTTTGCTCTTATCAATAGCTCTCTTGATTTCAATTTCAATTGTGTATACAGTTGACTTTCATATCATGCACATTACTAGCATCACAACAGAGCCAATAGTGTTGTTGTACATGTAGACCCGTGGTACCCATCTGAAATCTTGTTGTGCCGTGTAGTTTCCCACGCTTTGTATTCTTTCACTGCTGCTTTGTCTTGACTGATATGATTTGAACCGTGTCTCTATTTTGATTTGGCAAGACAATGCAATGACCATAGGAAATAGATATATGTTTGTTTGATGCTTTTATTATGTACTAGTACTTGGCAATAGAAGACTTGGTAGTTTAATCCTGTCCACCTTACTAATGAACTGGTTCACCGAAATGAGTTTCATATACTAGTACATGCTAAACTTGTTATGTGTCTGCTTGTTTCTTATATTAGAATGCTGACAGAATATTGGGGAAGAGTGCCTTATTAAGCAATGGTAAAGGAAGTAATGCAGATAAGGTTTAGGATAGTGACACATCATTGTTGGTCTCCAACAAAGCTGATAAAACAGCTAAGGAAGACTATCTTGAAGACAGCGAGACAACCCCAAAGTCCTGTCTTGGTTTAGTGTTCGAGTTACTGGCCACTACCGCTTGCACAAGCTATTCAAACTCACCGTCTGCGAATCAGTTCGGTTTCTTGAGTCTCACTACAAGTGAAAGACATCGATCACCGTCTTTGCGACAAGAAGCGGAAGGATCATGGAAGTCCCCGGAGCATTCAGATGCATACTTTCCGTGCAACGACAAGCGTTGGAGGATTTTAGCGCCAAACAGGACAAAGCTAATCAGCTTGCTAAGCTTATTGCCAGCATGGTGGATACCCACGATAACGTTTCTTGAGCTTTTCTGAAGTTGTTTCAGTTATGCTCTTACTTTGCTGCCGTGTTTATTTGCACTGGTGGCCAATTTTGACGGCCAGTGTATGTAATATGCTGCTTTGTTCCCTATATTTGCACTGGTGGCGAACTTTGATGCCCAGTGGATGTAATATGTGTAATAGCGGTAATAGGATAGTGTTAATTGCTTGCTTATTTATTTCCTTATTGTCTTGTTTAGTTGTTTGCTTGTAGTCGCTGCAGTTCTTTTTCTGTGTTTTTCTGGTGGCCACAATAGCCTATTTTTGGTAACTAGGACAAAATAATCATGGCAACACACGGACTGTTGTAACCATGGGCCTCCTGCAGGCCGTATGATCCATGGGCCTTCGTCCGGTCATAGGATCCATTGGCCTTCTATACGGGCCGTAGGATCCATCGGCCTTCTATACTGGCCTTAGGGTCCATGGGCCTTCTACGGGCCGTAGGGTCCATGGGCCTTCTACGGGCCGTACGATCCATGGGCCTTCTATGGGTCGTACTATCCATGGGCCTCATACGGGCCATAGGATCCATGGGCCTTCTACGGGGTGTATAATCATTTCGCCAACCATGGGTCGTACTATTCGTGGACCATAACGGGCCGTTAATAGGCCGTATTTGATAACTCTATGAAAACAGCCCAACGGTTTTTTTTACATGAAAACGGCCCAACATATTAATGGCCCGCAAACGGGCCGACTGTAATGACGGGCTGAATTTGGCCCACAAGCAGAAAATGACAGTAACGGGTCGTATGTAACCGAATGCTGCAAATGAGCCCAAGAATCAATGGGCCCTGAGTAGGCCGAAAGATAACTTGGGCTGGAAACGGCCCAATGGAATAACAGGCCGTTAATGGGTATAAAGTGATACACTATTCATTATTGGCCGCCACCACGGCGCGTTAATGGGCCAAGAGTTACAAAGGTCCTCATATGGGCGAAGAAGTCATGGGCCACACATGGGCCGGAAGTTAAAACGGGCTGAATCATATGGGACGGCCCAGATGACGCTACTGGTCCTAATTAGGATAGGGCGTAACGGGCCCTGGGTTAGCGGGTTATAAATGGGCTATATGCGAACAGGTCGTTAAGAGGCTTTAGTGGGCGGGCCGCCACCTTTGACCAAGTCAAACGGGCGGCCTTTTCACGAGAATGGGCCTTTGTTGGGCGTGCCATGTGTCGCCGTATCATAGGCGACTTCGTCCAATGAGCGGATGACATCTATCCCAACGGTGAGCCGACCGTGTTTCCTCCAGCCAATGATGATTTTACACGTGGAAAATCCCCATTGGTCGGGCTATTAACGGGTTATCGGATCCAAAACCCGACCCGATAGTTTAATGGCGTTCGTTACGGTGGATGCCACGTGTCGGTCACCTTTGACGAAAAGCACTTCGTGATGCGTGATTTATCGTCATGGAAGTGGACACTACGTGATGATAATTTTGGTAATGTCATGGAACACTTCTCTGACGACACGGTATGACTATCTTGATTACGTCATAAATTTGTCATGGATGTACATGCATGACAAAAAACGCGACCTACTGTGACAAACACGTATCATCACGGAAGTGTATTTTTTTTGTAGTGGTAATTTCAAAAATTTCCTACGATCACGCAAGATCTATCTAGGTGATGCATAACAACGAGAGGGGAGAGTGTTGTCCATGTACCCTCATAGACCGAAAGCAGAAGCGTTTAGTAACGCGGCTGATGTAGTCAAACGTCTTCGCGATCCAACCGATCCAAGTACCAAACGCACGAAACCTCCGTGGTCTGCACACGTTCTGCTCGGTGACGTCCCTCGAACTCTTGATCCAGTTGATGCCGAGGGAGAGTTCCGTCAGCACGACGGCGTGATGATGGTGATGATGAAGTTACTGCCGCAGGGCTTCGCCTAAGCACTACAACAATATGACCGAGGTGGAAATCTGTGGAGGGGGGCACCGCACACGGCTAAACAATCAACTTGTGTGTCTATGGGGTGCTCCCTCCCCCGTATATAAAGGAGTGGAGGAGGGGAGGGCCGGCCCTCTCATGGCGCGCCCAAGGGGGGCAGTCCTACTCCCAGTAGGAGTAGGTTTCCCTCCTTCCCTAGTTGAAGTAGGAGAAGAAGGAAGAGGGAGAGGGAGAGAAGGAAAGGGGGGCCGGTCCCCCTCCCAATTCGGATTGGGCTTGGGGGCGCGTCCCCACCTTGGCTGCCTCCTCCTCTCTTCCACCATGGCCCATTAAGGCCCATTAACTCCCCGGGGGGTTCTGGTAACCCCCTGGTACTCCGGTAAATGCCTGAACTCATCCAGAACCCTTCTGATGTCCAAACATAGTCTTCCAATATATCGATCCTTATGTCTCGACCATTTCGAGACTCCTCGTGATGTCTGTGATCACATCCGGGACTCCGAACTACCTTCGGTACATCAAAACACATAAACTCGTAATATTGATCGTCATCGAACGTTAAGCGTGCGGACCCTACGGGTTCAAGAACTATGTAGACATGACCGAGACTCACTTCCAGTCAATGACCAATAGCGGAACCTGGATTCTCATATTGGTTCCTACATATTCTACGAAGATCTTTATCGGTCAAACCGCATAACAACATACGTTGTTCCCTTTGTCATCGGTATGTTACTTGCCCGAGATTCGATCGTCGGTATCTCAATACCTAGTTCAATCTCGTTACCGGCAAGTCTCTTTACTCGTTCCGTAATGCATCATCCCGTGGCTAACTCATTAGTTACATTGCTTGCAAGGCTTATAGTGATGTGCATTACCGAGAGGGCCCAGAGATACCTCTCCGACAATCGGAGTGAAAAATCCTAATCTTGATCTATGCCAACTCAACAAACACCATCGGAGACACCTGTAGAGCATCTTTATAATCACCAAGTTACGTTGTGATGTTCGATAGCACACTAAGTGTTCCTCCGGTATTCGGGAGTTGCATAATCTCATAGTCATAGGAACATGTATAAGTTATGAAGAAAGCAATAGCAATAACTAAACGATCATAGTGCTAAGCTAACAGATGGGTCAAGTCAATCACATCATTATCTAATGATGTGATCCCGTTCATCAAATGACAACTCTTGTCCATGGCTAGGAAACTTAACCATCTTTGATTAACGAGCTAGTCAAGTAGAGGCATACTAGTGACACTTTGTTTGTCTATGTATTCACACATGTACTAAATTTCCGGTTAATACAATTCTAGCATGAATAATAAACATTTATCATGATATAAGGAAATATAAATAACAACTTTATTATTGCCTCTAGGGCATATTTCTTTCAGTTCACGACTTTATTACAAAAATCTGCAAGGGAAAGGCGGAACATCCCTCCGCTCTCATAACCTTTTCCAACAAATAGTCCATATTTAGTTACAACTAATTTATTAGACTCAAAGACCAACTTAAACCCTTCTCTACATAGAAGGGATCCACTAACGAGGTTCTTCTTGATGGCGGGGACATGCTGCGCGTTCTTCAGTTGCACGATCCTTCCTGAAGTAAACTTCAGATAGCCCGTGCCAACACCATGAACAGAAACACTCGCGCCATTCCCCATAAATACGGACCCGTGCCCTGTGACCTTGTAAGAAGAGAACAATGAAATGTCAGCACACACATGAACACCTGCACCTGTGTCCACCCACCAATCGGTGGGCTGAAACACTGAAAAGACAGTAAATAAATTACCATACCCAGATGCACGATTCTCATTGTTGCCCAAAATCATGTTGACAGACTTGGAGTCATGTCCTGACTTCTTAAACTTGTTTGGGCATTTGTTGGCCCAATGTTCAACCGAACCACAAGTAAAGCAGCCCTCATCCTTCTTGTTTTTCTTGAAGGTCTTCTTACCTTTCTTTTTAAAGCCGGTATTGTGTTGGACACCATTCTTTCCCTAAGGCTTGTGGGGGTTGAAGTTCCTTTGGTTCACCATGTTGGCGATAGAAGTCCCTTCGGCCCCTTTTTCGTGTGAGTCCTTTGCCCTCGAATTCTGCCCAACACTCAGATGGACAATGACATCCTCCACTGAGAATTCACGCCTCTGATGTTTCAGAGTGGTGGCAAAGTTGCTCCAGGAATTAGGGAGCTTAGCAATTATGCAGCCCGCGACAAACTTGCCCGGTAAATCGCACTTAAGAAGCTCAACCTCCTTAACGAGCATATTATCTCATGAGCCTGCTCAATACCGGATGGTTCTCAACAATCTTGTAATCGTGGAACTGCTCTATAATATACATCTCGCTCCCGGAATCGGCGGCTCCGGACTTAGATTCGAGCGCACCCCTTCTCCTGTTCAGGAGCAATTGTTCCCGTGGAGACACCGACGACCTAGAACACGTTCATAGCCGTGATAATCGCATAATGATATTCAATCATGCAAGCACATGCTACGCTAATTGCAGACAGATCTACATATAACGCTAGCATGGCTAAGACAGAAAACAGAAGGAGTGGGATAAACGAGTTATACCCTCCAGTAGGCCAGGCAGAAGCCGCGGCGGCGGCAGTGGCGTCCTCAGCGGCAGATGGGCGGCGGAGGAGGAGTGCGCGAGGGCCTCTTCTTTTCTCAAGCTCCAATAGCATGTAGAAGAGAAACCCTTATAAAGAGGTCCAACTCCTTCTCCACTAGCGGGGTGGGACTAAACTTCCCACTACACCTAGTGCCATATAACCCACGTGTGCCCTTAGAGATTTTCAGAAATTGCTAGATGGGCCTAAAGCCATCCCATATTTCAGCACCTAAAGGATAGATATCTCCCACTGTAAGTTTAGTTTAAGAGCATCTCCAACAACGGCGCCAAAAGACGCGCGCGCGCGCGGTAAACTGTCCCTTTAGCGCGAGAGAGACTTTTTGGCACGCTCTAACGATGGCGGGAAAGTAGCGCGCGCCGGAAACGATTACACGCGCACGAGAAAAGGCGGCAGCTCGCGCGCTAGATTTGGCGCACCGCTTCTGGCGTGCCTATAAATTGTGGCGCTCGCCACGCGGCCTCCACACTGCCACGCGCGCTCTCCCCGTTCCCTCTGCCGCTTTTCTGTCATTTGCTGCCACTTCCTCGCACCACCACCATCGCCCCACCATGCTGCCGCACCGCCGGGGATCGTCTGGCTACCGCAGCGTCCGCGAGCGCCCCGGCGGCACCTACTACGCTGAGATCTGGTCCGGCGACGTCCCGCTCGGCCTCGGCACGTTTGGGACCGCGCATGAGGCTGCCCGCGCGTACGAGCGGCTGCGTGGCGCCTAGAGAGGCCTCCGTCACAGATGAAATTCCGCGACGTCTATACACGCGAGCAGGCGCAGGCCGTCGCCCCTCCGCCTCGTCTTATCCCGAACCAGGACCGAGCGGAGCACCATCGGCGGCAACGCCGCCTCCTCATCGCCGAGGAAGACGAGCGAGCCATGGCGGAGTGGCGTCGACGCCATCCGAAGGACGTCGCCAACGAGCGCGCCTACTGGGCGGAAAGGACGGTAAGGCGCCGCGGAGCGGGCAGACATGCGTCGGCGGAAGGCACTTGCGATATCGCAGTGCGATATCGTTGAAGCAGGTGGAGAGTCGATCTTTGGGGATAATGATCTTCGTTGGGAGGACATTTGGCTCGATACCTCGGACAACACCACACTACTAGGAAAAGGCATGCTAGTGGCGCACCAGTTTTGCCTACTAATGGCGCACTACTGGTGCACCACTAGCATCACGCCATTAGAATTAAATTCTAATGGCGCACAACTGGTGCGCCATTAGTATCTGGTGTTCTAATGGCGCACCAAGCAGTTCGCCATTAGAATTGCCTACGGTGCGCCATTAGAATTCCTCGAGGCCATATGTACCCATGTGCTTTGGCTTTCTAATGGCGCACCAATGGATGATGCGCCATTAGTGTGATTATTACAGTGCGCCATTAGTGTCTTGTGTGGTGCGCCATTAGTATTAATATTAGTTTTTTTTCTGATTTTTTCACAGGTTACAAAATATATTATTTGACAGAATATAGACAGCACCACACAACAACAGCAGATTCATCGAATACAATAGAAGGTAAGTCTCCGGATACAATTCATCATATCAGTCTCCGAATACAAAAGACCGAACGAAGATAGAACATTACAAGTCTCGGAGACCGCGAGTAGCGAGTTTGTCTTCACATTACAAGTCGATATCGATCATCTAAACTACCATCATATAGAAGAGAGTTGCGGTCATCACGATGAGCATCATCGCGATGAAACTGGTCTTCACCCAGTTCCTCCAACGCTCCCTCCTCTCTCCCGCTAGATAGCGGGCGTATCTAGATTCCGCCTCCGCCCTAGTGATGTACCCTTTGTAACTGTTATCGCTGAAACGGTGAACCTGTCTCCGACACTCCTCCCAGTCGTCGTAGACTCCGGGAACCTTACCCTTGTACACGACATACGACAGCATCTCTATGCACAAGCCAGACGACGGGAGCTGGAGGCGTCTCCTGAGAACTGAACGCCAGACGACGCCTGTTGCAATTGGATTTCTCCGTCGTACCAGCTAGATCGCGGTCGTCTTGGTTGGGTTCTTGAGAAGGAGGCCCGCCGAACTCGTCACCGTACCCATGTTCGGCAAAGTACTTATCGACGTTGGTAAATGTACCGTCGTCGTTGTCATCGTCATCCGGATCCTGTGCCATATGCATGTCCGGATCCTGTGCCATAGGGATGTCCACCATGTCCAGTAGCGTTGCGGCGTTCTTGCCATGGCGCGGCGCCGGCACGACTGGCGGTCTTGTCTGTGGGGTGGTGTCCCCGCCCCAAACGAATCGGCTCTTGACCAAAGCAGGGCCATCTTAGGCGGTGCCGAGGGTCATCGATCTTCTTCGTCGGCCCCGCGGTTGAATCGGAGGTAACAACTCGTCGCAGCCTGGCAGCACCCGAACCAGTTGAACCCTATACATGGTGGGTGGCATCGGTTTACCGTGGAACACGGGGTTGCCCGGTTGAACGATATTGCCCTTGGCGACATCGACCAACTCGTCGATCACGAAGTGCGGGAGAGTGCACGGAACGTCGGCGGCGCCCTGCGAAAACATGTAGGGCGTCAGGGATGCCCAGTCAAAGGCAAAAGGAGATGAAGTCCTCGGCCGAGAGGCTTAATTATTTACCATAATGATGGCTTTGAGCTTGGCTAATGTCGAGGCATCGCCAACGGCGGGCGTGCAACTGACGGAGGGGCCGCTTGCTGGTGAGGTGCCGACCGGCGTACACCCGGGTGCATTAAGCTCCAATGCCCGTGTCGGCGCCGGAGACACCAATACCGCCGCCGCCGATGACACCAATGGCGCCGCCTGCGCGTTGTGCGAGTTGCTGGCCGTGAAGCTGGGAATCGGAGACACCAATGAAGCTTTTGTTATGTATTTATGTGATTGTTATGATGCTGGTGCAGAACACTTGTTGTGATTGTTATGATGTTTGGTGCGAAATGAAAAACACTTATGGTTGTAGTGATGATGAGGAAAACAGGAGGGCATAGAGTTCCTTGTTTTCGTGTCGGCGACGATGAGTAGCGAATGGACATGAAGGTTATACTATTACTGCATGTTCCTTGTTTTGATTGGTGATCAACCTTCTCTGTAATTTTTGTTGATGTGATCCTGATGTAGTTTTTCTACTACAATTCTCTCCAGGTAGCAAAATGCATGAGACTTTGGTGATGAAGAGGCAGATGATGAAGAGGCACCGCACCCCTAGTGCGCCATAAGTACAACCATTCTAATGGCGCATCCCGCCCCGGTGCGCCACTAGAATTTACTAGCCCGACAGGTCAGGTTATATTACACATAACCCCCACTCCATCAGAACAAGCCCACTAGTCTGACTGGTCAGCACGCAGAACACACATCGGGAGGTCCCGGTTCGATTCCTGGCTTCCCATTTTTGTATTTATGCATTTAAATGTTGTTTGATATTTATTTGTGTTTAAATATGTTCAAACTTGTTTAAATCATAACAATAATAATTTTTTTATAAAAATAGTAATGATTTTTTTTAAAAATATCATCAAATTTGTTATTTGAAAATTTTTGTGAATATGAAAAATATCATCAAATTTATTATTTCAAAATATCATCAAATTTGTTATTTGAAAATATAATCAAATTTGTTTTTTAGCAATTTTAGTTGCATTCATTTGTGACGGTGGAGCGGGCCGGGAGGTGCTTGGGAGGTGCGGATGGTCGGCGGCGGTGGAGTGGGGAGGTGCGGGCCGGGGTTGGCGGCCGGTGGAGGGAGGGAGGTGCGGTGGGGCGTCGGCGATGGAGTGGGAGGTGCGGGTGGTCGTGGCGATGGAGTGGGAGAGGTGCGGGCGGGGGTGGGCGGCGGCGGTGGAGCGGGAGGGCAGTGGGGCGTCGGTGTCGGTGGAGTGGGGAGGTGCGGGGTCGTGGCGACGCTGGAGGGGGGAGGTGCGGGCGGGGTCGGCGGCGGCGGTGGAGCGGGGAGGTGCAGTGGGGCGTCGGGCGGTGGAGTGGGGAGGTGCGGGGTCGGGCGGCGCCCGGTGGAGCGGGGTCGACCACAGTTACTAATGGCGCACCTGCTTCTGGTGCGCCATTAGAAGTTTTGCAAAAAAAATATAAAAAAGTATATATTCTAATGGCGCACTGTGCCACGGTGCGCCATTAGAATATTTGGAAAAATTAAAAAAAAAATGTTACTAGTGGCGCACCTTGTGGCTGGTGCGCCAGTATATACTAATGGCGCACCACCTGACAGGTGTGCCGTTAGTGTTCATCCCATCTATAGCCCTTTTCCTAGTAATGCCAGAAAGAATGATGATGATGATGAGGACGACTCGGAGTAGGTTGTAGTTGCATCATAGTTTATCTAGTTGCACCGTAGTATGTAGTTGCACTGTAGTTTTTTATGTAGTCGCACCGTAGTTTTATCTATCTATGCTATGAACTATGTAAAATATCTATGTATCGTTTTATCTATGAACTATGTATCGTTTTTATCTAAAAAAAATGTATGCAACCTAGTCCAGAGTGTTCATGCGAGAGAGCGCGCACTGCATTTCAGCGCTCCCGTTGGAGCTATGCGCGTGCTAAATTTTAGCGCGGCTGCTGGAACCAGCGCTGCCCGCCGCGCCAAATCAGGCGATGGGCGCGTTGCAAAGTACTTTCTAGCGCGCGCGCGTTGGGCGGCTGTTGGAGATGCTCTAAGGGCCAGTTCTTTTGTAGCTTTTTTCAGCTTCTGGTCGAATTAAACTAAAGGGTTTTTATCAGTTTTGCCATCGTCTGTATGACGCTACTCAGTTTTGCCACTAAACATTTTCACTTTTAAAAAATGCCACTGTTCCGTTAGCCACAACCTCAAAAAAACCATTTTTCACCGTTACCGTTTGGTCAATACACGTTGACTGAAGTTAGATGACGAAACTAGCCCTATCCCATTTGTAAGAGGCGCATGAGAAAAAGAGAACAAAATATGGGAGGATGGGGGTTCGAATCCAAGACCACGGGGCACACAAGCGCGCGACCTAACCAACTAAACCATGCATACTTTTTGTTGTGTGAGGACATACAGTCCTTATATACCAATGTCTGATATGGAATAATATTCCAACACAGCAACATCTCATACATTTTCTTGTTGCTAGCTAATTGGACTTGGGTTTGAAAGTTAGTATGGACAACACATCTGCATGAGCGGCTGGCCGGCTGGAAGAATGTCTGGTACTAGTAACATAAACAAATGATGCAGACGGTCATGCCCAATTTTTTTGACGGTCACACACTAATGGAGAGAAACAACACATATGACAGCAGGATCATATGGTATTGTAAATTTCTCTGAAAATTTCAGCATGGTGGCTGCCCATTTTTCTGAAAACGACACAAACACAAAGTGGTTCACAGACATAAATAAGGTTCAAAATATCAACTTGTTTGTTTTTCAGCACACACAAATCAAGTTCACAAACATAAATAAGGTTCAATAACATCCACTTGCTGGTCGAAATATAAAGGTACAAATTCTCAAACATGCATAAGGTTGTAAAGAAGGATGTCCAGGTTCACAAGCATAAGGTCACGATCACACAAACTTCACATATGTAGCTTCTTTTTTGCTTCTTGTGTTTTTAGCAGGACTGTCTGATGGTTCCGCATTTGCAACTTGAATATGCATGGGAGACGAAACAAATCCACCTGCACGTCCTTCGATTGTGGCACAAACTTCATTTTGCATGTCCTTCCTTTTCCTAGTGTTCTTCTCTGTTTTCTTCACACTTGTTTTCTTCACACTTTTCTTTGAGCTGTACAGAAGTTAGTCATGTTGCAAAAAAGAATGAAAATGGATGTTGAAAATACATATAGAAAAGCACATGTTCTTTTCATGTTACCTAGCAGAACTTGCAACCATTGATAGTTCAGGGATTGCAACCATTGATAGTGCAGGGTCACCTTCTGCTGCCACAAAAGGGGCTTCCCTAGCTTGGAGGTCAGCCTCATCTTCTCCAAATGCTTGGTCAACTGGATTTGTGCACAATCTGGCAATGTGCCCGAAGCCTCCGCATCGCTTGCACTTCCTTTTCCTAGCGCCCACGCCAGCACCTTCAGCACTAGATCTAATTCTAGTTTTCCTTGGTCGGCCTTTTGGCCTCCTCAACACTGGAGCATGTAGTTTGAAGCCAGGGTCAACAATGTCCCATTGTTGCTTGCCTACCATTGCAGGTATGTTGTCCGCATACGCAGCCTTAAATTTTGCAACGGAGTAGAACTCATGTACATATGGTTCAATTTCTGATACCGGACCTCGTAGTGAAGTAATAAAGTACATGGCATGGATACATGGCAAACCCTTGACCTGCCATTGTCTGCAGCTACATGTTTCCTTTGCGATGTCAACAGGGTACCTCCATTCCCTATTCTCTTTGTCCAGTGCAGTAATTTCTGCCTCAACATCACTGCGTCTAATTACCATCATCTTCAGCCCTGAAAAGAACACAAAACACTAATAATTGAATTTAATTGTTATGAAATTAATCAATTGAAAGAATACAAGATATTTACCTTTGGATTTGGCATGCAGTGTCTTTATCACACTTGGTATTATGAGATGGCCAAGCCATTTTTCTAATGCTATCCTCTGCAGATCAAACTTCTCCATTATCATCTGCCTAATCTTGTCCAACATGTCAACAATAAGAAGAGCCTTAACTTTCCTGACTTTGCTATTAAATGACTCTGCGAGGTTGTTATTGACGTAGTCAACCTTGCAGATTTCATTGAACTTGCTTCTATACAATATCTTTGTGTGGTGTTCAGCCATATATTTTGGACACTCTTCTTAGCAAGGATCTGTTTCATATGCTTGTGCTTTCTAGAGCTGAAAGTTAAGCTTGCAGCCCAAAGATTATCATCATAGACCTTGCCCTTGAATTTTTTTTGAAAATTTGCAGCAAGATGCCTCATACACTCCCTATGCTCCACTCCAGGCCACACTTGTTCTACTGCTGTCTCTAAACCTTTGCAAGCGTCAGTGTGTATGACTAGTCCTTCAGGATGCCCAATAAGCCCACACAGATTTTGAAGAAACCAAGCCCAACTTTCAGATGATTCTGTCTCTAGCACCCCATATGCAACTGGGTAAAGCCAATTACGGCCATCAATGGCACAAGCAGAAGCTAGTTGCCCTTTGAATCTCCCATTTAGTGCAGTTGAGTCTACAGCCAAGTATGGTCGACATCCATTTAAAAAGCCTTGCCAACATGCCTTGAATGAAACAAACACCCTCATAAAGCATTCCTTCTCTCTCACTTTTCCTTTGATCGTGTACTGCACAGTCTCTTTGTCTATTTCCACTACACTACCAGGAGAACACTTCTCCACCTCAGCCTTGAAACTATAGAGACGATGGAAGCTATCTTCCCATTTTCCACTAATCATATCCATTGCTTTGTCCTTACCACGAGATACACGCATGTATGGCACCGTGAAGTGGTACTTCTCATGGATCTTCTCTTGAAGAGCAGTAGGGCCAATATCTGGGTTCTTTCTCACCCAATCCAGCACAACATCAGCAACCCACCTGCTCTTTGCCGGCTTTAACTTCTCACTTCTCAGCTTAGTTGGGCATGTATGAGAGAAAGGACACACCTTGATCTGCAGAAAACAACAAAATCAGTTAGTATGTTGCTAGTATGTTAAAATTGCCACATTTCAATAGTTACTAGTTCCACAAAATAAAGGGTACAATAAACAAATCAATTAGATGTTAGCAAGTTATACCTGAAATATCGTGCTATTCCTCATATAAGAGCCATGAATTCTCCACTTACACCTCTTATATGCACAACTTGCTCTCAGCCTCTTAGAATCACTCTTTTCGACTGTATAGTCAAATTCACGTTTAATTGCAAAAGTAGAAAGTGCATTCTTGCAGTCCAACAAAGAGGGGAATACCGACCCTTCTGCAAATAATGGATTCTCCTTGTTATATACTACAATGGATCTGTCCTCCTCCTCCTCTTCCTCTTCATCAACTAAACCCATGTCTCTATTCTCTTCTTCTTCTTCAGTGTCAATGGATTCATATGCTGGAGGATTATCTTCCTCTTCCATATCTGCCGAATCATCTTCTTTGGTAGACTTCTTGACTAAGTCTGGATACTGCCGCTCATCATCATTATCCGAGAGAACAGCATCATCGGGTATAGCATCATCGGTTATGTCTCTATTAGCATCATCAACACTAGTAGACTGCGTGACTCCCTGTATGTTGACTGTATGAACATCAACTGCCTGACTCCCTGTATGTTGACTCTCATTGTAACAAGGTTGTGTAGGTGGATTACGGCTAGGTGTGCTAGGAGTTTGGGATTTTTGAAGAACCTCAATTTGCATAGATATTTTCTTTGAATCTTGATGTTTTCCAAACATCAAAGCTGCATCATCATCACATACAACAGCAACCCATTTATTCTGCTCCCTGTCATAATACTTCAACTCAACGTAATCACACCACCCCCATGGATAGCTATCACACAGCTTGCGCAGCAATGTTTTGTGGGTGATACTAGGTTCTACGAATAGAAGAAAATCAAAGCCGCCAACGTATCGCTTGAGACCATCGCTACTCTCATGGCTTGTTTCCATCCTAACTGTCAGCATACAAGCAGTATCCGCATCCATCCTGACCATCAGGAACACAAGTACCAAATTGTACGCGATTATCAGTAAGGCAAAGTCAGCTACTACAAATTCTATGTACAAATTTCGACCTCTACAAGTTATATTCAACTACACACGCAAACTGAGAATTAGTATACTCACAATGCAGGAATTTCAGAGCCTATGTCATTTTGGGGCGTCCTGTGGCCGATGCAACCCTCCGATTCGGTCCTGTTGTCCGTCGCCATTGCCGTGTAACAACTGCACTTCAAGACTCGGGTGGAGCTGCGAGTCACCGGAGAAGGCGTCGAGCTGCTGCCTCGATGGCGGTGCCGGCGGGAGGAAGAGGCGGCTGTGATGGGTGGCGGCTTCGGCGGGAGGCTCATGCATTGCAGCCAGTGAAGGGGCGCCGAGTCGGCGGGCAGCCAGCGACCGCATGCCAGTGAGGAGTTTGGCAGGCAGCGGCGGTGATTAGGGATATTGGTTCCGGTTGGGGAAACTGCCATGAACAGATCGGGTCAAGGATTAGATAAGGTTCTG
This sequence comes from Aegilops longissima, assembly GCA_021605205.1. NCBI lineage: Eukaryota > Viridiplantae > Streptophyta > Magnoliopsida > Poales > Poaceae > Aegilops > Aegilops longissima. The sequence goes on from CM038682.1 coordinate 712,017,111, forward strand.
TTTAGTTAGGTTCAGACATCGGTATATAAGGACTGTATCTCCTGGCAAAACAAAGAGTATCCATGTTTCAGTTGGTTAGCTCGCACGCTTGTGTACCCCGTGGTCTTGGGTTCGAACCCCCATCCTCCCATATTTTGTTCTCTTTTTCTCATGCGCCTCTTACAAATGGGATAGGGGTAGTTTCGTCATCTAACTTCAGTCAACGTGTATTGACCAAACGGTAACGGTGAAAAATGGTCTTTTTAAGGTTTTGTCTAACGGAACAGTGGCATTTTTTAGTAGTGAAAATGTTTAGTGGCAAAACTGAGTAGCGTTATACAGACGATGGCAAAACTGATAAAAACCCAAACCCAAAACTAAAAGCCCAAAAGAACTCGAACCGAGGTGTCGGGCTTAAGCTTATTTCCACGGCTTCCTCCTTCACAATGAAAATAAGCTGGGGTAGACCAGCTCCGCGCAGAAGCCACTTACTAATGAAACGGTATATGTCATTGCCCCTGAAGTTGGCGCAAATTACTGCCTGATTGCCACCGCATGACCTGACAGGCTGCCACAGACGAGGAGGAGAGCTCTCCCGATAGGTTTCCGCCGCCGCCGCCTTCACCGGTCATCCGCGACGGAGGTTCTGCCACCGCACGTCCTCCCCCAGTTCCTCCACCGCCGCTGCCATCGACGGGGGTAGGCGTCCCGCCGCCTCACGTCCTCCCCCAGTCCTTCCGCCGCCGCTGCCATCGACGGGGATAGGCGTCCCGCCGCCTCACGTCCTCCGGCGCCCCCGCAGTTCGTGCACCCCCACCATTCGTCCGCTGGCCGCCGAACACCGAGGCCGCGTCGCAGCTGGCCGGGAGCCCGGGCCCAGGCAGGAGCATCCCGTTCGATCCACCGGCGTGAGGACGCCGGCGAGCTCCGAAGCGGCGGCGCAGGTGGCCTCCGGCATGTGAAACGACTGGCAGAACCGCGGAAGGACCTCCGGCGAGCACGCCTTCCCCCTGCGTCTCCGTTTTCTGTACATTGAGATGTGAAATTGTCTGATCCATTTTCTGTACATTGAGATCTCAAATTTGATTGATCCATTTTCTGCACATTGAGACCTCAAATTTGATTGATCCATTTTCTGCACATTGAGATGTCAAATTGTTTGATCAATTTTCTATATCCTATTACTAAGTATATGCGATTAATTAGATAGTAAGCTTTTTTATCTGTTAGACAATGATGTTCTTAACTGAGTCCTAAATTATAGTTCAAGGGTATTACAGACAATTCACGTGACATATAAGAAAATAAGCTCAATGACAGAAACTAAAAAGAACTGGATAGCTTATTTTCATGAGCTTATTTCCACAGCAGCTTATCCTGGACTTATTTCCACAGCAACTTATTTTCAGAGAGCTACTCAAAAGAACTGCCCCTAAGCCATCTAGAATGCAGATCAAGGAAAGCAAGTATACACATGGACCATATTGATTAATCTAGAGCGGCGTAAAATACTACTCGGCCAGAATCTTTGCACCGGGGATCGACAGCAACGCAGCACGTGGGCCATCAAAGCACGGTGTGCCTTGGTGTTAACATTGACGGGAGTATTCTTATGGCGGCTCCCCAAGAATGTTTGCCGCCGTGCAAAAATGATGCTACTGGTGCCATTAGTAGATTAACATAAGAAGATGCTTTCTACGTACTTGTCTCTTACTTGGTGTAGTACGTACTAGGCTGCGTGGTGGTGCCTGATGATAAACCATCATAGTCAATGGGTTCAGAAGCGATGCAACTGCGTGGGAACCGCAAAGGCTCGAGCCCTTTGCAGATCTGCTCTTGAATAGTGTTGTCGGTCACCGGTAGAGTGATAGTGTAGTGGCTTATCAGATCTTGAATACTGTTAACCTGTTGACCTTGTTTATCTCGACATGGAATCTTGTTGACCTGGTGCGTAAATTAGAGGGTGTTTGTATCACTAGAGACTAGAGACTAGAGACTAGTAGTAGTCGCCTTTAACGATGGCACTCCAAACACCCCTCGACTTTTACCGAAAGTCTCCTCTCTCTCTCTCTCTAATTGGTGTTGCTTGCAGCGTTTAATCTTGAGACGTTTAATCTTGACTAGTAGTAGTCGTAATCCAAACAGAAATGACTAAAACTTCTAGTCTGACTATTACTAGTCACATAACTAGAGAGTATCCAAACACCCTTTTATTTGTGCGGCTCGGGCTCACTGCTCTTGGTTGACACTGCTGGCTTTCAGTTTGGGCCTCCGAGAGTGGAACTGGCGAGACTGAACGGCTCTGCCCAAACAGTCGGAAAAGAAAAAGGAGCGCACAGTCCAGCAGAGCCATCATTTGTAAGACATGGTAAGTACCATATGAAAAAAAAAGTGGCAATACGTGATTGCTGAGAGCCAAAATGCACCACGAACATATTGGGTTTTGTAGGTGTTGGATAAGCGACGGTGCTCCGTGTCATGGCACAGTTTTATTGCTCCAAAGATGGCCATATACCAGCGGTATCACGAGCAGATCCAGTAGAGTCATTTGGTTGGTTGGTTGAACCGGAGCAGGTCCGTGAGCAACAACTGGCTCAACTCCTTCGCCGGCTCGTCGCCGCTGATCTCCCTGCCGACCGGTGGCAGGAGCTTCTTCTTTGACACGCACGACCCCGTGACGCCACCCGACACCGTCGTGCCGTAATAATCTGGCTGTGTGCTGAGAGATGGGGGTCATGGAACAGATGAAACCTCTGAACCTATTTCCCCATTCTCTCTGAACCTGAACCCCGGCCGGGTTCAAGTCCATGTACATAACCCAGCCTCCCCTCCATTGACAACAGGAATCCCTTGACAAAATGGCACACGCACGCACAGGAAGGAAGGGAGAGCGATGGCGACGGTGACGGCGCTTCGACACGCGGCGATGAGGCTGGGCGGCGGCGCATGGGCGAAGCTACTGCCAAGGAGGCTCGTCCACAGCGGCGGACGACAAGACCCGCCGCTGCCGCCGCGGCGGACGACAAGACCCGCGCCCTGAACCTGATCAAGCAGAAGAGGGAGGAGCTGTTCGACCTGATCGCCGACACGGAGCGGCGGTACGACACGCGCCTCACCAGGGAGGGGTTCCAGAACGCCCGGATGCTCCAGCAGCTCGCCGTGCAGATCAAGCCCAGGCCCAACGACCCGCTCTGGTACGTGCGTGGCCCTCGACCAAGCATGGATACGCTCGATCGGCTGATCTCCTTCCCTTCTTTCTGACGACTGACGGAGAAAGAAGATGAATTTGCTGATACGAATTTCGTTGTTGCAGGCGCTCGAAGCGGAATTCGAAGCTGGCCAACGATTACCTGGGGCTTACGGGGGCTTGCGTGGCGGGCTACATGCTCACGAAAAAATGGCTTCGTTCCGAGAAGGAGGCGGCGCAGGAGAAGATGGCAGATCCGCATGTGTAGTGTAGGGGCTACGCTAGGGGCGCCCTCCTTTATTTCAGTACATTGGAGATTTGTTAGCAATAACTGAAGCATTGCTTGATCATACTTCACCAATGTGGACTAACATCGCCGTATCTACGTTCGTAGAATTCAGTGAATGTCGACCGATCGTTTCATCTTGGACGTTTCGTTCAGAGATGCAGTAAAGGAACACATAACCCTATTTCAGTTTGCATGTGCTAGAGAGATTTAGTTGATAGGTTCATTTTCTCACGTGTTTGGTTGATGCAAAACAGAACTTGCAGCTTTTTCACTGCATGGGATTCTGTATTCCGTCAGCCATGGAGTTATTTTTTATTTTTTATTTTTAGAAAAGGAGGAATCACTCCCGGCCTCTGTATTTGGGAGATGCATGCGGCCATATTATTTATTATTCATAAAGACCTTACAAAAAATACAACAGTAAGCCCGAGGCCACCATCTAGACGACATCTGTCGCTACTCCTATCCTCTTGATGAAGGGGTGCTGAATGTCCGGGCTAAATACCAAACAGACATCGCACAAAAGCCTAACATCTAACGCCGGATGCCCCATCCAAGCCACATAGGCGGGACTGGATAATACTCCGGTCCGGCGCACTCTCAGTGAGTACCACACGCACACACTGCAAAGGGCCGTCGCCTTCGTCTTCCCTCGATCCATCCTGAAAGCATGTACTGACGCATCGACCTTGTTAGGCCTCTCTGCCATCGACGCCACCATGACGCCAGACAACATCGACCTCCTGCACGTGTCCATCGCCACACATCTGACGCCAAGCCTCCAATGCTCCATGCCGCCGAGAACTGCCGCCATGAATATGTAAAAATAATCACCGCTCCACCGAAGAAGCCATCCGCTGGTCCCTTGAGCCCGAGTGCCTCTCCAAGAATGCCGCCCCCAAGGGGGTAACGACACATGAATGTCGCCGTCATCCGATCAGCCGATCTAGGGTTTCCCCCGGAGGTATTGGGTGGGGTTGGTAGCTTCACCTCGATGATGCCTTCATGAAGGAAACGATGATAAGGGCATCGTCATCACCGGCTCCAGCCAACGACCGAAGACCAAGTTTTCACCCGGATCCGTCCCAAGAAATCCACCGACAACTTGTGCACTGTCTCGACCGCCTTCAAAGCCCCGGATCTAGCCGCCTAGATCCGGCGACCAACGCAACAACGGTGCCATCGTAGGAGCCCTGGCGCACCGGCCACTGCCTGAGTGCGCCACCACTAGAGCCTGGAAGGAAGGCTCTCACCCCACCTTGCCAAACCGCGAGAGCCGCCGAGATGATCCCGCACACTCATCACCGTCTTTGATCTGAACCAATCCGCGGCAAAACCACGAGATCGGCGATGCAGATCCGCCTTGGATAGGGACATCACCACGCCATGCCGCCGCGGGAAGCCTGAGCTTCACCTGCCTCCACCTTCCAGGGCCGTCGCCCCGGGATCCAGTCGCCGCCGACAGGCTGAGCCGCCGGCCACCGCGACCAAGGCCGCCATGACCCCGCGAGCCCATCGAACGACCGGCGCCACCAAATCTTCCTCGGAGCCTAGCAACTCCGCCGCCCCCGCCCAGCACCACGCCTCCGCCTTGCGCCGTCGCCTAGACGCAGCGCCGCCAGCGCAGATCGAGAGATAGCCCCGGCGCCATGGGTGACCCGCCTCACCGATCGGCGCGGGAGGAAGAAACCTCCGCCACCGCCATCACCGCTGGGCTTCGCGGCGACCTCCTCTAGCGGCGGCGGAGGGGAGGGGGAGGATAGACGTGCCCGGAGGCGGGGGCTAGGGTTTCCACCCGAGCCGCCCTAGCGGGAGGGCGACGCGGGGGCGAGCTATTCCAAGTCAGCCATGGAGTTATGGTTGATCAAAATTGTATTGCCTTTTGTTCTAACTTCTGCAGAATACGCACTAATTCTGAATTTTGATGATTTTTCAGCAAATGAATGCTGGCCACCGCTGTCATTTCAGTTCCGGTTATTATGTTATTTTTAGTGCTTATTAACTGCTGCTAGCTTTACTCAAGTTTTCAAACAAAAACATCAACCAAATAAACCAACAAGTTAATATTTATTTCTGCAATAAGGCGCTTGTGCCATGAATTCTGGCTTTTATACCTGCGCCGAATAGGCTGTTATGTAATCAAAACCATCTTGTGTTTTCCCTTATTTAAATACTCCCTCCGATCCAAAATAAGTGTCGTGGTTTTAATTCAAATTTGAACTAAAACCACAACACTTATTTCTGATCGGAGGGAGTAGCAATTTTTCCTTGCTGCCTGTGGTTATGTACAACTCTAGTTATTTGGTTTGGAATGGTTTCTTTGCTGAGTTTTGTTTCAAGACAGGGCAGGTCATCCACATATTTCCCCCTAAATTCATTGGTAAGCATGCATCTATTCTATTGGAATACCTAGTCTAGGAGAACTGAAGAGTTACCAGCAGAAATAATTTGGTTGATTAACGAAGTAACAGCTTGTAGTAGTGCACTATATAATTTTTCTAAGACGTGAATCAGTTAGGTTCGGCTTTTTCCTCCTTTCCTCTGAAAATCTAATTTGGTTCCTAACAAACTGGATTGTATATAGCTTAGAGGACAAACAGGGGCAGTGCAATTGTGCATATCAATCTCACATGAAGGAATGAATGGAAAATGTGATTCAAAGAGCACCATTGTACAGTTCGCATTACCATTCTAAACTTCCAGGGGTTCAAAGAGCGAGTAAAAGCAGAGCACCACTTACAAGATGACTTTCCATGGTTCAAAGCCACAGAGTGCCACTTGGTTTTGTTTTTAAATCAAAGCCACGGATTGATTAACCACACACACATTTTGCTTCCCATTATCCTGCCACAAATGAAAAGGATGAGCGCTATCGTCTACAATGACTGACAAGATGTTTTTCGAAGTGACACCAGATCCGACCAGTGCTGCACAATGAGAGACAGTCGACAAGATTATGCGGCTGCAGCACCGAGTGGGAGCTGCTAATGGTGCTTCTGTCTGCAAGATGGTAGCCCTCAGTTTTGTTCCTCTCTGCAATGTCGAAGCTCAGGTAGATGGTGTCGCCTCTAATGGAGCCAGAAGGGAAGATCTTGGTAGGCACCGAGAGAGAGCAGTACATGCCGATGAACAAGGCACGTCCGCCGCCACCAAAGCTGTTGACTCGGCACAAAGTCCCGGCGCCCAAATCCAGTCGATACACGTCGTACCTCCTCTTGGCCGCGTTATTGTTGTCATGGTGTCGCGAGAACCTACGGTGCACCAGCGTCAGCTCTCCGGCACTGTCCATCAGGTGCAGAGTGTCTGCCATCGGGGACACCGGCATAGGCAGCTTGGCAGCCAGCTCCAAGCGCGGCGGCCGATCCTCCAGCACCATGACGCCGTCAATGGTGACACAGTAGAACCGTCCTGCGACCATTGAGGAAGCCGTCCGCAGCGGATTGCGTAACTCTAGCACCGTCCAGTGGTCGTCGCCGGGCTTTGCCATGCCGAGAATGTTGAGCCCGTTCAAGGAGAGCACCACCGTGGAATCATCGCAGAGAACGCCGGAGCCCCAGGCCGGAAAGAGGGTGTCGAAAGCAGCAGTGAAAAGGAGGCCGTCGTTCCCCTGATGGGACACCAGCGCGGTGAGCGGCGGGAGCTGGGTGAGGTGGCGCGTCAGCGGGTTGAGCAGGTGGACCTCGGTGCTCCGCGGCCAGTCGAGCACGACGAGCAGGCCCTCGGAGGTGAGGGCCAGCACCTCCTGGTTATGGAGCTCCGGGAGGTGAACCTGGATGCACTCGCCGGTGGAGGAGTTGAGGAAGCGGCGGCGGTTGGGAGCGTCGATCCGCTCCCGGGGTTCCCGGAGCATGAGCCACCGTCGGGGGTGGAACCGGCGGTCGAGGCCGCCGTGCGCGCGCGGGTCCGCGCAGCACCGGCGCCACGGGCCGCACACGGCGCGGAAGCGGAGGTAGTCGGCGACGTCGTGGGCGAGGGCGCGGTCGGCGATCATCCCCGCCAGCCCGTCCCCGAGGCCAGCCCAGTCCCTCCGCTTATTTTCGGAGGGGGGCATGGAGACGGCCCAGCTCGTGGGTGCTTGCTTTGTTTCGACCCCAAATTAGCGCGCCGGGAGGGAAGAAGATCCAGCCGCGCACCGCCGCCGCCGCCGCCTGAAAGGGGGACGAGGGTGTTCTTGTTTGTATGGAACGGGCTTGAATGGGCCGGTTCACGGTGCTGGCGTGGAGAGTCCAGATCCAGGAGCAGCGACTGGAGAGACGGCAACGCAGCGGCCCTGCGGGCAGGAGGAGGCGACCGGAGCTACGTTGCTGGGTCGTGGATGTCGGCCGCTGTCTGCAGGCTTCCGGTGATGGATGCCGCCTGCCCTGGCACTGGCAAAGCTATCTGCAGAAGGGGGATCTGTTGAGTTGAGTCGTTGAGAGGGAGAGAGATGGCGAGGCGGCGGCGGCACCTGGCTACGGCTGGTCCAGATCCGGGAGCCGCCGTGGGCGAGGCGACGTAGCCGTGGTGAGCAGCCCCCCGGCGGCGTGCCAGGAACGGAAAAAAAGAGGAACGCCCAGTGCGGCAGCGTGTGGCCAGCGAATTGGAGTAGGAGCAACTCTGTATAAACGTTTCCTGCCGGCTGGCCGACTGAAACTTCTGTCGGATGCGCGCTTGTTGTTCGATCTGACTTGATCCATCCAATGCAGCAGCGTCGGTCCGGTCTCGAACTCAAGACCTCTTGACTTAATACTCCCTCCGTCCGGAAATATTTGTCGGAGAAATGAATGAATCTAGATGTATTTTAGATATAGATACATTCAATTTTATCCATCTCTCCGACAAGTATTTCAGGACGGAAGGAGTACTATATAAAAATAAATGCTATGACCAATGGAATCAAAAAATGAATCTGATAAAAGAGACTAGACAATACGTTTATACGTCAACAAATGTCATGAATCTAGACGAGTCTGGAGACAGGGCTATTCCCAGGTATCAGAACTTGCAGAACATCAATGCCAATTTGATGAATCAGAACCAAGAGTTGAGACAACAAGTTCAGGCCCGAGCGTAGCGAATGGCTCTATGCAACGGAGGGATGTACCAGAAGATCAGGGCAATGAAGATGCTTCGTCTAGCAGCGAAGGCTCTTCAGCAAGCTCCCCGAGGCCTTCCGAAGTTAACCCTTTTCATGTTAGGCAGCAAAACGGACGGAATCGCGCTACTGCTGAGTGCGAGCACCACAGGCCGTGCTGCTTTGGAGTTAAGTTGCCACAGTTCTTGGGAGGGCTCTCTCACCTGAGGATTTTATTGATTGGGTAGATGAAGTTGAGCGTGTCTTTGAATATGCAGAGGTTTTTCTTAAAGGAGGATGACCCCCGACCCGTCGTTATGTGGTCTGCGAATCATAGTGTGTGACAATCCTTCATAGGTTTCTCATATTTCCTTGCTAAGGGCATCTTTAAAGGCTGACTCTTTTTCTTTTACGGGAAAAACTTCTGATATATTCATCAACTGTCAAAGTAATACAAAGAACATTATATTTCATTGGATGAAAAATTACCAATAAAATCTAGTGCAAATAAATGCGATGAAAAATACTATGGTTTGCAATCTTACGAATCAAACAACCCATGTAAAAGGAATCTGTAAGGATCAAAATCCTCTCAAATTCCTTTGCAAATTCTTTGAATCAAAGAATCTTTTAATAGTATAAAGATAAAATGTCAAAATTAGTGACCATAATTGGGACATGCTGTCGAAAACCAGCATTTTCATACGAATAACCCTCACGAACCAAGTCGATCACAGGCGTCCGTTTATGACCGAGCTGCAACCCTAGCCGTGCGATCGCCCATCTGCTTCACAAAAGGGCACTTCTCCAAAACCTTAACCCCCGACCACTCTTCTACCTTCCCTCCCCTCCCGCCGCCGCCGCCGCCGCGGCCCGTACGAGCGAGCATGCCCAGCGCGTTCCACTCCCTCCACCCCTCGCTCATCAAGCGGAAGCACAAATCCACGCGCCGCGGCGTGAAGCGCCCCAAGAAGACCAGCGAGTCGACGAGCCTCGCTGCCGGAGGTGAAGACGCCTCCTTTGACCTGAAGGGCTCCGCCTCCGCGTCCACCGCGTCTGGGTGCGGCGGAGGAGGCAGCCTCGTCCAGCCGCTCGGGAACCTCCTCCTCGCCGCGGCCGGGCGCGCCAACCTCCGGGACGCGAGCCTCGGCGGGCTTCGCCAGCTCCCCGACGACCTCCTCGTCGACGTCCTCGGCCTCCTCCCCGCCCGCGACCTCGCCGCGCTCTCCGCTGCCTCCAAGGCGCTCTACGTCATCTCCTCCCACGACCCGCTCTGGCGAGCCATCGTCCTCGACGAGCTCGGCGGCGACTTCGCGTTCGCCGGCTCGTGGCGCGCCACCTACATCGCCGCCGTGTCCGGCCGCGCCCATCGCCCCCCGCGCGCCCTTGAGATCAGTGGCTTCTATTCGGACTACCTCTTCCAGAGCTGGCTGTGCGCCAACATGGAGATGAGGGCCGAGTGGCTCGAGCGGGACACCATTGACCGCCGCCGCGGCTTATCCGTTGAGAAATTCATCGCAGAGCACGAGGAGCCAAACTGGCCGGTGCTGCTTGAGGGGTGCCTTGATTCCTGGCCGGCGTTGCAAAAATGGACGAGGGAGTATCTGCTGGAAGTCTCAGCTGGCAAGGAGTTCGCCGTCGGTCCGGTGAGCATGCCACTGGACAGGTACTTCCAGTACTCCGACAATGCGGAGGAGGAGAGGCCATTGTACCTATTCGACGCGAAATTCGCCGACAAGGTTCCCGAGATGGGGAGCGACTACGAGGTGCCGGTGTACTTCGAGGAGGACCTGTTCAAGGTGCTTGGGGAGGAGAGGCCGGATTATAGGTGGGTCATCATCGGTCCGGCTGGATCAGGGTCATCGTTCCATGTAGACCCTAACTCGACGTCGGCGTGGAATGCCGTGATCAAGGGGGCCAAGAAGTGGGTGATGTTCCCGCCGGAGGTGCCGCCGCCAGGGGTGCACCCAAGTTCGGATGGGGCAGAGGTCACTAGCCCCGTGTCTATCATGGAGTGGTTCATGAACTTCTACGGAGCCTGTAGGACCTGGGAGAAGAGGCCGATTGAGTGTGTGTGCCGGGCTGGGGAGATTGTGTTTGTGCCTAATGGATGGTGGCACTTGGTTATCAATCTTGAGGAGTCCATTGCCATCACTCAGAACTATGTGAGCAGGTTAGGTTTCAGATTGCATACTGTTTCTCTGCTTTTTCACTTCATATATGTGTTACCTATTATGCTTACTAAGCGACCATCAGGAAGCATAAATACACGAGCTTCTGCAATATGTATCCTTCATCTAGAGAGAACGGCTCTACTATTTTGTACCTTTTGTATGGACACATTCCCAAAACTATTATCTCCATGCCACTTGAACAATTAAGCGTACACGGCCTGAATTGCAAGAATTTCCAATAAAAAAATCATTTCAAAACCTAGGTTCTGAGCTTCTAACTCTATATTTGTTGCTTAAAAAAAGTATGTATACTACATTTTGTTGACAGAAATCTGGGTAGTATTCTTCAAATTAGTTCTATGCATATATCACTTCAGCACTTTCAGATACAGGTGTTCTTGCCATTGTGTCAGTTACGAATTGTGATCAAGTATAAAAAAATACTCGGTCTTCCAAAAGAGTATCTTTGGTTTAAGAACCATGTTTCCTAGTTTATACTCCCTCTGTTTCGAATTATAAGATGTTTTGGATATTTCAATATGGACTAGATACGGATTAAAATGAGTGAATCTACACACTGAAAAATGTCTAGATACATTCAATTTAGAAGAAAGCTAAAACATCTTCTACTTCGGAACGGAGGGAGTACATGACACCTTCTTCACAATCACATAATTTTGATTAAATTTAGCCTTTAAATCAAGGAAGATTAAGATAAATCCTGGCTTTAGCTCAGTATCTCTGTTTCTGGGGCAGTTACATGGTTGAATAGATATGCAAAATTCTCTAACTGGATGATTTTAGCATAGTGTAACTTTTTCTATGAGTAAACATGCTATTTTCATGAAATATATCTTAATAAAACGGTTTCTCTTTCCTTCCTTATGAAATATCCAGGAGGAACCTGTTGAATGTTCTTGACTTTCTCAAGAGGCCCAATGCAAGTGAACTTGTGTCAGGGACCAAGGACAGGGTGAACCTGCATGACAAGTTCCGGAAGGCCATCGACACAGCTTACCCTGGGACGATTAGTCAGCTTGAAGTTGAAGCTCAGCAGAAGGCTGCTGCTCGGAGGAAGAAAGTCGCATTCTGGGATTCTGCTGTCGACGCCAACACTGGAGGATTCAAGTTCTCTTTCTGATTTTCTTGCAGCAGCTAGGTCTGTGGACTTAACATTTGATCTTATCCTGTTTACATGAGCAATCACATTTAATTTGATTTGAGAACTTGGGTTCATGGGCCTTCATTGATCTGCTTGCAGTGAAGCAGATTATTTTGCCCGTACAAGGCTGCGTGCATCCTAAAACTTGGAAGAACAAAATCTTAAGACCATTGCGGCATTGCCCCCCATTGTTGTTGTAAGGTTGGACCATATATTACATCATGAAAAATGGATCTTTGATCTTCAATAAATTGGGCTGAAAATTGTTTGCATTTTGGCGAGTTGACAGTGCACTAAGACTATAGCATATTTGATGCTCAGGTACGTGTCAGTACTTGTGTTCTTGCATTACAGATTACTCGTACCTTGGTATCTCCGCGGATATCAATGTAGCATTAGCGCTTGGCATTGTAATTCCTCCAGGATGGATTTGTGCTCTTAATATCATTGCACTTATGTTCATCCTAAGTTTTGGAAGTGCTCCCGTTGTTGTTGTGAGGCTGTACCATGTACTGTAATTTATATCATGCGAAATTCCTCTTAACTGGATTGTGCCCTCCTGAATAAGATGTGGTTCGTATCTTCCGGTTCTCTGCAAGGTTTTGGAAGAGCTTGGTCTCGATATCACTGCTCTCATTGTTGTTGTGAGGCTGTACCATGTACTCCCTCCGTTTTGATTTACTCTGCATGTTGGATTTGACCGCAGTCAAAAGTTATAAAGTTTGACCAAGTTTATAAAAAAACAATATAATCATTTACCATAACAAATGTATATGATGTGAAAGTACATTCAACAATGAATTTAATGATATTGATTTGTTATTGTATATGTTAATATTTTTGTTTATGAACTTTGTCAAAGTTTACAAAGCTTGACTTTGACCAAATCTAATACGCGGATTAGATAAAAACGGAGGGAGTACTGTAATTTACATCATGCAAAATTCCTCTTAACTTTTTTTTTTTTGCGGGTGCTCTTAACTTGATTGTGCCCTTCTGAATAAGAAGATGTGGTTCGCAACTGCATGTCTCGCCCCGGCTGCAACTGACTTTTTTTTGCAACCGCACACCCGGTTTGGGTGGCCTGCTATGCGGGTTTATTATTTTGCCCTTTTCTTTTTCTACTTTCTTTTTTCTTTTCCTTTTTACCCTCGTGTTTCTAAGTTTTATTCTTCTTCATTTTATTGACTCGTTAAGAAAAACAACGCTACCCACGTGGGATGCACACATTTGCATGCCCTCCATTTGTATGCGACTTATTTTTTTTCTTTTGAAAAACAGCGCCACACTATTTAGTTGTCTTATTTTCATTTTGTTTCTTTGTTACATTAAAGATTGATTTTTGTCTTAATATACAAAATGTTTTTTTGAAAGAAATTATAAAAATAAAAAATAAAAAGAGAAGCAAGATGGCGCACAAAGAGGAGGACTGAACGATGAGCTACACTGGTGATGGAAAAATAATTTTCTATTTACTTCTCTTGTTGAACACTTTTTCTCCCTGTCAAGAAAAAACAAAGACAAAGAAACAGACAGTCCAGCCCAAATAAACAAACAAACAAACAACAGAATAACGAAAAAGGCCCAATCTGCCTTAGGTCTAAGTTGACTAAGACCTAGACGGACCCTCTTATTTTTGTATTTTGGGCTTGAATGGGACGTGGAGTTTCTACACCCAGGAGCAAATGCTCCTGGTGTGAACAGTAGAATAAAAAAAATTAAAAAAATGTCAAAAAATTCTGAATTTTTTTTGTGGCATACTTATACAAATGTTTGTTGTGCACGTAAAATTTCGTCGCGAAATCACATTGGTGGAAGGTGTGGTAAAAAAAATCGATGCTCTGAAAATGTTACTTACAAAAGCATTTTGCGTCTCTGATTTTGTTTTTTTCGGCATGACTTCTACGGATGTGATTTCGTGATGAAAATTTTTATGCACAAGAAACACTTGTGAAAGTATGTCACCAAAAAAATTCAGATTTTTTTGATTTTTTTTCTATTTTTTTGATTTTACTGTTCACATCAGGAGCATTTGCTCCTGGGTGTAGAATGGTACTTTCGGCTTGAATGCTATTTTTTTGCGAGAAAAAGGGCTTGAATATCCATAGCACGGTTTTACGCAGTGGGATCCAACTCATCTGATTCTGATGGGTGCTGCTTCGGGAATGTTCATTGTCGCCCGGTCACTGTCACACCTTAGTTAAATCGCTCTGGCATTGCATATGAGCTTTCAGCGAGATCCAGAGGTTAGCCACGAAGGCCATGGAAATTTGGCTTTGGCATTAGGAGAAGGGCAGGCAGCCTTCAGCTCAGGGCAGATCTCTGGAGAAGTTGACTTGCCCTGCCGGTCAATCACACCACACGCAAAGGAAGGGCCTCGATCAAATATTTCAGAAGAATTTATATACGGACAGTTTGATGAACGGTTAGATAGGGAAGAGGATGTAGCACCTGAGTGCTCCACCCTATATAAACATTATGCTAAAAAAATATCAGGAATTTTTTAAAAACTTGAGGTTTTGGGATATGAAACCTGGGTGTCCAATCTACTCTCGTATGAATTTTTGTGAAAAAAATATCAGGAACGTATCCATGGCAAAAAAGACAAAAAAAAAATTCTATGTATAGAAAAAACTATTTGGATGGATTTGAGTTTGGACTGTATTTTCTTCACCACGGAAACATTTCCTGGTATTTTTCTTCGAAACGAAACTTCATACGGGAGAAGGTTGGGCACCCAAGTTTGAGATCCTAAGATTTCAGCATTTGTTTTGAATTTTTTTGGTATCTTTTGAATTTAGTTTTCGTATAGGGGGTGGAGCACCTAGGTGCTTCTATGTATTTCCCGTTAGATAATCGCTTTTTTCAGGGTCAAGAATAGGTACGAGACTAATTAGGCCCCATGAGGAAATCAAAGGAAACATTCAGAGAAAAGTCATGCCAAATGATACAGCTCCGCCCGCTCCCGGAACAGAGCTGCAGAGCAGAGCAATTTCTTAACCTGCTAAGTCTCAAGATGTTTTCAATAATATATAGTGATAGTACAAGCTAGCAAATCCGATGTTTTAAACTCTGTACAGTTAAGAATAGTCAACAGACTATCTGTTTAGATCCTCATATCTAATCCCCCCAAGAAAGAAAGCTAGGATTTCTGCCTTTCGCCGGCGCTGCCGTAAGTCCGTCTCGTCTCCGGTGGCTCTATGGTCATGGGTGCGCGGTGGATCCTGCCAAGGGCCGGTGGGAGGGTTCTGTTTTTAGTTGTTTTTTCCTGTCTTGTTAGGGTTTGTGTCCTGTTCAGGAAGGCGAGACGGCGGCGGCTCCCTGAAGATGGAATAAAGGTCTCTCCGCCTAGCCCCCGTTCCGGCGGTGCATCTAGCATCGTTGGTGGGCGTGTGAAGGTGTGTCTCCGGTGGATCTATCTTTGGTGGATTTGCTCGAATCTCGTCGTTGTTCGTCTACGTTCGTGTGTCTTCGGGTTGAATCCTTCCAACCTACGTTATTCTTCATCGGCGGCGGTTGCTGTTCTGGTGCGCTGGTCCTGTTGAGCCTTAGTACGACGACTTCCCGACTGTCTACTACAATAAGTTATACCCGACTCCGGCGACAGAGGGTTGATGACGGCGGCGCGCCTTCGGCTCGCTTCAGTGCTTGTAGTCGTCGCTAGGTGGTCTATGGATCTGGATGTAATTTTTATTTTGGTGTTCGTTGTACTGCCATAATTGAAGATGGATAGATTGGAATTTTTTTTTATAAAAAAACTCTGTACAGTTACATCCCTGGATTCAATAATACAGATCGATGTCGATCAAAGATAGAGTAGGAAATTGATGGTTGGTTTGGCTGGTGAAGAACACGAGACCACATGTCGGTCTTCATTCTTGTGCTAGAATATTCCAGATTTTTCAACATGCCAGATTTTTATTTTTATCATTTTTTTAAAAGAATGTGTAAATCATTCTTGTGCTAAAATATTAGTGTAATAAATAATATACATAAAATAAAAATATTTACTTTAAAAATGTTCACAAAATTTCAAAAATATTCCTGTATTGTTAAAAATATATAACTAAAATAATTTTTTAATTATAAAAATGATTGTACAAGGCAAATAATATTCATTTGAGGATCTGTAGCCTAGGGGCACACTAGACCCACATTTATTTTCTCACACATTTTTTCTATTTATATTTGTTATAAAATATATTTAAAAATTGGCAAACACACAAACTTGATGGAAACACGTGAACCCTTTTTGAACAACATAATTTTTTTGTAAAGGATGAATGGTTTTATTTACTACAGGAGAAACATGATTTTTTAAAGTTATATGAACATTTATTTAGGTATATAAAACTTATTAAATTACATTAATATTTTATTAAATATGTGAACACTTGTTATACCAGAAATGTTAAAAAATTGAGGTCAGATTTCTAAGCATGGAAAATATGAAACCTAGGATGGCAAAAAAAAAATCATTGCATGCAATGCTTGCTGAAGGAAATTCACATGCTTACGATAACATAATTTGTCATCCCAGACGCTAGATTGCAAGCTTAAAAAAATCCAAAAAATCACAATTTCCCCTCAATAAAACAAAACAAATCATAGTCATCCTTAGTGCACTTTTTTTTAGGGGAAAGTGCACTTCAACTGGAATGGAGTGGGTTGGTATGCTACGTTTTTTTTTTAGAAAAGGAGGATGACCCCCGGCCTTCTGCATCTGGGAGATGCATACGGCCACTTTATTGATTATTCTCGAGGACCTTACAAAGTATTACAACAATATGCCTGAATCCGCCATCTTGGCAACATATGCCACTACTCCTATCCATATGATGAAGGGGTGCTACCGGCCACATACCGGTCTACTCACCTAAGCCTATCATCAAAGCCGAAGCCCGGTAGAGCCACATACCGGTCCAGGGCATAAACTGATCCGACGCACTCACATGTGTCGTCGCCGCCATCTTCCACAGTCCGTCTTGAGAGCAGATATTGAGGTTTCTACCTTGTCGCCACTCCGTCATCGACGCCACCTTGACGCCTTGACAACTACCTCCACTGCTGAGTCCATCCCGCGCGACGGGCGCCGAAGTCTCCATCGCACCACGCCGCCGAGATTCGCCGTCATCAATGTGAAGGATGAAGTACCGCTCCACCAAAAGGCACCCGCTGGTCCTCGATCCGTACGCTTCCAAGAATGACGCCTAAGGAGGAAACGACACCAACGCGTCGCCGTCATCCGATCAAGCGATCTAGGGTTTCCGGAGGTAGCGGATAGAGGTCTAGAGCTTCTCCACGGCGATGCCTTCAAGAAGGTAATGACACCACAGGGTGCCACCAACACCGGTCTTGGCAACAAGTCGAGCACAAGGTTTTCACCCGGATCCGCTCGAAGAACCTCCATCACGTATTGTGCGCACGGTCGCCGCCGATCTAAGCCGCCAGACATCGAAAGCAAGCCGCACCGGCAGATCGATCTGTCCGGAGGGCAAACCACGCATGGCGCCGACCCAACCACCAGCCCTCCATGCCGCCATCGCCGATCCGAGGTCGATGGTCCGTCGCCGCAGATCCGCCGCCGCCGCCGAACGTAGCTAAGGCATTGCCCGACACACGGCCGGCCGCCGCAACCGCCACCACCACCGCCCTAGGGCGAGGCCGCCGCCGCCCTTCCGCCGCGGTCAAGGCAGCCCGCCACGCCACGGAGGCGGATCGGCCGTGCCGCACCACGCCAGCGAGCTCCGCACCGCCCCCATGGCGCGGGAGAGAGAAGGCCCCGCCATCACCGCCGTCCCCGGCGATAGGCGGGCGGCCCTTCGGCGGCGGAGGAGGGAGGGATGGAAGGACGGGGAGCCCCCGGCGGCTAGGGTTGGGATCCCGCCCGAGTCTACGTGGGGTCGCTAGTTCGAACCGCATGGCTATACCTTGTTCATCCCCATTAAAATTCTTAATTTGCACCGCTCCCGAAAGGATATAGAATAACTTATACTCCCTTTGTCGAGATTCCCAAAATAAGTGTCGTGGCTTTAGTATAAATTTGAACTAAAGCTACAACACTTATTTTGGGACAGAGGAAGTATCCACTAAGATATCACTGTGGCCAGGTTCGGTGGTCGGTCCCGTGCGTGCGAAAGCACAAGGTCTCTAGTTCGAACGCAATAATTTTTCACTTCAATTTCACTTGTACTGCTCCCTTACAAGTGGAGCCCACCCGGAACCACGTTTGCTATTGAAATTACTACTCATTTGTATTTTTTATTGGCAGGTCTGAACCACACATGCCACGTAGGTAGAGTAGACGACAATAAACTTAGATACGGTGCCATGCCAGCACAGTTAACGTCTTCGAGACAACGAGGGTACTGCGTTACACGTGAAAACCAAGTTTTAAAACTTGCCCTTCGTATTTTACAATTGTGAGTGTTCCGCAACTCCTGCCGGCGAGTCCGGTCCAAGGTTGCGGAGCGGGAGCGAGCGTCGTAGACGAAGTAGTCGTACACGCGAAAGTAAATGACACAGAGAGATATGAGGAGACCAAACTTTATTAATCAATGATCGGGTGTTACAATGATGGGCCCGCGTTTGCTTTATATAGGGACTAGGGGTCAAGGATAAGTACCCACTTAACGTAAAGTGGGGAAGCGGAGGGCTACCCGTGCGATACGCCGCGAGGCCGCCGCCACCTACCGGGTGACCGGTTTCCCAACACTCCCCTTGGGTAATTATCCGTATATCCATGCCTCAAAACTCCGAAAAACCCAAAGGGGAAAAATATGGAGAAAGAGCACATAGTATACGTTGTTGTATTGCACGAATTGCCTCGTCAAAAACCTCGTGTGAGAAACATCAGGAAAACTCACTTAAGGGAAAAAGAGTACAATCCACTCAACCATCATGTTGAGTACTCGATCATCGGGATTGAGATTTTAGCGACGAGTTTGTGAAGTTTCTCCCCCTGAACCTTGCATCTCTCTAAGTCTCATCATACCGATTCCACGCACACACCTCTCTAAGGTTGATGCCGGTAATGATTTAGTGAACATATCAGCAAGATTGTCACAAGACTTAGTATGCAAAACTTTCACCTCATTCAACTGCTGCAGCTCATGTGCATAGAAGAACTTGGGACTAATATGCTTAGTGAGGTTACTCTTCACATAACCCATCTGGACTTGTGCAACACAAGCAGCATTATCTTCATAGATAATGGTAGGGGTTTGTCTGGTGTTCAGTCCACATGTCTGCTGAATGTGGCCGATCATCCATGACGATACACACTCTTTTGGCGCTCAATAGTGCCATGATTTCCGAGTGGTTCGTGGAAGTCGACACAAGTGTTTGCTTGGGCGATTTCCGTGAAAACGCAGTTCCACCACAAAGGAAAACATATCCATCTGCGATTTGCAATCATGCGGGTCCGATAGGTACCCAGATCGGCATAGCCTACAATAGATAGGTCTTGGTTCCTTTTATAAAACAGGCCAAGATCTTTGGTCCCTTGCGTAACGGAAGACGTCCTTGACACCTTTCCAATGTCTTTTGGTAGGTTCGAACTGTACCTCATAAAGCAAACCGACGGCGAACGCAATGTCCGGCCGTGTACAGTTTATAGATACATGAGTGCTCAATCGCACTCGGGTAAGGAACCTCTGGTCCCGAGTTTCCTCCCCTCTTCCTTTGGCCTGAATGGGTCCTTGTCTGTCAGAAGACCTCCCGACCATCGGGGTCTTAGAAGGATATGCCTTATCAAATCCAAATCTTTCCAACACCTTACGGTGTAGGCCGATCGTGCACTAGAATTCCATCGGGGAATGTTCAAGTTGCAGACCTAGACAGAACTTGGTTTTACCCAAATCCTTCATCTCAATTCCGACATCGGTAGGAACTCGCTTCCTCAATATCCTCGGTGTACCGATTATGTTTAAATCGTCCACGTGCACGAGATTATCTGAATCCATCTTGGGATCGCCAGATAAAACACATGGGCAATCTTTATTGCTCGTGTAGCCCTTCTCATGAAGGAAATCGCTTAGCGATTGTACCACATTCTACCGGTCGTGCGAGTCCGTATAATGCCTTTTGAAGTTGGACATCTGATATACCCTGTTTGCTCTATCATGGTTCGAACAGGATACCTTCGGAACTTTCATGTATATGTTCAATCCAAGTTACCATATAGGTAAGCAGTGACAACATCCATTAATTTCATTTTCAAGCCCATGTTTACTGCCATCGAGATCAAGTATCTAAAGGTAACTCCATCCATGACCGGGAATAAGTCTCCTCAAAATCGACACACGGTCGTTGAGTGAACCCTTGAGCGACGAGCCTTGCTTTGTACCGTACTACCTTATTATTTTCATCTCTCTTTCGAACAAAAACCCACCTATGGCCAGCAGGCGAATGTGGGGAGGAGTTCGACAAACTGGTCCGAACACCTTCCTTTTGTTGAGAGATAATAATTGCAGTAATTGCTCGCTGCCAATCTTTCCAATCCGACCTTTTCTTGCAATCAGCGAGCGTGTTAGGCTCGGGGTCAAGATCTATGATTGAGGCAATTTTCGAGCAAAGTTGATGTCGACAATCACCGTTGCTCGGTTCAGGGACTCCCAGATAAATATAATTTATGGCCATTTCGTCATGGAGCGATCCGCGCAAACACTTGCTCTACCAAATTTCCCATTATGGGAGCAAGGTCCTTTAGATTTCAGCGCCCGATGTGTGCGCCACATCTCCGCTGGTGTTTCCCCTATGGGAAAGTTTAAGTCTGGAATTTCGTGCACTGAATTTTCCGTACTTGTGCCAGTCTCGACTGCTCCCGTTTCAATTTGGGATACTTTGGCGACAGTGCTGTGATAAATCTCTCTTATCCTTTTTCGTCAAAGCGTCCCGAGTACTTGGGATTTGAGAAGCCGGATTTCTCGTCCTTTTAGGCCTTTGGACGGGAGCGGGTATACCATCATTTTTCTTCGGTATTTCAACCCTTTCCGGTGCATTGCGCGCGTGCACATGCGATTTTGTCACAGTCTTTAAGTCACTAAAGTGGTCAGGCAGTTGATTTGCTAAAGACTGCAAATCGATTATCTTTTGGACTTCTCTCTCGCCTCAGCGAAGGCGCGGGTCATGAGCGTGGATCCCGTGGCTTGCCACGTGATTTCTCGACTTTTAGCATCAAGGGTTGATTCTCTCCCTAAAGTCGGGAAAAGATCCTCGTCAAAAATGCAATCAGCAAAGCGAGCGTGTGTGATACCACCGTCATGGGGTCCAGATACTGATTATGGACACGCCTCATAACCAACGATATCCCCGACTTACGGAGCGGGCCCATCGCCGATCGCCGAGGGGTGGTATCGGTACATATACCGCAACCGAACCTACGAAGGTGGGAAATTTTCGGTGCCGACCCTTGCGCAAGTTGAACAGAGAGTGGATGTTGTAGGCGGCGGTCGAAAGTTGATGAGATTAGCCGTGTAACACCGCGTGGCCCCAACATGTAGTTGGTAAATTACAACCTGGAGGAGCGGTCGGGCAATGAATTTAATTCTTTTAATCAATGCCTCGGCAAGTCCATTTTGTGTATGAACATGTGGTACCGAGTGCTCAACTTTGATTCCCATTGCCATGCAATAATCATCGAACGCCTTTGAAGTAAATTCTCGGCGTTGTCCATTCGAATAGACTTTATACGATAATCCGGAAATTATTCCTCATTTGTATGATCTGTGAGATCAATTTTGCAAAGGCATGGTTCCGTGTTGACAAGCAAACATTGGACCATTTAGAGGAAGCATCAATGAGCACCATGAAGTATCAAACGGCCCGTGAGGGGCTGAATTGGACCGCATATGTCCCTTGGATACGCTCCAAGAACACGGGATTTCATCCTCACCTTGAGGGGCGATGGCCTAATGACTAACTTCCCTTAGCGCATGCGAGCACACGAAATCATCGGGATTCGGAAGTTCTTCACGTTAACATTATGGCCATGCGAGTTGTTAATTATATTTCTCATCATCCTAAGTCCGGGTGGCCTAACCTATCGTGCAGAGGCGTAAGAGTTCGAGCTTCTAAAGACGGTCTTGAGGGTAGTGTACACGGCGGTGCTACTATCTTAGTGTAGTATAGCCCTGTGTCAAACGAAGGAAGCCTTCGATAACATGTTTACCACCGGCATCCCGCTTTGTGATGAGTAGGCACTCCTTGCCGTGTTCATCATCGGTCTCAACATGGAAACCATTAGCGGATGTCTCTAAAGCTCAAAAGAGTACGAGTCGACTCCGGGTACAACAACGCATCATTAATGATCAAAGTTGTTCCCATGGGGAGTATAATAGTGGCTCGTCCGAGCCAACTATGTGAGAACCGCAGCGGCGATTGTCATAATACTTCCGGAGATTTTTAATGGACTCAAAATACTTAGTTTCTCGTAAAATGGTATGAGTGGTGGCGCTATCGGCAAGGCACGCTTCCTCCATTCGGCGCCACACGCGTTCTAAAATATGACATCTAATTAATGTAATGAGGAAGAAAATACATTAAAAATAAATGCACACATCTCGAACATAACATGCTATCATGTATAAATAATGGAATAAATGAATAAATGTCATCCAATCGCCAAAATAAAGAATAAGTTTATGCTCTCATAGAGCTTACAACCAAATCAATTTATTCAATTTTATCGTATCAAATCACGGAATCATGACAACCAAAGAGGTATGCTAAGTGGACTCGGTGAAGAAGCCATTCACTTCAGCCGCAATCTCCATACTAGTGAACTGATCCTCCTTAGAAATCATCTTGGAGGCAGCATCAATGTCTAGTGGCGGCGCCGCGCCGAGGCGCACTCATGTGGTCAACCTCCATGGCGACGTGGGCGTCGGTAGAGACCGCCAAGGCTGCCGCGATGGGCACCACGGGTCGCCTCTATGGGCGCAACAGAGGAGTAGCGATCATCACGGGTGCCGCCTTGGGCGCCGGTGGTGCTCCTCTCTGAACCAAGGCGAGGTGCGTCTCACGCGCCTTCCGAGCCTTGTATGCTTCAACGACCTCCGGTGGTGCGCGACATCAAGCGGAGAAATGCTCCACCGAGCCACAACGGAAGCAGTCCCGAGGCCGCTGTCCTCCTTGCCCGGCTTGTTCTCGCTTGGCGGGGCGGGAGGTGAGGGCCCTTCTTCTTGCCCTTGCGGCCCTCTTCTTCTGTTGAGGCTTGCGGACTTTGAGAGCGTTCACCTCTGGCGAGAACTCCCCAAGTGGTTGCGCGACAAAGTTCTTTTGAGAACCTCATCCTGCGCCTCCGCCACCGGAGGACGCCAATCAACTCTGAATACCTCGTGTAGTTCTCTGGCGGTAGTTCCGTGAGGACTGGACCGCGTCGGGTGGAAAGTGGATAGGGTTTTCTCAATCTTCCGAGTCGGTAATCTCAAGACCACACAACCAAGAGTCGTACAAATCCGTGTAGAGCCGAATTGTACTCCCCAACCGCCTTGAAGTCCGCAAACCTCGACGGATCCACTCGCCTCTGACGTGGGCTTCACAAAGGTACTTCACCGCTCAAACCGCTGCTTAAGAGCGGTCCAAAGGCCGAAGCATCAAGCCACCATATACTCATCTTTCGAGTAGGTGACAGTGATGACGGAGAAAGTGCAGAGCCTGCGCATTCTCGCCGAACTTGGGATCGATGGCGGCCAGTGGGCCCCTTACCGATCGCCTCGGGAGGGATTTGCCTGGAGAAAATCTCGCACCGAGGACCATGACAGTAGTTCAGCCCTGTCTGGGCCAACTCAGCAAACTCCTTGTGGACAATTCCGGCCATCTGCGATTTATGCAAAAATCATGAGATTACAGCAGGTAATCTTTTGCACAAAGCGATGTTGATAAACTTATTCAATAAAAAGACGTTCCAATATTTAAAACATGCTATTATATGACGTACTAAATGATTAAGAGTGCTAAACAATTAATCTACAGCAGTAAAATCATACAATAAAACATGTTTACATAATATAGCATGTTAAGCGCATTTAGTACGTGAAAAATAGCCCAAAAAGTGAATTCCCGAGGCATTTTTAAGCCCAAATACGCATTTTTCAGCGAAAACAGACAGTTCCAGGGGCTTCTACGCGAAATATTACTGCAGGAATAAAATTCGCGTAAAACAGAAGCTACGGGGCTAAACGCGAAAATAACAGGCACAGCGTGCTCTCGCCTGGTCCATCCGTCTGCAGAGCGAAATGGGCGTCGGCCGTAGCCAGCCCACCCCATTTTTTATTGTTTGTTTGGGGAGCCCCACGCCACGCCCATCCGCCCGAGCCAGCAATGGCCGCCCACCCTTCATGACTTTGGCGCAGGCGACGCTTAGGTTTCTAGCGCCCGCGAGCAGCGCGGCGGCGCTGCTGGCAAAGACCGCTGCATAAGCAAGCGGGCGCGCCAGACGGCGCGACCCGACGCTGCTGCCCCCGGCGAGACGTGCGGCAGACGGCGCGTTCCCGGCGAGACGTCGGCGGCCACAGCGCGATCTGGCGCAGCCAGCCAGCTCCGGCGCGCTGCCACGACATGGCCCAATGCCGGCAGCAGTCTGGCGAGCCGGGCCCGGCTCCGTATGGCAACCACAGCATAGCCAGCCCGTAGCAGTCTGGCGAGTACGCAGCCCGTTCTCTTGCTGCCTTGTGCCGCAATAAAGGCCCCGGCAGATCTGCGCACCCACGCCACCAGCGCGGCCAAGAGGGCTACGGCCAAGACGGCGGCGCCGGCGACCAGGTCTCGGCCATGAGAGGCGGCACGGCGACGCGCGGCGGGCACTCGAAGCCTGGCGACGGATGGCAGCGAGGCCATTGCGGCGGCGGCACGGGACGTCGTCATCTGCCTCGGGATGCGAATCTTCGCCGCGTTCATCCGGAAAACGACGGCGCATGGCACATCTGGTGTTTGTTGCGGGCGATACCGCGATCATCCGGATCGCGATCTGCACCGACTCCCTATAGTGCGCCAACAAGTTCCTCTTAGCCCAAGAACATCGACATTGGTCGGCGACGATTCGTCCGCTCGGCTCTTGGGAGGAAAATCCGCACCATAGGTAGATCAAATCCGAAAAATAATCTAATCGCAAAAGCGGAATCGTAGTGACGAGATGAATCCATTTTGCAAAGAGCGGGATTGATCTTATACCTCCAGCGGGATCGACGAAAGCCTGCGTGATGCGTGCTTGACGCAGCTTGACGGAGAGTTGATGGAGCGAAGCGTCTTGATAACGTGTTCCGCAACTCCCGCCGCGAGTCCGGTCCAAGGTTGCGGAGAGGGAAGCGGCGTCGAGACGGCGTAGTCGTACACGCAAAGTAAATGACACGAGAGATATGAGGAGACCAGCTTTATTAATCAATGATCGGTGTTACAATGATGTGCTCCTCGTTGCTTTATATAGGGACCAGGGGTCGAGGATAAGACTCACTTAACGTAAAGTGTGAAACGGAGGGCTACCCGTGCGTATGCCGCCACCTACCGGGTGACCCGGTTTCCCAACAGTGAGCACCAAATTGAACATTTATGGCAAGTACCAGCATCAATGGTGCATTTACCTCCTCATTTGGAGGTTTAGGCCCTGCTTGGATTGGTGTTTCAGCTCGTTTCTGGCCGGTTTAGAATACGGATTTCCTCTCATCGTTTTAATTTCAGGCTGAAATCAAGAGGCGATCAGTAATTTACACACGTAAGATAAATATGGATGGAAAAACTTACACTCAATCCAAGCAGGGCCTTAAGGCCGATGGTAGACGGTCCCAAACCGCTTACCAAAGAAAGACGGTCGTCGGTCATAGGTTTTCTACATCACGGGTGATGAAAGGCCCTCAATGAGTTTAATCTACATGGATTTGACCGAGAAGCAGCCCGGGGCTTGCAGGTCCCGGTGAACCTTGTCCCTTTCCTCTGAGAGGTGGACGCATGCTTTTTTATATTCCTATGTTTTTATTTTTTCATAAAAGACACTACTAGTTAACCTAGTATCCAATCCAATTTGACACATAAGAAATATTTAAAATCTCATTAGTTACTCTTTTATTTTCAATTACTATTTGTTTTAAAACTCAAACATACGGTGCACGACATTATTTAGTAGCTAATTACTTATTGCAACTAGCAAATGTAGTGAGATTGGCCATCTTACACGAACCGCTGGGGTCACTTATGCTCATTATTGTATTCCAGTGTCGTTGGTGGGAAATTTGGGTGCTATCTCCATAGAATTATACCTTGATTTTCCCCCCTTTTGAGGAGGATACCTTGATTTCTTATCTGAGTGGAAAGATGCCACCTGCTGCGAATTCTTGCACCATGTTCGGCTGTTTCTTTTTACATTCCATCCTTTAGAGTCTGGGAAGGTTTACGGGACCTATTTATTGTTATGTTAACCTATGTTTCAAAAATTATTTTATAAAATGTAACTAAATTTGTATAAATATCAAAACCAGCAGGGAATACTCGGTATCAATTTATTTTAACTAGTCTACAAAATCATCTTATATTTTAAGACGGAGGTAGTATTTACATGGGTATTGTATTTTCAGTAAAGACTTTAGCAGAATGGCTGCAATTCAGTTCATTTTCTTCCTATTATTTTTCTAGTTTTTTATTTTCGTATTTTGGGCTTGAATATCCATAGCACGGTGTTATGCAGTGGGATCCAACTCATCTGATTCTGATGGGTGCTTCGGGAATGGTCATTGCCACCCGGTCACTGTCACGCCTTAGTTAAATCGGAGTGAGTTGCAAAAAACATCGACACTTCAGGCAAGGTTTGCAGGAACCACACATTAACGGAATTGTGCTAGAAAATACTAATTTTTTCATAATTTTTTGCAAAAAACGCTGGTTGCTCGTTTGGACCGTTTTAAGTACGTTTATGACATGAGGGTCCCGCTTTTGCTGACGTGGCGTAACGGTTCGCGGGCGACACCGTTAGACAGACGGTTTTACACCAACACCCTTTTTGGAAAAAGAAAAAGCAACCGGGTCCTTGGCCCTGAAAATAAAAGCAATCAGGACCTTCATCTCCCACCGGTCCGGTGGGATTGCTCCGGTGCACAGCCGGCGCTGCGTCCGCCGCCGCCTGCTCGCGCCCGTCCCTTGCCTGCTCGCGACCGTGCGCTGCTGCTCGCGCCGCCGCTGCTCGCCGCATCCGCCGAGACCGTCTTGCGCAATTTCGCGCTACCGCCGCCGCGCCGCGACCGTCGCGCCGCCGCTCGCGCCCGCCATCGCTCGCGCGTCGCGCCGCTTCGCCGCGGCGATCGCGGCGTCGGGATTGACAGCCTCCCGTGGCTGCCGTGGGTCCCTTCTACGGCGACCCGAGGTGCCAGTCAGCCGGTCCATGCTCAGCTCCACCGGTGGCAGCATGCTGCCAGCTAGAGGGTGAGCTCCTCGCACTCTCGAGCGCGCCGGCGTGCGCGCCAACAACAGCTCCGGCCACGCCTCCCTATGCTGGCCGGGGCAAGAGCAGCAGCAGCTCCACGCCTCCCGGCATCGGCCGGGGCACGAGCAGCAGCAACAGCTCACCACGCCTCCCTGCGCCAACCATGCCCCAACACTGACGCAAGTTGCAGCAGCAGCACCACCAGGCCCGCGCAGCTGCGGCCATGGAAGGAGAGGTGGGAGTGTGACGCGGCGGTGGACGGTGGAGGCACGGCTCCGGCGTGGAGCACGGCGGAGTCGGCTCTTTTCTAAAAAAGGAGGGAGCTTTTGGTAAATATATATCTCTAACAACGTCTAGTGTGAACCGTTACGCCACGTCAGCAAAAGCGGGACCCCATGTCATAAACATACTTAAAAAGATCCAAACGAGTAACTAGTGTTTTTGTAAAAATTATAAAAAAATTAATGCTTTTTGGCATAATTTCGTAAATATGTGGTTCCTGCAAACCTTGCCTGAAGTGTCGATGCTTTTTGTAATTCACTTGTTAAATCGCTCTCGCGTCGCATATGAGCTTTCAGCGAGATCCAGAGGTTAGCCACGAAGGCCATGGAAATTTGGCTTTGGCATTAGGAGAAGGGCAGGTGGCCTGCAGCTCAGGGCAGATCTCTGGCCAAGTTGACTTGTCCTTGCTAGTCAGTCACACGCAAAGTAAGGGCCTCGATCGAATATTTCAGAAGGAATTTACGGACAATTTAGGAGAACAACTTAGAATGGGTTTGAGATTAGTTTGGCCCCATGAGGCAATCAATAAAAAACATTTAGAGAAAAGTCATGCCAAATGATACGGAAGAAAAAGCCAAGGAAGCAGGCCAGCTGCTAATTAAGCTGCTACGTATACATTGCTAAGTCTGGAAATGTTTTGAATAATATACAGTCATACTACAAGCCAGCAAATCCGATGTTTAAAACTCTGTACAGTTCATCCCTGGATTCAATAATACAGATGATGTCGATCAAAGATAGAGTAGGAAATTGATGGTTGGTTGGTGAAGAAGAAGACGATCATGTAGCTAGAGTAGGTGTAGGTCTTACGAGGAGGAGGAGGAGGAGAAGGAGAAGAAGGAGCGCTTGGTGGGCACCCTGCCGACGGCCTTCATGAAGTTGGCGAGGTCCATGACCCGGGCCGTCTTGGTCCCGCGCGCCGCCTCCGCCGACGCCCGCTTCTCCTCCGCCTTCCGCCGCGCCCGCGCCACCTCGTTCTGCGCCTTCTCCGTCGCCTTGGCGCGCTCCTCCTCCAGCTTCCTCTGCAACCCAAACCAACCAGTAGTTAGTTCTTGATCTTACTTGCTCGCATGGAGAGCAAGGATCGAAGGAGAAGGAATCGACCATGGGAATGAATTACTGACCTCGATCTTGCTGAGGTAGGTGGTGGCCGTGTGGATCTGCTGGTTCTCCCACCCGTTGATCACCACCTCCTCCCGCTTAAACTTGTTGTTGATCTTGGCCACCTCCTCCGCCTGCCACGCCGCCACCTTCGCCTCCGCCTCATCCTTCTTCACCTGCCGCACCTCCACCACCTCCTGCGCCGCCGGCGCCGCGCACGAAGACGACGACGGCGGCGGCGCCGGTGGCAGCGGCCGGCCGGTGTCCGCCACGATGGCCAGCGGGTTCGTCTCCGTCTCCGGCACGGGCTCGTGCTCCCCGATCCGCGCCAGCTGCAGGTCGCTGTTCCCGGCGCCGGAGTCCCGGCCGGGGCAAGGGTCGGCCGGCGCGCCCCCCGCGTCCACCATGGCCGTGAACTCGCGGCCCATGCTGGACATGAACTGCTCGTCCGAGTAGGACGACAGCGAGCGCTGGCTGGCCACGTCCCAGGACGGCTGCCGCAGCGGCGCCGGCGCCGGCGACGGGTGGATATCCCGGTAAGTCGTACCGTCGGCGTCGTTGTCTACGTCCACGTCGTCCTCAGCCGGGGCCGACGGCGTCGCCAGCCGCTGCAGCCGCTCGCTGACCGACATGTGGTCGATCGGATCGGAGCTGCTCATCGGAGCACAGCGCCGATGGATAGGATCCTGTGGGGTGGAGTGGCGGACCCGGTTCTTGGAGGTGGAGTTGGTGAGTGTAGCGTAGCCAAGCACAAAAGGCTAGCAGCAGTAGGAGGGATCAGTGGAGGGAGGAAAAAATGGAGGGGCGCGGCTCGTGGACGGCCGAGGGGATAACGAGTTAACGACTATGCCGGCCGGCATACGGGATGACACGTATCACTCAAATTGCGGGCTCTGTCATCGCGTGCGGTGTATGCGTTCTTAATTTTGTGCGCCGCTAATTAATAACGGTATTTCAGAGCATCTTCGACGGCCGCGCAACACGCGCCCTAAAAGTCAGGATACAGCACCGAGTGAGTCAGGTTTTGCGCGTGGTGGTGCGCTGGCTTCAGCGGCCGCCGTAAAATAAAGCACGTCCGAGCCGCTCCAGTAGGCGCGCTATATTTATAAAAATACGTACATAGTTCATAGTCTTCTCTTACAATACATAGTCATAGTACATAGTTCTACGATACAGAAATAAAAACAAAAAAATACTACTACTCGTCATTCTCCGACTCGGACTCTGCCTCGGTGATGTCCTCCTGAGACGTTGGAGCGTAGGCGTCAAGGAACCGCTCGTCGCGGGAGTCTCAGGACGACGCATCTCCTAACGCGATGTTGTATTTAGCGACCGCCTTTCGCGTTAGCTTGTCCTCGCGATAGGCGGCTCGCTCCTTCCTCCTCTCCTCCCTCTCCGCCCTCCTCTCGGCGAAGAACTGTTCCTCGTTGATGATATCTTGCGGGAAGCGTTGCCTCCACAGCGCCATAGCTTCCTCGTCCATTTCGGCCAGGCTGGGACGACTCTCCCGCCTCCGGTTTTTGCGCCGATCCTCGTCGGTGATAAGCCGCGGGAAATGAGCCAACTCCTTTGTCCGCTCCGGCGTCGCCACGTCGGTGAAGTTCATGTCCCAACGGACCGCCGGAGGCGCCGCACCGCAGCGTCGTACGTGCGGGCGCCGTCCTGGGCGGTGCGAAGGTTCCGAGGTCGAGGCGCACGCCGCCGCCCAACCGGATCGAGGCGAAGTAGGTGCCGGACGGACGCAAGCAGACGCCTCGGTAGCGAACCTCCCGGCGGCGGCATGGTGGCGCGGTGGTGTCGTGTCGGCGGCGAGAGAAAAGCGCTAGAGGAGCGCGAGAGAGGCGGCAGCGATGCGCGCGCCAAATCTAAGCGCGAAGCTGCCGCCTTTTCAGCAGCGCTAGATTCCCGCTACCGCTGGAGCGCGCGAAAACGTCCTGCACGCGCTAAAAGCCCAGTTTACCGCGCGTGCCTTTTGGCGCGGCTGTTGGAGATGCTCTCAGACACCATATTGTTGGGGAACGTAGTAATTTCAAAATTTTCCTACGCACACGCAAGATCATGGTGATGGCATAGCAACGAGAGGGGAGAGTGTATGTCCACGCACCCTCGTGAGACCGTGGCGAAGCGTTATAATAACGCGGTTGATGTAGTCGACGTCTTCACGATCCGACCGATCCAAGTACCGAACGCACGGCACCTCCGAGTTCAAAGACACGCTCACTCGATGGCGATCCCGGCTCCGATCCAAAGAAAGCGCCGGATGAGTTCCACAAGACGACGACGGCGTGGTACGATGATGATGCTCCACCGCGCAGGCTTCGCCTAAACTCCGCGACGATATGACCGAGGTGGAATATGGTGGAGGGGCACCGCACACGGCTAAGGAACGATCACGTAGATCAACTTATGTGTCATGGGGTGCCCCCGCCTCGTATATAATGGAGCAAGGGGGGGTGCGGCCGGCCCTAGGAGGCGCGCTGGAGGAGTCCTACTCCCATCGGGAGTAGGACTCCTCCCTTCCTAGTTGGATTAGGTCTTGGGAAGGGGAAGAGGGAGGCGCCGCCCGCTCTCCTGTCCTATTCGGACTAGAGGGGAGGGGCGCGCGCCTGCCCCGGCCG
Organism: Aegilops longissima; assembly: GCA_021605205.1. Lineage (NCBI taxonomy): Eukaryota > Viridiplantae > Streptophyta > Magnoliopsida > Poales > Poaceae > Aegilops > Aegilops longissima. The sequence continues at coordinate 712,048,365 of CM038682.1, forward strand.
CCCTCCTCTTCTCTCTTATGTCCCATCAAGGCCCATTGACCCCGGAGGGTTCCGTAACCCCGGTGTTCGGTAAAATCCGTTTTCATCCGAACCTTCCAAGTCCAAACATAGGCTTCCAATATATCGATCTTTATGTCTTGACCATTTCGAGACTCCTCGTCATGTCCGTGATCACATCCGGACTCGAACAAACTTCGGTACATCAAAACTTATAAACTCATAATAAACCATCATCGTAACGTTAAGCGTGCGGACCCTACGGGTTCGAGAACTATGTAGACATGACCTAGAACTATTCTCGGTCAATAACCAATAGCGGAACCTGGATGCCCATATTGGTTCCTACATATTCTACGAAGATCTTTATCGGTCAACCCGCATAACAACATATGTTGTTCCCTTTGTCATCGGTATGTTACTTGCCCGAGATTCGATCGTCGGTATCCAATACCTAGTTCAATCTCGTTACTGGCAAGTCTCTTTACTCGTTTACGTAATGCATCATTCCGTAACTAACTCATTAGCTACATTGCTTGCAAGGCTTATAGTGATGTGCATTACCGAGAGGGCCCAGAGATACCTCTCCGACAATCGGAGTGACAAAACCTAATCTCGAAATCGCCAACCCAACATGTACCTTTGGAGACACCTGTAGTACTCCTTTATAATCACCCGATTCGTTGTGACGTTTGGTAGCACCAAAGTGTTCCTCCGTAAACGGAGTTGCATAATCTCATAGTTACAGGAACATGTATAAGTCATGAATAAAGCAATAGCAACATACTAAACGATCAAGTGCTAGGCTAACGGAATGGGTCATGTCAATCACATCATTCTCCTAATGATGTGATCCCATTAATCAAATAACAACACATGTCTATGGTTAGGAAACATAACCATCTTTGATTAATGAGCTAGTCAAGTAGAGGCATACTAGTGACTATATGTTTGTCTATGTATTCACACATGTATCATGTTTCCGGTTGATACAATTCTAGCATGAATAATAAACATTTATCATGATATAAGGAAATAAATAATAACTTTATTATTGCCTCTAGGGCATATTTCCTTCAGTCTCCCACTTGCACTAGAGTCAATAATCTAGATTACACAGTAATGATTCTAACACCCATGGAGTCTTGGTGTTGATCATGTTTTGCTCGTGGAAGAGGTTTAGTCAACGGGTCTGCAACATTCAGATCCGTATGTATCTTGCAAAAATCTCTATGTCTCCCACCTGGACTTGGTCTCGGATGGAATTGAAGCGTCTCTTGATATGCTTGGTCCTCTTGCGAAATCTGGATTCCTTTGCCAAGGCAATTGCACCAAGATTGTCACGAAGATCTTCATTGGTCCCGATGCACTAGGTATGACACCTAGATCGAAATGAACTCTTTCATCCAGACTCCTTCATTTGCTGCTTCGAAGCAGCTATGTACTCCGCTTCACATGTAGATCCCGCCACGACGCTTTGTTTAGAACTGCACCAACCGACAGCTCCACCATTTAATAAAAACACGATCCGGTTTGCGATTTAGAATCGTCCGGATCGATGTCAAAGCTTACATCGACGTAACCATTTACGACTAGCTCTTTGTCACCTCCATATCGAGAAACATATCCTTAGTCCTTTTCGGTATTTCAGATGTTCTTGACCGCTGTCCAATGATCCACTCTGGATTACTTTGGTACCTTCCCGCCAAGCTTATTGCTAAGCATACGTCAGTCTGGTACACAGCATTGCATACATGATAGAGCCTATGGCTGAAGCATAGGAACATCTTTCATTTTCTCTCTATCTTCTGCTGTGGTTGGGCATTGAGTCGACTCAATTTCACACCTTGTAACACGTAAAAATCCTTTCTTTGCCTGATCCATTTTGAACTTTTTCAAAACTTTATCAAGGTATGTGCTTTGTGAAAGTCCAATCAAGCGCCTTGATCTATCTCTATAGATCTTGATGCCCAATATGTAAGCAGCTTCACCGAGGTCTTTCATTGAAAAACTTTTATTCAAGTATCCTTTTATGCTATCCAGAATTATATATCATTTCCAATCAATAATATGTCGTCCACATATAATATTAGAAATGCTACTGAGCTCCCACTCACTTTCTTGTAAATACAGGCTTCTCCAAAAGTCTCAGATAAAACCATATGCTTTGATCACACTATCAAAGCGTTTATTCCAACTCCGAGAGGCTTGCACTGCACCATAAATTGATCGCTGGAGCTTGCACACTTTGTTAGCCCTTTTGGATCAACAAAACCTTCTGGTTGCATCATATACAACTCTTCTTCTAGAAATCCATTCAAGAATGCAGTTTTGACATCCATTTGCCAAATTTCATAATCATAAAATGCAGCAATTGCTAACATGATTCGGACAGACTTAAGCATCGCTACGGTGAGAAAGTCTCATCATAGTCAACCCTTGAACTTGTCGAAAACCTTTCGCAACAAGTCGAGCTTTATAGACAGTTATATTACCATCGCCGGTCTTCTTCTTAAAATCCATTTATTCTCAATGGCTTGCCGATCATCGGCAAGTCAACCAAAGTCCATACTTTGTTCTCGTACATGGATCCCATCTCAGATTTCATGGCTTCTAGCCATTTTGCGAATCTGGGCTCACCATCGCTTCCTCATAGTTCGTAGGTTCGCCATTGTCAAGTAACATGACTTCCGAATAGGATTACCGTACCACTGCAGTGCGGATCTTACTCTGGTTGACCTCGAAGTTCAAGAGAAACTTGATCTAAAGTTTCATGATCAATATCATTAGTTTCCTCACTAATTGGTGTAGTTGTCACAGAACCGGTTCTTGTGATGAACTACTTTCCAATAAGGGAGCAGATCTGATTATCTCATCAAGTTCTACTTTCCTCCCACTCACTTCTTTTGAGAGAAACTCTTTTCTAGAAAGGATCCGAATTTAGCAACGAAAATCTTGCCTTCAGATCTGTGATAGAAGGTGTACCCAACAGTCTCCTTTGGGTATCCTATGAAGACACATTTCTCGATTTGGGTTCGAGCTTATCGGTTGAAGTTTCTTCACATAAGCATCGCAGCCCCAAACTTTAAGAAACGACAACTTTGGTTTCTTGCCAAACCACAGTTCATGAGGTGTCGTCTCAACGGATTTTGATGGTGCCCTATTTAACGTGAATGCGGCCGTCTCTAAAGCATAACCCCAAAACGATAGCGGTAAATCAGTAAGAGACATCATAGATCGCACCATATCTAGTAAAGCACGATTCGACGTTCGGACACACCATTTCGTTGTGGTGTTCGGGTGGCGTGAGTTGCTAAAACTATTCCGCATTGTTTCAAATGTAAACCAAACTCGTAACTCAAATATTCTCCTCCACGATCAGATCGTAGAAATTTTATTTTCTTGTTACGATGATTTTCCACTTCACTCTGAAATTCTTTGAACTTTTCAAATGTTTCAGATTTGTGTTTCATTAAGTAGATATACCCATATCTGCTCAAATCATCTGTGAAGGTGAGAAAATAACGATACCTGCCCCGTGCCTCAACATTCATTGGACCACAAACATCAGTATGTATGATTTCCAACAAATCAGTTGCTCGCTCCATAGTTCCGGAGAACGACGTTTTAGTCATCTTGCCCATGAGGCACGGTTCGCAAGTACCAAGTGATTCATAATCAAGTGATTCCAAAAGCCCATCAGTATGGAGTTTCTTCATGCGTTTTACTCCGATATGAACCAAACGGCAGTGCCACAAATAAGTTGCACTATCATTATCAACTCTGTATCTTTTGGTTTCAACACTATGAATATGTGTATTACTACTATCGAGATTCAATAAAAATAGACCACTCTTCAAGGGTGCATGACCATAAAAGATATTATTCATATAAATAGAACAACCATTATTCTCTCGACTTAAATGAATAACCGTCTCGCATCAAACAAGATCCAGATATAATGTTCATGCTTAACGCGGCACCAAATAACAATTATTTAGGTCTAAAACTAATCCCGATGGTAGATGTAGAGGTAGCGTGCCGACCGCGATCACATCGACTTTGGAACCATTTCCCACGCGCATCGTCACCTCGTCCTTAGCCAATCTTCGCTAATCCGTAGTTCTTGTTTGAGTTGCAAATATTAGCAATGAACCAGATCAAATACCTGGTACTACTGCGAGCATTAGTAAGGTACACATCAATAACATGTATATCACATATACCTTTGTTCACTTTGCCATCCTTATTATCCGCCAAATACTTGGGGCAGTTCCGCTTCGATGTCGATCCGCTTGCGGAGAAGCACTCGATCTCGTGCTTAGGTCCGACTTTGGTTTCTTCTCTTGAGCAGCAACTTGTTTATCTGTTCTTCTTGAAGTTCCCTTCTTCTTCCCTTTGCCCTTTTCTTGAAACTGATGGTCTTGTTGACCATCAACACTTGATGCTCCTTTTGATTTCTACCTCCGCGCTTTTAGCATTGCGAAGAGCTCGGGAATAGTCTTGTCCATCCCTTGCATATTATAGTTCATCACGAAGCTCTTGTAGCTTGGTGGCGTGATTGAAGAATTACATCAATTACACTATCATCGTGAAGATTAACTCCCGCTTGAATCAAGTGATTATTATACCCGCACATTTTGAGTATGTGTTCACCGATGTAACTATTCTCCTCCATCTTGCAGCTATAGAACTTATTGGAGACTTCATATCTCTCAATCCGGGCATTTGCTTGAAATATTAACTTCAACTCTGGAACATCTCATATCCTCCATGACGTTCAAAACGTCTTTGAAGGCCAGTTCTAAGCCGTAAAGCATGGCACATCGAACTATCGAGTAGTCATCACTTTGCTGTGCGAGACGTTCTTAACGTCGTCGGTTGCATCGGCGGCAGGCCCGGCACCCAGCGGTGCTTCGGGACGTAATTTTTCTGCGTGCAACAATGAGGATAATCCTCGATTACGGACCCATCCGTGTAATTGCTACCATCATCTTTCAACTTTGCTTTCTCAAGGAACGCATTAAAATTCAACGGAACAACAAAGACGAGCCATCTATCTACAAGTAAACATAGACAAGCAAAATACTATCGGTACTAAGTTCATGATAAATTTAAGTTCAATTAATCATATAACTAAAGAACTCCCACTTAGATAGACATCTCTCTAGTTATCTAAGTGATTACGTGATCCAAATCAACTAAACCATGTCCGATCATCACGTGAGATGGAGTAGTTTCAATGGTGAACATCACTATGTTGATCATATCTACTATATGATTCACGTTCGACCTTCGGTCTCCGTGTTCGAGGCCATATCTGTATATGCTAGGCTCGTCAAGTTTGACCTGAGTATTCGCGTGTGCAACTGTTTTGCACCGTTGTATTTGAACGTAGAGCCTATCACACACCGATCATCACGTGGTGTCTCAAAGACGAAGAACTTTCGCAACGGTGCATACTCAGGGAGAACACTTCTTGATATTTAGTGAGAGATCATCTTATAATGCTATCGTCAATCAAAGCAAAATAAGATGCATAAAGGATAAACATCACATGCAATCAATATAAGTGATATGATATGGCCATCATCATCTTGTGCTTGTGATCTCCATCTCCGAAGCACCGTTGTGATCACCACCGTCACCGCGCCGACACCTTGATCTCCATCGTAGCATCGTTGTCGTTTAGCCAACTATTGCTTCTCGACTATCGCTCTCGCTTAGTGATAAAGTAAAGCAATTACATGGCGTTTGCATTTCATACAATAAGCGACAACCATATGGCTCCTGCCGATTGCCGATAACTCGGTTACAAAACATGATCATCTCATACAATAAAATATAGCATCACGTCTTGACCATATCACATCACAACATGCCCTGCAAAAACAAGTTAGACGTCCTCTACTTTGTTGTTGCAAGTTTTACGTGGCTGCTACGGGCTGAGCAAGAACCGTTCTTACCTACGCATCAAAACCACAACGATAGTTTGTCAAGTTGGTGCTGTTTTAACCTTCGCAAGGACCGGGCGTAGCCACACTCAGTTCAACTAAAGTGAGAGAGACAGACACCCGCCGGTCACCTTTAAGCAACGAGTGCTCGAAGCGGTGAAACCAGTCTCGCGTAAGCGTACGCGTAATGTCGGTCCGGGCCGCTTCATCTCACAATACCGCTGAACCAAAGTATGACATGCTGGTAAGCAGTATGACTTATATCGCCCACAACTCACTTGTGTTCTACTCGTGCATATGACATCAACGCATAAAACCTGGCTCGGATGCCACTGTTGGGGAACGTAGTAATTTCAAAATTTTCCTACGCACACGCAAGATCATGGTGATGGCATAGCAACGAGAGGGGAGAGTGTATGTCCACGTACCCTCGTAGACCGTAAGCGGAAGCGTTATAATAACACGGTTGATGTAGTCGTACGTCTTCACGATCCGACCGATCCAAGTACCGAACGCACGACACCTCCGAGTTCAGCACACGTTCAGCTCGATGACGATCCCCGGGCTCCGATCTAGCAAAGCGTCGGGGATGAGTTCCGTCAGCACGACGGCGTGGTGACGATGATGATGCTCCACCGGCGCAGGGCTTCGCCTAAACTCCGCGACGATATGACCGAGGTGGAATATGGTGGAGGGGGGCACCGCACACGGCTAAGGAACGATCACGTAGATCAACTTGTGTGTCATGGGGTGCCCCCGCCTGTATATAAAGGAGCAAGGGGGGGTGCGGCCGGCCCTAGGGAGGCGCGCCTGGAGGAGTCCTACTCCCACCGGAGTAGGACTCCTCCCTTCCTAGTTGGATTAGGTCTTGGGAAGGGAAGAGGGAGGCGCCGCCACCCTCTCCTTGTCCTATTCGGACTAGAGGGGGGGGCGCGGCCTGCCCTGGCCGCCCTCCTCTTCTCTCTTATGGCCCATCAAGGCCCATTGACCCCCGGGAGGTTCCGTAACCCCGGTGTTCCCAGAAAATCCGTTTTCATTCGGAACCTTTCCGAAGTCCAAACATAGGCTTTCAATATATCGATCTTTATGTCTTGACCATTTCGAGACTCCTCGTCATGTCCGTGATCACATCCGGGACTCCGAACAAACTTCGGTACATCAAAACTTATAAACTCATAATAAACTGTCATCGTAACATTAAGCGTGCGGACCCTACGGGTTCGAGAACTATGTAGACATGACCTAGAACTATTCTCGGTCAATAACCAATAGCGAAACCTGGATGCCCATATTGGTTCCTACATATTCTACGAAGATCTTTATCGGTCAAACCGCATAACAACATATGTTGTTCCCTTTGTCATCGGTATGTTACTTGCCCGAGATTCGATCGTCGGTATCCAATACCTAGTTCAATCTCGTTCTCGGCAAGTCTCTTTACTCGTTTACGTAATGCATCATTCGTAACTAACTCATTAGCTACATTGCTTGCAAGGCTTATAGTGATGTGCATTACCGAGAGGGCCCAGATACCTCTCCGACAATCGGAGTGACAAAACCTAATCTCAAATACGCCAACCCAACATGTACCTTTGGAGACACCTGTAGTACTCCTTTATAATCACCCGATTACGTTGTGACGTTTGGTAGCACCAAAGTGTTCCTCCGTAAACAGGAGTTGCATAATCTCATAGTTACGAGAACATGTATAAGTCATGAAGAAAGCAATAGCAACATACTAAACGATCAAGTGCTAGGCTAACGGAATGGGTCATGTCAATCACATCATTCTCCTAATGATGTGATCCCATTAATCAAATAACAACACATGTCTATGGTTAGGAAACATAACCATCTTTGATTAATGAGCTAGTCAAGTAGAGGCATACTAGTGACTATATGTTTGTCTATGTATTCACACATGTATCATGTTTCCGGTTGATACAATTCTAGCATGAATAATAAACATTTATCTTGATATAAGGAAATAAATAATAACTTTATTATTGCCTCTAGGGCATATTTCCTTCACATATCCCACGTCCAAATCTACACAAACTTATGCAAATGAAATTTAACCAAATGAAACAAAGTCGACGCAAATTTAAACAAACTAGACAATTTCCATTCAAACTTAGATATCCTTTTACATAAAACCGGATGATAAGGTTTTCGATCCGGTTTTCCTCGTACACCTGATCACGGTTTCCCTCTTAAACCGGATTAAGATTTTCAACCTGGCTTCCCTTATAAACTGGCTCATTTTCTTTGAATAGAGATCAATATTCAGTCCTCCACCCGCGACATGTTCAAAGAAAATAAAACCGGATTATATTTTGTCCATGAACGAAAACTAAAAATAAAATCTAAACTATCATATACTTGACGGTGACTTCGTGCACCTGGTCGTGCTGGTCGGCTCCATCGCGGTCGTCGGAGTCGAGCTTTCAGCTGCGGAAGGGTGCGGTGTCGCGACTCGCGAGAGAGTTTTGCGGTCGTCGCGCATCGCTCGCGGATTATCTTCTCCGCTTGCTCTTGCGCCGTGCGTAGTGCGGCTGCAGCCACTATAGACGTGTGCAAGAGGGAGACGAGCGACGGGAGTTGCCGAAGGCGGGGCCAACGGTGGTCTCGCTCAGAGACCCATACTTCGCCATCTCCTTGTCGTGGCGGCGGAGACGACGCCTGCTGGTCTTGGTCATGGTCTTTAACCGGCCGATGATCCAGGTCATTCCGAGCTCCGAGTGCCGGAGTTAAATCCATCAGATCTCGGGTAGGGGGTCCCGAGCTGGTGACCTTAGCTAGATGGTAACAGGATGAACAAGAGAGACGATGTTTACCCAAGTTAGGGCCATCTCGAAGAGATAAAACCCTACGATCTGCTTTTGTTGTATTGACCGTGTTGGATTACAAAGTACATGATGATCTACCTCGAGATTGTATGTGAATTCCTAATTCTCTACGAAACCTCTCGGCTTATATAAGGACGAGTGTATTTAGGGTTACATGTAGGTCGGTTATTTCTAGGGATAAACATGGCGAGGATTTAAATGTGTCTTGGAGTACGCGCTAAGTCATCGAAGGACTCCATCTTGAGTACACCTTGGGGCATGTCAATCTTGGCCCGCTCGTTAATGATCCAAGGGTCCTCAACCCGGCTAACTATGATGAGGCCGGCGTGGTTAGCACCCCCTAGTATAGGGCACCGTCATTGGGTCCACTAGGATTCGCGGCGGTGAGACGTCGGAGTCCGCAAACTCCACACAACACACGATGTTGCGACTGTCCTGCCACCGCCGCTCTACCCGTGAACTCCTTCACTGTCGGTGCTCCAGGAGGATGAACTACAGCTGCTGCTGCCTCCGCGTCCGCCGCCGAGGTAGTGGTGTATGCGCCCGCGCACCTTCACGACGACCGTGTTGGGCAGGCCGCCACCGGCGTGGCTAGGCCGTGGCCTTTACGCGGCATGGAGGCGGCAACTGCCATCCTCCTTGATGTGGCGTGGTGGTGGCGACTGTGGCTCGTCCTTCACGCGACATCCAACTTCGACGCTGCGGTTACATTATGGAGGGTAGGGAGAGGAAGGAGGTTCTGCCTTCACCCGTCGGCGAGGAGGCGACTCCGACTCAGGTTGATGGTGCGAAGAAGCGGCTCTGATGGCGCCTCGGGCCGTGGTCATGGAGGAGCGAGTGCCGGAGCATCAGATCCTTGTGCTCCTCGTATTCGACGCACGTCACCGCATACACCATGTCCTCCAAGAGGACGGGCTGCTGCAGCGATGGATGTTGCTGTTGCGGCTTGTCCTCCTAGTCGCCAGAGAAGATGATGATATCCTCCTTCAGGGAGGAGCCAACCGCCGTGTTGGTAGACATCCCCAAAGGGTGAGGGCGGCAACACGACAATCTGAAGCCGGATCCGAAGCCGCCCGCCAGCACCAAGGCCTAGGACTTTCCCATCGTCCGTGAGTGGAGGAAGAGAGGAGCGGCAGAGGTGCATGGGGATGTGGAGTGGAGAGTGCGTTGTGGGCTTGCACGACGGTGACGGGGTGTTTAAATAGTCATGGCTAGGCGAACATGCGGTCAGCCCGTTTCAATATGGCGCAACGACCGAAGTTGGTTTCTCAGGGCGACGCGTCCACACTGAAGCAGTGTGGCCCATCTGGTCGCGTTGGTCAGCGCTGCTCCCCCGTTTGGGTCACATTGTGTGACATCAATGCCAGTGTGGCGGCTCTAGTCGGCATGAATGTGGCGAGGAAAGCTGTGCGATCATTTGAGTGATATCGTGGGAGAGAATTTTATTGGAAATATGCCCTAGAGCAATTATATTGTATTATTATATTTCCATATTCATAATTGAGAGTTTATAATCTATACTATAACTGCCATGATCCTGAAATATGTGATCCAGTGGAAAACTCTTATGCACATGGGGAATGATAAACGGTAAAATTAGGTTCCTAGATTTGCTTCTAAGACTATCTTAAGTGTTGTTGGTGTCATGTTTTTCGATTTTGGAATATCATTAAGTGTAAGGATAGTCCTAAATAAAGTTGAGAGTATGACGTTAGAAGAACGATCATATTAAATCTACCCAAACTTGTCTGTTATACTTTATATTATATTGTCAGACATCAATTTTTATAACACGGAGTGTTAACGTGTGATTTAGTTCCTTAGACCATCAGAGTATCATAGTCGCTTCTTACCATATGATGAACTTTGGGGTTGCTCAAACGCCATTTATAACTCGGTGATCATAACGACAATTTATAGGTTCATCAGAAAGTTTGATAAGGGACTAGATAGCTCGAGAGTGGAAATTGCTTCTCCGATGATGAAAAGATATTCTTAAGGACCCTCTCGGTGTGATGGCATCCATCATCATTTGACCAGAAACAGGTGCCTATGTCACGGGGATGTCGGAACATGTTAACGAGAAAGAAGAACAAAACCGATAACGATGCCGAAACATGTCAGATATGACAGAATCGTGGGTACTCTAGGCGATGGCGTGCAATGAAGCTCTATCGTTGGCATCCGATATTCCATGTCAGCGGCTGGTCATCGCCACGTACTACGCAGCTACTGTGAAGCATGTCAATGGTATTTACAAAGGCTCATTAGATGCTACTAGCTATACCCGGTGCGGCGGCCGCACCCCGGCAATATGTAATGCTTATAGACGGTGTCTTTGTTATATGCAGTGAATTTTAAATAAAAGTAGAAGTACCATGTGGATTGTCAACTATATACCCTTAAAGAGGGTTTATATTTTATTCATTTGCATTGTACAATAATCAGCTTTCCAAACGGAAAAAGGCATTACATCTTAAAACTTTGTTGCATATAAGAAGTAACACATACTCCCTCTGTTCCTAAATATTTGTCTTTCTAGCCATCTTAAATGGACTATAACATACGGATGTATATAGACATGTTTTAGAGTGTAGATTCATTCATTTTACTCCGTATGTAGTCACTTGTTGAAATCTCTAGAAAGACAAGTATTTGGGAACGGAGGGAGTAGAAGCAAACTGGAAAGGATACATTTATTCTCACCCTATGTAATGCATCTTGCACAAAAGGATGTACGCATTGACAATTTACTAATAAGATTAAACGCCGTAGTCAATATATATTTACAAAGAAAGATGTACACATTGCCATCTCATACCAAGACCGGGCATGTTACAACCATTGCCATCTTATACCATTCTAGTGCGGCCGCCAGCGAGATTGATACTGGTGATGATATCATTTAAAGCTCGTGCAAATTCTTGCACATGACTTGGTTGTGGTTTAGCAATTAATCGGCATATACCATGCTAACCAAATGTAGCACTTAGTTTAGAAAGCAACATAGCATGTAAATATTTCAGTACAGGGTGTTCAATAAAACAAGAATCTGCATGACGACGATCTACTCAAGATAACATGTCAGATTATAATTCAATTATAATTCAATATACCACCACTTAATCACTGAATATGCCAGCTTTACTGTATTATACATGGGCAGCCTTTCTGAAGTCCCTCTGCCATATTTTAGGCAGGATCTCAAGAACATACATTCATTTTGCATGAGGCCTAGGATTATGTAAGGTGGAGGTGTCGGACAGTAGATAGAGGAGCACAGTTGATTCTTCTCATCAATGTTCTGGCATGTGAGCAATTTGAGAAGATACCTAGGTGACCTCTCTACAACGCTAGCCAATGTGACATGGCTAATGGAGAGTGGAGTGAAGGTGAGTAACAACCAAGGCAGAGCTGCAAAACAATTCTGAACTTAGGCTACGACGCTACGTTACAGAAGTGTGAACCAAACACCTTATAAGGATACTTCATTATTACCACCTCTATAATCCATGTGCTTCGTAACAAAAAAAAAATTTGTTCCAGACCTCATGTAGCAGCATAGTAGGATCAGCAGTTAGTGCATAAATGAAAGAAATTACAATCCAAATTAGTAATCGTCCTATTAGTGAAAAATCACTAATTTTCACAATACATTGTTCCTCCTCAAACTATATACTACAATAGTTTTCAGTAGGCTAATTCAGAACTATTTCTCAATGGATGCACATGACATGTTACTTCTTTATCTTGTTGTCTTGAACGAATGGGAGATAGTGAGCTCAAGGGTCAGGCAATTGACACTGAAGAGTAAAGAATACCTACACTGAAACAATATCCATCCTGCCTTTCTATTCCAAAAAAGGGTTAACCATGTGAGAGGTAGAAGTGCATATGAGCATGTCTTCACATATGAACATTGGAAATTAATGGGTAGTGAGGAAGTTAACATTCAAATGCATAATGAATGAACGAAAATCCATCTATCTAAACATCATTTAAAGAACTGAAGTATATGAAATTTTAGGGGGCAATAGACCTCACAGTCACGCTACAAACTTACACTATATAGCCTATCTATTGTCGAGAGTGGCGTTTTGGAGGCCGAGCTCCATGGAGGCCTTTATTTTTGAAAAATTCAAATTCAAACTTCTATGGTTCAAAAAATTCTGAAAAGAAATATGCATGTATGTAAGCATGTAACCCACATGTGTGTAAAAATTCATGATGAAATACCTTGAGTTGTGACCTGTACAAAAAAGACAAATTCATGGCCTGGGAGGATGAATAGTATCGTGTGTTAAACAACCCCAGATTTGTTTTTTTGCACAGCCCTCATTTCAATGTATTCTGAACTGAAAATTTACACACATGTGTGTTATGCCTTCATGTATATCTGTATTTATTTTCAGAATTTTTTGAAATGTAAAAATATGAATTTTGATGAAATTTCAAATTTGAATTTGGAGACCTCACTGGAGGCCAAGCTCCAAATGGGATTTCTGATCTATTGTCTCATCAATCTAATTTGAAAGAAAAATCAAGTGACGTGTTTCTCAATTATACTAAATAAAATGGTCGAACTATGTAGCAGGATGTCCTGATCAACCACAAAAAGAACCTGCTAACTATCGCACCATGCCCTTAATGCTATAAGAAAGTGTAGAACAGAAAAGAGGAACTAAACTGACTTATGAGTTCTTGTCCATAAATGTGGCAGTTAAGAATAAGCATGACAGAGACGTGTTACCATACATAGAGCAAAGAAACAAAATTAAGTCGGATCAATTATTTGGTTCATGTTCATTGCCTCCTTAGTGCAGACATGATGAACCAATACTCATGGTTACGGACAAGTATAATATCCCACATTATCCTATTTGAGGTTAAAAAATTATCTCAAATAATTAGTCGCTCTGCATTCTGCTGCTACACACATCAACTATTCAGGTCCTACCTTCAATTTTTCTATAAAATTGTTTCCGATTCACCAAACCAATTCTTATCTCTTTCTGAAAGAATAAATAAAAAGAATAAGAAAAAATACTGAAATTCTTAATTTTTCAAAAATTTATCTCATTATTTATAGTCTGATTTAAAATAAGAAAGAATTTCCAATAAGCAGTAGTTTTTCATTTTTCTTTATAGTTTAATAAAGAATTATTAGATTTTTATAACAAAAAGACAAAATCAAAATTTAGTAATTAGTAATCGTTCTTGAATTCGAAGATTTTTCTTTGTTTATTTTACTTTCAGACGAATTCCTAATTGTTTGAATTGTGTAATCTCCCATTATGGAGATTGGTAACCGACTTAAAGCAATTTGATTGTAATTCAATTCATGACGATCATAGGTAGAAAGTTCATATTCTTCAGTCATTGATAAACAGCTTGTTGGACAGTACTCAACACAGGCATATCATAGAAACTCTGGAAATTTGAACAAATTGCTTCTGACCCATCCAGTAATGGGTGTGGCTCCCTATGCAGTTTACTGCAATACTTCAATAACATCTGATTTTCAAGTCTGCTCAACATATGGGACATCTGATTGTTTTGGAGTACAGGGTACTGGACAAAACAAAGGGAAAACCAGAAGATGTCCGTCCGTTAAAAAAACTCATAATTTTCTGAATATTTTGATATTTTCTGGATTTAACTGTTCATGGCAGGAACATATGGTCTCGGTCCAGACCGGAACTTTGTGAGCTAATAAGTTACTTTACTTCCTGAACTTAAATACAGTCTACATAATGTACCCAATGTACAAAGCTTATATTTCATCAAACCAAAAACCTTGAAAGAATGATACACATGCATCTAGTTGTCCCTAACGAATTTAAAGTAGATACGTGTATTGCAATGTGCATTGGTACTTCAAAACAATCATCTTGCATCTATTTTTTACCTGAGAGCTTCTCACAAAGGCAACCAACATCCATTACTAAAACATTATTTACGCATCTTCTATCGTATTAGCAGTCACCCAAGATCTCATACACTGGAAGAGAAAATCAAGGGATAAATTAGGGGCAAGGTTGAAATATCAGCACCAAATGATCACTGACAGCATGTCACTAACTGTAAAAAGAGCATTGAGAAAAGAAGTGCTAGCTACTCACTAAAGAACTGTAGTTCCATAAACCTGAATAATGGATGATTGAAGAGAACCGCAGTTGTACTAAAGGATTGAGAATTTTTTGGCGACAAATGAAACTCCCTCTAGCGAAATAGAAACCATCTCCACAATGGAAGGGGGGCATCCTCCACAGCTTCATGGTCGCATGGGAACGGCAGGACGCGTCCTGCACATGTGCCAGAGCTGCTAGGCGAGGCTGCCGGAGCAGGGCTGTCCCGCAGCCTGGGACACAACGCCAACCCTGGGGTTGCCGCAGGTGGCCGGAGGTTGTGAAGGCGTTGGACCTGCGAGACAACATCGAGATGCTCGCGAGAGGGGATGATTCACAAAGATTTGCAGAATTTGTATGTAACTAAAAATATACAATCAGACCATAGGTGAAGACTTACGCTGGTGGTTCCTGGAAAAGCAGCAGCAAGCTCGAGCGGTCAGGCGGGCCACATCTCCGTATTCTCGAGGCCTCCTCGTCCTTAAAGTCGGCACCAACCCCGTGGGCGCTCGCCATAGTTCCCATCGACAGTAACCAGGGTGGCCTGCACACGAGCGGTTGTCGAACATCAAGCGCCGTTTTGGAGGTCTCGGCGGCCAAACTCACTCCACGCTGGTCCGGTATCTAGACTTGGCTCGGTTGAGGCAATTGACCGAACACCTTACAGGTGAGCGTCGGTGTAGAGTAGACGACGAACCTAGTTAGTGAGGTCGTTGGAGGAGGCCGTACGGGAACGGGGAGGGCGCTGGAAGAGGTCGGAGGTGAGAGGCGACGTTGGGGCATCGCGAAGCCGAGGAGCGGGACGAAAACCGGATCAGGCCATAGGTGGAGGCGGTGCGGGAAGCACGCAAGCCGCCGGTGGTGGTGGTGGTGGTGGGGGTGGGGGGGGGGGGGGGGGGGGGTATGCGTGGGGTGCAGGGGACGCCGGGGGTACTGATGGTGGATGCCGAGAACGTGGTATGACGACGGATTGCGACGGCGGTGGAGCAGCGGTTGAGTGTTCTGCGGCGGTGGCAGTGGGAAGCGAAGCAGACGTGCAGCCTTTATATAGGTACTAGGTGCTGGGGCCCGTCAATGGCGGGCCTCCTGAGAGCGTTCTAATGCCGCACTTGCCTTTTTGAAGCACCTTATTGGGCCCTCCATACAACCATTTTCACACACACGGAGAAACATTTATTATCTAGTAACACTGAACTAATTGTTGTTAGTCTCAAGTTTTCTTGACAAGTAAATAGAGCAACCATTAGTTAGCAAAGCACCACAATGCTTTTGCATAAATGATCCTCAGACACGAGAACCAAGCAGTACAATTAATCCTATTGTCCAAGGGATTTTCCAAGTATTATTTTTCTTTGCGAGGGTTTGCAAACCAATGTTGTGGACACTAAAGGATGCAATATTGCGCCATCTAAGCAGCAACATGTGCATTAGCTAAACACAAATCTATCTCTAGAAGACACTAACATGGCCCTGAAAGATCAACATGTAAAATTCTAAAAACCGAATGATGTTTAAGGAGAACTCACAAAATGTGAATGAATAGATTGTTGAATAGATTGTTACATGGATAATATATATTCTGACATCCAGTTAGTGCAAGTTCTACAGCAAAAATATCCATTATAGGAGGTGGACACTCTTGGAAGTGCCAGCTTTTGTAAATACTAATATAGTGCTTCATGCAAATAGGTTCGAGCGGCATGAACATTTCTGTACCATCTTCCAACATAGCCACATTGATGTTGATGGCAGCTGTACCTGGACGTGAAAGCCCACAACAAAATTTAAGCACATAAAGCGCACAGTTGGCATACATTCAGGAAGATATACCTTTGGGAATACAAGCCAAAAAAATAGATAACAGAAATGACAAAGTGGATGATGTGTGAATGATGATTATCCAACAAACAGGTAGGTTGTAGAACAATGATGCTACTAAAGGAACAACCATAGACTAATTATTCTAAGCAAAGAATGAGGCTGATCCATTCGTCCCAATGTGTACAATATTAGTAAGCAAATATGAAGAGCAAATATCTAATGATGCACATGAAAGGGCATGATGTAGCCAATATATATAAGGCAAGGCATATCTAACCTCGGAAGCACCTCAATCAGGACAATAATATAATAGAAGCTATAACTGTAGCTATCCATCGCATATTGTTTGCTTCGGAAGAATTGATAAAATAAGCTGCAAATGTATATCCTTTACGAGGGAATCATACAAAAAATTCAAGATCCTACAAGGTGCCATTTGTTCATCCTACCAAGAACAACAACATCAAGTTAATATAACATCCTTTTCTTTGAGAAGCAAACAAGAAATAACTACAACTTATTCCATTGGAATGTTGTAATCCTCTCCACTGGCATGTCACTTCTTTTTTTTTGAGAAAACCGCAGGCTAGTTTCAGCGTGCTAGTGTGCAGTATGTACTACAGCAGCCTACTACTATCAGGGTATCATGCATCCATCGACCCACAAAAGGACTAACGCGGGAATAGAGATTGAATGTGGATGAAGTGATCACCTTGAAGATGCGAGGCTCGAGGTGCTAGGAGCAGATCCATCACACGTGCGCCCCTCTCCTCCTACGGATTCATTGGGATGGAGACTCGAGAGAAGGAGCAACAACGGTCGCCCCCCTCTCCCTCAGCTGAAAAACCCGAACCAGCAGCTAGAACATGGGTCGTTCCCCTCTTCCTCGGAGGGCGGGGGAGGCCATGCCGTCACAGATCGATAGCAAGAACGCAGGTCGTCACAGGCTGTAAGCGCCTCCCCTGACCACCGCGTCAACATGGTTGAGAAGAGATGGATCTGGATGATGGTCTCTAGTGGCGAGCGAAATAGAAGTTGCACATGACCATAGTAGCTGCGTCGGCAATGGTCTTCACAATGAAATATAATCAGCGCCTATTGTTTTTCCTGGAGCAATGAAGCACAAACATGCACAATTTCTCAAACAAGGATAGATGAAGTATGTGAATCAGATGCAATATTAAGAGAACAAAAAATAGCACTCTCATCAAAGGATTCACTTACAATCGAAAGCAGAAGCAGCAACATGATTTTTCTTGTCTTCATCGGATCTGGACCAGACACCTGCACCATAAATATACTCAGAAAATGATGGCATAAGAAGATTACCTAGCAATAGAAAAGAAAGGTAAATGTAGATGATTGTATCCTTATTGTTACCATGCATTTAACAGGAATTTACGAACTATCATTTAAAAAACACATAATGAGTTCCCAGAGAGCAACTTCCAACCATAGTTTTTGATACGAGCATGCATTGTCAACTTACACATTTATGCACATACAAATTATATGTTTGAGAATCCAAAGTATTGATTTTGGTCTCCATTGTAGTGTCGGAACCCTTAGCACAATGTGACATTTGTACATCTGAAGAATTACACTCCATAATCTCCTGCAATGACAAAAACTGAATTATTAGAAACATCAGCTCACAGTTTGGCCATGCAAGGTTTGATTTTATTCATCCAATGAACCAGTAGAGCCGAGTCAAGCAAGATACTTCCACATGCAAACTTGGACATGCACTGGAAAATTCATGCATCAAGTACCCATCAAGAAATAGTCATCATTATATTCTAACAGTATACAGTCTTATTCCAAGATAGATGGTGCTAAAACCTACAACTTAGCTATTTTACGATGTGCACAAGTACAACTTTAGAACGTGGACGCACTGACAGTTCCACCGCTTCGTCTCTGGTCCTCAGCGTCCAGCACCCTCGCTTGAAGGAGACGCAGGGCGAGACCAAGATGGGCAACGGTAGCGGCGGCTCGCCAAAGCAGGACCAGAGCATGACAGGAGCCACCGTCTACGTCGGCTCATGGCTCATCCACAAATTGCTCCGGTGAGGCCGTTGTGTCCACGGCACGGTGAGGGACCCTGGTATAGATATGTGCCACCTATTAGTTCTTTGCAGACTGATGATGAAAATCAATCAATGGTGGAAATATGCAACACCTGATTACGACATCATAAGAGAAATCAACTTTGAGTTCTAATGAACATTTATCAGAATCCTTAAGTAGGACAACATACATACTATACACTTTTTTTGTGTGTGAGAGAACATAGAAGAGTCCAACAAGCAACTACTATAAGAAACTCTTGGCTTTTGATAAATTAAAAAGGAAACTGCAAAAAGTAATATAGGTATGATGTCGAGATTATTCAGGTTAACAAGCAGTGGCTGGGCGCCATCTAGACTCACCTACCTCCAGTCTAGCGCATCTCTAAACCTTGATCAAGATCAATAACATTATTGTGAATTTCATATTACAACTGGAGGAAGAAAATCGGGTAGAAAACAGAGAGGTCTATCAACCAAGAGTTCAAGACAAGCCCCCAATCCAATCTACCACAATGTTTGCTCACTGTAAATCTGTAATAGCTTGTAGCACTACACAAACAGCAGGAGCACGGGAAACATTTGGCAAATTATATACTGTTGACTATAAATGTTCTGGACTTTCTTACAAACATTTACATTTTACTGGACTAAACAAGCCATAGAATAAGTATCCAGCATGCAACTTTCTTCCAAATTTTGAAAATTCCGTTCTGTGGTATTAATTTCTTACAAAATCTGAAACAGTAACAATGTACAAGACCCAGTACTCTATATATCATAGTAACTCTGAAAGGCAAATGACTCAAAAATGATACCAATTACCCAGAAAACAGGGATCTACACTAATTTGTTTGTCGAGCTTACCTTTCATTAGCATGGGGTACATAATGCAAATAACAAACGGAGAGCCAAATAAAGAGCATTTGAATCAGCGCCGAACAGTAGATCAAATGGATTTGGTAACAAGAATCGCACACTTAAACTCTTCCCATCAATAAGAGTGAGGATCTAAAAGAAACAATAAAAGAAAACAACAGTTAGACAAGAACGGAGCTTATGGCAGTTCCTTCACTGGTACGAGCGTCGTGTGGAGCTACTGTACATCCAAATGTCCTTTCTAGTTTCTACAGATTCGAATTTTAGCAAACATGTTGAGTAACTTATAGCACTGCTATCTAGGCATAGTATAATCACTATCAGACAAGTGAAACATCACAGACTGTTACCTGAAATGACAAGCATTGGCCTACTTACTCATCTGGTACTTCACACACCCAACTGCTCGCCCAGCGGCCGTCCACCACTTCATGCCGTGCTCACGAGCTCACTCTGCCAGCTTCTGCCACTTCAAACTCTGGTGAGGAATACAGATAAGTAGCAGGCAGTGCCGCCGCCGTGACTGTGCCGAGCTCTGCGGAACACGTTGTCGTCTGACGTGTCACCATTGCTAGACCCGCGCCAGGCTGGCTTTGAAGGCACCCGACTGCTGGATCCACTTGGGCGCAACTCTGACAACAGTGCTCAGGTCTCATTCTAGGAGAGGTGGAGGGGGAGCTCGACTTCATCCAAGCAGGCAATGAGCTCCCAGTCCATGTCGGTATCGGATCCGAATTCGGCGGACTTCGATCCGGAGCTCGACATGGCCGAAGATGGCCAAACAAGGGAGAAGTGGAGATTAGCGGGACTGCGGAGTGGACAGATCATGAGTGAAGTGGATAGAAGGAGAGTGAGCTTGGGTTTGGGGTCTAGGTTGGGATAGAGTTTTGTGGTGTCTAGCATGAGCAAGACTGGACGTGGAGGATCAGACGACTTCTATGAACTCGATTTGAGGGTGCAAGATAGGGCCATTCTACTCAACGGGCTTCAACATGCTCAAGCCTGCCCTAAAAAATCACCAATTTTTTGTACTACCAAGCGCACTAGTTAGGCCTAACCCAGAAAATAGCATTCACGTTTTTCTTAGTCTACTTCCGACCCATCTTATTGCATCACGCTGCACTACCTCTATTCTAGGGGCATTCCCTAAACGGCGCCCATTACAGGCATCGGCGCAAACGGGATTGTTTTTTCTGTTACTAAATTCCAAAAAAAGTGCGATGGGACGATTCGAACTCAAAACCTCTTCACTAAGAAAGACAGTAACCAATAGGAGCACTCCATCACTTGTGACCACACACTGCGTTTTTGCCCTCTTATTTGTTTTTAGTTCGCGGAAGCTGTTTTTTTTTTGTTTTTCAATTTCTTGAACGGCTTTTGTTTTGTTTTCTTTTTCTTTCTTTACATTTTCTTTTTCAAAAAAACTACTTTTCTCAAAATTGATGAACTGTTCCCATTTCTTCAGTGAACTTTTTTCGAAATTTATGAACTTTTTTCAATTTTTATGAACATTTTTAGATTTTGTGAACTTTTTTAAAAATCGATGAACTTTGTTTGAGAAATAGATGGACTTTTTTCAGATTTTGTGAACTTTTTTGAAAATCAATGAATTTCTTTTTAAAACTGATCTTTTTTATTTCTGTGAACTTTTTTGAAAATCGATGAACTTTTTTAGATTTTGTGCATATTTTGAACATCGATGATTTTTTTTTTCAATTTTCATGATTTTTTTGAATTCCTGAACTGTTTTGAATACATTTTTTTTCTAATTCGTGATTCTTCTTAAAATCTGTGGACTTTCAAATTCTGTTCACATTTTTTTCAAAAGAAATCTTGTTTTTCTGTAATTTTTTCAAATAATCCAAATATCTACATGGCAATGTATGTTCAATAAATAGCGTGGCTGCAGTTTTTTTGTTCCTATAATCTGCCGCGCTGCAATATTTCACAAGTGCCCAGTAGCTCTAGTGGTTAGCCAACCACGTACTTGATGTAAGGGGCGTGAGTTGGATTCCACTCAATAATTATATTTGTGGTGGTGGTGGTGGTGGGGGGTGGTCTTTTCGCGCTATAAATAAATTGCGCTGCTGCGTCTTCGCCAGCCGGCCCACCAAGGTGCTGTAGTGAGCGCTCGTTGCGTCAACTGCTTCATAAGGCGCCCTATAGGAGATTCCCATTCCGGGCCATCTATCTAACGAAACAAGAATTCCTAAAAAAAATCTAATAAAACAAGATGCCACTCTATCTTCATCCAGAATTCCCGATCCATGTGTATCTGCATTCAGCCGTGTCTCTAATTTCTTGGTGTTCTCAAATCTCAGTCTGGCGATGGAATCTGTTTTTGTACAACTGCTGTTTAGAGCTTTGGAGGAGATTAGCTGGTCTCCCAGATGCAAGGATTTGGATAAAAATAGCATGGATTGATTGAAAATTTTCATCGGTTCATAATACCGAAAAAGTCTTTCACCCCGCTTTATAAATAATGCAAACCGCCAGAGAGCGCACAAACATGGACTAGTTCACACACACATACCCAAGTCACACAAGAGGAAGTACAGAAGGTTGTGCTGAGGGCACAGCTCAACAAGCCCAAATAAAAAGAAAAAAAGGAAAAAAGAGGGCGCCGGAGCGCACAGCAGGCGTCTAGTCTGGCTCCGGGGGTGGCGGAGGGGGCGGCGGCGACAGACGGACGGCCATCGAGCGAAGGTCGGCGATGAAGGCGGAGATGGTGCCCGGTCCTGAGGGCGGCTAAGCGACCGCCAAAGCTGTAAGTAACCAGACAATTTGAAAAGAGCGTTAGTAGCCCGTCGAAGAGGAGTGCGCTGTATCACAAGCTTGTTGTGGATCGTCCAGAGAATCCACGCGATCGCCCCAATCTCAAGCCACCTAATGTGGCGAGAGGGCAAGGGGGAGTTCTGGAGTTCGGCAAATAGGTCGGGGAAGTTAGTATGGCACCAATTCCCACCAACCACCTCCCTAAAGTAGCTCCAAACAAATTGAGCGGACACACACAGGCAGAAGATGTGATTCGAGTCTTCGGGGACACCGCAAAGTGGGCATAGGCCAGAACCCGGGTCATTGCGCTCGCGGACCTCGACCCCAGACGGGGTCCGTCCGCGAATCCACTACCACATGAAGATCTGAATTTTCAGTGGAAGGCGGATGGACCACACCGCCGTAAGGGGGGAGGCGCGGTGGAGGGGGCGATGGCCTAGTACAGGGACTTGGTGGAGAATTGGCCCGACGGCTCAAGGCGCCACCTCACCTGATCTGGGCCAGCGTCCACAATCGACTCGTGGAGAGCGACGAAATCAAGCAACTCACGCCAAGCGGCGGTATCCGGAGTCCCAAATGGCCTACGAAATGCGAGGCATCCTAAGTCAATAAGGGCCCTCTCAACCGAGATCAGGGGGTCGACAGCGATGGAGAAGAGGTCGGGGAAGCGCGCCGCGAAGGGGGTGTCGCCGGCCCACCAGTCAAACCAGAACAATGTAGCAGCCCCATATCCAACCGAGATGGAGGTCCCAATGCGGAGGACTGGGAGAAGTTGGACAACCGATTGCCAGAACTGGGAGCCGCCAGTGCACTGACAGAAGGCTAGGGGTTGCCCACGCAGGTACTTGTTCCGGATGATGTCTAACCAGAGGCCACCGTGACCTTGCGAGATGCGCCGGAGCCAGCGGGATAGGAGAGCAATATTCATGCGTTTAGAGCACATGATACCGAGGCCACCTTGTTCCCGAGGCTTGCAAATGTGAGGCCAGCTGACCATAAGGTATTTCTGTTTATTGTTGTCGCCTGCCCAATAGAAGCGGGACTGGACCTTCGCGATCTCATGATGTAGAGTCTCGTGAAGGCTATACAAGCTCATGAGGAACAAGATCCCCAGCCGGCCCACCAAGGTTCTGTAGTGAGCGCTCGTTGCGTCAACTGCTGCATAAGGCGCCCTATAGGAGATTCCCATTCCGGGCCATCTATCTAACAAAACAAGAATCCCTAAAAAAATCTAATAAAACAAGATCCCCTAAAAAAAATCTAATAAAATAAGATGCCACTCTATCTTCATCCAGAATTCCCGATCCATGTGTATGTGCATTCAGCCGTGTCTCTAATTTCTTAGTGTTCTCAAATCTCAGTCTGGCTATGGAATCTGTTTTTGTACAACTGCTGTTTAGAGCTTTGGAGGGATTAGCTGGTCTCCTAGATGCAGGGATTTGGATAAAAATAGCATGGATTGATTGAGAATTTTCATCAGTTCATAATACCGAAAAATGCTTTCGCCCCGCTTTATAAATAAAGCAAACCGCCAGAGAGCGCACAAACATAGACTAGTTCACACACACACCCAAGTCACACAAGAGGAAGTAGAGAAGGTTGTGCTGAGGGCACAGCTCAACAAGCCCAACTAAAAAGAAAAAAAGGAAAAAAGAGGGCACCGCAGCGCACAGCAGACGTCTAGTCTGGCTCCGGGGGTGGCGGAGGGGGCGGCGGCGACAGATGGACGGCCATCGAGTGAAGGTCGGCGATGAAGGCGGAGATGGTTTCCCGGTCCTGATGGCGGCTAAGCGACCGTCAAAGCTGTAAGTAACCAGACAATTTGAAAAGAGCGTCAGTAGCCCGTCGAAGAGGAGTGCGCTGTATCACAAGCTTGTTGCGTATCGTCCAGAGAGTCCACGCGATCGCCCCAATCTCAAGCCACCTAATTTGGCGAGAGGGCAAGGGGGAGTTCTGGAGTTCGACAAATAGGTCGGGGAAGTTAGTATGGCACCAATTCCCACCCACCACCTCCCTAAAGTAGCTCCAAACAAATTGAGCGGACACACACAGGCAGAAGATGTGATTCGAGTCTTTGGGGACACCGCAAAGTGGGCATAGCCAGAACCCGGGCCATTGCGCTTGCGGACCTCGACCCCAGACGGGGTTCGTCCGTGAATCCACTACCACATGAAGATCCGAATTTTCAGTGGAAGGCGTATTGACCACACCGCCGTAAGGGGAGGCCTGATGGAGGCGATGGCACTGCACGAGGACTTGGTGGAGGTGGCACGATGACTCAAGGTGCCACCTCACCTGATCCGGGCCAGCGTCCACAATCGGCTCGTGGAGAGCGACGAAATCAAGCAACTCACGCCAAGCGGCGGTATCCGGAGGCCCAAATGGCCTATGGAATGCGAGTCACCCTAAGTCAATAAGGGCCCTCTCAACCGAGATCAGGGGGTCGACAGCGATGGAGAAGGGGTCAGGGAAGCGCGCCGCGAAGGGGGTGTCGCCGGCCCACCGGTCAAACCAGAACAATGTAGTAGCCCCATATCCAACTGAGATGGAGGTTCCAATGCGGAGGACTGGGAGAAGTTGGACAACCGATTGCCAGAACTGGGAGCCGCCAGTGCGCTGACAGAAGGCTAGGGGTTGCCCACGCAGGTACTTGTTCCGGATGATGTCTAACCAGAGGCCACCGTGACCTTGCGAGATGCGCCAGAGCCAGCGGGATAGGAGAGCAATATTCATGCGTTTAGAGCACATGATACCGAGGCCACCTTGTTCCCGAGGCTTGCAAATGTCAGGCCAGCTGACCATATGGTATTTCCATTTATTGTTGTCGCCTTCCCAATAGAAGCGGGACTGGACCTTGGCGATCTCATGGTGCAGAGTCTCGTGAAGGCTGTACAAGCTCATGAGGAACAAGAGGAGGCTGGAGAGGGAGGAGTTGATGAGGATCGTCCGGGCTGCCTTAGACAACCACCTACCCTGTCATGGCTCAATGCGTGTTTGTAACTTGGCAACAGTCGGACGCAGGTCAGCGACTATAAGCCGAGCGTCGCTAATGGGTGTTCCCAAGTAGGTTGTGGGGAAGGAGCCCAAGCAGTAGTTGAGCCGGTTGGCAATTTTCAGGGACTCCGCAGGAGAGTAGCCCATCACCATCACATCACTCTTGTTGAAGTTGATCTTGAGGCCAGACATTTATTGGAAGCAGAGGAGGAGGAACTTAAGGTTAGAGATGTCCGCATCCGAGCCTTCGACCATGATGATGGTGTCGTCAGCATACTGGAGGAGGGAGATCCCGGAGCCGCCAGCCAGGTGGGCGGTGATCCCACGAATATGCCCTGCAGCCTTAGACTTATCCAAGATGGCGGCAAGCGCGTCCACCACCATATTGAACAAGAATGGAGAGAAGGGGTCGCCTTGTCTAACCCCACATAAGGTGGGGAAGTAAGGGCCGATGTCACCATTGATGTTCACAGCAGTGCGACCGCAGGAAACCATCTGCATCACTCTGGAGATCCATCGGTCGTCAAAGCCTTTCCGGGGCAGAACTTCTCGAAGGAAGGGCCAACTAACAGTGTCGTACGCCTTATGAAAATCGATCTTCAGGAACACCGCCTTGAGGTTCTTAGACCGAACCTCATGGAGGACTTCGTGAAGAACTAGCAACCCATCCAGGATATACCGCCCTTGAATGAAGGCAAACTGGTTGGGGCGGGTAATGTGGTCAGCAAGAAGGGTCACCCTATTGCCGTACCCTTTCGCCAGAATCCGGAAAATCACGTTGATGACCGTGATCAGGCGAAACTGGCGGATGTCGGAAGCCCCCGGCACCTTGGGGATGAGCGAGATGATCCCAAAGTTGAGGCGTTCGAGGTCGATGGACCCAACGAAGAACTCGTCGAAGATGGCCATGATCTCAGGTTTAATCACGTTCCAGAAGGTCTAGAAGAATTTAACCGGGAGGCCATCTAGCCCCGACGCCGAGGTAGGGTTCATGCATCTAATGGTAGCGCCTCGGAGAAGGGGGGCGTAAGGACCGCGTTCTCCGCGTCGAAAACCAGCTGGAGGCCGGTCTAGAAATCATGAGCCAGAGAGAGGCCGCTCCGAGGAGCAGCAGAGAACAGGGGCATATAGAACCCATCGACATGGGCCTGGATGTCACGGGGGGACTGCAAGAGAGTCGGGCCATCCCAGAGGAGGGGGATGGTGTTGCGTCTACGACGATCGCAATGGCCTGAAAGTAGGCCGTGTCCGCGTCGCCCTTCAACACCCATTTCTAGGCGCCACGAAGGCGCCAATATGCCTCATCATCGGAGTAGATGACGGGGAGTTGGTCTTCCAAGTCGTACCGGGATAGCCACTCGTCAGGAGAGAGGCCGGTCGCGTCGGCACGCAGATCCAGGGCCTGGATGGCAGTCAATAGGGCCTTCTTGCATCTGCGGAGGTCACGCCCCAGGCAGGAACCCCATCCCTTCATGAACTGTCGGCCACGCTTGGCACAGAATTGCCACGAGTCGATGGCCGATGGGGGGATGGGGGTGAGCCCGAGCCTCCACCCAGCGAGCAGCGACCGCCTCCAGGAACCCAGTTTGGGACAGCCAGAATGTCTCAAACCGGAACCGGGGATCGGCGGCGCTCATCGGCGGAGGATAGGAGGAGGGGCACGTGGTTGGAGCCAATCCGGGTGATGGCCCGGAGGGAAGCTAGGGAGCAGCGAAGGTCCCGTTCCGGGGAGCCTAGGACCCTGTCCAGGACGGACTGGGTCGGTGAGGCCTGGCAATTGGTCTAGGTAAATCTGGCACCAATCCTATCTATCTCCCGGAGACCAAGGTCAGCAATGCAGTCATCAAACATTTGCATCCGCACAAAGTTGACATTCCAATTGCTCTTGTCCTCCGCGTACCGGAGGAGGTTTAAATCACCTCCAACCACCACCGGAAGGTTGGCCGTTGTAACCTTCCGGTGGAGCTCCTCGATGAAGGAGGCCGCCTACTGTGGTCAGCCGGGCTGTAGACGATGATGACCTCCCACTTGAAGTTAAGCGCCCGCTCGAAGAGTTCCATGCTAACAAAGAACTGGCCCCATTCCATGCTACCCACCTCGAAGGTGGCATCCTTCACACCTAAAAGGATGCCACCCGAATGGCCAGTGCTCCCACTAGAAGGGAGCTAGTGCCAAGCGAAGAGGTGGGAGCTCAGACGATTGAGCTCTGGAAGAGAGAATTCCGTGCGCATGGTTTCTTGGACGGCGACAATGTCAATGTGTTCATCACGAATGTACTCAATGATTTGGCGGCGGCGGCCATCGTGGCCGAAGCCGCAAATGTTCCAGAAGAGGGCACGCATTAAGGAGCCATTGGGGGGCTGCTTGACCCCAAGACACGAGACACGCTTTGAGCACGGAGAGCGGCGGTACGAGAGCACGTGCGACCACGGAGTTCGGCAGCAGCAAGCGGAAGAAGGCCACACGTCGAGGCTGTGTCGGGGTGGCGTCCTCCATAGAGGGCGGAGGGCAGGAGGCATGAGCATAGCCACGCGGGCTTCCGCAAGTCTACCGTCAAGTATCTCGCGGGCCCGAATGGCCTCATTCTGGACTAAGGGGGGAGCAACCTCCCCCCTGAAGATGATCGCGGAGTCCGTAGAAACCTTCGCGAGGTGACCAAGAGGAACTGACTCGAGCGCAGAAAAGGAGCAAGTAGCAGCAGAGGAGGGGACGACAGGGGTACCTGGCTCCAGATTCCGGGCAGCGGCCTGGAGCTCCGCCCGTGCGGGGATGGGTAGAGTGGGGCTACCATCCAGGCGGGCAGCGTCGAGCCGAGCACTCCGGCGGGAGGCCGTCACCGGGGAGGAGGTCGACCGGCCACGTCGAGAGTAGGCAGCAGGGGGAGTAGCCACGGAGTGGTCACCATGATTCCCGCCCACATCCAGGGCTGATAGGGAGGTTGGTTGTGGCTCCAGAGCGGAGCACCCCAGGAGAAGCGGAGCAGGTGGGGCAGAGGGTAGAGAGGCGACCGCGGCAGGGGCGCAGGTGGCGGAGGAGCGGCCGTCTCGGGCGAGGTCGGGCACACCACCTAGTCGGGATGCACGATTGGGGGGGGGGGAGGCCACGGGCATGGCCACCACCGGAGCCAGGCCGGAGACGGATCCACCACGGCCACGGGTCCCGCGTAGGGAGGGAGGAGCGGGGGCACCGGGAAAATCGGCAGGGGAGTCGGGGATGCCGACACGGAGGCAGCGAGAGCCGGCGGAGAGGCGACCGGGGAGCGCGGGGAGGAGGCGGGAAAGACCAGCAGGCCGACACTAGACGTGTCGCTCTCGCCGGAGGGACCTACCGGAGAATCCACCGGCGCCCCAGGAGCCGAGGAGCCGAGCCCGACCTGCCGGCCCCCTGTCCCGCGGAAGGCGCGCGAGGGTCGGGAGAGGGGGACCGGGAGCGGCTGTTGTCCGAGGCCTCCTCATCATCCAAGTGGGTGGAGCGGCTGTGGTGGCGGCCATGGTAGTCCCCACCAGTGTTACCCCTAGGAGGGTCATCGTCGGAGAAGCGAGGGCCGCCCACGTGGTTGGGGGGCTGATACGTCTCCAACGTATATTTAATTTTTGATTGTTCCGTGCTATTATATTACCCCTTTTGGATGTTTATGGGCTTTATTTTACACATTTATATCATTTTTGGGACTAACCTACTAACCGGAGGCCCAGCCCATATTGCTATTTTTTGCCTATTTCAGTATTTCGAAGAAAAGGAATATCAAACGGAGTCCAAATGGAATGAAACCTTCGGGAGCGTGATTTTTGGAATGAACGTGATCCAGAGGACTTGGAGTGCAAGTCAAGAAGCAGCCGAGGCTCCCACGAGATAGGAGGGCGCCCCCCCCTATAGGGCGCGCCCCCTGTCTCGTGGGCCCCTCGGGCGGCCACCGACGTACTTCTTCCTCCTATATAAGCCTACGTACCCCGAAAACATCCAGGGGGCAGACGAAACACAATTTCCACCACCGTAACCTTATGTATCCGCGAGATCCCATCTTGGAGCCTTCGCCGGCACTCTGCCGGAGGGGGAATCGACCACAGAGGGCTTCTACATAAACACCATAGCCCCTCCGATGAGTTGTGAGTAGTTTACCACAGACCTACGGGTCCATAATTATTAGCTAGATGGCTTCTTCTCTCTTTTTGGATCTCAATACAATGTTGTCCCCCTCTCTTGTGGAGATCTATTCGATGTAAACTCTTTTTGCGGTGTGTTTGTCGAGATCCAATGAATTGTGGGTTTATGATCAAGTTTATCTATGAATAATATTTGAATCTTCTTTGAATTCTTTTATGTATGATTAAGTTATCTTTGCAAGTCTCTTCGAATTATGAGTTTGGTTTGGCCTACTAGATTGATCTTTCTTGCCATGGGAGAAGTGCTTAGCTTTGGGTTCAATCTTGCGGTGTCCTTACCCAGTGACAAAAAGGGTTGCAAGGCACGTATTGTATTGTTGCCATCGAGGATAACAAGATGGGGTTTATATCATATTGCTTGAGTTTATCCCTCTACATCATGTCATCTTGCTTAATGCGTTACTCTGTTCTTATGAACTTAATACTCTAGATGCATCTTTGGATAGCGGTCGATGTGTGGAGTAATAGTAGTAGATGCAGGCAGGAGTCGGTCTACTTGTTATGGATGTGATGCCTATATACATGATCATGCCTAGATAATCTCATAATTATTCGCTTTTCTATCAATTGCTCGACAGAATTTGTTCACCCACCGTAATACCTATGCTATCTTGAGAGAAGCCACTAGTGAAACCTATGGCCCCTGTGTCTATCTCTTATCATATTTGCTTTCAATCTACTTTTATTTGTATCTTTACTTTTTGCATCTATATTATAAAATACCAAAATATATTTATCTTATCTTACTATCTTTATTAGATCTCACTTTCATGAAGTGGCCGTGAAGGGATTAACAACCCTTTATTGCGTTGGTTGCGAGTTCTCAGTTGTTTGTTTGTGTAGGTGCTGCGGGACTTTTGAGGAGCCTCCTCTGGATTGATACCTTGGTTCTCAAAAACTGAGGGAAATACTTACGCTACTCTGCTGCATCACCCTCTCCTCTTCGAGGAAAACCAACGCAAGCTCAAGACGTAGCAAGAAGGATTTCTGGTGCCGTTGCCGGGGAGGTCTTCGCTCAAGTCAAGACATACCAAGTACCCATCACAAACCCATCTCCCTCACATTTACATTATTTTCCATTTGCCTCTCATTTTCCTCTCCCCCACTTCACCCTTGCCGTTTTATTCGCCCTCTCTTTCCCAATCTCCTCCTCTCTTTTCGCTTGCCTTTTTTTGTTTGCTTGTGTGTTGGATTACTTGTTGCCATGGCGCAAGATAATACCAAATTGTGTGATTTCTCAAATACCAATAATAATTATTTCCTTAGCACTCCGATTGATCCTCTTAATGATGTTGAGTCTTGTGAAATCAATACTGCTTTGCTGAATCTTGTTATGAAAGATCAATTCGCCGGCCTTCCTAGTGAAGATGCCGCTACTCATCTAAACAACTTTGTTGATTTATGTGATATGCAAAAGAAGAAAGATATGGATAACAATATTGTCAAATTGAAGTTATTTCCGTTTTCACTTAGAGATCGTGGTAAAGTTTGGTTTTCGTCTTTGCCTAAAATAGTATTGATTCTTGGAACAAGTGCAAAGATGCTTTTATCTCTAAGTATTTTCCTCCCGCTAAGATCATCACTCTTAGGAACGATATTATGAACTTTAAACAACTTGATCATGAGCATGTTGCCCAATCTTGGGAAAGAATGAAATTGATGCTTCGCAATTGCCTTACTCATGGTTTGAATTTATGGATGATCATAAAAAAATTTATGCCGGTTTGAACCTTGCTTCTAGAAATCTCTTAGATTCGGCCGCGGGAGGCACGTTTATGGAAATCACGTTAGGAGATGCTACAAAACTTCTTGATAATATTATGGCTAATTATTCTCAATGGCACACCGAAAGATCTTCTAGTAAAAAGTGCATGCTAAAGAAGAAATCAATGTTTTGAGTGAAAAGATGGATGAACTTATGAAATTGTTTGCTACTAAAAATACTCCTGTTGATCCCAATGATATGTCTTTTGAAGGAAATATGCCCTAGAGGCAATAATAAAGTTATTATTTATTTCCTTATTTCATGATAAATGTTTATTATTCATGCTAGAATTGTATTAACCGGAAACATAATACATGTGTGAATACATAGACAAACATAGTGTCACTGGTATGCCTCTACTTGACTAGCTCGTGAATCAAAGATGGTTAAGTTTCCTAGCCATAGACATGAGTTGTCATTTGATTAACGTGATCACATCATTAGGAGAATGATGTGATTGACTTGACCCATTCCGTTAGCCTAGCACTTGATCGTTTAGTATGTTGTTATTGCTTTCTTCATGACTTATACATGTTCCTGTAACTATGAGATTATGCAACTCCCGTTTACCGGAGGAACACTTTGGGTGCTACCAAACGTCACAACGTAACTGGGTGATTATAAAGGAGTACTACAGGTGTCTCCAAAGGTACATGTTGGGTTGGCGTATTTCGAGATTAGGTTTTGTCACTCCGATTGTCGGAGAGGTATCTCTGGGCCCTCTCGGTAATGCACATCACTATAAGCCTTGCAAACAATATAGCTAATGAGTTAGTTACGGAATGATGCATTACGTAACGAATAAAGAGACTTGCCAGTAATGAGATTGAACTAGGTATTGGATACCGAGGATCAAATCTCGGGCAAGTAACATACCGATGACAAAGGGAACAACGTATGTTGTTATGCGGTTTGACCGATAAAGATCTTCGTAGAATATGTAGGAGCCAATATGAGCATCCAGGTTCCGCTATTGGTTATTGACCAAGAATAGTTCTAGGTCATGTCTACATAGTTCTCGAACCCGTAGGGTCCGCACGCTTAAGGTTTCAATGCCAGTTATATTATGAGTTTATGAGTTTTGATGTACCGAAGGAGTTCGGAGTCCCGGATGAGATCGGGGACATGACGAGGAGTCTCGAAATGGTCGAGGCGTAAAGATCGATATATTGGACGACTATATTCGGAGTTCGGAAAGGTTCCGAGTGATTCGGGTATTTTTCGGAGTACCGGAGAGTTACGGGAATTCGCCGGGGAGTATATGGGCCTTATTGGGCCATACGGGAATAGAGGAGAGAGGCCAAAAGGAAGGAGGCCTGCGCCCCCCCTCTGGTCCGAATTGGACAAGGGGCGCAACCCCTTTTCCTTATTCCTCTCCCCCTCTTTCCCCTTCTCCTACTCCAACAAGGGAGGTGGAATCCTACTAGGACTAGGGAGTCCTAGTAGGACTCCACACTTGGCGCGCCCCCTCCTAGGGCCGGCCTCCTCCCCCCTTGCTCCTTTATATACGGGGGCAGGGGGGCACCCCATGACACATAAGTTGATCTTCGTGATCATTCCTTAGCCGTGTGCGGTGCCCCCCTCCACCATATTCCACCTCGGTCATATCGTCGCGGAGTTTAGGCGAAGCCTGCTACCGTAGAACATCATCATCGTCCTGCCACGCCGTCGTCTTGTGGAACTCATCCCGACACTTTGCTGGATCGAGTCCGGGATCGTCATCAAGCTGAATGTGTGCTGAACTCGGAGGTGCCGTCGTTCGGTACTTGGATCGGTCGGATCGTGAAGGCGTGCGACTACATCAACAGCGTTGTCATAACGCTTCGCTTACGGTCTCACGAGTGCGTGGACAATACTCTCCCTCTCGTTGCTATGCATCACCATGATCCTTGCGTGTGCGTAGGAAAATTTTGAAATTACTACGTTCCCCAACATCTTTGTATTCTTTGATTGAGAATAATAATGAATCTATGGATGTGAATTTTGTTGGTAGGAATAGTTTTGGAAACAATGCTTATAGAGGAAACTTTAATGCTAGACCGTTCCCTAGTAATTCCTCTAATAATTATGGAAATTCCTACAATAATTCTTATGGTAATTTTAATAAGATGCCCTCTGATTTTGAGAATAGTGTGAAAGAATTTATGATTTCTCAAAAGAATTTTAATGCTTTGCTTGAAGAAAAACTGCTCAAAGTTGATGATTTGGCTAGGAACGTTGATAGACTTCCGCTTGATGTTGATTCTCTTAAACTTAGATCTTCTCCTCCTAAGCATGATATCAATGAGTCTCTCAAAGTAATGAGAATTTCCATTGACGAGTGCAAGGAAAGAACCGCTAGATTGCGTGCTAAAAAGGATAGCTTTATAAATGCGTGTTCTTCTAGTTTCTATGAAAATAATGATGAGGATCTTAAAGTTATTGATGCATCTCCTATTAGATCTATGTTTTGCAATACGAATTTGGATGATTATGGGACTGATGATGAATCAACTTTGCCTAGAAGGCGTATCAAGAATTCGGAGTCTTTAGATCTTGATGCTAAATTTGGTAAAAGTAGGATTGGATAAGCCACAACTTCAAATAACATTGAACCCACTATCTCGGATTTCAAGGAATTTGATTATAATAATTGTTCTTTAGAAGGTTGTATTTCCTCTTTGCAATCCGTTGTTAATTCTCCTCATGCTTATAGTCAAAATAAAGTTTTTACCAAACATATTGTTGATGCCTTGATGCAATCTTATGATGAAAAACTTAATTTGGAAGTTTCTGTACCTAGAAAACTTAATGATGAGTGGATACCTACTATAAAGATTAGAATTAAAGATCATGAGTGTTTTGCTTTGTGTGATTTGGGTGCTAGTGTTTCCACGATTCCGAAACTTTATGTGATATTCTAGGTTTCCATGATCTTGATGATTGCTCTTTAAATTTGCACCTTGCGGATTCCACCATTAAAAAGCCAATGGGAAGGATCAATGATGCTCTTATTGTTGCAAATAGAAATTTGGTGCCCGTAGATTTTATCGTTCCTGATATAGATTGCAATCTTTCTTGCCCTATTATTCTTGGTAGACCTTTCCTTAGAACGATTGGCGCGATTATTGATATGAAGGAAGGGAGTATTAGATTCCAATTTCCATTAAAGAAAGGCATGGAACACTTTCAAAGAAAGAAATTCATATTACCATATGAATCTATCATGCGGGCTAGTTATGAATTTAGTGCCAAAGATGGCACTCGTTAGATCTATCCTTGCTTTTATGCCTAGCTAGGGGCGTTAAACGATAGCGCTTGTTGGGAGGCAACCCAATTTTTTTTTAGTTTTTTGTTTTTGTTTCTGTTTAGGAATAAATAATCCATCTAACTTCTGTTTAGATGTGGTTTTATGTTTTAATTAGTGTTTGTGCCAAGTTAAACCTATATGATCTTCTTGGATGATAGTTATTTGATCTTGCTGTAATTTCCAGAAACTTTCGGTTCACGAAAACAATTGTTAAAAATCACCAGAACGTGATATAATAGTGCTTCCAATTGCTGCTGATCAATAAACAAATTTCCTAGGTCGTCCTATTTTGGCTGGATTTTTGGAGTTCCAGAAGTTTGCGTTAGTTACAGATTACTACAAACTGTTCTGTTTTTGACAGATTCTGTTTTTCGTGTGTTGTTTGCTTATTTTGATGCATCTATGGCCAATAAAATAGTTTATAAATCATAGAGAAATTGGAATAAAGTAGGTTTAACACCAAAATAAATAAAGAATGAGTTCATTACAATACCTTATGTGGTGGTTTTGTTTTCTTTCACTAACGGAGCTTATAAGATTTCCTGTCAAGTTTTGTGTTGTGAAGTTTTCAAGTTTTGGGTAAAACTTTTATGGACTATGGAATAAAGGGTGGCAAGAGCCTAAGCTTGGGGATGCCCAAGGCACCCCAAGATATTCAAGGATAGCCAAAAGCCTAAGCTTGGGGATGCCCCGGGAAGGCATCCCCTCTTTCGTCTTCGTTCATTGATAACTTTACTTGGAGCTATATTTTTATTCGCCACATGATATGTGTTTTGCTTGGAGCGTCGTGTATTATATTAGTATTTGCCTTTTAATTTACCACAATCATCCTTGCTGTACACACCTTTTGGGAGAAGCCTATTTGATTAGAATTTGCTAGAATACTCTATGTGCTTCACTTATATCTTTTGAGCTTGATAGTTTTTGCTCTAGTGCTTCACTTATACTTTTTTGAGCATGGTGGTGACTTAATTTTTAAGAAATTGCTAGTATCTCATGCTTCACTTATATCTTTTTGAGAGTCTTTTAGAACAGCATGGTATTTGCTATGGTTATAAAATTGGTCCTAGAATGGTAGGCATCCAAGTTGGGTATAATAAAAACTATCATAGGAAGTGAATTGGATGCTATGATCAATTTGATACTTGATAATTGTTTTGAGATATGGAGGTAGTGATATTAAAGTCATACTAGTTGGGTGATTATGAATTTAAAGAATGCTTGTGTTAAAGTTAGCAAGTCCAGTAGCATGCACGTATGGTTAAAGTTGTGCAACAAATTTGAAACATGAAGTGTACCTGGCTTGTGCATCCTTATGAGTGGCGGTCGGGGACGAGCGATGGTCTTTTCCTACCAATCTATCCCCTAGGAGCATGCGCGTAGTACTTGATTTTGATGACTTCTAAATTTTGCAATAAGTATATGAGTTCTTTTGACTAATGTTGAGTCCATGGATTATCGCACTTTTACCTTTCCACCATTTCTAGCCTCTTGATGCCGTGCATTGCCCTTTCTCACCTTGAGAGTTGGTGCAAACTTCACGGTGCATCAAACCCGTGATACGATACACTCTATCACACATAAACCTCCTTATATCTTCCTCAAAACAGCCACCATACCTACCTATTATGGCATTTCCATAGCCATTCCGAGATATATTGCCATGCAACTTTCCACCGTTCCATTCATCATCATCATGACATACTTTACTTTTGTCATATTGCCATTGCATGATCATGTAGTTGACATTGTATTTGTGGCAAAGCCACCATGCATTATTTTTCATACGTGTCACTCTTGATTCATTGTACCATCCCGGTACACCGCCGGAGGCATTTATATAGAGTCATATCTTGTTCTAGTTTCGAGTTGTAATTCATATGTTGTAATCAATGAAAGTGTGATGATCATCATTATTAGAGCATTGCCCAAAGAAAAAAAAAGAAGAAAGGCCAAAAAGAAAAAAAAAGAAAGGCCCAAAAAAAAAGAAAAAAAAGAAAAAAAAGAAAAAAATAAATAAAAAGGGCAATGTTACTATCTCCTTTTTCCACACTTGTGCTTCAAAGTAGCAC
The DNA here is from genome assembly GCA_021605205.1 of Aegilops longissima. NCBI lineage: Eukaryota > Viridiplantae > Streptophyta > Magnoliopsida > Poales > Poaceae > Aegilops > Aegilops longissima. The sequence continues at coordinate 712,085,120 of CM038682.1, forward strand.
TTTGTTCTTCATGTAGTGAGTCTCATATATTGTGCTTCAAAGTAGCACCATGTTTTTCATATAGTGAGTCTCATAAGTTGTCTTTTTCATACTAGTGGGAATTTTTCATTATAGAACTTGGCTTGTATATTCCTACGATGGGCTTCCTCAAATGCCCTAGGTCTTCGTGAGCAAGCAAGTTGGATGCACACCCACTAGTTTTCTTTTGTTGAACATTCATTTATAGCTCTAGTGCATCCGTTGCATGGCAATCCCTACTCCTCATGTTGACATCAATTGATGGGCATCTCCATAGCCCGTTGATTATCCTCGTCAATGTGAGACTTTCTCCTTTTTGTCTTCTCCACACAATCCCCATCATCACATTCTATTCCACCCATAGTGCTATATCCATGGCTAACGCTCATGTATTGCGTGAAGGTTGAAAAAGTTTGAGATTATTCAAGTATGAAACAATTGCTTGGCTTGTCATCGGGGGTATAGAAGTTGGGAACATCTTTGTGTGAAGAAAATGAAGCATAGCCTAACTATATGATTTTGTAGGGATGAACTTTCTTTTGCCATGTTATTTTGAGAAGACATGATTACTTTGATTAGTATGCTTGAAGTGTCACTATTTCTTTTCTCAGTATGAACTTTTATTTTGAATCATTTGGATCTGAAGATTCATGCCAAAATAAAGAAAATTACATTATAAATTATGCTAGGTAGCATTCCACATCAAAAATTTCTTTTTTATCATTTACCTACTCGAGGACGAGCAGGAATTAAGCTTGGGGATGCTTGATACGTCTCCAACGTATCTATAATTTTTTATTGTTCCATGCTATTATATTACCCCTTTTGGATGTTTATGGGCTTTATTTTACACATCTATATCATTTTTGGGACTAACCTACTAACCGGAAGTCCAGCCCATATTGCTGTTTTTTTTTTTTGCCTATTTTAGTATTTTGAAGAAAAGGAATATCAAACGGAGTCCAAACGGAATGAAACCTTCGAGAGCGTGATTTTTGGAACGAACGTGATCCAGAGGACTTGGAGTGCAAGTCAAGAAGCAGCCGAGGCTCCCACGAGATAGGAGGGTGCGCCCCCCCCTATAGGGCACGCCCCCCTGTCTCATGGGTCCCTCGGGCGGCCACCGACGTACTTCTTCCTCCTATATAAGCCTACGTACCCCGAAAACATCCAGGGGCAGATGACACACAATTTTCACCACCGTAACCTTATGTATCCACGAGATCCCATCTTGGAGCTTTCGCCGGCACTCTGCCGGAGGGGGAATCGACCACGGAGGCTTCTACATCAACACCATAGCACCTCCGATGAGTTGTGAGTAGTTTACCACAGACCTACGAGTCCATAGTTTTTAGCTAGATGGCTTCTTCTCTCTTTTTGGATCTCAATACAATGTTCTCCCCCTCTGTTGTGGAGATCTATTCGATGTAAACTCTTTTTGCGGTGTGTTTGTCGAGATCCGATGAATTGTGGGTTTATGTTCAAGTTTATCTATGAATAATATTTGAATCTTCTCTTAATTCTTTTATGTATGATTAAGTTATCTTTGCAAGTCTCTTCGAATTATGAGTTTGGTTTGGCCTACTAGATTGATCTTTCTTGCCATGGGAGAAGTGCTTAGCTTTGGGTTCAATCTTGCGGTGTCCTTACCCAGTGACAGAAAGGGTTGCAAGGCACGTATGGTATTGTTGCCATCGAGGATAACAAGATGGGGTTTATATCATATTGCTTGAGTTTATCCCTCTACATCATGTCATCTTGATTAATCGTTACTCTGTTCTTATGAACTTAATACTCTAGATGCATCTTTGGATAGCGGTCGATGTGTGGAGTAATAGTAGTAGATGCAGGCAGGAGTCGGTCTACTTGTTATGGACGTGATGCCTATATAAATGATCATGCCTAGATAATCTCATAATTATTCGCTTTTCTATCAATTGCTCGACCGTAATTTGTTCACCCACCTATGCTATATTGAGAGAAGCCACTAGTGAAACCTATGGCCCCCGGGTCTATCTCTTATCATATTTGCTTTCAATCTACTTTTATTTGTATCTTTACTTTTTGCATCTATATTATAAAATACCAAAAATATATTTATCTTATCTTACTATCTTTATTAGATCTCACTTTCGCAAGTGGCCGTGAAGGGATTGAAAACCCTTTATTGCGTTGGTTGCGAGTTCTCAGTTTGTTTGTGTAGGTGCGCGGGACTTTTGAGGAGCCTCCTACTGGATTGATACCTTGGTTCTGAAAAACTGAGGGAAATACTTATGCTACTCTGCTGCATCACCCTCTCCTCTTCGAGGAAAACCAACGCAAGCTCAAGACGTAGCAGGGGCTCAGGAGTGATTCGCAAGTCGAATCCCTGGTCATTGAAGAAGACCCAGACGGTGGCACGAAGACGTGAGGAGTCCAGGCACTTGACCTTGACCCGGACCTCCTCCTCCTTGCGAAAGGAAAGCTCGTCCACCACGACCACCTTGCCAAGGATCCGAGACATCTGGCGAATGACACGCTCGGACCTCGCAATGTCGGGGAGTCCAGCGATGAGGATCCAGGCCGTGTCTAGCACCGCCACCGCCTTAGGGTCGAGAATTGGCTCGGAGATGTCGACGACGATCTTGTTGAGGGCGAGAGTGATCTGATCACTACGAGTAGCGTAGCCGTGGCTGAGGGCGTCGGGGAAGATCACGGAAAACACCGTCCCGGAAGTCGGGGTGACCTGCCAGTCCCACTGACGGCAATACAGGTGGTTGAGCTCGGCCTCGATCATCTCGGGCGAGGCCACACCATCAACCACCGTCATGATGGCCTGGAGGGAGGGAGTGGGTGGGGCGAGGTCAGGGAGCTCAATATAGAAGAAGCCCAACCCCTCGATCTCGTGCCCGTACATCCGGAGCTCATCAGTCAAGGGCCTGTCGAGGCAGAGCAGAGCGGGGTGTCCCGGGTCCTTGCAAATGTAGCAGCATGGCGGGTTGGAGCAGTTGACTTGAACATGGCCGACCTCCCCACAGTTGAAACAAGGAGGCGAGGGGAGGCCGGGGACGGGCCTCGAAGCCGCGGCGGAACCCGCAGCCACGACGGCCTGGGAGGTCGGCGCCCGGGCCTGGCGGCGCTTCTTCTTGCGGCCTTGCCCTTGGCGGCCACGGTTAGGGCCGGCCCCGGCCGCCGAGCCGGTTAGAGGAGCGGGAGTCGCGACGTGGGGCCTTTATACTTGCGGGGGCAGCGGAGGGCCACTGGCGAGGAGGCCTTGGGAGGAACAAGGCGGAGAGGAGCTATGGCCCGGCCTGGCAGGAGGCAGTGGCGGTGCTTGGGGCGACCGCCACCGCCCAGCGCGGGAGGGGGGGAGAGGGACGGCCCGCGGTGGTCGGTGCGACCCGGGGAGCGTCGGTCCTCCTGGCGCGCCTCCCGGTCACGCAGCTCGCGCCAGAGGTCTTCCTCACGACCCGGGGAGCGCATCGGGCCGGGGAGGGGCGAGGAGGATCCCGTCGGTCCTCATAGCGGGGCTTGCGGCGGGCCTCACCGTCCTCCCACTCCCGTGTCATGGCCGGAGAAGGGAGGGAGGGGGGAGGTCGGCAGGTGGAGGTGGGGAGGCGGCGAGGGCGTCGTCGCGGGAGAGCGAGGTGATGGGGGAGGTTGCGGGGAGATGGGGCACGGGAAGCCACATGGTGGCCAAATCCACTGTGCCCGCATGAGGTGGGCCTAGGAGCACGCGGAGAGGCTCGCAGAGGGGTCTCGGCCCACCCGGTCCGGCCCAGCAGAGGGGTAGCGGGCGGGGAGGCAGACCTCGGCCCACCCGGACCGCCCAATGAGAGAAGAAGCGGGGGGGGGGAGAGGCCGCGACCCAGGATGCCCCGGCCTGCCCGCGTAGAGGCCCGCGAACGGGGGAAGGCGAGGGAACAAAGGGTTTCCCGTCGATGAGCCGCTACCGCCGCCACCGTCGCCGGAGCAGGAGCGCGACGCGCGGTCGGCCAGAGCTGCCTGTGGGGGAAGGATGCCCGGAATCGAAGGCCCGATGAACCGAAAGCTGAGATGAAAGGCCGGAACGGCGACCTGTAGAGGATGGGGGCCGGGGAGCCACCACCGAGGATGGCCGGCGTCCGGAGGGCGGGGGGGGGGAGGGAGGGAGGGCCGGAGATGGCGAGGCACGCCAGGTCGAGCGGTCTGCGCCAGCTCGGACCGGCCAACAACACCAGGATCGGCGGCGTCGTGCGACCCTCCAAGGCGGAGCCTTGGGCCTGGCCGAGCGAGCCGCTGCCATTGGATTTGTCTCTGGCCGCCCATGGTCGAGACGCCGGCGCTCCAGCTGGAGGAGGCCGGCCGGTGACCCACGCCGGGGCGCGAGATCGAGGGCACGGAGGAGGGGAGAGCCGGGCCGGTCACCGGAGGGCGAGGCCACCTCGTCATCCACGGGATCGGACTAGCGGACGTGAGTCGGCTCGGGGCAGGCAGGCGGTGGAAGCGCCTCCTTCGACGATTAGGGGGGGGGGGCGGAGGCAAGCGGGAGGCGGCCAGGGAAGGGTCAGTCGCGGGAGCGGGCGGAGCCGAGTCGCCAGAGCCCTCCATCCTGTTCTTCACTCGCCTTTGGCTGCTCCGGTTTATAATAAGAGTTTCTCTTTGGCTAAACAACAAATACTGGGGTAGTATTTACTTTGCCATTCTGGTACAATGCCATCTAGAAAAACTTCGTCTAGGCGTGAGAAAATGGAAAAGAAAAATCAAGAGTTTATTACTTCTCAAAAAGGATTAACTGAGAAAAATTAGTGTCTTCAAAGTTAAGCCTGCTCTTCATTTACGTCCTAGATTCGCCACTGATGCCAGACATGGCAAGCAAATGAACTGGGTCTAAGAGGTCCAGATGAAAAAGTCTATTCGTACGAGCAACAGTTCGGGCGGATGCGGATAGCCAGAACAGATGAAGGATCTGGTGGATTCAGTTGAAAATCTTCTTACGGCCGAGGTTCTCGAGCCCCGCTGCGCCGTCCTTGTCGCCGTCCATTATCACGGCGGGAGGTAGTTCGGCACGGACCAGGAGTACGGAACCGGGTCACGCACGGTCGCGTGCGCGGCGCCGAGGAGCACGCCCCCTCCGCACGATCATGACCTGACCTCCAGAGTCCAGACCGACGCTCTTCTCCTGACGAGGAAGAAGACATGATGTAACGTCGCGCTCACCTTTGGAGCCGGGAGAGTGGGCCGGTTTTGTCGATATGCAGCGGACGGTGCAGCTCCAACGGTGTTGGGGCTCGGCGCCAAAACGAGAGCGTATGGCTGGCACGCGCGCACGACGGACTGGTCCCACACGTACGTTGTAGGCCCAATCGACCACGACCGTTGATCGACGCAACGCTCGTACGAACCGTGCCGCGCGCGTCGACAGGCACTTTTGCCGTCTCTGCGCGGGCGTGCGTGAGGACGCCAAAACTCATGTGACAAACACGTACGTTTCGCACGTATGCTCTCCTTTCCCTTCAATCCATTCATCCACTATCATGTCAGTACAAACACCGAAAATAACAAAGATTACTTCAAGCCCGTCGACCATCTAGCGACGACTACTAAACACTAGAGCGAGCCAAGGTCGCCCCTCCTTCACTGAAGCCGGTTAAACCTATGTTAGATAATTTCACAAGTTTGTGTACAAGTCCGTACGAGAACAGATTCCTAACGTATCGTTGGTTGCCATGTATAATTCAGAACCGATCTAGATTGACTTGTACTGTAAGTTTGTATTTGTGTATATATACCCATCAATGAAACCATCAAGGCGTCCGACACAGCAGCCCGATCTTATTCTGTTACATGGTATCAGTTTGACCCCCGGTCCTTGGCCTCTTCTCTCCTAAAAACACCAGCCACACTTGATCTCAACCCACCATGTCTCTCGACGAGATTGCTGCAAAGGAAAAAGAACTCCATGAGCACCCCGACGCCCTCGATGTTCGCGAAGCCGACCTCTCCCAGAAGGCCGCCTCCAACCCCAGCATGCCTAGTCCCTCCACCTATGCCACCTCCATTAAACTCCATGTACCTATCACCCTAGACCTCACGACCTCCAACTATACCAGTTGGCGTGAGCTGTTCCTCGTTGCTCTCGGCCGTTACAGCCTCACTGCCCATGTCACCGGCGATGCTACTCCCTCCGACACATCTGCAACATCGGATTGGGGCCGTGATGATTACACGATCCTTTTGTGGATCTACGGCTCCATCTCCGCCAATATTTTCGGCATCGTCATGCGCCCCGGCTCCACGGCGCGCACAATCTGGGATGCCATTGAGAACCTCTTCCGCGACAATAAGAAACATCGGGCTATCCAGCTAGAGGCCGAATTCAGGAACACACCACAAGGCGACATGACGGTCAGTGACTTATGACGCCCCCGATTCAATCCTACACTAATCATACACGCAAACATGCACGATCAAGATCAGGGATTCAATCGTACACTAATCATACACTAATCACAACACAACTCTAAAATAAAATAAGTCATACAAGCATCATAATACAAGCCAGGGGCCTCGAGGGCTCGAATACAAGTGCTCGATCATAGACGAGTCAGCGGAAGCAACAATATCTAAGTACAGACATAAGTTAAACAAGTTGTCATAAGATGGCTAGCACAAACTGGGATACAGATCGAAAGAGGCATCCTCCTAAACTACTCCTAGTCGTCGGCGGCGACATGCACGTAATAGTAGGCACCTCCGGTGTAGCAGGAGTCGTCGAAGGTGGCGTCTGACTCCTGGGCTCCAGCATCTGGTTGCGACAACCGAGAAGAATGGAAAGGGGGAAAAGAGGGAGAAAAGCAACCGTGAGTACTCATCCAAAGTAATCGCAAGCAATGATCTACACTACATATGCATGTGTATCATTGTAAAGGGCAATATCGGTGGACTGAACTGCAGAATGACAGAATAAGAGGGGATAGCTAGTCCTGTCTGAAGGAAATGCCCTAGATGCAATAATAAAGTTGTTATTTATATTACCTTATATCATGATAAATGTTTATTATTCATGCTAGAATTGTATTAACCGGAAACTTAGTACATGTGTGAATACATAGACAAACAGAGTGTCCCTAGTGTGCCTCTACTGGACTAGCTCGTTAATCAAAGATGGTTAAGTTTCCTAGCCATAGACATGTGTTGTCGTTTGATGAACGGGATCACATCATTGGAGAATGATGTGATGGACAAGACCCATTCGTTAGCTTAGCATTATGATCATTTAGTTTTATTTCTATTGCTTTCTTCATGACTTATACATGTTCCTCTGACTATGAGATTATGAAACTCCCGAATACCGGAGGAACACCTTGTGTGCTATCAAAGTCACAACGTAACTGGGTGATTATAAAGATGCTCTACAGGTGTCTCCGATGGTGTTTGTTGAGTTGGCATAGATCGAGATTAGGACACTCCGTGTATCGGAGATGTATCTCAGGGTCCTCTCAATAATGCAGATCACTATGAGCCTTGCAAGCAATGTGACTAATGAGTTAGTTATGGGATGATGCATTACGGAACGAGTAAAGAGCCTTGCCGGTAATGATATTGAACTAGGTACGAGGATACCGACGATCGAATCTCGGGCAAGTAACATACCGATGACAAAGGGAACAACGTATGTTGTTGTGCGGTTTGACCGATAAAGATCTTCGTAGAATATGTAGGAGCCAATATGAGCATCCAGGGTTCCGCTTTGGGTTATTGACCGAGAGGTGTCTCGGTCATGTCTACATAGTTCTCGAACCCGTAGGGTCCGCACGCTTAACGTTCGATGACGATTTGTATTATGAGTTATGTGATTTGATGACCGAAGTTTTTTCGGAGTCCCGGATGAGATCACGGAGTCCCTCTCTTCCTCCTTCCCTCTCTCCCTCTCTTGGAAAGGAAGGGGACTCCAACTAGGATTGGGAATCCAAGTTGGACTCCCCTATGGCGCCCCCCCTTGGGCCGGCCACCTCTCCTCCTCCCTTTATATACGTGGGAGGGGGCGTCCCAAAGGACATCAAGTCTTCTCTTAGCCGTGTGCGGTGCCCCACTTCACAGTTACACACCTCGGGCATATCTTCGTAGTGCTTAGGCGAAGCCCTACGCCGGTAACTTCATCATCATCGTCGCCACGCCATCGTGCTGACGGAACTCACCCTCGTCCTCAACTGGATCAAGAGTTCGAGGGACGTCAACGAGCTGAACGTGTGCCGAACACGGAGGTGCTGTACGTTCGGTACTTGGATCGGTTGGATCGTGAAGACGTTCGACTACATCAACCGCGTTACTAAACGCTTCCGCTTTCGGTCTATGAGGGTACGTGGACACATTCTCCCCGCTCATTGCTATGCTTCTCCTAGATAGATCTTGCGTGATCGTAGGATTTTTTTTTTGAAATACTACGTTCCCCGACACAGTCGAAGACTACGCTTCTGGCAGCCTCCATCTTGCAGCATGTAGAAGAGAGTGGATGGTAAGTTCACCAAGTACCATCGCATAGCATAATCTTACCCGGCGATCCTCTCATCGTCGCCCTGTGAGAGAGTGATCACCGGGTTGTATCTGGCACTTGAAAGGGTGTGTTTTATTAAGTATCCGGTTCTAGTTGTCATAAGGTCAACGTACAACTCCGGGTCGTCCTTTTACCGAGGGACACGGCTATTCGAATAGATAAACTTCCCTGCAGGGGTGCACCACATTACCCAACACGCTCGATCCCTCTGGCCAGACACACTTTCATGGGTCATGCCCGGCCTCCAAAGATCAACACGTCGCAGCCCTACCTAGGCACAATAGAGAGGTCAGCACGCCGGTCTAAATCCTATGCGCGCAGGTGTCTGGGCCCATTGCACACCTACACGTTACGAACGCGGCCGGTGATCAGACCTAGCAACCTCCATTACAAAGGAAGTTGCGTTACGTGGTCCAATCCGGCGCGCGCCGCTCAGTCGCTGACATTAAGAAGGCTTCGGCTGATACCACGACGTCGAGTGCCCATAACTGTTTCTGCGTAGTTGGTTAGTGCGTATAGGCCAGTGGCCAGACTCAGATCAAATACCAAGATCTCGTTAAGCGTGTTAATTGATGTAACCGCAGACGCCGACCAGGGCCAGGCCCACCTCTCACCTAGGTGGTCTCAACCTGCCCTGTCGCTCCGCCACAAAGAAACAGTCCGGGGGCCGTCGGGAACCCAGGCCCACCACTATCAGGATGGAACCACCTGTCCTTTCAGCCCCCACATCGGAATCACTTGCGGTTACTCTACGAGCCGACCCGACTTTAGTCACCGCATATATCATATAATATGTATGTAAGTATATACCCGTGATCACCTCCTGAGTGATCACGGCCCGGTAGTATAGCATGGCAGACGGACAAGAATGTAGGGCCACTGATGGAATATTAGCATCCTATACTAAGCATTTAGGATTGCAGGTAAGGGTAACAACTGTAGCAACAATGACAGGCTATGCAGCAAAATAGGATTAACCGAAAGCAGTAACATGCTACACTACTATAATGCAAGCAGTAGAGAGAAGGAATATGCGATATCGAGTTGATCAGGGGGGGGGGGGGCTTGCCTGGTTGCTCTGGCAAGAAGGAGGAGGAGTCAACACCGTAGTCGTACTGGGTAGCAGCGGCGTCGGTCTCGGTGTCTAATGAGAGAAGAGGGGGAAGACACAATAAATATAATGCAAACATAAGCATGACGATGCATGACATGACAATGAGCGGTGCTAGGTGTGCCCTAACGCGGTGGTAGGTGATAACGGCGAAGGGGGGGCAACATCCGGGAAAGTATTCCTGGTGTTTCGCGTTTTCAGACAGGCGGACCGGAGGTGGATTGTTGCATGTTCTCTATGCTAGGGCCGTGTGGTGGACGAACGGACCGCGTATTCGGATTCGTCTCATCGTTCTGAGCAACTTCCATGTACAAAGTATTTTCATCCGAGCTACGGTTTATTATCTATGATTTTCTAAAGTTTTAACATTTTTTGGAATTTATTTAATTAATTTAAATCAACATTATCCAGAATAGTATGGGATGACGTCAGCATGACGTAGGTGTGACGTCAGCAGTGAACAGTGTGGTTGACTGGAGTCAAACCTGACCTATGGGTCTAGTGGGACTATACCTGGCCATGGGCCGGGCCGGGCCTTAAAAAGCCCACGTCAGAAAACTGAGGCCCAGGCCCTACCATTGGGCTTACTTTTCAAGCCCAAGCCCAGCTCATTTGGTAAAAAGCCCTTAGGGCTTAGGGCCGTGGGCCGGGACTCTTCCTTAAAATGCCAATATGCCAAGCTCAAGCCCATCCAGGCCCTGCTGGTGGGCTCAAAACCCAGGCCCAAGCCCGGCCCACGGGCAAGCCCATCGGGCCTAGCCCTGTATTTTAGGGCCGGGCCTGGATGGGCCGACAGGGCCGGGCCGGAGATGGCCAGGACTAAGTGGGACCCACCTGTCATAGATTAAACATGTTAATTAGGGTTTAATCAAGCAAGATTAATTATGTTTAATTAAACTAGATTAATTAAGTTAATTAATTAATTTATCTTTTTTTATAAAACGTTCTAGGGCGGGCCCCACATGCCATAGGCACAGGGGCCTATCGGGCGCTCCTTAGCGGGCGAGGGCGCGGGGCTAACCAGGGCTTCGTCGTGGTGGTGCAGTAGCGCTGCACACGCACCGAGCGCACGGCCGAGGGAAGCAGCGGCCAAGCGCCGGCAGAGGTTGCACGCTGCCGAGAGCGCTGGGGCAGCGCCATGAAGCGAGACGGGGGCTGCGGCGTGGGCCGACATGGCCGTAGCGCTAGGGAGGCGGCGTGCCACGCCACGGCGCAGCAGGAGCTGTGAGCGACAACATAGCGACAGAAAGAGGCGTGATGTCGCTTGAAGCCACATCGGTATTTCCCCAAAGAGGAAGGGATGATGCAACATAGCGGCGGTAGGTATTTCCATCAGATATGAAACCAAGATTATCGAACTAGTAGGAAAACCAAGCAAGACAACGTAAACAGCCCCTGCACAGAGATAACAAATCCTCGCAACCCGACGTGTTAAAGGGGTTGTCAATCCCTTCCGGGGTACGACGCCTCAAGATAGGCAAACAGATGTGAGGTAAATTGTAGTAGATTGATAGATCGAACGCCAAATAAAATAAATAGAAATAAAACACAGCAAGGTATTTTGTATTTTTGGTTTAATAGATCTCAATAAAAAGAGCAAATAAAATAGATCGCCAAAGCAAATATATGAGAAAGAAGACCCGGGGGCCATAGTTTCACTAGTGGCTTCTCTCGAGAGAAATAGCAAACGGTGGGTAAACAAATTACTGTTGGGCAATTGATAGAACTTCAAATAATCATGACGATATCCAGGCAATGATCATTATATAAGCATCACGTCCAAGATTAGTAGACCGACTCCTGCCTGCATCTACAACTATTATTCCACACATCGACCGCTATCCAGCATGCATCTAGTGTATTAAGTTCATGGAAAAACAGAGTAATGCAATAAGAACGATGACATGATGTAGACAAGATCTATCTATGTAGAGATAGACCCCATCGTTTTATCCTTAGTAGCAATGATACATACGTGTCGTTTCCCTTTCTGTCACTGGGATCAAGCACCGTAAGATTGAACCCACTACAAAGCACCTCTTCCCATTGCAAGATAAATAGATCAAGTTGGCCAAACAAAACCCAAATATCGAAGAAGAAATAGGAGGCTATAAGAGATCATGCATATAAGAGATCAAAGAAACTCAAATAACTTTCATGGATATAAAAAGATATAACTGATCATAAACTCAAAGTTCATCAGATCCCAACAAACACACCGCAAAAGAGTTACATCATATGAATCTCCAAGAGACCATTGCATTGAGAATTTAGCGAGAGAGAGAAAGCCATCTAGCTACTAACTACGGACCCGTAGGTCTACAAAGAACTACTCACGCATCATCGAAGAGGCACCAATGGAGGTGGCGAACCCCATCCGAGATGGTGTCTAGATTGGATCTGGTGGTTCTGGACTTTGCGGTGGCTGGATGAATATTTCATCGACTCCCCTAGGGTTTCTGGAATATTGGGATATTTGTAAAGCAAAGTGGCGGTCCGGGGAGGGCACCCGAGGTGGGCACAACCCACCAGGGCGCGCCTGGGCCTCCTGGCGCACCCTGGTGGGTTGTCCCCTCCTCGGAACTCCCCCCAGGCACAACCAGGGCCCAACATGTTACTTCTGGTCCTTAAAAAATCTCCGTAAAGTTTCGTGGCATTTGGACTCCGTCTGATATTGATTTCTTGCGATGTAAAAAACATGCAAAAAACAATAACTGGCACTTGGCACTATGTCAATAGGTTAGTACCAAAAAATGATATAAAATGACTATAAAATGATTATAAAACATCCAAGATTGATAATAAAATAGCATGGAACAATAAAAAATTATAGATACATTGGAGACGTATCAGCATCCCCAAGCTTAACTCCTGCTCGTCCTCGAGCATATCAACAAGCATATCAACAGCATGGAACTATCAAAAAATTTGATGTGGAGTGTTGTTTATCATGTCATATCATATTCTTTTATTTATAGCATGGACATTTGGAATTTCATGTGGTTCAAAGCAATAGTCTAGTTTTGACATAATAATTTTGATACTCAAGCATATCAACAAGCAACCATGTCTTGCAAAATATCAACGCTAAAATAAGTTATCCCTAGCCCATCATGCTCAATCATTGATCCATTCATGAAACACACTCGAATATTAGCTACAACCAATACTTAAGTACGATCATATTGCCTCTTAGTTGGTGCTTTTATAAGAGAAGATGGAGACTCAAATTCAAAATAAAAATTGCATAAAGTAAAAGAAAGGCCCTTCACAGAGGGAAGTAGGGATTTGTAGAGGTGCCAGAGCTCAAAGCAAAAAAATTGAGATAAAAACATTTTGGGAGGTGTATCCATCCCACCAATGAAAATGACTTAGAGTTCCCAACACTTTCCATGCTAGATATGCCATAGGCGGTTCCCAAACAGAAAATAAAGTTTATTCCTTTTTCCACCATACTTTCAATTTCCATGGCTAACCGTATCCACGGGTGCCTTCCATACCAACACTTTCCAAGGAATTTATTATCTGACAACATAAAGTAAATTCATTTTTGCATTTCGGGACTGGGCATCCCTAAAACCTTTGCCTTACTCTCGTGCAATGACAAGTGAATAAACACTCATCGTGAGAATAACACATCCAACATGGAAAATATTAGCCACCTGTCATCGCTCCACGAGCGAAACAAAGACACAAAAGAGAAGTTTATTTTGAAAATTAGAGATGGCACATGCGAATTGCTTAGAACAGCAAAAGAATACCGCATATGGGTAGATATAGTGGACTCATGTGGCAAAACTGGTTTAAAAGATTTTGGATGCACAAGTATAGATCATACTTGGTGCAAAATGAAGGCTAGCAAAAGATTGAGACGACCAACCAAGAAACGAATAATCTCATAAGCAAGCATTAAGCATAATTAACACCGAATAATGCACCACAAGTAGGATATAATTTCATTGCATGACTATTGACTTTCGTGCATGCATAGGGAATCACAAACCTTAACACCAATATTCTTACTAAAGCATAATTACTCATCAACATAACTCACATATCACATCATCATATCTCAAAACTATTACTAAGAATCAAGTTTATTTTGTCCAATGATCTTCATGAAATTTTTTACTTATCCTTCTTGGATATCTATCACTTCGGGACTAATTTTCATGTGTTGCTTTTCATAAGCTCAAACAAATATAAGTGAAGATCACGAGCATAAATTTTTTCTTTCTCTCAAAATAATTTAAGTGAAGCAAGAGAGAATTTCTTCAAAAAATTTACTAACTCTCAAATAAATCTAAGTGAAGCAAGAGAGTATTTCTTCAAAAATACTAAGCACACCATGCTGAAAAAGATATAAGTGAAGCACTAGAGCAAGTCCTAGCTCATAAAAGATTTAAGTGAAGCAAAGAGAGCAATTTTAACAAGTCATGATATAATTTTGGCTCTCTCAAATAGGTGTGTCCAGCAAGGATTGATGACTCAGAACACAAAATAAAACAAGCAAAGACTCATATCATACAAGACGCTCCAAGCAAAACACATATCATGTGGCAAATAAAAATATAGCTTCGAGTAAAATACCGATAGCCGTTGGAAGAAAGCGGGGATGCCACTCGGGGGCATCCCCAAGCTTAGTTGGTTGCTCACTTTTGGATTAAAAGCTTGGTATGTTGGGGCATCCCCAAGCTTAGGCTCTTTTATCGTTCCTTCATCCATCGTAAGATAACCCAAAACTTGAAAACTTCAATCACACAAAACTCAACAAAACCTTCGTGAGATCCGTTAGTATAAGAAAGCAAACCACTACTATAAGTGATGTATCAAACCAATTCATATTTGTTTTTTGCATTATATATACTGTATTACAACTTTTCTATGGCAAAAAATCATCAAAGAAAACCATAGATCCATCAAAATAAGGACACAACACAAAGAAAACATAATCTGTGAAAACAGAACAGTCTGTAGCAATCTGATACTTTCGAATACTTCTGTAATTCCAAAAATTCTGAAAAATTAGGGCGACCAGGGTAATTTGTATATTGATCTACTGCAAAAATAATTGGTATTTTATCACATTCTGGTGATTTTTAACAATTTGTTTCGTGAGCACCAAAGTTTGTGTTTTTCAGCAAGATCAAACAACTATCACCCAAGAAGATCCTGAAGGCTTTACTTGGCACAAACACTAACTAAAACACAAAAAACACAATTATACCAGTAGCATAATTGTGTAAACACTCAAGAACATAAAGCAAAAAGCAAAAATGAAATTTATTCATTGGGTTGCCTCCCAACAAGCGCTATAGTTTTACGCTCTTAGCTAGGCATAAAGCAGGGATCTAAGCCTTGTCATCCTTGGTTCGAGATCTATAAGATGCCCTCATGATTGATTCATAAGGTGGCCTGATTTTTGTTCTAGGAAATTTTTTCATACCCTTCCTCAAAGGAAATTGAAACTTAATATTGCCTTCTTTCCTATCAATCACGGCACCAATAGTGTGTAAAAACGGTCTACCAAGAATAGTTGGACAAGATGGATTGCAATCAATATCAAGAACAATAAAATCTATGGGCACATAATTCCTATTTGCAAGAATAAGAACAACATTAATTCTTCCCATAGGCTTTATAATAGTAGAATCCACCAAGTACAAATTCAAAGAACTTTCTTCAAGATTGGTAAGACCAAGCACATCACATAAAGATTTCGGAATTGTAGAAACACTAGCACCCAAGTCTCACAAAGCAAAACACTCATAATTTTTAATCTTGACTTTGATAGTAGGTTCCCACTCATCATGCAATTTTCTAGGAATTGATACTTCTAATTCCATTTTTTCTTCCAAAGCTTTCATCATAGCATCAAAAATATGTTTAGTAAAAGCTTTGTTTTGTTCATAAGCATGGGGTGAATTTAGCATGGATTGCAACAAAGAAATACAATAAATCAAAGAGCAACTATCATAATTAAAGTCTTTGTAATCCAAAAGAGTGGGTGCATCACTAGCTAAAGTTTTGACCTCCCCAAACCCACTTTCATCAATTTTCTCAACAAGATTCTCACCCTCCGAAATATTGGGACGCCTTCTACCTAAAGTTGACTCTTCTCCAGTCCCCTTTTCATCAATTTCAACTTTACTAAACAAGGAATCAGTAGAAGAAACGCCAATCATTTTAAGATCTTCATCACTTTTATGAGAGTAATCACTAGAAAACGCTCTTTCTAGAAATTCTCTTTTAGCTCTAAGCATAGCAGTTCTTTTATTACTTTCATCCATAGAAACATAAAGAGATTTAATTGATTCATCAACTTTAGGCGCAAAAATTTTCAACTTGAGATTTTCCACATCATGAGCAATTCTATCAACACTTCTAGACAGATCATCAATCTTATTCAACTTTTCTTCTATGGAAGTGTTGAAAACTTTTTGCGTATTAATAAATTATTTAATACTATTCTCAAGATCAGAGGTGTTCCTATTATTATTGTAAGATTGATTTCTATAGGAATTACCATAATTATTGGAGGAATTACTAGGAAAAGGCCTAGGATTAAAATTACCTCTATAAGCATTGTTATTGAAATTATTGCGAGAGATATGATTCACATCTATGGCATCACTATTTTGCTCAATTAAAGTACAAAGGTATATAATTAAAATAAATAGGAGCACTTTTACTAGCAACCAATTTCATAAGAGCATCAACCTTATCATTCAAAGAAGAAATTTCTTCAACCGAATTAACTTTTTTACTAGTAGGAGCTCTTTCGGTATGCCATTGTGAATAATTTGCCATGATATTATCAAGCAATTTGGTGGCTTCACACAAATTAATTTCCATAAAAGTTCCACCCGCATCGGAATCTAAAAGATTAGAAGAAACATAATTCAACCCTGCATAAAAAATTTGTATGATCATCCAAAGATTTAACCCATGAGCTGGGCAATTCCTTAGCATCATTTTCATCCTTTCCCAAGATTTTGCAACATGTTCATGTTCAAGTTGCTTGAAATTCATGATATGAGTTCTAAGGGAAATAATTTTTGCGAGCAAAAAATACTTAGTGGTAAAAGCATCTTTGCACTTATTCCAAGAATTGATACTATTGCGAGGCAAAGAAGAAAACCAATTTTTTTTGCAGAATCACGCAAAGAAAACGGAAATAATTTCATCTTCACCACATCATTGTCCACATCTTTTTTCTTTTGCATATCGGGTAATTCCACGAAGCTATTAAGATGGGACGCGACATCCTCATTAGGAGTACCGGAAAATTGATCTTCCATAACAAGATTCAGCAAAACAATATTAATATCACAAGGCTCCGCACTAGTGGCGGGAGGAGCAATCGGAGTGCCAATAAAATCATTGTTGTTGGTATTTGGGAAATCACATAACTTGGTGTTCTCTTCAGTCATGATGACCACACAACAAGATTGCACTAAAAAACAGATCCGGCAAGAAAACGGCGAACAAAAAAAAGGCGAATAAAACGGCAAATTTTTGTGAAGTGGGGAAGATGAAAATGGCAAATAATGTAAATTGTGAGAAGATGAGATTTGTGATTAGGAACCTGGTATATGTTGAAGATCCTCCCCGGCAACGGCGCCAGAAATTCCGTTTGATGTCGCTTGAAGCTACGTCGGTATTTCCCCAAAGAGGAAGAGATGATGCAGCACATCGGCGGTAGGTATTTCCCTCAGATATGAAACCAGGTTATCGAACCAGTAGGAGAACCAAGCAACACAACATAAACAGATCCTGCACACAGATAACAAATCCTCGCAACCCGACGTGTTAAAGGGGTTGTCAATCCCTTCCGGGGTACGGCGCCTCAAGATAGGCAAATGGACGTGAGGTAAATTGTAGTAGATTGATAGATCGGACGTCAAATAAAATAAATAGAAATAAAACGCAGCAAGGTATTCTTGTATTTTTGGTTTAATAGATCTGAATAAAAAGAGCAAATAAAATAGATCGCAAAGAAAATATATGAGAAAGAAGACCCGGGGCCGTAGGTTTCACTAGTGGCTTCTCTCGAGAAAAATAGCAAACGGCGGGTAAACAAATTACTGTTGGGCAATTGATAGAACTTCAAATAATCATGACGATATCCGGGCAATGATCATTATATAGGCATCACGTCCAAGATTAGTAGACCGACTGCTGCCTGCATCTACTACTATTACTCCACACATCGACCGCTATCCAGCATGCATCTAGTGTATTAGGTTCATGGAAAAACGGAGTAATGCAATAAGAACGATAACATGATGTAGACAAGATCTATCTATGTAGAGATAGACCCCATCATTTTATCCTTAGTAGCAACGATGCATACGTGCCGTTTCCCTTTCTGTCACCGGGATCAAGCACCGTAAGATCGAATCCACTACAAAGCACTTCTTCCCATTGCAAGATAAATAGATCAAGTTGGCCAAACAAAACCCAAATATCGGAGAAGAAATACGAGGCTATAAGAGATCAAATAAACTCAAAATAACTTTCATGGATATAAAAAGATATAACTGATCATAAACTCAAAGTTCATCAGATCCCAACAAACACACCGCAAAAGATTTACATCATATGGATCTCCAAGAGACCATTGTATTGAGAATTCAGCGAGAGAGAGAGAAAGCCATCTAGCTACTAACTACGGACCCATAGGTCTACAAAGAACTACTCACGCATCATTGGAGAGGCACCAATGCAGGTGAACCCCATCCGAGATGGTTTCTAGATTGGATCTGGTGGTTCTGGACTCTGTGGCGGCTGGATGAATACTTCGTCGACTCCCCTAGGGTTTCTGGAATATTGAGGTATTTATTGAGCAAAGAGGCGGTCCGGGGGGCACCTGAGGTGGGCACAACCCACCAGGGCGCGCCTGGGCCTCTGGACGCGCCCTGGTGGGTTGTCCCCTCCTCGGGACTCCCCCCAGGCATAGCTAGAGCCCAACATGTTACTTCTGGTCCATAAAAAATCTCCGTAAAGTTTCTTGGAATTTGGGCTCCGTCTGATATTGATTTCCTGTGATGTAAAAACATGCAAAAAAACAGCAACTGGCACTATGTCAATAGGTTAGTACCAAAAAATGCTATAAAATGACTATAAAATGATTATAAAACATCCAAGATTGATAATAAAATAGCATGGAACAATAAAAAATTATAGATACGTTGGAGACGTATCAAGGCACAATGAGGCGGGCTCGGCGCAGCGTCTTGTGGGCACGCCGGGCAGGCGAGGCCACGGTGGAGCGACCTCGGGCGTGGGTGAAGGCCGCGGCCGATCTTGTGGCGTGGCCGTGGACGTCGCGCCACAACATGAGCAGGTGCAGGGAGGGGTCGCGGTGAGCGGGCGGCGCGTGGCTGCGGGGTGGAGGCCGCAGCCTCGGGGCGGCAGCAGGCGCGAGACGACACGAGGGGGCAGCAACAGGGTCACAGTGGCGACAGCAGAGCCGCGCGGAGGAGGTCGCGGCCATGAGCGCGTGCGTGCGAGGGAGAGAGGAGGAGAGGGTGAGCTCACGGAGGCCATAGGGATTTAGGCAGCGGGGCGTTGGGAGCACGACGGGGATGAGGCGACGACGGAGAGGACGGCGAGGCGGCGACGTGGTCGACGATGAGGTGGCCAAGGCGGAGGCATTCCACGCGGCGTCGACGCGGCGGGATGGTCGACGGGGTCGGGGCGCCGTGGGGGGTTCGTTCCCCTGATCCCGATCTGGATCGGGGAGAGGGAGATAGACGTGGGGGAGGAGAGTGGGGGTGTGCGGTTGTGGGCTAGGGTTTCAGGGGCATGGGTGGATAAGGGAGTGAGGGGGAGTGGGTGGACGGTTGGGCCAGGTGGGACGGCCGGGCGGCATGGTGGCCTGCTGGGCCGTGGCCCAGTGGGGGAGGGTTCTCTTTTTCTGTTTTCGTTTAGTCCTTTTTGTTTTATTTATTTCCTTATCTGTTTTAATTCATTTTAATGTATTTAAGAATTTCGTAAAAGCGTGGTTTCTTCACCATAAATACCTAGGAATTAATTGGTACACTCTGAACATTTTATTTTTAATGTATGAATTTTTTTGATGTTTGATAAAATTTCAAATTTGAATTTTAATAGTTTTGATCCAACACGAGATTAGCAACAGTAACCGAGGTGACGTGGCATCATTATCGTGGGATTACTGTAGCCTAATTATCCGGGCGTCACAAATCTCCTCCACTACAAGAAATCTCATCCCGAGATTTAAGAGGTGGAGTAAGGGGGAAAGTCCTGGTTACAAAATTCTAACGGATCTTCTCGGTCTTGGTTGATCTTCCCGAAGTAGTCGATCCTTTTCGTTGATGTCTTCATTTCTCAGTTTCAGGTCATCATGATGAAGTCGGCATCCTTTCTTCGGGAACTCCATCGTACATACAAAAGAATAAAGGGTGGGTATTCCGGAAGAACGGACCTCTGCAAGGCTGACTATCTGGTCGATAACATCGGGGAAGGTGGCGGAAAGTAAGTCTCGAATTGAAACCTTAGAAAATATCGAGAGCAAAGTAAGAAAGTATCATGCGAAGTTTTGAGTAGGCGGGCCTGAAACAGGGCGTGAAAGGGGTTAAGAGCAATGGGAATAAGTATTGTGTCTAATACTAGAATAGATGATCTCTATGAAGGTGGCTCATGAATTACATACAAGGCCATGCACGAGGAAAAACCTTGGGAACAAGGGGGTACAGGAGAGTCAGGTTTTGATCCTGTGGAACTGTGGGTTATGGGCCCACCATGTGGTTAAAAGTAGGAAAGGCGTTGACATCTTACACGGTCATGATAGCAAGACATGTCAGAGGGTAGCCTATCAGTTATGTCGGAACAATGTCGATACCAAGGGTGAGGGACAAAGAGAACCATTTTCCTGCTCGTTGAATGAGGCGGACCATTAGGCAAAGTTCTCTTCCATCGGTGGCTACTAGAATGTCATCAACTATAGTAACAGGGTCTTGCTGACAGAATTGTACACCGAGGTGTTTATGTAGGCAGGAGAATATTACTGCTTAGATCCTATAGACCTCTAGAAAGGTTAAACCAAACAATGGAAAGGATAATATGATTATCAAATTAAACAGAACAATGGAAAGAAAAATGTGTTTAAACACATATTTCAGGGGTATATCCTTCGGACAAACAGAGCATGATATCCATGACAGGATAGAAGTAGAAAACCATTTAGGTAAGGGGAGAGGAATTTCATGACATTACCCAAACAACAGTGTTTGAATAATTGATAAAGAAAATTTAGCATTGTGCTTCAAATATTCTTATTGATGATAGGAGTACCACATACATACTTCGAGATAGCATTGACATGGTCTTCAAGCAAAGGTCGGACTTCAGATACACAAAGGATCCATCAGGAGCAACTTATAAAATAAGTCTTACGATTTCCTCATGAAAGAATCGCCAAGCTTGCAAAAAAAAGAATCTATAACAATGGGTCCTCCGGCCAGGTGTGCTAGGCATGACACCACCTTACCAGGTCATATAAATACCAATGTTATATCTCTTGAAAAATGTTCCAATCATCATATTTGACCGAGTTTTCAGATCTGATTGGGATCAGGATACCTCAGACTCAGGATGCCTAAGAAGAAAAGGTGCAACGCAATTGACAAGATGACATTATAAGATTCTCGGGCAATGAACTATGGAAGCGAGTTCTGAAACAAGAGTTCATCATTAAACCAAGGAGAGGATGAGGAGGTGGCTGGTGGACTGAATGATAATTCATCGAGACTTCCAAAAAGACGGATTTCCACAATTGCATGAACACAGAGATATCATTTGTCAGACCAAATGACTTAATGATGTATGCTGGAGGAAAACATACACAATTAAACATTGGTTGAAAGGTGCAACCAAAATATGGGTTGGGTTGCACAACCAACGTCGGAACGGCGATTGAGCAACCAACACACTAAATTGGAATTAGTGTCCAATAACTCTGAAGCAATAGGGTTGCTAGAGATATTAAATTCGCACAACAGGGTTCACTCAACACGGGGACCAAGAAAAGAATGGTGATGGCGAGAAGCACCATTGTATCACGAATTCTTAAGAGGTGGTGAAATTCTCATAACATTGATGACAGAAGATATGGTAATGTTCCAAGGTAAAGAAGAAAAATTGCTGGATAGCAAGGAACTCAAGGTATAACACCAAACACGAACAAGTTTGTGTTGGTGGGAAGGCAATAAAGTGGTCGATGATAATAAATTTCATTGAGGGCAAGGATGGTATTTCTCATCATGAATTCAATTGATATCATAGAAGAACTCAGGATGTTGATGATGATCACGACACATTTGTTGAGAGATTTCATGAAGATGTAATTGACCGGTTATGACATCAAGTCACAGGAATGATGAAGCGAAAGGTTATTGGAACCAAGGGTACGACACAAACTCGAAATCAAGCTTGTTGTTCAAGGCGAAATGATATGACGAGGAAGATCGACGTAAGGTTAGCTCATCATCAAAACTTGTGCTCCGGGAAGAAGGTCCAGGTAGCACAGTCAAAATTAGCACGATAATGATGTAGCCGATTAGGCTCGGAATGACGTGATGGAGTATTAAACTTCTCAACAACAAAGTACTGGAAGTACTAAATCACACTGTTGATTTGATTCAGAAATCGGTGTTCTCGGTTGACGACAACCCAGAACCCGTGGAGTGACCATGACGGAGAAAGATAGGCAAAATTCATAAGATGTAGTGTAATGGGTTGATATCCTCGAGATACTAGGGGGTAATACTCAAAGGTAGATCAAAATAGAGGTTGGGCAGACGTAATGATCTGCAGAAGGCAAGTACTTTTAACTTGTCCGAGAATGGGATCAAAGAAGAACAATCACGATCGGAACCACGATTGCAAAGGACAAAATCATAGGTACAAGATCAAATTATGCCAAGTGAATAATTCTTGGTACGAGAAGCTATCATGATAAGCTCAACATCTTTTCCATGGGCATGAACACAAAGTTTAAGGTCGAATCCCACTTCTCCAATCTATAACCTTTCAATCACTCCTCGCCTTCGATGAAGTTGTAGTGTAGAAATTTATCTGGCATGACACCAGTTGAGTATGACCCGTAGAAGTTCCCGGGTTCATACAAATTAGGGAAGGCATTGCTTCAACCCATCGGGGCATCTTAGGAACATATACCACAAGCTTCGAGAGTAATTATCACCAGCTCAAAAACAGAGCATGGTTGGCCAAATCCGAGAATAGGATTTACTAATTGCATTATGTATCAGAGAAAGAGCTTCCCAAGTGATTGAATAGGAAGGACCTTGTCGGATAAAACCCAACAAAGGTTCCGGTGGTCCTCAAGGGATCTGATGTGAGCATCGATACTCAACCAGAGGAAGAGTGCAGGGAGATTAGATTATAGAAACAACTAACTAATTCAAAGCTCAAAGTCAAAGAACTATAATTTCCAAATCAAGGGATCAGAGGCAAACACTCTGATTAAGGATGGATAAGTTGAGTAGGCTTAGGGGTACAATCGACGACAATTGGATTGGTTGAGAACCGGCTCACTTTAAAATGACGTCTGAGCCGGAAGGATAACTTTCAGGGAATAACTGATGATTGTGTGCATTCACACACATGTTGAATCAACATGATCAAAATGTCAATCACAAGGATTTTAATGGTTAGAGCTAGACAAATGGAATTGTCCAGACTGCAAGAAGAAAAGTATTTGCAGAGCAATAGTTGGCAGAGGATTACCGGAAGATCGGGTAGTATTTCAATGTATCTAATGAATCCTATGAACAACTAGTAATGAACGGTTCCTTGACAATTGTGAAGAAACCAATTGTAGGGATATTTTTGCGGCAAGGAACCGCAAGGCAGTGGCACAAGGGATTCTTGGAACAACGACGAGTATTACAGGGTATCTTGTAATAACAAGACCAACTGGGGATGAATGTAAGAATGGCAAGTGCATGTAGTTATCCATAAGGGTTGACGGTGGAAGGGGAATTGCAAACGCGATGAGCACAAGTTCTCGGGATAACATCGGAGAGTATCATTGGGGTCTTCTAATGAATCAGGCCATCATATGGAATGAAGGGGCTCTCCGGGAGGAAGTAGTTATGAGATCCTAGTTTTAGAGTTAGCAAAATCAATTAACCCGAATAGAAGAGAGATCAGAGTCCCAAAGTATAGACAAGGAATAAAAGATCCTAATACCACCCAATGGCGACGTGAGCCTGTAAGACACACATCCATGTTAGTAAAAGTTTTGTAATGACTAGACTCGACTTCGGTCAAGGAGTGTGGAAGGGGGATTCCTACAGGCAATCAGCTCTGATACCAACTACTGTGCAAAACTCAAGGCCCTTGCTGATTCTCTCTCATGGATGTTGGCTAGACGATCAGCAACGAGACTCTCGTCCTCACCCTCCTGCGTGACCTGAATGACAGCTTCTCCCACCTTCGGTCCTTCCTCCCTGAGGGAGTCCTGGATTAGGGGGTGTCCGGATAGCCGGACTACCATCATCAGCCGAACTATCATCAGCCGGACTATCATCCTCGACCGGACTCCAAGACTATGAAGATACAAGATTGAAGACTTCGCCCCATGTCCGGATGGGACTTTCCTTGGCGTGGAAGGCAAGCTTGGCGATACGGATATGTAGATCTCCTACCATTGTAACCGACTCTATGTAACCCTAGCCCTCTCCGGTGTCTATATAAACCGGATGGCTCTAGTCCGTAGGACTACGACAACAACAACCCTTACAATCATACCATAGGCTAGCTTCTAGGGTTTAGCCTCCTTGATCTCGTGGTAGATCCACTCTTGTAAACATCCACAATATCAATATCAATCGAGCAGGACGTAGGGTTTTACCTCCATCAAGAGGGCCCGAACCGGTAAAACATCGTGTCCCTTGTCTCCTGTTACCATCCGCCTAGACGCATAGTTCGGGACCCCTACCGAGATCCGCCGGTTTTGACACCGACATTGGTGCTTTCATTGAGAGTTCCTCTGCGTCGTCACCGATAGGCTTGATGGCCTCTTCAATCAACAACGACGCAGTCCTCGGTGAGACTTTTCTCCCGGACAGATCTTCAGATTCGGCGGCTTTCGCATCGCGGCCAACTCACTTGGCCATCCGAGCAGATCGAAGCTACGCCCCTGGCCGTCGTGTCAGGTTTGAAGCCTAAACTTCACGGCCGATATCCGTGGGGACTTGATCTTCGATGGATCTGAGCCACGGCCGAGCGTGCAGCGCTGTCACGATGGGCATGACCTAACTCGCCACGGACAGCACCTTGGAGGTCAAGACACGAATCCGCCCGACCCATAGTCCGGAGCCGATCGCTCGGATCGAGGACGGATGGCTGGACATCGCCGAGCTGCAACTCCTACGGCGATGGAGCCAACACTTACCTTGTCCCGCATAAAGCCCATGACTCGAGGTGCGGACTCTCTGCGGACTCAACCTCCTGCGCCCTGCCGCCAATGAATGCGATTGGCGCCGATCATGGAATTCACCGCTGCGGACATCTTTCAAAGACTCGCCTTCAACGATATCATAAATTCACTCAAGCATCTCTCGCTATCCGGAGAGCCTGGCCGAACTACGCCAGGATGGTTGGGACGCAGACGACGAAGAAATTCAGAGCCCACCCACCACCCACTTCAGAGCCACCATCGACGATTTAACCGACGATTCGATTAAGACTCAAGACATCGACGGTATGGACGACGATGCCGAGACTACCAAGAACTAGTGCCTACAGACACCGGAAGACCACCTCGTCATCGACATATACATGGTGGACACCCCAAAGGGAAGCAACAACGAGGAACAACGGGACGCGGCAGAGGATGATCCCGACGATAAAAACCAAAACGGCGACGTAGACGCCGCTCTAAGTCCCGCCTCGATCAAAGCAGCCTTCCTAACGACCCAGCGATAGAGCAGGGCAAACCAGCGGACAACGAACAGGACGAGCCGGATAACCAACCCCTTCACGGAGCAATCAACAGTCCGGACACAACACCGGAGCATAATAACATACACAAAAAACTCATCGCCACTGCAAGAAGTTTGAAGAAGGCGAAACGGAAGCTCAAAACAGCAGAAGACACGCTCAGAATGAAGTGGAGCAAAGTATTCAAGACTGCAGACAAATACGGCAATGGCCATCAAACTAAGAGCTACCCGAAGCGCAAGTTGCTGCCAGAATTTGACGAGGAAGCCATAGAGCCTTCACGGTCAAAAATAAAGAGGCCACTGGCGGTTAGACGCCGATGATGCCCAAAGCGACAAGCGGGGCTGCACACAAGTCAATTATAATCACAGGAAACGGACGGCCCAACTAGGTCCATCTACGGGCCAAAAAAGAGGACCCTGTGAAGTAACACAACACGACAAGTGTTCAAGACAGCGCACACCCAAATATGAGGGCACCGCACACCCACTATGTTTTATCGATGAGGTGCCGGATCATGAATTTCCAGCAGGTTCAAGCCCATAAACATAGAGGCATACGACGCACAACAGACCCGAGTCTGGATAGAAGATTACATACTACACATACACATGGCTAGAGGAGATGATCTCCACGCCATAAAATACCTACCCTCAAGCTCAAAGGGCCAGCTCGGCATTGGCTCAAAAGCCTCCCGAAAACACTGTTGGAAGTTGGGAAGAGCTTGAGGACGATTTAAGCAAATTTTCAAGGGACTTATGTCCGCCCTCCGGATGCGATTTACACGAGTCATATAACCCAACAGCCCGGAGAGTCAAGACGCAATTCTGGAACAGGTTCCTTACCAAAAGAACCAAATAGTCGATCGTCCGGACACGGAAGCCCTAGCAGCTTTTAAACACAACGTCCGAGACGAATGGCTCGCCAGACACCTCGCCAAGAGAAGCCAAGAACAATGGCCGCTAATAAGCCTCATGACGCGCTTTTGCGCAGAAGAAGACAGCTGGCTAGCAAGATGCAGCACCAGCGACCCGAGTACATCCGAGATCGAGAGATGGAACGGAAAGTCACGGCAGAAAGATCAAAGGCGGAATAAAGAAAAAGCCCAAAAGGCACGGCGGTCAACGCCGATTCCAAAGCTCATGCCAAACATTAAAACACGGCCTCTTAAGGACAACAGATGAGCTATCAAATTTAAACAAAATTTTAGATCGGATATGTCAAATCCACAAGATTCCTCGGAAGGCCTCGCAAACCATACCAACCGAAATTGTTGGGTTTTAAACAGTCCGCAGACTCAACGCCGGACACAAGGGGCTCGATCCAAGCGAGGACGATGACGAACCCCACCAAGCAGAAAGCACCGAAGTCAAAAGACTTTCCCACAAGAAGTCAAAACAAGAAACTCGCTTCACGTGATAGTACGGAAAGTCCGACACGGCACTCGCTAAGACAAGTGTCGCACGATCCACCCCAGTGGACCGAGATTGGATGTCAAACCAATCACTTTCGACCATCCGGATCAGTCCGTATATCCGTAACGCAGGATAGACTGCCCCGATATTGATCCCATAATAGACGGACTGCAATTAACGATGTTTTGATGGACGGCGATAAAGTGACTTGAACCTGCTATATCCGGACACAATCCGCAAGTTGGGATAGACCCTACTACAATTCGGCATAGCCGCACTTCCTTCAAAGGAGTGGCGCCAGCCCTTACGCCAGGCACAGTTTTATTATTACTAGAAGTTGTGTCGGGTCACCGACAACTTCCGACGAGAAAAGCTAACCTTTCATGTCGCCCCATTTAAAAGTAGCTATCAAGCATCATCGACGGAAGCTTCGTCCGCTTCAATGCAATACCACATTACGCGCCTCTTACGCTTAAAATGCCCGGTCCACGTGGCATCATTTCATTAAAAGGTCGCCTGAGACCCCGGACACGGCTGGACGAGTCCGGAATAAAACCTAGCCGCACATCCCTTCACAAGGGTTTGCAAATATAAGCCATAATGAGCTAGCATAGGCTCAGCTTTCTTAATCTATATTTCAATTTTTTACGCACGATTTCTTTTCCAACCAAGTTCCTCTCTTTTTACAGATGAACAGCGTGCACACCCGTCCAGGATAGGCACAACGGAGACACAGGCGCAGACGTGCAGTAGGGACCCGTTGCAAGGACTCTTTTCGGACTAAGACCCTACGTAAACCTTTCTTACTGTCTCTTGTTGCTATAGTCCCCTGGTTTATCATTATAACCAGAGTGGAGACTGGCGTTTTGGCATCGGCCGCGCCAGGAGAACCTGCCCGTACCTGGACACAAGGGGCTTAGGGCTTTGCTTTGCCCGCTATTGTAAAAGACCGAACACCTTCTGGAGTGTTCGGCGTCTCGAGTTAGGCCTTATATGCATCAGCTCCGAATCATGTATTTGGTCAAATGTTGGGTTCGCCGGCTCGTGTTTTGCTGCCTTACGCCCAGATCATCGCCTAACGCTCCGGAGAACTCTCGCGATTGTGCCCGCCTAAATTGGCGAGCACCTCAAGAGAGAAAGCCGAAAACTGACTCATGATACAACGAGAGACTGGTCAACCACTCGATCGACCATGGGAATGTTTAGGATTCCTCCGCTTTGTGAAGGGCGTTTCGGCCAGGCACATACGCGCCCGAATTGGAGCGCCATGGTGCCCCTGTGGGCTATGTCGTAGCCCCACCCTCGAACTCCATGGCTAAGTGAAAGTGATAAAGCATTATAGTCCGGTTGCCTCGCTTGCTACACTACCACCTCCTTTACAGGACCGAGACGTCAATTAAGTGTGAAAACGCTATATTTTATGAACACCCCGCACCTTGTGCGTGGGGGCTGAAGCCGATGACTGCCATCTTTCGGGTTATACACGTATACATGAACGGCCGCATAGGAGATATTCTATTACTTGAACGCACAAGTGTAAAAGGCGCTACATCATAAATATCGCTTTTACATCATATAAACGCTCATTCAATGTAACATTTTTGAGCACTGTGACTCTATTACACGAGCACCACGCAGCACTTCGCCAAAATAGTGCTCGGCGGGTAACCGTTATCATCCGAACCCGGGTCGCAACAGCGGTGGCATCCATCTCTGTCCAATGTGTCTTCACGCGAAGCGCCATCCACAAGACCTCTCTATGCAGCCGACCGCTTCATCACCTTGATATGCGGCACCGCCCAAGAAATTGCTGCAATAAGCCAAAGTAACTCTTCTGGGGCCTATCCGCCGGATATGGGTCACTATATCCGTCATAGCAAGCCCGAACAACCTATTTAGCTCAGCCCACTCAGCCAAACGGTCGGTCAGCGGAAGTGAACGCCCGGACTATGGAATTGAGACCAAAACAGCTCTTCCGTCTTGTGATCCTTCCGCTTCAAAATGCACAATGGCATCCGCCGACTTTTCGCTGCTAAGTCCATATAAGGGTCCTCTGGACCCCACAGCTTGGCCCACCGAGCATATTTTGATCCAGAACCTTCGGCGAGCGTAAAAGGCTTGCCAGCTACAATATCTCCGCTGGCGCAGCTTTTCCATCATAGCCCGCATTGCGAAGGGCATCCTTAGCTTCGCGGTGGCCTTCCGCAGGTCTTCTTGCCCCACTAGGCGCTCCTTCCCAAGAGCCTCATTGCGATCGGTAGCATCTTTTAACTTCACGGCCATTTCGCTATCTCTTCCTGCCCGGCAAGCAGCGACCCTTTCGCCGCTAACTCCTCGGCCGCCCTCGAGGTCCGCCAGATTACTCCTTCCGCCTGCTCCTTGGCTTGAGCAAGTTCGCCCAAGGCTCTCCACGGCAGCGGCACTATCTGCATTTCACGCACATGTTGTAAGGAGATGGCTTCGCCCCTTACCAAGTGACCGCGCGAAGAACACTTACCTTGCGACTCATCAAGTCGCTGTTGACCAGCGTGATGTCCGCATCCGCAGCATCGAGTTGCCGCTTAGTTCAGAACTCCATCATCCGCTGGCCCCGGACGACCTGCCACCTGCATCGGCACGACGGAATTTAAACCTGCTATTTTGATCCTCGGACACCGTCGATTTCGACAACCTACCGAGTCTCGGGGCTACTATCTATACAGTAGCGATTCTATATGCAAACTGTTAAAAGGTGTGTCATTTTTACGTACCTCAAACCCCGCCAAAGAAACTCCCCGACGGCATCATGCAACCCGCCTTGGCGGACGAAATCCTTTCAATCACCATGCTCATCAAAGTATTCAGCCAGACACCGCTTGGCGCCGAACTATCCGGCTTTGCCAAACCCGGGCTCCTCGTGATTTACACTTCAGGCTCGTCCGCCCTATCCGACGGCGCCCCGGACGGAGGCGTCTCGCTCTCTATCATCTCCGAACGAAGGTCCCCCGAAGACGAGCTCATTTGCGAAGGACGGAGATCCGAACTACAAGGTAAAAACTTTAGTTATCCTCAGAAGCACAAATAGGGATGTCCCTTATTATAAACCTCCTTTCTTTCTACTTACGGTTCGTTGGAGGGCTGACTCATTAAGGGAGATTGTGCGGCCGGGGCCTCCCCGGACGCAGGACCCTCTGGCGAAGATTTCTTCCCCGCTTAGGGGCTTTTGCCCCGGGTCCTCGGAGGCAGTCCTCTTCTCCCCTTGGAGGAGGGATTCTCGATCCCCTCTTTCAAGAGCCTCCTTAGGCGAGGCAAGAGCTTTCTGCTTTCCCCTTCGCCTTCCTCCTCAAGGCGCAACCTCAAGCATCCGAACCAGCACGGATCCGGCGGTCTTGGGGAGGGGGGACACCAGATCAATTTTGCTTCCGCTATCCACTCCTAGAAGGAAGTTGGTCATAAAGCGAATCGTCGAAAGGCAAACAAACGGTATGTCCGGACTCGGAACTACTTACTTGAGTATCCGGGCAATTGCAGCTTAGGCCAGCATCCTCGGTCAATTCCGGACGCACCTCTTGCGATCCGAAGAATAATTTGTACATCTCCAGGGGTGTCATACCCATGAAGTGTTGAAGAATCCGTGGGCCCTCCAGATTGAACTCCCATAGCGGAGAGGGCGGCGCTTGCAGGCAGGAGACGCCTAATCAGCATAACTCGCATCACCACCACCATATCGACCTCCCTCGCTTGAAGATCTCGAATCCGCCCTGCGGAGGGGCACGCCCTTTGACGGCCCCAGCTGAGCTCTTGGTTGACCCACGACATCAATCGTCGTGGAGGTCCCGGCGGAATAGGGTGGCGGCTTTTGTCTGCGCCCCTCGAACGGTAATATAGAACCACTCTTGCTGCCACAGGCCGAGCTCCTCTTGGAAGGAGCCCAGGGCCACGGGCATCGGCTCTCCTACTTATGGTCGCCCGCCGACTCCGCTTGACGCCTCGATCATCTTGGCGCCACATTGAAGGTCTTCAACCACAGGCGAAGTGAGGGGTGACGCGAGGAAGGCTTCGCATTTACAATAAATGCGGAGATATGGAGGATGGACTCGGAGCCAAATCATGGAATTCCAACCCATAGTAAAACATGAGCCCTCTCACAAAAGGATCCATCGGAAGCCTAAACCCGACGGAGGTGGGATATGAAAACGACATACTCGCCGGGCTCGGGGGTGGGGATGGCCTGCCCTTCGCGCAGCAACCTGTCTTAAATCTCATAAGCCGGTACTTGGCCTCCGCAGCTTTAGCACGCCCTCCTCCGTGACGGAGGAGGGCATCCACCGCCCCGAGGTCGGAACCGACATCGCTGAAAGTCCGGCGCTCGAATCTGGAGCTCTAGGTGCTGGAACTCGAGCGGGAGAGGATTCGAT
The DNA here is from genome assembly GCA_021605205.1 of Aegilops longissima. Lineage (NCBI taxonomy): Eukaryota > Viridiplantae > Streptophyta > Magnoliopsida > Poales > Poaceae > Aegilops > Aegilops longissima. Next base: position 712,116,572 of record CM038682.1, read on the forward strand.
GGAGGATTGAAGAAAAGAAACGAGCCTTGGTCCCGTTATAAAGAGGGAGAATACCAAGAGCCGTCTCCGTGACCGTTTGGGACTCGCCTTCGATAGAGGGGGCGTGGCGAACGGGCGCGGTTGGGTTACCCACGTCCGTATTAATGAGAATCCCGGATTAAGGGAAACACGATCTCGCTCGACAAGACGTGCTAAGGAAACCGCTTCGCTAAATGCGCTGAGGTGGTAAAGTAAAAAAACAATTCAAGTAATGGCTTGGTAGTGGTGTGACGTCATGCCACAAAAAACGTTAGCAGATTGAACTTGTGTATATATTATTCTCTCTACGGTGGAATGTGGAATTTATTTTGCGAGCGGACACTATCCCGGTGTTCACAATCTTTTATCATTCGGAGGAGGAACCCGCTTGCAATGCCAAGCAATATACGCTACCAACTTATCGTCATTGAAGCCTGGTTCAGGGGCTACCGAGGAGTCCTGGATTAGGGGTGTCCGGATAGCCGACTACCATCATCACCGAACTATCATCACCGGACTATCATCATCGACGGACTCCAAGACTATGAAGATACAAGATTGAAGACTTCGCCCCGTGTCCGGATGGGACTTTTCTTGGCGTGGAAGGCAAGCTTGGCGATACGGATATGTAGATCTCCTACCATTGTAACCGACTCTATGTAACCCTAGCCCTCTCCGGTGTCTATATAAACCGGATGGCTCTAGTCCGTAGGACTACGACAACAACAACCCTTACAATCATACCATAGGCTAGCTTCTAGGGTTTAGCCTCCTTGATCTCGTGGTAGATCCACTCTTGTAAACATCCACAATATCAATATCAATCGAGCAGGACGTAGGGTTTTACCTCCATCAAGAGGGCCCGAACCTGGGTAAAACATCGTGTCCCTTGTCTCCTGTTACCATCCGCCTAGACGCACAGTTCGGGACCCCCTACCCGAGATCCGCCGGTTTTGACACCGACACTCCTGTTCCAGGTGCCCTTCCCCAGCTATCGTTGGTTGCCATGTATAGTTCAGAACCGAGCTAGATTGACTTATACTGTATGTTTGTACTTGTGTATATTTACCCATCAGTGAATCCTTCGAGGCGTGCGACACATCAGCCCGATCTTATTATGTTACAAGCTTGTTGTAGTAGTCAGTCAAAAAGTCGTTGTGCTAAGGCCCCAAAGGACCAGCACACCAAAACATCAACCGTCGCCGATGAAGAGAAGTGTAGATCAAAAGAATCCAATCTATATACACACGAACGTAGACGTACAAAGACCAGATCCATTGAAGACTAACACCGACCGAACCCCAGGAGATCCGTCGGAGACACAGCTTGATACGTCCATTTTGCATCATGCTTTTATATCGATATTTATCGCATTATGGGCTGTTATTTCACGTTATGTCACAATACTTATGGCTATTTTCTCCTATTTTACAAGGTTTACATGAAGAGGGAGAATGCCGGCAGCTGGAATTCTGGGCTGGAAAAGGAGCAAATATTGAAGGCCTATTCTGCGCAACTCCAAAAGTCCTGAAACTCCCCGAAATACCTTAAAATAAATAAAGAAAAATCGTCGCTAAAGATGAAGGCCAGGGGCCCACACCTGCTCACGAGGGTGGGGCGCCCTCGGGCGCACTTCTACCTCGTGGGCCCCGGTGGCTCTCCGACGCCCATCTTCTCCTATATGAAGTCTTTCGATGAGAAAAAATCATAAGCAACCTTTCGGGCGAGACTCTGCCACGAGGCGAACCTTGGCGGAACCAATCTAGGGCTCCGGCAGAGCTGTTCACAAGGCACACTTCCCTCGAGGGGGAAATCATCGACATCATCATCACCAATGCTCCTCTCATCGGGAGAGGGCAATCTCCATCAACATCTTCACCAGCACCATCTCATCTCCAAACCCTAGTTCATCTCTTGTATCCAATTCTTGTCTCCAAGTCCGGGATTGGTGCTAGTAGGTTGCTAGTAGTGTTGATTACTTCTTGTAGTTGATGCTAGTTGGTTTATTTGGTGGAAGATTATATGTTCAGATCCTTTATGCATATTATTACCCCTCTGATTATGAACATGAATATGCTTTGTGAGTAGTTACGTTTGTTCCTGAGGACACGGGAGAAGTCTTGCTATTAGTAGTCATGTGAATTTGGTATTCGTTCGATATTTTGATGAGATGTATGTTGCCTAACCTCTAGTGGTGTTATGTGAACGTCGTCTACATAACACTTCACCATTATTTGGGCCTAAAGGAAGGCATTGGGAAGTAATAAGTAGATGATAGGTTGCTAGAGTGACAGAAGCTTAAACCCTAGTTTATGCGTTGCTTCGTAAGGGGCTGATTTGGATCCATATGTTTCATGCTATGGTTAGGTTTACCTTAATACTTTTGTTGTAGTTGCGGATGCTTGCAATAGAGGTTAATCATAAGTGGGATGTTTGTTCAAGTAAGAACAGCACCCAAGCACCGTCCACCCACATATCAAATTATCAAAGTACCGAACGCTAATCATATGAACGTGATGAAAACTAGCTTGACGATATTCCCATGTGTCCTCGTGGAGCGCTTTTCCTATTATAAGAGTTTGTTCCGGCTTGTCCTTTGCTACAAAAAGGATTGGGCCACCTTGCTGCACCTTATTTACTTTTGTTACTTGTTGCTCGTTACAATTTATCTTATCACAAAACTATCTGTTACCACTTATTTCAGTACTTGCAGAGAATACCTTGCTGAAAACCGCTTATCATTTCCTTCTGCTCCTCGTTGGGTTCGACACTCTTACTTATCGAAAGGACTACGATAGATCCCATATACTTGTGGGTCATCAAGATGAAGGAAATATGCCCTAGAGGCAATAATAAAGTTATTATTTATTTCCTTATTTCATGATAAATGTTTATTATTCATGCTAGAATTGTATTAACCGGAAACATGATACATGTGTGAATACATAGACAAACATATAGTCACTAGTATGCCTCTACTTGACTAGCTCATTAATCAAAGATGGTTATGTTTCCTAACCATAGACATGTGTTGTCATTTGATTAATGGGATCACATCATTAGGAGAATGATGTGATTGACATGACCCATTCCGTTAGCCTAGCACTTGATCGTTTAGTATATTGCTATTGCTTTCTTCATGACTTATACATGTTCCTGTAACTATGAGATTAGGCAACTCCCGTTTACCGGAGGAACACTTTGGGTGCTACCAAACGTCACAACGTAACTGAGTGATTATAAAGGAGTACTACAGGTGTCTCCAAAGGTACATGTTGGGTTGGCGTATTTCAAGATTACGTTTTGTCACTCCGATTGTCGGAGAGGTATCTCTAGGCCTTCTCGGTAATACACATCACATAAGCCTTGCAAGCATTGCAACTAATAAGTTAGTTGTGAGATGATGTATTACGGAACGAGTAAAGAGACTTGCCGGTAACGAGATTGAACTAGGTATTGGATACCGACGATCGAATCTCAGGCAAGTAACATACCGATGACAAAGGGAACAACGTATGTTGTTATGCGGTTTGACCGATAAAGATCTTCGAGAATATGTAGGAGCCAATATGGGCATCCAGGTCCCGCTATTGGTTATTGACCGAGAATAGTTCTAGGTCATGTCTACATAGTTCTCGAACCCGTAGGGTCCGCACGCTTAAGGTTTCGATGGCGATGCTTATATTATGAGTTTATGAGTTTTGATGTACCGAAGGAGTTCGAGTCCCGGATGAGATCGGGGACATGACGAAGAGTCTCGAAATGGTCGAGACGTAAAGATCGATATATTGGACGACTATATTCGAGTTCGGAAAGGTTCCAATGATTCGGTATTTTTCGAGTACCGGAGAGTTACGGGAATTCGCCGGGAGAAGTATTGGGCCTTATTGGGCCCTCAAGGGAAAGAGAGAGGGCTGCCTAGGGCAGGCCGCGCCCCCATGGCCTAGTCCGATTGGACTAGGGGAGGGCCGCACCCTCCTTCCTTCCCTTCTCTCTTCCCTTCCTTGTCTCCTACTCCTAATACATGGAAGGACTCCTAGTTGGACTAGGAAAGGGGGAATCCTACTCCCGGTGGGAGTAGGACTCCCCATGGCGCGCCCCTCCTAGGGCCGGCCTCCTCCTCCCTCCCTCCTTTATATACGGGGGCAGGGGCACCCCATGGACACACAAGTTGATCTACGGATCGTTCCTTAGCCGTGTGCGGTGCCCCCCTCCACCATATTCCACTTCGGTCATATCGTCATGAGCTTAGGCGAAGCCCTGCGCCCGGTAGAGTCATATCGTCATGAGCTTAGGCGAAGCCTCGCGCCGGTGGAGCATCATCATCGCCACCACGCCGTCGGTCGACGGAACTCATCCCCGACGCTTTGCTGGATCGGAGCCCGGGGATCGTCATCGAGCTGAACGTGTGCTGAACTCGGAGGTGCCGTGCGTTCGGTACTTGGATCGGTCGGATCGTGAAGACGTACGACTACATCAACCGCGTTGTTATAACGCTTCCGCTTACGGTCTACGAGGGTACGTGGACATACACTCTCCCCTCTCGTTGCTATGCCATCACCATGATCTTGCGTGTGCGTAGGAATTTTTTTGAAATTACTACGTTCCCCAACACAAGAATCTTTTCTGGCGCCGTTGCCGGGGAGTGTAGCGCCTTTGGTAAGGAAAAATTTATATAGTGTGCTGAAATTTTCTGTCACTTGTTACTATGGAAAGTAATTCTATGAGGGGCTTGTTCGGGGTATCTTCACCCCGTCCAGTAGAGCAAAGAGTTGCTCCTCAACCTACTGAACCTATTGAAAATGAAATTCCTTTTGAATTTCCTTCGGGTATGATGGAAAAACTGCTAGCTAATCCTTTTACAGGAGATGGAATAAAGCATCCTGACGAACATCTACGCTATGTGGATGATATTTGTGGACTATTTAAGCTTGCAGGTATACCCGATGATTTTGTTAAGAAGAAGGCTTTCCCTTTATCTTTGGAGGGAGACGCATTGACATGGTATAGGCTATGTGATGATACGAGATCATGGAACTATAAAAGAGGGAAATTGAAATTTCATCAAAAGTATTACCCTATGCATCTTGTTCATCATGATCGCAATTATATATATAATTTTTGGCCTCGCGAAGGAGAAAGCATCGCTCAAGCTTGGGGGAGGCTTAAATCAATATTATATTCATGCCCCAATCATGACCTCTCAAGAGAAACAATTCTTCAGAATTTTTATGCTCGGCTTTCTGATAACAATCGCACCATGCTCGATACTTCTTGTGTTGGCTCTTTTATGATGAAGACTATTGAATTCAGATGGAATTTATTGGATAGAATTAAACGCAACTCTGAAGATTGGGACCTCAACTAAGGTAAGGAGTTAGGTATGACACCTAAGTTTGATTGTGTTAAATCTTTTATGGATATCGATATTTTCCGTAAGTTTAGCACTAAATATGGACTTGACTCTGAGATAGTAGCTTCTTTCTGTGAATCTTTTGCTACTTATGTTGATCTCCCTAAGGAGAAGTGGTTTAAATATCATCCTCCCATAGAAGTAAAAGTAGCTGCACCTCTTGAACTTGAAGAAAATACTATCACTTATAATGATCCTATTGTTCCCACCTCTTATGTTGAGAAACCACCTTTCCCTGTTAGAGTAAAGGATCATGCTAAAGCTTCAATTGTTGTTTGTAAAAGAAATGTTATAACTTATACACCTCCTGAGCAAGTCAAAGTAGAACCTAATATTGCTATTGTTAAAGACCTCTTGTCTGATAATATTGATGGGCATGTTATTCAATTCTGTGGTGAAACTGCTAGAATTGCTAAACCTTGTGCTAAACATAAACATAGACCTGTGGTAGGCGTGCCTGTTATTTCTGTTAAAATAGGAGATCACTGTTATCATGGCTTGTGTGATATGGGTGCTAGTGCTAGTGTTATACCTATTACCTTGTATGAAGAAATTAAGCATGAAATTGCACCCGCTGAGATAGAAGATAGTGATGTCACAATTAAGCTTGCCAATAGAGATGCTATTTCACCAGTGGGAATTGTTAGAGATGTTGAAGTCTTGTGTGGGAAAACTAATATCCCGCTGATTTTCTTGTTCTTGGTTCTCCACAAGATAGCTTTTGTCCCATTATATTTGGTAGACCCTTCTTGAATACTGTTAATGCTAAGATAGACCACGAAAAGAATGTTGTTACTATTGTCTTGGATGATATGGTTCATGAGTTTAATTTCTCTAAATTAAGTAAACAACATCGTGAGGAAGAATTGCCTAGTAAGGATGAAATTATTGGTCTTGCTTCTATTGCCGTACCTCCTAGTGATCCTTTGGAACACTATTTGGTAGACCATGAAAATGATATGTTCATTAATGAAAGAAGGGAAATAGATGAAGTATTCTTTAAACAGGAACCTATTCTGCAACATAATTTGCCTGTTGAAATGCTAGGGGATCCTCCTCCACCCAAGGGTGATCCCGTGTTTGAGCTTAAACCGTTGCCTGATAATCTTAAATATGCTTATCTTGATGAAAAGAAAATATATCTTGTCATTATTAGTGCTAACCTTTCAGAGCATGAAGAAGAAAGATTATTGAAAACTCTAAAGAAGCACCGTGCAGCTATTGGATATACTCTCGATGATCTTAAGGGCATTAGTCCCACTCTATGTCATCATAAAATAAATTTGGAAGCGGATGCCAAACCAGTTCGTGATCCTCAATGACGTTTAAATCCTAAAATGAAAGAAGTGGTAAGGAAAGAAATACTCATGCTTCTGGAGGCAATTATAATTTATCCCGTTGCTGATAGTCAGTGGGTAAGTCCTGTCCATTGTGTCCCTAAGAAGGGAGGTATTACTGTTGTCCCTAATGATAAAGATGAATTGATCCCGCAAAGAATTATTACAGGTTATAGGATGGTAATTGATTTCCGCAAATTAAATAAATCTACTAAGAAAGATCATTACCCCTTACCTTTTATTGATCAAATGCTATAAAGATTATGCAAACATAGACATTATTGCTTTCTAGATGGTTATTCTGGTTTCTCTCAAATACCTGTGTCGGCTAAAGATCAATCAAAGACTACTTTTACATGCCCTTTTGGTACTTTTGCTTATAGACGTATGCCTTTTGGTTTATGTAATGCACCTGCTACCTTTCAAAGATACATGATGGCTATATTCTCTGACTTTTGTGAAAAGATTTGTGAGGTTTTCATGGATGACTTTTCCGTCTATGGATCCTCTTTTGACGATTGCTTGAGCAATCTTGATCGAGTTTTGCAGAGATGTGAAGAAACTAATCTTGTCTTGAATTGGGAAAAGTTCCACTTTATGGTTAATGAAGGTATTGTATTGGGGCACAAAGTTTCTGAAAGAGGTATTGAAGTTGATAAAGCCAAGGTTGATGCTATTGAAAAGATGCCATGTCCCAAGGACATCAAAGGTATAAGAAGTTTGCCGGGTTTTATAGGAGGTTCATTAAGGACTTCTCAAAAATTTATCGGCCTCTGACTAATTTATTACAAAAAGATGTACCATTTGTCTTTGATGATGATTGTGTAGAAGCATTTTAAATACTTAAGAAAGCATTAGTCTCTGCACCTATTGTTCAGCCACCGATTGAATTTACCCTTTGAAATTATGTGTGATGCTAGTGATTATGTCAGTAGGTGCTGTTCTAGGGCAAATAGTTGATAAGAAGTTAAATGTTATCCATTATGCTAGTAAGACTCTAGACAATGCTCAAAGAAATTATGCTACTACCGAAAAGGAACTTTTAGCAGTTGTGTTTGCTTGTGATAAATTCAGACCCTATATTGTTGATTCTAAAGTAACTATTCACACCGATCATGCTGCTATTAAATATCTTATGGAAAAGAAAGATGCTAAACCTAGACTTATTAGATGGGTTCTCTTGCTGCAAGGATTTGATTTGCATATTGTTGATAGAAAAGGAGCTGAGAACCCCGTTGCTGACAACTTATCTAGGTTAGATAATGTTCTTGATGACCCGCTACCTATTGATGATAGCTTTCCTGATGAACAATTAAATGTCATAAGCACTTCTCGTAGCACTCCATGGTATGCTGATTATGCTAATTATATTGTTGCTAAATTTATATCACCTAGCTTCACATACCAACAAAAGAAAAAGTTCTTTTATGATTTGAGACATTACTTTTGGGATGATCCACATCTTTATAAAGAAGGAGTAGATGGTGTTATTAGACATTGTGTACCTAAGCATGAACATGAACAGATCCTACGCAAGTGTCACTCCGAAGCTTATGGAGGACACCACGCTGGAGATAGAACTGCACATAAGGTATTGCAATCTGGTTTTTATTGGCCTACTCTCTTCAAGGATGCCCGTAAGTTTGTTTTGTCTTGTGATGAATGTCAAAGAATTGGTAATATTAGTAGACGTCAAGAAATGCCTATGAATTATTCACTTGTTATTGAACCATTTGATGTTTGGGGCTTTGATTATATGGGACCTTTTCCTGCCTCTAATGGATATACACATATTTTAGTTGCTGTTGATTACGTTACTAAGTGGGTAGAAGCTATTCCAACTAGTAGTGCTGATCATAACACTTCTATTAAAATGCTTAAGGAAGTTATTTTTCCGAGGTTTGGAGTCCCTAGATATTTAATGACTGATGGTGGTTCACACTTTATTCATGGCGCTTTCCGTAAAATGCTTGCTAAATATGATGTTAATCATAGAATTGCATCTCCATATCACCCGCAGTCTAGTGGTCAAGTAGAATTGAGTAATAGAGAGCTCAAATTAATTTTGCAAAAGACTGTTAATAGGTCTAGAAAGAATTGGTCCAAGAAACTTGATGATGCATTATGGGCCTATAGAACTGCATATAAGAATCCTATGGGTATGTCTCCGTATAAAATGGTTTATGGAAAAGCATGTCACTTACCTCTCGAACTAGAACATAAGGCATATTGGGATATTAAAGAGCTCAACTATGATTTCAAACTTGCCGGTGAGAAGAGGTTATTTGATATTAGCTCACTTGATGAATGGAGAACCCAAGCCTATGAAAATGCCAAGTTATTTAAAGAAAAGTTAAAAGATGGCATGACAAAAGGATACAAAAGCGTGAGTTTAATGTAGGTGATTATGTATTGCTATACAACTCTCGTTTAAGATTTTTTGCAGGAAAACTTCTCTCTAAATGGGAAGGTCCCTACGTTATCGAGGAGGTCTACCGTTCCGGTGCCATAAAAATCAACAACTTCGAAGGCACAAATCCGAAGGTGGTAAACGGTCAAAGAATCAAACATTATATCTCAGGTAATCCCATAAATGTTGAAACCAATATTATTGAAACCGCCACTCCGGAGGAATACATAAGGCACACTTTCCAGAATGTTCCAGACTCCAAAAAGGAATAGGTATGTGTTACGGTAAGTAAACCAACTCCAAAACAAATTCTAAGGCAATATTTCTCCCTTTTGGAATATTTAAAAAAATTGAAAAATAAGTAGCAGTCCGGGAGGACACGAGGCTTCCACGAGGGTGGAGGGCGCGCCCTACCCCCTGGGCGCGCCCCTGCCTCGTGAGCACCTCGTGTGCCCTCCGGACTCCGTTTTCTTGCACGATACGTACTTTGGTCGGTAAAAATTCATTATATATTCTCCCGAAGGTTTTGACGTCCGTATCACGCAAATATCCACTGTTTTTGTTTCGAGCTGTTTCCGTTGCAGATTTGAGGATTCCGGAGACTCGATCATCCTTCTATGAAGGTGAGCCTATGCCATGGAAGGTGGACGACAAGCTTGCATCATCAACAACACCTCCACCGCCAACAACAAAGAAGGAGACATAATCACATGGGTATGGGCACTCCCCTTGGCAACTGCCAAGCTTGGGGGAGGTGCCCCGGTATCGTATCACCATTACAACTCCTATCTTTACCGTTTTTCTTAGTTCAATCCTATTAGTAGTATCTTGATATAGTAGAATAAAGTCATGGCATGATCTAGTTTTGAAGTTTGGTTTATGATCCCTCTATGCAATCGAGTCTGTGAGCTATATATAATAAAGATTAGTGTTGAGTCAAGGGCTTGATTACTTTGCCATGATCTTGAGTGAATAAAAGAAAAGAATAAAAAGAAACCAAGAGTTCATATTAGTCTTATTGAAAGTAATGACTTCACATAGAAAGAGTATGATGATTAAAAGTTGTTGGGAGTTGGCAAATATAGCTTTGGTCATCATTGAAATTAATAGGAAGTAATAAGGAGAGAGAGGTTTCACATATAGATATATTATCATTGACATCTTTTACGATTGGGAGCACTCATTAAAATATGACATGCTAAAGAGTTGATGTTGGACAAGGAAGACAACATAATGAGTTATGTTTTCTTATATTTGAGATAAAGTATGTTGTCATGGTTCCTCTAACATGTTGAGCTTGCCTTTCCCCTCATGCTAGCTAAATTCTCAGCACCAAGTAGAGATACTACTTGTGCTTCCAAATACCCTTAAACCAGTTTAGCCATGAGAGTCCACCATATCTACCTATGGATTGAGTAAGATCCTTCAAGTAAGTTGTCATCGGTGCAAGCAATAAAAGTTGCTCCCTAAATATGCATGACTTATTAGTGCAGAGAAATAAGCTTTATTTAACTTGTTGTGGAAGTAATAAAAGCGACGGACTGCATAATAAAGTTCCACATACAAGGGGCAATATAAAGTGACGTTCTTTTGCATTAAGATTTTGTGCATCCAACCATAAAAGCGCATGGCAACCTCTGCTTCCCTCTGCGAAGGGCCTATCTTTTATTATTAACTTCTACCTTATGCAAGAGTCATGGTGATCTTCACCTTTCCTTTTTCATTTTATCCTTTGGCAAGCTCAGCATGTTGGAAAGAACAAGATATATATATATATATATATATATATATATATATATATATATATATATATATATATATATATATATATATATATATATATATATATATAAAATTGGATGTAGGGGAGCATGAATTATTATTGTTGACATTACCCTTGAGGTAAAAGGTTGTGGGGCAAAACTATAAGCCCCTATCTTTCTCTGTGTCCGATTAAAACTCCGTAACCACAAGTATTGCGTGAGTGTTAGCAATTATGAAGGACTAAGTGATAGTTGAGTATGTTGACTTGCTTTTAAGCTCTGGCATAGACTCTTTCCGATGTTATGATAAATTGCAATTGCTTCAATGACCGAGGTTATAAATTGTTGATGCTCAATAAGGTTTCTAATTCATACTTTGGCTTTGTGAAAAGATCATCACTTGAACATAAGTAATCATATGACAAATCTATTTATGTTGCTGTTATGAGAATAATCATGATGCCTTCATGTCCGTATTTTATTTTTATCGATGCCTCTACCTCTAAACATGAGGACATATTTATTGTTATCGGCTTTTCGCTTGAGGACAAGCGAGGTCTCAGCTTGGGGGAGTTGATACGTCCATTTTGCATCATGATTTTATATCGATATTTATCACATTATGGGCTGTTATTTCACGTTATGTCACAATACTTATGGCTATTTTCTCCTATTTTACAAGGTTTACATGAAGAGGGAGAATGTCGGCAGCTGGAATTCTGGGCTGGAAAAGGAGCAAATATTGAAGGCCTATTCTGCGCAACTCCAAAAGTCCTGAAACTCCACGGAATACCTTAAAATAAATAAAGAAAAATCGTCGCCAAAGATGAAGGCCAGGGGGGCCACACCCTGCTCACGAGGGTGGGGGGCGCGCCCCCTACCTCGTGGGCCCCCTGGTGGCTCTCCGATGTCCATCTTCTCCTATATGAAGTCTTTCGATGATAAAAAAATCATAAGCAACCTTTCGGACGAGACTCACGCGCCACGAGGCGGAACCTTGGCGGAACCAATCTAGGGCTCCGCAGAGCTGTTCTGGGCACACTTCCCTCCGGAGGGGAAATCATCGCCATCATCATCACCAACGCTCCTCTCATCGGGAGAGGGCAATCTCCATCAACATCTTCACCAGCACCATCTCATCTCCAAACCCTAGTTCATCTCTTGTATCCAATTCTTGTCTCCAAGTCCGGATTGGTGCTAGTAGGTTGCTAGTAGTGTTGATTACTCCTTGTAGTTGATGCTAGTTGGTTTATTTGGTGGAAGATTATATGTTCAGATCCTTTATGCATATTATTACCCCTCTGATTATGAACATGAATATGCTTTGTGAGTAGTTACGTTTGTTCCTGAGGACACGGGAGAAGTCTTGCTATTAGTAGTCATGTGAATTTGGTATTCGTTCGATATTTTGATGAGATGTATGTTGTCTAACCTCTAGTGGTGTTATGTGAACATCGACTACATAACACTTCACCATTATTTGGACCTAGAGGAAGGCATTGGGAAGTAATAAGTAGATGATGAGTTGCTTGAGTGACAGAAGCTTAAACCCTAGTTTATGCGTTGCTTCGTAAGGGGCTGATTTGGATCCATATGTTTCATGCTATGGTTAGGTTTACCTTAATACTTTTGTTGTAGTTGCGGATGCTTGCAATAGAGGTTAATCATAAGTGGGATGTTTGTTCAAGTAAGAACAGCACCCAAGCACCGGTCCACCCACATATCAAATTATCAAAGTACCGAACACGAATCATATGAACGTGATGAAAACTAGCTTGACGATATTCCCATGTGTCCTCGGGAGCGCTTTTCCTATTATAAGAGTTTGTTCCGGCTTGTCCTTTGCTACAAAAAGGATTGGGCCACCTTGCTGCACCTTATTTACTTTTGTTACTTGTTGCTCGTTACAATTTATCTTATCACAAAACTATCTGTTACCACTTATTGTAGTACTTGCGGAGAATACCTTGCTGAAAACCGCTTATCATTTCCTTCTGCTCCTTGTTGGGTTCGACACTCTTACTTATCGAAAGGACTACGATAGATCCCCTATACTCGTGGGTCATCACAGCTCCACACGCCCTCTAACAATGATAGACGCACCGTCGCGACGGAGACTAGGTGGGGAGGACCTTATTCCATATTCAGGGAATCAACACCGCCTTGCCACACAAGTCATAATCAACCCTAAAGTAAAATACCTAAAAATGGAGCAGGACCAACGGCGACGTTCACAGGACGCGAAGAAAGCCTAATCCTCTAGGAACCTGTGAAAGGAGGCCGAAGGGTTACGTCTTACGCGTTGGCATACCATACCCTTTGATTTCTCTTCTCGTCACTACACAACACTAATCCTTCCACCAGGGCCGGGTTAACTACCAAATGTTCCGAGTAAGTGCACATAGATATTATCAGTCTCTTCCACCATCCTCCTCCTATCGACGAATAACTGCTCACCGTTCTCCTTCCGCCGACATGGATGAAGGCGGCCATGAGCGTCATCCAGCAGAGTTGTATGGCCGTGAGGCAAGAGATGATGCTGGTGCATTTAATTTTATTTTTGTAGGGAGAGGGTGTTGGTGCATTTGAAGTAGATGTAGGATTTACTTTGTATTATCTTGAATCTATAATTTCAGGCATTGCGTCTGTAAGTATGTCATGTATAAATAAAGTCGCGGGTCATTGAGACCAAGGAGTGTGGCGGTCCTTCTCATGCGGTAGTGACCTACACTGTGACCGATACTCTAACCCCCGATCCTCCGCCCCTAACACTAGCTTCTCTGGCAAGGTATCTCTGATCTAGCTACCTCTGTTGTTGTTATGTGTCGTCGACAGCTTCTCCTGCTTTCCGTACTCTCAAAGGTTGAAATCGAAGGCATTGCCAATTGCAAAAACAAACTAAAGGGCTCGACCATATGCAAGTTGCTTAAAAATTTATTTATAGCGCCACTTGATATTTGCCTCTCTTTCGTAGTCTTCTTCATCCTCTTGTCCATCGTTCGCCTTCTTCTTCCACCCATCCGCTTGCTGTCAACGGTGGAACCGTTTGCCCCCACTACCCGCGGTAGGCGTCCCACTCTGCTCTAGCCGCCTTCACCATCCCAAGAATCCATGGCCAACCGCGTCTCCTGCTCGCTCCAGTGATCCTCCGTATCCATCGACCTCTAGCCCTAAACTCTGCAGAGACAACTCCATGGCTAGCCTCGTTGTCCCCATGCATAGTCGGGTCGTTTCTGACTTGGCCTCGCCGGGACGCCATGGTCGGCTGCTGATTTCTGTTGGAATTTGCCCAAGGTGTCGGGGATATACCCCGCGGTGTAAACCGGCCGGAAGTTAACCCGGCCGGTCTGGATGGCTCACTGGTAACCCGCCCGGAGCTTGGCGGTTCACGGGCTACCCGCCCGGTCTTGGCGGTTCATTAGTAACCCGCCGGCGGATCGAAGGCAGTTCAACTATTGTGGGCGGTTTAAGAGGAAAGGCATGAGGAATATTTTACGAGGAGTTAAGACCAGGACTTGTATCCGGTTTGTATTAGAGATAGACTAGTCCTAATCCTAATAGGACTCCACATGTAAACCGCCCCTTCAACATATATAAGGAGGGGCAGGGCTCCCCAAAGAGGAACAAGTTCCACAAGTTGGACAAGTTAGGTTTAGACAATGGCTCTCGAGTTAGAGCACTCTTGTAACCGTGATCATCATCATCAATATCAATGGAGCAGGACGTAGGCTTTTACCTCCACCGTGAGGGGCCGAACCTGGGTAAAACCTCGCGTCTCTCGTCCCGCTCAACCCCTCTCAAGCTACCACATAGATGCGTTGGCCCTGCGACTAAGTCCTTTCACGAGGACATCTGCCGTGACAACTCTACGACAGTTGGCGCCCACCGTGGGGCCTGCGCACCGTGGTGTTGAGTTCTTGAAGGATCTTTCTCGTGGTTTCGAGAAGTTCATGATTTTCAGATAAAGAAGAATCAGATTGCGTTTGTGTACACCATCACACGCAACCAGCGATCCGTTGTGGCTAAATCACTTTCCGCTGCACCGCCGCGAGAAGCCAAGAGCGAAGGGGTTCCATCAAGACGGATCAAAATCATCAATTACAGCTTGTTCTGGTCTGATTCAGCGAGTCGCCGCTGCCGTGTACAGGGGTCACCAAGACCAAGGCGCCCGATTCGGACGCACAACCGCGTTTTCCGTTTACAAGTAGATCACGTCGTGAGGGCTGATCTGGCTGGCTGTTCGCTTCCTAGCGTACATCCGCCAGTCCACGCTGGTGCCTGACCGCTGCCACGGCTGCTGTCGGTCCTCCACCCATGATCCACTTCCATCGACAATCTGCTAGTCGGTCGCGCCTAGCATCCCGCTCTGCTTCTGCTATTACTAGATCTCCGTGGCTGCATCATACTAGTCCATGAGAAGATCAAAGCCAACATCTATTACTACGTTGTTTACACCTCAAGTCAAGGAAAAAAAAAAGCTAAGAGGAGATGTATTCATCTACTCCCGTGAAAAAAAGGAGCAGTTGAATTGGTCAAAGCGACTACTACCAGAGAATAACAAGTACTCGGACTCGGCCGCAGCTGCGGCAGACCTTTTGCCGGCGCGTCTTCACTGCTGGGCCTCGCCCCAAGCCGCCGTTTTCATCTTCAAGCCGGCGGCGTGTGACCCTCCCACGCTGTTTCGCCGACTCGCCCGAGTCGCTTCGGTCTCTACCAAGCCGACGGCCCCGATGGTTCGCCGGTCCGTGCCTTCTCAAGCCGCCGACGCTCTTAAAGCCACCCCGCTGCCTCACCTTCACGGGTTTTCTGCACACGCCGAGCCGCCATCACCGCGTTTTCTCCCGCCTTGGGGCCGCCTTGGATGGCCCTTGTCGCTGCCTCAAACAACCCGTGACTACTGTTGCCCACGAACCGCTCGTCACCAGTGTAGTGCGCCTCTGCTGAGGCGGCCCTACCGAGCCGCTGCCTCCGTTGAGACCTGTTCGCGAGCCGTCGTCGCCTACATCACTGTAGCGCTCGCTTGCACTACTACCTGGCTCCAAGTCGTTTTGCAAAGTTGTCGAGGCGTCTCAACTGGCCTCAGCCGCGCCGGGCTGGTCTGTTTTAACCCGTGAAATCTCGGGTCAACCTAGCGTACGCACAGGATCAAGGGTCCAAGTCTGATGAATTCCCTAGCTCCTGCATGTGAAGAAATCATCAACTAGTACAGACACTGTACACGCATAGGAAGGATTAAGAGGCAGCCCCAACACTGATTTGGATTCAGAAGAATTTTCTACGGGTCTAGGATTCAGGTTTGAGGAAAGAGGAATGGGGAGGAACTGCTAGTCGTGCCAAAGTGCATGGAAATCAAAGGGATGTATTAAAAAAAAAAAGGGGCCACGTGGGTGCTGACGCTGTCCAGCATTATTCAATACCAGCATTTGTGTTCATCTGATAATAGACCAGCAAAAGTGGTACCATGTTGTACCGATGAAGTGTGTGTCAGCATCATCTCGGATCGGCGTCCGCTCCCGCTTACTGATGGAATGGATATGCGCAAGTCGCCGCCCGTACAGCTCAAATCTACATCAACTCGCCGGGACAGCGCCCGTGATTAACTCGCCTGCTGTGTGGCTTACCACGCCCGCGATTAACTCGCCGGCCGTGTGGCTTACCACGCCAGCGCTTAACTCGCCGCCGCGTGGTTTACCGCGCCAAGCAATCGACTCATGTGTACGCACCACCTTACAACGCCACGAACGACTCGCCCGTCCGCCCTCACGGCCGGTTCACGTGTCCGCGCCAGCTTGCAACATGGAGGACAGCTCGCTCATCCGTGATGGTTTGCAACACTATGGGCGACTTACCCGTCCGACCCCGTGGCCAACTCTCCCATCCACGCCGTTTTACAATGCCACAGGCGACTCGTCTGTTGACCGGGCGAATCAGGTGATATCCTTCTAAATATAATTTTGGCACATATTCCTTTTGTCAAAAACAATTACTCGGCCTGCGATGTTTTTGATGCAGGACAATTGTTCACTACATTAAAATGACATGGTTGATTTCGCCCGTCTGCGCCGGTTTACAACACCGCGGCGGTTCATCTATCTGAGCCGCCTCGATGCCGAGGTCGTCTTTGCCGTCCGCCTCTCGCGCCTGGTCTACATCAAGATACCGGCCGCACTGTATCGCATGAGCTGTCCGAGCAAGTCATAGCTTGGGTAGCCCGGTTTCTTTCAACAAAATGGAGGCAAATTATCATATGCTATCAACCTCCGTCACACTGGGTGGCTCAATGGGCAGGCGCACAAGTCGCCACCCCTACAATTTGGTTAATTTCAAATCGCCATTGGAAGGAACCATTGGCGAAATTCTTGCACGGCTCATACGGGATCATTTACAACCCGCCGCAGTCACCTCAACCTTCGTGGATTAACATCGTGCTATCAACGCCGATGATATACAAGTTATGCGGTTTATATCACAGTCAAATATGGAGAGTCTCAAGCCAACTCCTCGAGACACCTTTGAGACTCGGGGCTACGATGACATGACTCAAATAATATTGCGCCAAGATAAATTTAAAGAACCCGGGGACGATGGAGGAAGGATAAACCGGTCCGGAGGCTATCATTATATTGATGAAAGTTTAAAGGCCGTCGAGAAAATTTCCGGTTTAGAAAGTGTATGATAGTTACAAAATCCCGCTCAATGAAGAAGATCCGGGTCATCGAGAAGGATTCGGTTTAAAATCCGCTAAAGGAAAGTCAGTCTCACTGAAGCTCTCAAATATCCGGTTTACAATCCGGTTCAAGGGAAATCTGTTCTCTCACAAAGCTCTTTAGCTCTCAAATCCGGTTTAACAATGTCCGGTTCAAAAGGAATTAACTTCGCAAGTTCGAGTTTAAAGGCCGTCGAAAATTTCGGCTGAAAATGAAGATTCGGTTTAACATCCGGTTCAAGGAAAGATGTCTCCCACAAAGCTTTGAAGCTCTCAATATCCGGTTCAAAATCCGGTTCAAGAAGGATTTATCTCTTGCAAAAGTTAAAGGGTGCCAAAGAGGACCTGCTGCCATGATGCGCGGTTCAAACATGGGTATCATGCCTTGTTGGCTTATCATATTATTGATCACTTGGGGCTTGGTCATGTCGAACCATAGTCACACCTCTTGATCGGCGCAATGCCACAGCATCACTTGGGGACTTGTGGTCACGTCTGAATCATAGTCACGCCTCTTGATCGGCCTAGTGCCACAGCATCACTTGGGGGCTTTGGTCGAACCCGAACCATCGCTACACCTCTTGATCGGCGTAATGCCAATGCATCATTTGGGGACCTGGCTGACTCGAACCATAGCTACGCCTTTTGGGGGCTTGGTCGTGTCCGACCATGGTAATGCCTCTTGATCGGCTCAAAGCCTCATTTGCAATGGTTTTATATTTGCCTTTGCTTGAATTTTGTTCTCTTTAAATTATTTCTTTTGTTGTTTTTTCAAACCGACATCATTAATCCGGTTCAAACTGTCAATTACAAATTGGCGGAACACGGTCAAATCCTAATCCGGAGACTATTTGCCCGGTTTGATTTTCTATTATCATCCTATTATGGAGTAAACCGGCGTTCATTAACCCGGCTTGACTTTCAATCACAAGTTGTCAGTACATGATCAAGTCATAATCCGGAGACTATCCGCCCGGTCTGGTTTGACTACGAGTCGCCAGTATTATATATGGTTAAACCGGTGTTTATCACAACCCGGTACGGTTTATCATCAACCGGCACAGTATGAAAGGAGTTATCATTACTCAAGATTGGGGTTATCACTTTTACTACATAAAGTTGGTCAAACCAGCAATGTGATTCAATATCACAGGTATGATATATTTCATATTTGATTATTCTTGACCCGTCCGGCGGTAAACCGCCAGGACATTTTAAACTTGTTGTATACAGAAACAGGTTGAATAAAGCATGATTATAAATCGCCGGCGTTTATTAAACCGGCCTGGCTTTGGACTATACGTCGCCAGTATATATTTGGATTGCGCCATTGGAATCATGCGCTTATAAATGATTGGGTTATATTATTCAAAGTAGCCAAACTTGGCTGAATTTTCATTATGATATTGGATGAATTTTTCATACCGGATTATATTATCTTAAATAGCCAACATGGCTGGATCTCCATTATGGTTATCAATAACCAGTATTATGATTAAGGTTTTCAAAGTCGCTTTAGCGCAATGGCTATCATATTATCAATGGATATAATTTATTCTACAATTGAAGGAATAGTCCCGAGTTGCTGCAGGCTTACAACCCGGCACTTGGGGGCTACATTATTTAAGTTGAGATTATATTAAATATGCAAGTCTCATGTCGCTGCAAGCATGCACCATGACACTTGGGGGCTAATGCAAAGTAATTTTTTTCTCATATTATTGAAGACCCGACTCATCATATTATAATGAGTCGACCTTTGGGGGCTGCCAATTGCTCCTGTCAACAGTTGAAGGTACAAGCTTTTTATTCATTATATTGAAGCGTCCGCTGCTCAGTTGGTAAAGCACAAGGCTCTTAACCTTGTGGACGTGGATTCAAGTCCCATGATGGGAGTTACATCATATGATGTTATTTTCATTGAAGTATATATTAAGTCCCAGCTCAATATTATCTTCTCGAGCCGCCCTTGGGGCTACACATCATTGCTCAAATCTATATGATTATACCTACAAAGTCCCTGCTTATTATTGCATAATGACCCGGCACTTGGGGGCTACATAATATGGAGTATTCAGTTTTTACTAAGTGACTGGGATGAACAACATGGATTTCTTCTTAAGTGGAAGTATTTATATTGAAACAAGTCTTAAGCCATCACTTTGTTCTACTCAAGACTTGGGGGCTACAGGTATTATATTATTATAGAAGAACTATTTTCAAATTCTCTGTTTTGAGCAAACCGGATTGACCCGGCGTCACCAACCATTATGACCCGGTGTTTGCAACAATCATAACCCGGCGTTGGCAACAATCATAACCTGGAATTATCAGTTTTTATAACCCGGCAGTTTTGGCAATGATAAACCGGCAAGTTCTACATCTTCAAACCGGTTGAATATCAGATGAGTATTTCAAGACCAATATTTCTTAAACCGGCGCTTTGGAAGCCGACTCAAGTGGATTATTCTTCACAATATTTTTCTATAAGAAACCAACATCAGCAAATTGGTTATGAAGCTGGTTATTGACCCGGATTTTCTAGAAGAAGGAAATGACAAGGACGATCAGGTGCGGTCTACAAGAATTCTTAACCCGGAGTACAACCTGCCAAATTTGTTCGGTGTTTATTTTGCAGCGTAAGTTTACTATGGATAAATCCAAGCTAAACTTGGGGCTAATGTCGAGATATACCTCATGGTGTAAACCGCCGGAAGTTAACCCGGCGGTCTGGATGGTTCATCTGGTAACCCGCCGGAGCTTGGCGGTTCACGGGCTACCCGCCTGTCTTGGCGGTTCATTAGTAACCCGGCGGCGGATCGAAGGCCGGTTCAACTATTGTGGGCGGTTTAAGAGGAAAGGCATGAGGAATATTTTACGAGGAGTTAAGACCAGGACTTGTATCCGGTTTGTATTAGAGATAGACTAGTCCTAATCCTAATAGGACTCCACATGTAAACCGCCCTTCAACATATATAAGGAGGGCAGGGCTCCCCAAAGAGGAACAAGTTCCACAAGTTGGACAAGTTAGGTTTAGACAATGGCTCTCGAGTTAGAGCACTCTTGTAACCGTGATCATCATCATCAATATCAATGGAGCAGGACGTAGGCTTTTACCTCCACCGTGAGGGGCCGAACCTGGGTAAAACCTCGCGTCTCTCGTCCCGCTCAACCCCTCTCAAGCTACCACATAGATGCGTTGGCCCTGCGACTAAGTCCTTTCACGAGGACATCTGCCGTGACAACTCTACGACACAAGGGTTGATCAAATAAAAAACATGAAACATGCGCGCGCACAAAACCTTTTTGACGTGCCATTTGTAATTCCGGGGCTTGTAGTTGCCTAGTCGGTTACTAATCCTAACCTAACACGACCACCACTGGTATTACTAGATTTTCTTCGACTTCGGATTCGGTTTGAGGAGCCTCTCAATGAAATTATAATGATCCTCACAGACGATGTACTGCTCATTTCTAACGAATAAAGTTTTTTCTTTTTAATTCATAAAAAGCCCAGCATACGATAAGGACAACACGGTAGCTACTTTTTTTTTTGCGAGAATCACGGTAGCTACTACTACTACGGTCACGTTATCTAGATATTCGGCTAAGACCACGTGCACACCGCTGACTCAAATTGCTACGGACTTGCACGGACATAGCTCAAGATAGCAGTCGATCCGCATGTCTGTTGGAATTCCCATTGATCGATCACATCAGAAACCGTAAAACACACGCGCGCACAAAAACTTCTGACGTGCCATTTGTAATTCTGGGTAGATTGGGTGGTACGTTGCTTGTAGTCGCATAGTCGGTTACTAATCCCTAACCTAACAAGAGCACCACTGGTACTACTAGAACACGATAAGGACAACACGCTAGCTACTAGCTGCTACTACTGTACGATAAGGAGTATTAAACTTTGTCACGTTATCTACTACTCCCTCCGTTTCTAAATAATTGTCTTTCTACCATACCGAATGGTTCTGACATACGGATGTATGTAGACGTGCTTTTAGGCGTGGATTCACTCGTTTTCTTCAGTATGTAATACTGTCAAATCTAAAAAGACAATTATTTAGGAACGGAGGGAGTATAAATACTAACTCTACCATGACTCGGCTAAGACCACGTGCACAAATCTGACTCAAATTGCCACTGACTTTGCACGGACATAGCTCAAGATTACTCTTAACACTCCCCGTCTCTCCATCGACGGTGCACCTCGCCTTCATCTTCCAGAAAAACCGACCGCGCCATTGTCATTTCCACGCAACTTACCCATACCAAACGTGCTAGCGAGCTGCGTCTTTGCCATAGTAGTGTGGTAGCACACACGTACCCGCAGCATGTGCACGGTTCTCAGCTCTTACCATACAGACAAGACGCTCGTGAAATCGTTGCACCGGCCAGTACCAAAGGAGTGGTCCGGTTGTTTTCAGATTCCAAATCGACGGCGCCACCGGTGCCAATACTAGGTGGCGGCCATGACTGGCACGCGATTGATGCATGCATGTCTACGCGGCAACGATGGAGACAAGGCATGCAGATTGCATGTGACCCGTCCACGTCCACCGGTCCACACCAGCTGCCCAGCCGTGCAGTACTCCACATGGATGATGGAGCCGACGCTGGATCCATCACCCACCCACCGGCTCGTCGTCTACGGGTACAAGTACGTGAAGCGTGAGTGCACCGACCGTGCTAACTAGCTGGCCTGCTTTGCGTGAGTTCATCCATCCATCCATCTACCATGGCCTCCGACCGCCTCGCCGCCCTCAAGGCCTTCGACGAGACCAAGGCCGGCGTGAAGGGCCTCGTGGACGCCGGCGTCAAGGCCGTCCCGGACATCTTCCGCCACCCTCCGGACCCGCTTTCCCCGTGCACCAAGGTCGCCGCAATCCCGGTCGTCGACCTCTCGGGCCCACGCTCTGAGGTGGTCGCCGCGGTGAGGGAGGCGGCGCGGACGGCGGGCTTCTTCCAGCTGGTGAACCACGGCGTGCCGGAGGCGGCCATGTCGGGGATGCTGGCGGCGGTGCGGCGGTTCAACGAGGAGCTCGCGGAGGCCAAGGCGCCCTACTACACGCGGGACGCCGCGCGGCGCGTGCGCTACAACTGCAACGCCGACCTCTTCCGGACCCTGGTGGGCAAGTGGCGCGACACCATCTACATGGACGACGTGGACCGGCTGGCGGCGGGCGAGGAGGAGGAGGTCCTCCCGCCGGCGTGCAGGGGCGTCGCGCCCAAGTACACGGCGCAGATGCGGATGCTGGGGCGCGCGCTCTTCGAGCTGCTGTCGGAGGCCCTGGGCGTGCGGCGCGGGTACCTGGAGGAGGAGGCCGGCTGCCTGGAGACGCTCAGCGTCGCCGGCCACTACTACCCGGCATGCCCGGAGCCGCACCTGACGCTGGGCGCTGTGAGGCACAACGACCCCGGCTTCCTCACCGTGCTGCTGCAGGACGGCGTCGGCGGCCTCCAGGTGCTCACGGACGTCGAGGAAGGCGAAGGGAACGTGTCCGCCGCGTGGGCCGACGTGCCGGCGGTGCCGGGGGCGCTGGTGGTGAACGTCGGCGACTTCCTGCAGCTGGTGTCCAACGACAGGTTCAGGAGCGTCGCGCACCGCGTGGTGGCCAACAGCGTGGGGCCCCGGATGTCGGTGGCGTGCTTCTTCAGGGCCAAGGGGGCGACCGTGTGCTCCCCGGTGGCCATGGACGGGGGTGGCCCGCCGCGCTACCGGACCGTCACGGCGGAGGAGCTGCTCCGCTCGTCCGGCAAGCAGAACGGGCTCCGCGACGTGAGGCTCTAGCTGGCGAGCCTCAAGAAAGCAGAGAGCAGAGACGAGGCGTGAATGCTTGTTGGAACATGGTGATGACATGCTTGTCGATGAAAGTTGGAGCTTTGCATGAATTTGCTTATCTTTGTCTGAAAAATAAAATAATTTGCTTATCTGCTCATGCAAGCAAAATTGTTCATGACTTTGGAGCTTTGCCCGAGTTTGCTCATCTGTTCATGCAAGAAAAATTGTTCATGAAAGAAGCAAAACTTTGCTGACCGATGCCCTGGAACCTTACAGCAAGAGCTTAAATTGCTGACGGGGTAAGAAATAGTAGAAGAGATGACGCGGCCCGTTCCGCAGACGAGGCTCTCTTCATGCGTTGTGTGCTCCGGTACTTCGTCAGTTTTTCCTTGCTTTGTGAATTATGACTAGTACTAGTAGAGCAAACTTGAGAATATATTTACAGAGGTAATTAACGGGTTTGCTGTCGACCGAGTATCAGTTGACAGAGATTTAACCAAGTCGACAGAGATGACGCGGCCCATTCCGCACATGAGGCTCTCTTCATGCGTTGTGTGCTCCGCTACTTCCTCCGTTTTTCCTTGCTTTGTGACTTGTGACTAGTACTAGTAGAGCAACTTAAAAATATATTTACAGAGGTAGGGGTATAAATTAATGGGTTTACTAAAACTCTGTCAACTGAGATTAACTAAGTCTTAGTTGATTACATAGCCGTTAGATCTTTGCATGAAGATTTCTCCTGGACGGAGCACCGTTCAACGGACCTCCAGCATTTTGTACCGCTGTTTGCAACATATCTTCCTATTGCTTGATGCACCTGTCTTGCTGATTCTAGCATCTCGTCTCACCGGATACTAACATCTGCCCTTGTCGATTGTATCATGTCGTCCCACAGTGACAACATCACTACGGGAATCAGAATCTTTACCGTCAGCCAGCTCTTTGCCGTCTGCTAGCTGACGGCAAAGAAGATCTTTGCCATCAGCTTAGAGAAAGCTAACGGCAAAGAAAGAGCTGACGTCAAAGATCATGTTTGCCATCAACCAACTCTTTGCCGTCTTTTAGCGGACGGCATAAAAACTTTGTCGTCTGCTAGCAGACGGCAAAGAGGGAGGGTGGCCCACTAGCGAGAACCACCTAACAGCCAATTTCTTTGCCGTCTGCTTGCAGACGGCAAAGCTTCTTTGTCGTCTGCTAGCGGACGACAAAGAAAGTGGGCAACCTAACGTACGTTAGCTAGGCTCTTTGCCATTTGCTAGCTAGGCTCTTTGCCATTTGCTAGCACACGACAAAGAGCTGTGACCTAACTAAAAGGCGGCGGCCGCCCGCACCCTCTCTCTCTCGTCTGCCTGCTCTCCCCTGCCCAAAGCCGTGTCGCCCCTCACCAAGGCCGCCCGTGCTCGAGCCGCCGCAGCCACGCGCCATCCCTGTCGCCGCCGCCCGCCCGCCTGCAGGCTCAAGGCCGCCATTCGCCTCCCGTGCCCAAGCCGCTGCCCCTCACACCCCCTTTGCCGCCTGCTTGCCGACACTGCGTTCGAGCCGGCCGCCATTTACCCCCATC
Organism: Aegilops longissima; assembly: GCA_021605205.1. Taxonomy (NCBI): domain Eukaryota; kingdom Viridiplantae; phylum Streptophyta; class Magnoliopsida; order Poales; family Poaceae; genus Aegilops; species Aegilops longissima. The sequence goes on from CM038682.1 coordinate 712,141,577, forward strand.
GCTGCCACCCCGCCCGCCCAGCGCCCGTGTCTCAGTAAGGAAATATGCCCTAGAGGCAATAATAAAGTTGTTATTTACATTTCCTTATATCATCATAAATGTTTATTATTCATGCTAGAATTGTATTAACCGGACACTTGGTACATGTGTGAATACATAGACAAAACAGAGTGTCCTTAGTATGCCTCTACTTGACTAGCTCGCTAATCAAAGATGGTTAAGTTTCCTAACCATAGACATGAGTTGTCATTTGATGAACGGGATCACATCATTAGAGAATGATGTGATTGACATGACCCATCCGTTAGCTTACCACTATGATCGTTTAGTTTATTGTTATTGCTTTCTTCATGACTTATACATGTTCCTATGACTATGAGATTATGCAACTCCCGAATACCGGAGGAACACTTAGTGTGCTATCAAATGTCACAATGTAACTGGGTGATTATAAAGATGCTCTACAGGTGTCTCCGAAGGTGTTTGTTGGGTCGGCATAGATCAAGATTAGGATTTGTCACTCTGAGTATCGGAGAGGTATCTCTGGGCCCTCTCGGTAATGCACATTACTATAAGATTTGCAAGAAATGTGACTAATGAGTTAGTTGCGGGATGATGCATTACAGAACGAGTAAAGAGACTTGCCGGTAACGAGATTGAACTAGGTATGAGGATACTGACGATCAAATCTCGGGCAAGTAACATACTGATGACAAAGGGAATAACGTATGTTGTTATTGCGCTTTGACCGATAAAGATCTTTGTAGAATATGTAGGAACCAATATGAGCATCCAAGTTCCGCTATTGGTTATTGATCGGATATGTGTCTCGGTCATGTCTACATAGTTCTCGAACCCGTAGGGTCCGCACGCTTAATGTTCGATGACGATTTGTATTATGAGTTATGTGTTTTGGTGACCGAAGTTTGTTCGGTGTCCCGGATGAGATCACGGACATGACGAGGAGTCTCGAAATGGTCGAGAGGTAGAGATTGATATATTGGAAGGTGGTATTCGGACATCGGAATGGTTTCGAGTGGTTCGGGTATTTTACCGGAGTACTGAGGGGTTATCGGAACCCCACAGAGAAGTATTGGGCCTACATGGGCCTTAGTGGAGAGAGGGGGCCAAGGGGTGGCCGCCCCAAGGAGTCCGAATGGACTAGGGAGGCGCGGCCCTTTCCTCTCTCCTCTCCTCTCCTTCCTTTTCTCCTCCAATGAGAAAGGAAAAGGGGGTTGGGGGCGAATCCTACTAGGAGTGGAGTCCTAGTAGGACTCCCCCCATGGCGCGCCCCTTGGTGGCCGGCCTCTTCCTCCCCTCCTTTATATACGGGGCAGGGGGGCACCCCATAGCACATCAATTGTTCTCTTAGCCGTGTGCGGTGCCCCCTCCACAGTTTACTCCTCCGGTCATAGCGTCGTAGTGCTTAGGCGAAGCCCTGCGCGGATCACATCACCATCACCGTCACAACGCTGTCATGCTGATGAAACTCTCCCTTGACCCTCTGCTGGATCAAGAGTTCGAGGGACATCATCGAGCTGAACGTGTGCTGAACTCGGAGGTGTCGTACGTTCGGTACTAGATCGGTTGGATCGCGAAGACATTCGACTACATTAACTGCGTTAACCTAACGCTTCCGCTTTCGATCTACGAGGGTACGTGGACACACTCTCCCCCTCTCGTTGCTATGCATCTCCTAGATATATCTTGCGTGATCGTAGGAATATTTTTGAAATTGCATGCTACGTTCCCCAACAGCCCGAGCCGGCGCCGCCCCGGGCCACCCCCGCCGGCCGCCCCGCCCCTCCTCGTGGTGAGTTCTTTTTTTAGATTTAGTTTATGTTTGTTTAGTTTAGGTTAGTTTAGGTTAGGTTAGGTTAGTTTAGTTTAGTTTAGGTTAGTTTAGGTTAATTTAGTTTATTTTAGGTTACATTTAGTTTATAGTTTAGTTTAGATGAAAAAAAAGAAGTAAAAGAAGAAGAGGAGGAAAAAGAGGAAGAGGAAGAAGAAGAAGATAAAAAAAGAACAATAAGTAGTAGTAGAAGAAGATGATGAAAAAAAAAACAAGTAGAAGTAGAAGATGAAAAAAAGTACGAAAAGTAGTAAAGAGGATCGCCAATGGTCGAGGGTCGCCGGGGGTCGAGGGTCGCCGGTCATGGATCGCCGGTCGCCGAGGGGATAGATGGTGGAGCCAGTGGGTCCCGCCGGTCCCGACGCCGTCTCCCATACCAGAGGGCGCCCGGGGACGAGTGGGTTAGGGGGTTCCTCGACGTCGATGGAATCCTAAGTAGCAAGTATCGTCAGTGCGAGATACATGTGGCCGTCGGTGACGAACACTACATCCAGGTCCCACAAGTGACACCGGCGTCCGGCGTCCCACATCAACAGTCTTCAGGGTCGATGGCGGTCGAACACCTATGCGAATTTGTCTTGTAGCCTCTGCGATGACTATTAAAAGCCAAGTGTTGAAACTTGAAAAGTCGGTTTGGTTGTTTGAACTTTCAAAACTCGAGGAATCCTAAATAGCAAGTATCGTCGATGCGAGATACATGTGGCCATCTGTGTCGAACACTACATCCACGTCCCACAAGTGACGCCGGTGTCCGGTGTCCCGCAGCAACAGTTCTCAGGGTCGATGGCGGTCGAACACCTATGCGAATTTGTCTTGTAGCCTCTGCGATGACGATTAAAAGCCAAGTGTTGAAACTTGAAACACCAAAACCGACTCGAGTCGGTTTGGTTGTTTGAAGTTTCAAAACTTGGCTTTAATCCTCATCGCAGAGGCTGCCAGACAAATTCGCCAAGGTGTTCGTGAAGGAAATATGCCCTAGAGGCAATAATAAAGTTGTTATTTATATTTCGTTATATCATGATAAATGTTTATTATTCATGCTAGAATTGTATTAACCGGTAACTTAGTACATGTGTGAATACATAGACAAACAGAGTGTCCCTAGTATGCCTCTACTTGACTAGCTCGTTAATCAAAGAGGGTTAAGTTTCCTAGCCATAGACATGTGTTGTCATTTGATGAACGGGATCACATCGTTAGAGAATGATGTGATGGACAAGACCCATCCGTTAGCTTAGCATAATAGCCGTTTAGTTTTATTGCTATTGCTTTTCTTCATGACTTATACATGTTCCTCAGACTATGAGATTATGCAACTCTCGAATACCGGAGGAACACCTTGTGTGCTATCAAATGTCACAACATAACTAGGTGATTATAAAGGTGCTCTACAGGTGTCTCCAATGGTGTTTGTTGAGTTGGCATAGATCGAGATTAGGAGTTGTCACTCCGTGTATCGGAGAAGTATCTCTGGGCCCTCTCGGTAATGATCATCACTATAAGCCTTCCAAGCAACGTAACTAATGAGTTAGTTGCGGGATGATGCATTACGGAACGAGTAAAGAGACTTGCCGGTAATGAGATTGAACTAGGTATGATGATACTGATGATCGAATCTCGGGCAAGTAACATACCAATGACAAAGGGAACAACGTATGTTGTTGTGCGGTTTGACCGATAAAGATCTGCGTAGAATATGTAGGAACCAATATGAGCATCCAGATTCCGCTATTGGTTATTGACCGGAGATGAGTCTCGGTCATGTCTACATAGTTCTCGAACCCGTAGGGTCCGCACGCTTAACGTTCGATGAAGATTTGTATTGTGAGTTATGTGATTTTATGACCGAAGATTGTTCGGAGTCCCGGATGAGAACACGAACATGACGAGGAGTCTCAAAATGGTCGAGACATAAGGATTGATATATTGTATGATATTATTCATACATTGGATGAGTTCCAAGAGGTACCGGATAATTATCGGAGTGACAGAGGGTTATCGGAACCCCGTGGGGGAACTAATGGGCGTTGATGGGCCTTAGTGGGAAGAGAGGAAGGGCCACAAGGGGCTGCCCCCCCTTGGGTCAGAATTGGATGAGGGGAAGGGGGCGGCGCCCCCCTTTCCTTTCCTTCCCTTCCCTCTATCCCTTCCTTCTTCCCCCTCTTCCTTAGGTGGAAACCTACTAGGACTTGGAGTCCTAGTAGGATTCCCGTCTCCTGGCGCACCCTAGAAGGGCCGGCCGGCCTCCGCTCCCCTCCTTTATTTACGGGGGCAGGCCGAGGGGCACCCTAGAACACACAAGTTTCTCTTAACCGTGTGCGGTGCCACTACTAGGGAAAACCTTATACACAGCATCTTAGCAGTAGCGCTGGACAAAACAGTGCGCTACTGCTACTTAGAGTAGCGTGTTTAAATAAACCGCACTATTGCTACTATTTTAGCAGTAGTGCGTGCTAAGGAAAATGCGCTGCTGCTATGATTGTAATGGGCGCAGATGGCTAGCCCCACTTAGCAGTAGCGCGTATCTGCACCCTAGCTGTAGTGCTTTTTGTGGAACCGCGCTACTACTACCTTACCTTATCCTCACCAAGCGCCCGACCCTCTCACTCACTCTACTTCACGCCAACCTGTCGTCCGCTTGGCGTGCTAAATCGCCCGCCGCCGCCTCCTCCTCCTCCTCCGAGGTACTCCTCCTCCTCCTCCTTCCTCCTCCTTCTCCTCCTCCTCCGCCGCCTCGTCCCTCCTCCCTCCTCCACCGGCAGCCCTTCTCCCACCGCCACTTCCTCCTCCTCCTCCGACCCCTCCCTCCTCCTCCTCCTCCGGCCGCCCCCTCCCCCTCCTCCCCCGCCCCCTTCCTCCTCCTCTGTCGGTGTACAAAAGTAGGGGCTCTCCTTTTGACCCCTTTACTTGTGCACGGGCAGTCAGAGCCGCGCGCCGTGGCCGCACTTAGCAGGGCAGAGGAGGGAAGCCGGAGAGAAGCCGAAGCATAAGACAACCGAGCCAACACCAAAACCAGAAACACAAAGAGCAAAGGGGCGAGGTGGACCCCCCCGGCAAGACCCTTGCCGGGACGACCTCTGCGGCCCCGGCAAGAGCTTTGCCGGGGCAACTTGCCCAACGCCAGCAGAGCGAGCCACCCTTGAGCCCAAAGGTTCCAAACGCCGTCAGCAACTACATTGGAACCAGGGCTCGGGAGGCACCTCCGTGGTGGCATGCAGATCTTTGTCAAGATCATAAATACACATGATCAGATAAGGACCAGAAGACGACGACCCTCGGCGGGATCCTAGCCGAGGAAATCCACAAGACCCCCGCAAGCGCCCTGCCGGGGACGACTGCAACACCACGGCAAGACCCTTGCCGGCCCCCGGCAAGACCCTTGCCGAGGGCATCATCAGGGCCATAGCCAGGCCCGCGCCTGCCAAGACTGCACCACCGTCCCCAAGAAGCTGTTAGCTCAACCTGCTGGGCAGGCACCTGCGTGGCGACGGGCGGCCTCTACACCGACTCAGCAAGCACCTGCGTGGTGGCATGCGACCCTTCGTGATGGCTCCACTACCGCGCCAGCCCAGCAGCCAGCCAACATGGTGCAGCAATGCCTCGTCAGCTTGGACGCGCGTAGGAACCGAGTGAGGCGGCGACAGCTGGGACGTGCTTCCTTGTCGTCCTCGATAAAGTGAGAGGGGCACGTCGGCAACACATTAAATGCGTTTGTCCGATGGTACCAGAGGATAGGCTTATCGACTGTAGACCTTTCCACCTCCTGTGTGCCACTGTGGCAACCCCTTTTTCCTATAAAAGGAGGCCCGAGGCGACCAGGAGAAGGATTCGGATCTTTTGGGCAAGTTACACCCCGTAGCTAGCTCAAGAACACAAGAACACTCAAATACATCCACCAAAGCAGGACTAGGGCATTACGCATCTTCGTGGCCCGAACCTGAGTAAACGATCCGTGTGCTTCCTGTCAGACCCGCTCATTGCACAACCTCGCGCCCGCCAACCGTAGAAGGGATCCCAGTGATTCCATAGGTGTCGATTTCCCCCGACATCTTTGGCGCGCCAGGTAGGGGGCGCGTAGTGGTGGAAATCTGGTCTAATTGAAGCGGCGGCTTCATCGCGGCTGTCGTTCCAAGGAAGAAGACGACCAATCTTGACGGCACTATCTGCAGATGTGGTGGACCCCCGTGCAACGACAGAAAAGCTAAGTTGTGTGAAACTTTAAGCAATTTATTTTTATATATAAGGTTATTATCCTCGAAGGTCCTGCCCTATGTATGGAAAACCTGCACGCAGCGGGGCCCTTCTGCAATTGGCAGCGCTCTTGTTCTGTTTTGAGTCCGCTCAACAGCTCAAGCGGCCGCGTCGAGAGCGGCAGGGTAGCCTTCCGCAATTGGCAACACTCTCGATTCTGACTCGAGTCAAGCTCGACAGTTCGAGCGGCCACATTGAGAGCGGTAAGGTGGTTCGCGTGGCAGCAAGCACACCCAACATGCCATTGAGGATCCGTCCTCAAAGCGTCGTGGCCTGGGTTTATGCGCCGGCAAGCCTACCCAATTAACGTAGGGTGGACATACAAAGGAAGATCAAACAGGAAAATAACATGCGCTGATTCAAATGTACTTCAGAGTTATATTACATCAATTGTTGCTGCGGTTCTAACTAATGATAGGTCTTTGTCATGAACCTGCAGCGATGATAAGAAACGGGGTGTGTTGGGGATATTACCGCTGGGTATAAACCGGCCAGGAGAGGCCGGGTTATCCCCATAATGGGTTATTATATTTGAAGCCCATGAAGACAAGGATTGTGACGCTTTACGAAGGCCCATGACCCAAGGGCGGATTAAGGCCTGTAGACATAAACCGGCATTGATATGTAAACTTGTGTTGTAAGATAGGAAGAGTAGAGACCTGGCCGGACACGTTTATGAGCCGGCCTCGGGATTCTGTAAACCGACGGGCGTCAACCCATGTATATAAGGGGACGACCCGGAGGCGGTTTAGGGACAACAAACAACAACTGGAGATCCAGACATAGCGAATTCGCTCCCTGGTCATCGAAACCCTAGCAATTCCACAACAACAGGATTAGGCCTCTACCTTCACCGCAAGGGGCCGAACCAGTATAAACTCTCTGTGTCCTTTGTCTGCTTTAACCCCTTTAAGCTAACCTGTCGCGATGGCTCCACGACTAAGTCCTTTCACTAGGACATCTGCCGTGACAAAACCACGACAGTTGGCGCCCACCGTGGGGCCATCGCACGATGGTTTCGAGTTCTTAGAGGGCAGCTTCGAAGGGCTCAAGGGATACGCTGTGGGACGGATGACTAAGAGTCGTCGCGGAAAGCTTTACATCGACGACGCAGGCTGGGGCCCCGAGGCCGGCTCAATTGATTATGGGTACCGGGTCCCCTTTGGCGGCATTCACGTTTTCATTGGCAAGATCGACGAACCGGGCCCTGAGCCGGACATCTGCACCGACATCGTCGAAACGGCTCAGCGTGCGAGACCCTCCCAGGTTCAGCCTGCCATGAAGCGTGCCTTCGTGGGAGTCATCCACGGAGCGGAATCTGAGGTTAGATCGACATCTGGTGGTGAGACCGTAGTTTACTCTGATGACGAGTCATCGACCGGAGAGACCAAGTCATTGTACCAGTTGCAAGATGGCCGGATTGGGGGCTGTTCCGATGGCGACAGTATTCCGGACCCCTTCGATCCGCCAAGCCGGGTTGCGATCTTCATGGCCGGTACACAGCCAGCGCACCACTCTTCGACTGCAGCGGCGATGGCTTCCGGAACGGTAGCAGCGACAACAGCCAGGGCAGGAGGCCCTGTGCGACCGCCGGCTCAGGTTTTATCTGACTTATTTGACGCTTTGGCAACACTGATGGAGGAAGTTAACCCGACGAATCAAGAGGAGCATAATGTGGAAATCGCGAAGGTGAAAGATCAAATAACTCAAGCCAAGGCAGACCTGGCGGCTGAGGATACTAGGATGGCTGCAGAACGAGCCGAGTTGGATGCACAGGCTTACCGGCTTATGTTAGATCAGAGCGCGTCAAATGATGTCATGAGGAGAAGGTACCGATCTCACCTATCTCCGGTTTATGAGGCAATAAATCTCTTTAACACACCAGGAGCAGGAACCAGTAATCAGCCAGTGGTAAACCGGGCGGAGGCACCTGGAACGGGGACGTCGGTTCAGCCGCGCCCGACGGATCCGCCTCGTCAGAACAATGTCCTGCCACAACACATCCCAACACCACCGGGTCATTACTCTAACCCGTTGGATAACATTGTTGCCGCCGCTTCGCGATTGGCAGCTCTCCCGATCGAAGGCGAGTCCTCAGTAGCGGTCGAGACACGACGGGCTAGAGAGCTCCTTCAGACAGCCTTGACTCAACAATAGGCTTATTCCTACAACCGCGAGAGGATTCATTCCACTCCCCGCCCAAGCCGTAGTTACAGCAGGCAGATGGATGAACCGGCCATGTCGAGCAGTGCACGAAATCGTAATCTGCCTCGTGGCCATAACCCGGCGGGTGGCGTGGTGATGCTCAGGATGTGGTGGATCGTGCTAGGGCACGTCGAAAGGCCGAGTTAGCAGCGTAGCATGAAGCCCGCCACCTTACTCCAGTTCGTCCAATAACTTCGGTGGAACCAGGGGTTATCTCCAGTTCTTTAGGGGTGCCATGTCTCGTCCCAGTGCTGCGCAATGTACGGCTGCCCAAGGATTTCAAGGGCCCACTTAAGGTGCCGAATTACACTGCCGATTTATCCCCCGAGTCATGGGTTGAAAGCTATGAGATGGCAATGGAGATGCTGGATGTGGACGATGCGGCATGTGCTAAATACTTCACCATGATGTTGGAGGGAACAGCTCACACATGGTTGAAAAACATCATGGGCCGAGCTAAGGGCCTGGTTTATCCAGAAGTTCAAGGATACATGCAAGCAGCCCATGTCAATTTTGGACTTAGCTTCCTATGTCCAGGAGGAAGGAGAGTCAACAACCCATTGGGTGCACCGGGTTTCAGAAATATTGCATTCATCTGACCGCATCAACGCTGATACAACAGTTTTAACATTGGAAGGCAACTGTCGGTTTGCACCCCTGAAGTTGAAGTTGGGACGGCTCAAACGTCACTGCAATGACATGGGGACACTTATGGTAGCTCTGGTGAAGTATGCCGACTCTGATAGTACTAAGGACCCGGAGTCTTATGATGATAAGATAGGGAAGGGAAAGAAGAGCGACAACACCAAAGGGTAGCAGCATAACCCGACGGGTCATGGAAACGACGGTAAGCGTAAAGCGGATAACAGTCTAGATTTTGTGGCTAATACCAACACGCAGGATAATGGCTAGCGTCGTAAGGGTAAGCCGCCCCCGCGTGGTGGAGGATCAGGTTCCAATTCTGAGCGCCTATCTCACCTGTTAAACCAGCCTTGCCCGAAGCACGGGTCACGGGAAAAGCCGGCCACGCACCTCTGGAAGGATTGTTATATTATGCGGGAGTTCAAAATTTTAGATTTTTTTCAGTATGATCATGGACCAGGTGGCGGTTCAGGCCCCAGATCTCATGGGCCGGGTTACGGCGGAGGCAGTTCTGGTTCAGGATTTCATGATAATCAGGGCGGACATGGCAATCAAGGCAATCATAGCAACCAAGGTGGTTATAATCATCAGGGGAGTCAGCAACAACAACAGCAGTCGGGTTACCAGAGCAACCCGAAGCAGTTGAATAGTGGGCAGTACCATGTCTTCACCACAAGCCTGTGCAAGCACGATCAGAAGCTTCATAAAAGGGCAGTGAACTTCGTTGAACCGGCGGTGCCCCGTTACTTGTGCTGGTCTGAACAGCCCATTGTGTGGAGTCGAGAGGATCATCCACCTCGGGCTGATAATCCGGGTCATCTAGCATTGGTGGTGGCACCTCAGGTTGGAGGATATAAGTTCACCAAGGTACTCATGGATGGAGGGAGTAGTATCAATATCCTTTATTATGAAACCTTCCGTCGCATGAGTCCAAGCAGAGGTACCCACATTGGCAGAAGCTGGTGTACGGAGTTTTTATGGCAAGCCGGAAGCTTAAGCAATATTTCCAGGCCATCCTATCACTGTGGTTAGTTCTGCTCCTTTGGGGGATATAATCCAGAACAGGGAAGCAACTGGCTGGGTTGCCAAGTGGTCTATTGAGCTTGGGCCTCACGGGTTAAAATATATGCCCCGGACGACGATCAAATCTCAGGCACTTGTGGACTTCATCAATGACTGGACAGAGTTACAAGCGCCAGAAGAGAAGTCGGATCATACTTATTGGACTATTCATTTTGATGGGTCCAGGCAATTGGAGGGCTCGGGGGCTAGAGTTGTATTAACTTCCCCACGAGGTGATAAGTTTTGTTATGTTCTCCGTTTAATGTTCCCTTGCACTAACAATGCAGCTGAATATGAGGCTTTACTCCATGGTCTTCGGATGGCTAAGGAGATGAATTTAAGCCGAGTTAAGTGCTTCGGTGACTCGGACCTGGTGGCTCAACAAGTGTCTGGTACTTGGGATTCCAAGGACCCACTCATGGCAGCATATCGTCGAGAGGTGGACATCGTTGCAGGTCACTTCAAAGGTTATCAGGTCGATCATGTGGACCGGCGGAAGAATGAAGCGGCGGGCGCTTTAAGTCATTTGGGTTCCCAACGTAAACCGGTTCCACCCAACGTCTTTCTGGATGTGCTACATAATCCGTCGGTCAAGATCCCTATAGAGGAGGATTTGGCTGTTCCCGATCCGGAGGCTCAGTTGGTGGCGGCTCTTCATGTCATCCAAAATTGGACGGTCCCATATTTGGCATATATGAACCGGGGCGAGTTACCGGAGGATGAAACCTTGGCCAGGCAGATAATCCGGCGGTCCAAGTCCATGACTATTGTCAATGGAGAGTTACATCATTCAGCGGTGTAACAGGGCGTTTCAAAGATTGCGGTTCTCTGAAGAAGGCCGTGAGATTTTGCGTGAGATCCACGAAGGAGATTGTGGTCACCACGTTGGTTCAAAGTCTCTGGTGGCCAAGGCTTTTCGTCACAGTTTTTATTGGCTGACGGCTCATGCCGATGCTGAGGACTTGGTCAAAAGGTGTGATGGGTGCCAAAAATTCTCACGACGTGTTCATGTACCGGCTCAAGAATTGAGGATGATTCCAATCACTTGTCCGTTTGCAACTTGGGAGCTAGATATGGCCGAGCCCTTTAAGAGATCCAAGGATAAGAAGACCCACCTGTTGGTGGCAGTTGACAAGTTCACCAAGTGGGTGGAAGCAGAGCCAGAGTGTGATGCAGCCACGTCGGTTCAATTCTTCAAGAAGGTGATTTTCCGGTTTGGTTTTCCACATAGCATCATAACTGATAATGACACTAATCTGTCCAAGGGTTCTATGAAATAATTTTGTCAACGTGAGCACATCCGGCTTGACGTATCATCACTGGCTCACCCCCAGTCTAATGGTCAAGCGGAGAGAGCCAATCAAGAGATCTTGAGAGGCATAAAACCCTGGCTCATGGTTCCGTTGCAACGGACGCCTGGTTATTGGGTGGAGGAGTTACCTTCTGTTTTATGGAGCATCAATACCACACCCAACAGATCTACGGGTTACACGCCTTTTTACATGGTTTACGGAGCAGAGGCGGCTCTCCCTAGTGATGTCCGTCATGACTCGCCTCGTGTGGCGGCTTATGTCGAAGCTGACAATGAGAAGGCACGACAAGAAGCACTTGACCTGTTAGATGAGGAGTGTGACATTGCAGCAGCCCGTTCGGCGATTTATCAGCAGGATCTGCGTCGTTATCACAACCGCCGGGTTATAACCAGAGCTTTTCAAGAAGGCGATTTGGTGCTCCGACTCATCCAGGATCAGACTGATATGCATAAGTTATCCCCGCCTTGGGAAGGACCCTTTGTGGTCAGCAAGAATCTGCATAGCGGGTCATAATACCTTGTAGTGTTCGAGAGCACAAAGACTCACGTAAATCGGAGGAGGAGACCCACCGGCCGTGGAATATCGCTCATCTTCGGCCTTACTATACTTGAGCCACAAGCTCTGCTTATGTACATAGTTATGACAATGTATATATCATGATCAATATAATAAACCGGAGCCTCAGCTAAAGTGGGGTATCTGTTGTTTTTCTGACATCATGTTTGGTTACCTGGGGGCTTCTGTTTATAAAGCAGCGTCCGGTTTACCCCTTGATTCAGCTTATAAAGCCATATATAAAAATCACTTGGGGGCTTGGTCGTATTCGAACCATAGCTACGCCTCTTGATCGGTGCAAGGCCACAGGGAAAATCACTTGGGGGCTTGGTCATATTCGAACCATAGCTACACCTCTTGATCGGCTCAAGGCCAAAAGAAAAATACTTAGGGGCCAAAGAGAGTGTTGCAAAAGCACAACTCAAACATAGGCACCCACTCAGCACAACTCAAAATATTGCTTGGGGATTCTTTGCTTCGCAATGAACAAAGAATCTACACTTGTAATAGGCTATCAAGCCATGGATTTGGAAGCCAGGTGTATTCACTTAAAACCCCGGGTTATCCTGCCTTTTTAAGTAAGCCACTCCGTCCAGGTAAACCTGGTATGACCCGCCGAACTTTTGACAAGTCAATCTCATAGACCCTGAACTTGTGAAAGTTATAACGACGATTGGTTAAAGATTGAGTTCCATCTTAAAAGGCTTTCTAAAATGGTTTAACTCAGTGGCCTGGCAGCCCATGAAAAGCCTCGATTTGGGGCCTGGCAGCCCGTGAAAAGCCTCGCATGTTCCTTTTATGCTCTTATTTGCCAAGTTATTTTTTCCTTGGATGCGATTTATAATATTTTCTGATAAACCGGTGTTTGTTGACCCGGCTTGGCTTTCAACTACAAGTTGTCAGTGCATGATCAGTTATAATCCGGCGCTTATTAACCCGGTCTGGTTTTGACTATAAGTTGCCAGTGTTATATATGGATAATCCGGTGTTTATCACAACCCGGTACGGTTTTATCATAAACCGGCACAATATGGAAGGAGTTATCAGTACTCATGATTAGGGTTATCGCCCTTAACGCAAAAGTTGGTCAACCAATGCCATGATTCAACGTCACATGTATCATTTATTTTCATATTTGATTATCTTTTTACAGCCTTGGTTATAAGCCCTGGCTAGGTATCTGGGCATCATGACTGTCGGTGGAAACGACACCTATGGGATCACAAGGATCCCTACTGCGGTTGCGGGGCGCGGGGTTGAGAGAAGAGCGGATCTGACAGAGAGTACACGGTTTGTTTATCCAGGTTTGGGCCGTGAGGATGCGTAAAACCCTTGTCTTGCTTTGGTGGATGTATTATGAGTTTTTGAGCTAGCTATGGGGTGTAACAAGCTCCAAAAAGCCGAATCCTTCTCCTGGTCGCCTCGGGCCTCCTTTTATAGGAAAAGGGGTCGCCACAGTGGCAAGTAGGAGGTGGAAAGGGTACAGTGCCGCGAGGTTATCCTCGTATTACAGGACAATATGCATTTAATGCATCGCTTAGGTGTCTTCTTGCTTTATCGGGGCGGGGCGGAGCCGTCCGTCTTACCGCTGTCGCCGCTCGCTTCGACATCGCCACGGCGGCGGTGCGGGTGGCGCCATGTAGGCAGGCAGGCAGCTGAGGTGGCACGGTGATAGGGTCTTCACGATGATCTGCATGCCATCACGCAGGTGCTTGCTGAGTTGGTGTAGAGGCGATCGTCGCCACGCAGGTGCGTGACCAGCTGGTCAGGCTGGCAGCTGCTTGGGGACGGTCGGTGGGATCTTGGTTGATGCGGGCCTAGCAGCGGCCTGTTGACGTCCTTGGCAAGGGCGTTGCTGGGGCCCCGACAAGGGTCTTGCCGTGGTGCTTGTTGTCTTCCCCGGCAAGGCACCTGCCGGGGGCCTTGTTGATATCCTTGGCTAGAATCCTGCCAAGGGTCGTCGTCTTTTGGTCCTCATCTGGTCTTGTACGTTTATGATCTTGACGAAGATCTGCATTCCACCAAGGAGGTGTCTCCCGAGCCCTTGCCTCAACGTAGTAGATTACGCTAGAGGTTGTGGGCTCAAGGGTGACTCGCCTCTGCTGGTGTGGTGAGCTGCCCCGCAAGGGTCTTGCCGGGCTGCCAAGTTGTCCCCGCAAGGGTCTTGCCGGGAGCCTCGCTGGCCCCTCCACTTCTTGTGGTTTTTGGCCGTGGCATTGCTTTGATTATCTTGGGCTTTGGTCTTACCTTGTCTTACCTCCCTTGCTCACAGGCGCACCACGGCGCTGCTCTGATCGCCTGCAGATAGGTATAGGGGTACAAAAGTGCACCCCTTTTTTTACACCGACAGAGCCCCTGTGCCTGGGCCATACATAAGCGCTGATGCGTTGTTGGGCTTGGACAGAACGTGCGCTGGCAAAGGTGGCGGTTTTTACTCACAGTAAACTTTTCACAAGATCAAGGCTCTCCACATCTCAAGGCTACGGCGTGGAGGGTGTGCGTGATATGGGAATCATGCATGGGGCGATTCCTATATGCATGCGCCACATCGCAGCTTAATGGAAGAGAAGGAGGCGGCCCGCCTTCCCGAAAAAGGAATAACACAAGGCCGCTGCTCACTTTACCTTCCTCCCCTGCGCTTTTCCAATCTCGTAACCGCCGCCCTTTCCTTCTCCTCTAAGCTTTCGCCATCGCCTGTTGTTGCCGTGTCCCTGATACCCCTTGTCCTTCGCTCCTCTTAGCCACCATGGCGCCCAAATCTACCAGGGGTAAAGGAGGGGCCAAGGACGCCGGAGTGACGGAGGCACCGGAGAGTGCGCTGGCAGTGCAGCGGACGCAATCCGCCTTCTTTTCCCCCTTGACGGTCGACGTACACGAGCTCCGGGACTCCTTTAGGCCCCTGTGGGGGGTGAAGATGGGAGGATAGAAGTTGGGGCATCTAGCCACGCGCATCATCCCTGCCGACCGTGCCGAGGCCGCTTCGAATTGGTACCCTTTCTTTGTTGATTATTTCTCCTGCGGGCTCTGTCCTTCGTTCTCTGACTTCTTCAGCGACATCATGCATACTTTCGGTTTCCATCTTCTGGATTTTACCTCGAACGCCGTGGCATGCATGGCTCTTTTCGCGCACCTCTGCGGAAGGTTTCGCTGGGTGCACGCCAACGGGCGGTCTTCCGCCATTACTTCTTCCCTCGGATTCAGATAGGGCGCCATCTCGGTTGCGCCACCGGATCCCTAGATCCAAGGGACGATCCGACGGGCGCCATGAAGGAGAGGTGGAAGAGGGCGGGCCGTGGTGCTGGATTGAAGAGGATGATCCATCGGCTGCTCATGAGGTGGCGCCGCCACCGGTCCAGAGGAGTGATTGAGCGATGTCCGTGAAGATGACGAGAAGCTCACCCCGCCATCACTAGGATCCTTCGCTTACCGAGGCCGGGCTCACCTTGAGATGATCCGGCGGATTTCATCTGCCGGATCGCTTCCATCGCATAACAAGGAGGCTGCCTGGTTTTTCGCGAATCTCCGCGGACATCATGCGACTCCGCCTCGCCTTGACCACACTTCACCGCGGATGCAAGCATGCTCGCCTCGCCAAGACTCTTCAACTTGACGAGGTCGTGATGGCGAGGTCGAGCGGACCGCCATGCTGCGAGGGCCGCCACGAAGGCCGGCAAGGTTGCTGCCGAGGAGGCCGCCAAGGATGCCGCCGAGGATGCCGCCAAGGATGTTGCCGAGGATGCGGCCACGGGCCGCCGCGCGATCAAGGGGCTTCACGGCGAGGCCAATGAGGAGCCCGCCGGGAGGCCGGAAGGCCGCAGCCGAGGAGGAGGTGGTCGGCGATCAACCTTCTTCCTCGGCAACCTTCGACTCGTAGGTATTTGAAAGTGGGCGATGATCTTTGTCCATCTCCCAGAGCGCTGCTCCCAAGCGCGCCAAGGGGAGGTTTTTGATGGCGAGGTGCTCGCCGCCACCGGGCTCGAGGTGGTTGATGAACCAATCATCGGTGGTGAGGGTTCCCAGGAAGAGCGGCTTATACGCGCCATGGGGGCCAACTTCCGGAAACTCTAGGTGCTCCGTCGCGCCCGCCTGGACAAGGCCAAGTCCAGGATGGCGACTGTCGGATTTCGAGTTCTGGCAGACCTCCTACCAGCTCATGCGTTAATGGTTTGCAAGGGATCTAAACTCGGAACGATCGACAACACAAGAGACGCGAGGTTTATACTGGTTCGGGCCATTGTTGTGGTGTAATACCCTACTCCAGTGTGTGGTGTGGTGAATTGCCTTCGGGGCTGATGAAGAACAGTACAAAGGAAGAACAGCCTCGCGAGGGGCTATTCTTGGGCTGGTGCGATGGATCGCTGGGCGAAGTTCACCGCTTCTCTCTCTCCGTAGGTTCGACCTTCTTTGTCCGTGGTGGCTAGTCCTATTTATAGAGGGAGGCCCTGGGCCTCTTCCCAAATAATGAGCGGGAAGGACGCCAACAATTGGGCATTTTGAAGGGGAACATCTAGTACACTTATCCTGACTAAAGTTGGTCTTCGGCTGCCAAAGGCTCTGACGGTGACGCTGTCCTGGGCTCCACGATGACCTCCTTCCCGCCGTCGCTGATCTTGGTCTTGTTGCAATCAAGCAGTAACCTTGCCTCGATGCCTTGGCCAATGCTTGCCTCCTTTGCACCAAAGGGGAAACGAGGACACTGCATGATGCTGGTGCTCACTGGCGCCTCGCCTCGATCTCGATCGCCATGGCTTATGCCACGGGCACCCTCGTGAGGTACCCTGCCTTGATCTCTCCGCCTCCTCATGAGCCCGCCTGACGAGGCTGCTCCCGAGGAGGGTTCCTATCGTCACTCTCACGAGGGTCTTGAGCTTGAGCTGATGAAGTTACAGGCGCCGGGCCCCCACTTGAGCCACGCCAGCAGGCCGCAGTAGCACGCAAGTCCGGGGACCCCTGCTCCTGCACGCCGACACAGCCCCGGGCCCAAGGCGTGCCCGGACTTGGCTTAGCAGCAAGCAAAGGGCAGGCGAGCAATCATGGGCCCCAACAGCCTGTGGCCTTAGGGCGCCACAGGCCATTGATTGGACTTTGGCGCTCCGCTTCCCCACGATCCTCTAAGAACCGCATGACTTGACAAGTCCCTACACGCAGAAATGGGTCATGATTACTCAGGATCATGGAGGCCGACGGTTGGCCTCCTCCAGCCTATAAGGCACGGAGCGCGCAAGCCCTTCCACCCATCCCTCTGCTACCCTTTCTCTCCATGGCTCTGGCAAGAGGTTCTCGCCACAGAGAAGGGAAAGGCCCACCAGGTTGGGCCCGACTCTCCCCGGCCAAGCGCGCCGAGGCCGCCCTCGCAAGCATCCCGTGGCTCTCGTGAGTGGCTTCCTCCAAGTCGTGGAGGCGATCTCTCGCGCAGTGATCGGTGCCAGTTGTCGATGGGGGGCGACTGCGGATCGCGCGCCTTCAGCCGCTGCCCACTCGCGGAGGTGCCGACGGAGTTCGTCAGGTGGTCGGTGGAGCCACCAGCACCTGCCTCCAGCTTCCCCGCTTTTTGTGGGTGAACTTCCGCCGGGCGCCCGGGCGCGCTCGCTTCAGCGGACGGTTGTTGCAGCAGGGCCTCCGGCTTCGCTGGAGGTCTCCATCGCCGGGAATGTGGCCCTGACTCACGGCTGGCAAACGTTTGCCCACGCGTGTGGCCTGAGCCGGCGGTGCACCCTGCACTTCAAGTTCGACGACGACGCCACCCTCTACATGAGGGTGTTCGGAGAAGACGGTCGCCGTGCCGGGTGCTGCCCCGAAGATGATGACCGCGACCGTGTACCCAGCCCCGGCGATGATCGGGATGAAGGTGACAACAGCGCTGTGGTCGGTGGCGCCGGCCCGCTGGCTTCGGGCGGTTCTTCGACAAAGAGCCTTCCAGCGGTGGCCGCGACCAGCTCCTGCCGCTGCCGCTACTACCGAGAGAGGTAGCGGTCAGCCCGGCCGTCGCTACCGTGAAGCGCGAGGAGGAGTCTAACTGAGCTCCGGAGGCAAGACGAGCTGCCGCCATGAAGTTGGTGCCAACAAGCCGCTTATTTTGTTTTTTCTCCTTCCCGCGCAAAGAGAAAGTAGTGTAGGGCCCCGGGGCGCATGAACTGTTGCTGTTAATTACCATGCTGTTTCGCTATTTCAGTGCTGTGCTTTTGTGCCGCATGCCCGCAGGAATTACTTAGCTCGGGGACTGCCGCGTCTTCGCTTCCCGAGGCCGAGGCCTTGTCGAACGCTCATGTCCTGCAAGGATTAGTCGAGGGGTAGCTTCCGCCTCGGCTGTGGAGGCGACCACCCAGTCCTGTTCAAGGCTGCGATGTCTGTGGGGCACAAACCGGGAGGTGCTCCTGAGGGACCTGGATAGGAAAGCTTCAAACGACAAGGGCAGAAAACACTCGCGAGGGTGCTCAAGGTTTTCCTCGCGAGACTTGCGCGAGAGAAAAGAGGCAAGTGAGCTAAAAAGACAAAGAGTCACAAGCCAAGGACGCATCAACAACTTCAATAAAACTTCAAATAGGAACGAACAAGCCAACCGCAGAAAGCAAATGAAAAGCCTTGTCCGCACCTAATCTAGTATTCGACGCCTTCTCAGCAGCTGAGCTAAGTGTTACATCAAGCGTATGGAGCTCCCGAGGCCCGAGGGCGGCTCTCCGGAGACTCCAGGTACAACCCCAACTCATTATTACGTGAGAGTGTCACGGGCAGCGAGCCTTCAGGCATTGGCCTTTTCATAGGCTCCGAGCCTTTCGGGAAATGAGCTTCACAGTGTTGGCCTTCTTCACATGCCCGGCCTTTCGGAAAATGAGCTTCACAGCGCTTCCTTCTTCATGTGCTCCGGCCTTTCTTGGGAAAATGAGCTTCACAGTGCTTTCCTTCTTCACGTGCCCGGCCTTTCTCCGAAAATGAGCTTCACAGCGCTTGTTTTCTTCATGTGCTCCGGCCTTTTTTACAGTGCCCTGGCCTTTCTTCAAGGGTAGAACTTCCGGAGATGCCGGATGTTCCACGCTGCTCAGTGATGGGCACCTCCCCGAGTCTCCAAGCGCAAGCGGAGCCGGGCATGGAAACATGAACAACCTTGAACGGGCCCTCCCACATGGGAGAAAGCTTATGCAACCCTTCCCCGAGAGGACCTGGCTCGAGCACGAGGTCCCCTACCTCAAGAGTCCTGGGCGGATGTTGCGGTAGGGTATTTAGCCAATACTGCTGATACCTTTGCTGCCGCAGCCGCTGCCTCCCGACGACAGTTCCTCCCCAAAGACGAGATCCGCCCTCTCAAGATGGCGCCCTGCTACGCTTGCCGAACGCCAGACTCCGCATGGAGTGATGCCTGACCGTGAGGGAGGACGGCTTCGCCCAGAGACGAGGAAGAACGGGTCTCACCAATGGCTTGGCTGCTTGCAGCCGATGGACAACAAGATGCATCGGAGCTCGCGGTGTTACCTCGCCGCAGCCTCCAGCTTCTTCTTGAAGGTCCTGGTTTTGATTCCTTCAGACCTCCGCTGGCTCGCCGGGCCTGGCCATTACTCGGGGTGCGCCATCAAGCATAGCATATCTGCATGCTCCAAGGTTAGCACAACACGCTTTGAAGAGATTGTCAGAACTACGAACCGCTGTCGGTGATGATGCTTAGGCACCCCAAACCGCCCACGAGGCCCCCGATGAACTTGACCGCAGAGCTCGCCGGTATGGTGCGCATAACTTCCACCTCAAAGCCCACTTGGTGAACTTGTCCACGCGACGAGAGGTAGCGATAGTCCTCGGCGCCCGAGGAATGGGCCTAGAATGTCCAGCCCCAAACGGCGTAATGGCCATGAGAGGGTATAGTTTGCATACCTCCCGCCGCCGATGGATCTGCCATGGAAATTGGCAGGCCTCGCAAGCCTTTTACCAGCTCAACAAATGCCACCGAGTGTTGTGGGCCAAGAGAACCTGCATGGAACGCCTTTGCCAACGAGGGTTCGTGATTTATGAGTGATGCCTACAGCCTCCGCTGCAGTATGTCTTCCAAAGCAATTCTTCCTTGCTTGCTCGAAATGCAACGAGGGACACGCCATTCGGTCGCCTCCAAGAAAGCTCTCCATCCTCGATGCAAGAGGGTCGTGGCTTGTCGCACCACACGCCCGCTTACTCCTCCTTCTCCGGCAGGGTCCCCAAGGCCAAGTAGCTCTTGAGCTCAGGATCCAGCAGACCTTCCCGAGGCTCCAACCTGTGAGCAGCATTCTCGAGGCCGGGACGCAGACTGGGCTCCCGAGGCAGGCGGCTGGGGAGTCCTCCCGAGGTTGCGCCCGCTTGATAGTGATGGTGCCGCTAGGGCCTCAAGAGTCGCTTCAAGACGCCAGCCTCGAGGCAGCCGCCTGATGCCCTCTTGGCGATGTCATCCGCTTGATTGGTGCCGCAAGCACATGCCGCAGCTCCAGCCCTGTAATCTGCTTATCCTGCCAACCTCCGCGAGGTAGGCATCCATGTGCTCGCCCTTCACTCGATATATCTTGTTGGAGAAGTTGACGAGGAGTTGTGAATCGCCTTGATGATGAGGCGCTTTACCCCCAAAGCGATCGTGCTCTCAGCCGCTATCAAGCCTTCATATTATGCTATGTTGTTGGAGACCTTTTCCCCATGCCGGAAACAGAGTCAGCACGGCATAATAGAGCTTGTCCCGGTAGGGGATACGAAAGCACCGCGTCAGCTTCTGCGCGTGTCGGAGAATGCCCTGTCAAGGCACATGACCCAGCCGCCGGTGCCTCGCCCCCGGAGAAAGTGATCGGTTCGCCGCTTCGAGGCCGGGTGCTCCATCCATTCTGCCACGAAATCTGCCAATGCGCCTTTGATGACTCGTTGTGCTGAATTTAGCCAAACGCTTGCAGCTCGATGTTCCACTCTGCGACTCTTCCAACTGAGTTAGTTTCGAGCACCCTCTCTAGAGGGTATGCTGAGACGACTTTGATGGGATGACTTGAAGTAGTGCCGCAGCTTGCGTGAGGCTACCAATAGCGTGAGGAGGAGTTTTTGGGGCATGGGTACCGCCTCGCTGTCCCAGAGCACCGGCCGACGGGCACACGGGTGCTCGACAAGGCTGAGCGCCGGGCCTGCTCAAGGCCTCCATAGGTTGGGATGCTCCAAGATGGCGGAGCCCCCCGCCTCGGGTCGCCAGGCTCTCTTCCGCCCGGGCGCCGCTTTCCTGCAAGGCTGATCCCTTCGGTCACACTGCGGGTCTTTGTGAGGCTCTCTTGGCTTCACTGCCCCGCTCGAGGGCGTTGTGGCCTTGGCCTCGATGCTCCTCCCCGACCGCTACCAGTGGCTTTGGTCATGGAGTAGGGGTGGCTGCGAGGTAGAGCACTAAAGGCCCCGAGGACGCTGCTACCATCACCGAGGGCTGGTAAGGTACCTCTTGAGTTCTTGAATGCCTTGTCGGCCTCTTCAGTCCATTCAAAGGGGCCCTTCTTCTTCATCACTTGAAGAATGGCAATGCTCGCTCCCCCAGCTTGAGATGAACGCCCTAGCGTCACGCGCCCGTGAGTTTCTCGATTCTCCGAGGGTCTTTGGTGGCCCATGTCTTCGATCCGCTTTGACCTTTTCCGGTTGGCCTCGATGCCCTATGGGACACGAGGAAACCCAGGAGCTTGCCCGAGGGGACTCCAAATACGCATTCTCCGGTTGAGCCGCAGGTCCACTTTATCAAGGCTCGCAGGTTTCTTCCAAGTCCTGTATCGTGGTTTTCGCCTTCCGAGACTTCACTACAATGTCATCGATGTACGCCAAGATTCCTCCCGAGCTGCCGGGCCCAGTATGGCGTGCATCACCGCTGAAAGGTCGCGCTCATGCTAGATCCCAAACGGCATGCGTGTATAGCAAGACACTCAGATGGCGCCAAGAAAGCCGCTTTTTCCACGCCTTCCACCGCCATCTTGATCCGGGTGATAGCCCGAGAAGGCATCCAGAAGCACAAGCAGGTCACAATCAGCGGAGTCGACGATCTGGTCAATGCGAGGAAGCGAAATGGTCCTGTGGGCAGGCCTTGTTGAGGTTGGTGAAGTCAACACACATAATGCCTTTTCCCTTTTTAAGCACGATAACCGGGTTGGCCAGCCAATCCGGTAGCGGACTCGCGAATAACCCCTGCTGCCTCTAGCTTATGGGTCTTTGGACGATAAAAGCTTGTTTCTCTCGTGGACTGCCGCCGCTTTCGCTTCACGGGCGCACGTTGGGGCACACATTGAGGTGATGCTCAATCACGCCTCGACCCCGCCAACTGATCAGGTCCCCACACTAACACCTCCTTGTTCGCACGTAGGAACTTTACCAAGGCCTCTCCTGCTTGGGTTCGAGGTTTGCACCTATGGTGAAGGTGGGTCGCTGACCTGCCTCGCCGACCGGTACCGCTGGTTCCCGCCTTTGTTTTGAGTGAACAACTGCTTTTCTTGACGGCGCGCCCCTTTGGGCTCGGGCGCTGGGCCATGGCCGTGGCCGTGCTGCCGAATCGCTTTGAAAACAAGCTTGAGCACTGCAGCAGCATCTCCGTGTTTCTCGACACGGTAAGGACGCCGCTGCTCCCGGCATCTTCATGAGGTTGTACGGGTGAGTTGCTGCCATGAACCGAGCCAAGGCCGGGTAGCCGAGGATGGCGCTAGGGGAGGCCGATGGGGGCGATGTCAAGTCGATCAGCTCTGGTGGCAGAAGTTGTCGCGGTGCCAAGGTCACCGGAGGCTTAACTTGTCCCAGTGGAGGCGGTGGAACCGCTCACTCCTCGAAAAGGGCTGCTGGGCTGGAGCCGCCTGTGGCACATGAAGGAGGCTGAAGGCCTCCACGAGAGCACGCCGAGGCCGGGCTCTGCCGCCGATGAAGGTCCCGTGACAACCACTGCAGATGGTGCGGGTGCACAACATCGGGCGCACCCAAACCGGGCGGGGTTGGAGGGTGATCGTCCCGAGTTGAACAGCAGGTCGGCTCTCGGCGCCACCCAGCCCAGCGGGCTCCCTCGACACTTGAGGCGGTGGCGGTCTAGCGGTGAACAGCTTGACGTGGCGGCTCAAGGTGGCGCTTAGTGAGCCGCCAGAGAGCTGCGACGATCGGGGCGCCGCCCAAAGACGATGGCGAGGTAGAGGTCGCGCAGCCCCTCAACAGCTCGCTGCTCGCTCACCGCTGGCCGGTGGGGGCGCGGCGCAGGCGACGGGCAATGACGGGGCATCCGCCGACGGAGTCGTCCGGCGATCGAAGGGCGCGAGCAGCCCGACGCCGGCGCTGGCTCGGCGAAGGCCAGCCATGGACACGACGGAAGATCACACACGACCAGCGGAAGAAAGATTCCGGTGCACCCCTACCTGGCACGCCAAATGTCGGATTTCGGGTTCCGGCAGACCCTTGAGATTCGAACTCTGGGGTGCGCACGGAGATCTTTCCCCTACCAGCTCACGTGTTAATGGTTTGCAAGGGATCTAAACTAGGAACGATCAATAACACAAGAGACGCGAGGTTTATACTGGTTCGGGCCACCGTTGTGGTGTAATACCCTACTCCAGTGTGTGGTGTGGTGAATTGCCTCTGGGGCTGATGAAGAATAGTACAAAGGAAGAACAGCCTCGCAAGGGGCTGTTCTTGGGCTGGTGCGATGGACTGCTTGGGCGAGTCTATTCGCTTCTCTCTCTCTCTCTCTCTCTCTCTCTGGTAGGTTCGACCTCTCTTGGTCCGTGGTGGCTAGTCCTATTTATAGAGGGAGGCCCTAGGCCTCTTCCCAAATAATGAGCGGGAAGGCCGCCAACAATTGGCCATTTTGAAGGGGAACATCTAGTACACTTATCCTGACTAAAGTTGGTCTTCGGCTGCCAAAGGCTCTGAAGGTGACGCCGTCCTGGGCTCCACGATGACCTCCTTCCTGCCGCTCTGCTGGTCTTGATCTTGTTGCACCGAAGCGGTAACCTTTGCCTGATGCCTTGGCCTGTGCTTGCCTCCTTTGCACCAAAGGGGAAACGAGGACACTGTGCAGGCCGGGCGCTCACTTTCAGTGCCCGCCGATCTTGATCGTTATGGCTTGCGCCACGGGCACCCTCGTGACGCACTTCCGCCTTGATCTCTCCGCCTCCTCGCGAGCCTACCCGACAAGGCTGCTCCCGAGGAGGGTTCTGTCCGTCCTCACAGGCTTGGCCCCTCGCGAGGGTCTTGAGCTTGAGCTGATGAAGTTGGGCGGCTTGGGCCCCACTTGAGCCACGCCGAGCAGTGCAAGTCTGGGACCCCTGCACCCGTAACGCCAGCAGTTATGGTGGACAAGGCGGAGGCGGACTTCAAAGCGTGCGTCGCTGAGACGCAGACCTGGTTTCGCCAGACTCGCGAGGAGCAGAAGGCCCTTCAGGAGGAGCTGGCCAAACGCAACGTGGAGCTCACCATGAAACTGGCTGACATCAAGAAGGCCCAGGAGGCGGCGGCGTACTCTACCGCTGCAACCGAGGCCGTCCGGATTCAGCACCAGGCCATGTTGGATTCTCAGGAGGAGGACCTTGCCGCGTGCGAGGAGAAGCTTGCCGCAATGCTTCGGAGCAAGGATGAGGAACTCAAGACCCTTGTTGTGCGACGAACCCAAGAGCTGGAGCAGAGGGATAAAGAGGCTCTCGATGCCCAGTCTCTGGCTCATGCCGGCAAGGTGAGGGAGCTGGAAGTGGAGCATGATGAGCTGAAGGAGCAGGTCCTGAAGCTGTCCCAGGAGAAGAACACGCTCAACAACGCCTTGAAGGAGGCGCATGAAGCGGTCGTCAACAAGGCTGGGGAGCTCTCCGAGGCTAACGACTCTGTCAAGGATATCAAGCTGAAGCTGGAGTATCTCGAGAAGATGTTGTCGGAGAGCCAAGCCCGGGAGGAGATCCTGACCAAGGAGCTGGGGAAAGAGAAGCAGATGCGAGCGGACGAGGCCGCCTCCCACCAGGATTATGTGGAGGGTGAGAACCGTTGGATCAGCTGTCTTGAGGACATCGCCGACAGAGTCACCACGCAGCTAGCCACCATGGTGATGCCAAACGTGAGGTATGCCCCTGAGCGCAGCGGGACCGTCAACGCCAAGCTGACCCAGTTCTTTGAGGGCGTATGTCGGTGTCAAAACCGGCGGATCTTGGGTAGGGGGTCCCGAACTATGCGTCTAGGCGGATGGTAACAGGAGACAAGGGACACGATGTTTTTACCCAGGTTCGGGCCCTCTTGATGGAGGTAAAACCCTACTCCTGCTTGATTAATATTGATGATATGGGTAGTACAAGAGTAGATCTACCACTAGATCGAGAGGCTAAACCCTAGAAGGTAGCCTATGGTATGATTGTTGTTCGCCCCTACGGACTAAAACCCTCCGGTTTATATAGACACACGAGAGGTTAGGGTTACATAGAGTCGCCACAATGGGAGGAGATCTACATATCCGTATCGCCAAGCTTGCCTTCCACGCCAAGGAAAGTCCCATCCGGACACGGACGAAGACTTCAATCTTGTATCTTCATAGTCCAGAGTCCGCCAAAGGTTATAGTCCGCCATCCGGACACCCCTAATCCAGACTCCTCAAGAGCCCCCGAACCGACTTCAATGACGACGATTCCGGTAGCGCAGATTGTCTTCGCATTGCAAGGCGGGTTCCTCCTTCAATACTTCATAGAAGATTTTGAACACAAGGATAGTATCCGCTCGCAAAATAAGTTCCACATACCACCGCTGGAGAGAATAATATTTACACAAATTCAACTCATTGACGTATTCCGCAGCGTGACATCACACCACGCCAAGCTTTTATTCGAATCGTTTTTACTGTCCCACCTCAGCGTGTTTAGCGAGGCGGTTTCCTTGGCACGTCTTGTCAAAGCAGAGATCGTGTCCCCTTATTCCGGGATTCTCATAAATGCGGGCATGGGTAACCCAATCGTGCCTGTTGGTATATTTCCTCAATTGAAGGCGAGTCCCGAATGGTCACGGGGAGGGCTCTTGGTCTTCAACCTCTTTATAAAGAGGCCAAGGCTCTACTCCTTTCTTTCAATCTTCAATCGAGTCCGCCTCTCGCCTCGAGTTCCAACACCCAAAGCTCCAGATTCAGGCGCTTCGGACCTTTGATGATGTCCGACTCCGACCTTCAAGGCCGGTGGATGCCTTCCACCGTTACGGAAGAAGACATGCTAAAGCTGAGAGATGACAGGTATCTAACCGGCGAAATCTCGCATAGGCTGCCTGCTCAAGGGCAGGTTATTCCCACTCCCAAGCCTGGTGAGAGCATGGTGTTCGCGTCTCACTTCCTTCGGGGGCTAGGCTTCCCGACGGACCCCTTCGTGAGGGGGCTCATGTTCTATTATGGGATGGAATTTCATGACTTGACTCCAGAGTCCATCCTCCAAATCTCATCGTTCATCGTCGTGTGCGAAGCCTTCCTCCGCATTACTCCTCACTTCGGATTGTGGCTTAAGACCTTTAAAGTAGAGCCGAGGATGATCGAGGGGCAGCAAGTGGAGTGCGGAGGCGCTGTTATAAGCAAGAATGCTGACGCCCCATGGCCCGAGGGCTCTTTTCAAGAGGAGTTCAACTTATGGCAACGAGAGTGGTTCTATATCACAGCTCCCAGGGGCACCAAGTGGGTGGCGCCACCTGCCTTTCGCTCGAGTCCCCCACCACAGCTAGCGTCATGGGTCAATAAAGGGTTTAACTGGGGCCGTCCAAGGATGCGCCCTTGTTGCAGGGCCGCATTCGAGATCTCCTAGAGAGAGACATCAATCTGGTTGCGGTGACACAGGTCATGTTGATTCGCCGCACCTTGCCCTGCAAACGTCGCCCCCTTCGCCTGTGGGAATTTAATGCGGAGGGACCACGAGCTCTCCAACATTTTACGGGCGCGACACCCATGGAGATGTACAAATTGTTCTTCGGATCACAAGCAATGTGTCCGGACTCGACCAAGGACGCAGGTCTGAGCTGCAATCGCCCGGATACTCAAGTAAGTAGCCCTGTACCCGGACACGCCATTCGTATATTTATCATAAAATTGCCCTTAAAAGAGCTGTCCTTTAAACATGAGTGGATAGCGAAAGCAAAGCTAATCAGGTGTCCGGCCCCCCTCCACGAGACCACGCGGATCTGTGTTAACGAGGATCTTTGGAGGTTGCGCCTTTGGAAGAAGGCGAAGGGGGAACAAAGGCTACCGCCTCCCGAAGGAGGTGACAGAAAGGAGGAATCGAGAATCCCTCCATCCAGGGGAAGAAAAGGACCGCCTCCGAAGAACCGGAGACCATGGTCTCAAAGCGGGGGAAAAAATCTTCGTCAGAGGGTCCTGCACCGGGGGATGCCTTGGCTGCACTGTGCCCCCAAGGGGATCAGCCCTCCAGCGAGCCGTAAGTAGAGATGGGAGTTCTTAAAATAAGAGATACCCCTGTTCTATTTTCTGAGCAAGATAACCAAATTTTTTACCTTGTAGTTCGGATCTCAGCCCTTCTCAGCAGAGCTCATCCTCAGGGGATCTTCGACCGGAGATGATGGAGAGCGGAACACCTCCCCCTGCCGTACCACCGTGCGAGGCGGGCGACCCTGAGGTGTCGTCACGGAGGGTTTCACCGAATCCGGCAGGGCCGGAAGGCAGTCGTATGGCCCACCAAAGCCCTCCGTGTCCGGCCTTCGAAAAAGGCCATCGGACGAGTCCGACACCGTCCGGTGCACGGTCGGAGGAGCTGAAGGATCTGCTCGGGCGAGCGTCTATCTCAGAAGAGCACCGTGCATTGATGGTCACGGTGATTGAAAGGATTTCATCCGCGGAGAGCGGGTTGCACGAGGCCGTCAGGAGTTTACTGATAGGTTTTGAGGTACGCGAAATGATGCACCTTTTGACAGTTCCGCATATAAAAGATGCGCCCTGTATAGATAGTAGCCCCTGAGACTCAGTGCGTTGTCAAAAATGACGGCCCGCCGAGGATCATATTCCCAGGTATAACATGTCGCCGTTCCTATGTAGGTGGCGAAGTGTCCGGTGGCTGGTCGGACTGATGAATTTGCCGAGCTAAAGCGGCAACAGCGTGGAAGATGCCGACATCGCGCTTGTTAACAAGCGCTTGCGAGGCACAAGGTATGTAATTTCTCCGAAGACACCGGTAAGAGGAGCTTGATGCCCGTAACTTACAACATGTGTGCTTGATGCAGATGGTGCGCTGCCATGGAGAACCTTGGGGCGAACTTGCCCGAGCCAAGGAGCAGGCCAGGAGAAGCGATGCGGCTGCCTTAAAGGCGACTGAAGAGGTGAAAGCCGAACAAGCTGCTCACTGCCGAAGCAAGAAGGAAATGGCCGAGATGGCTGTGAAGTTGAAGAATGCTGCCGACCGCTGCAAGCTTCTTAAAAACAAGATCGGTAGAGGAATGTAGGACTGAAGAAGGCCTCTACCGAGGCCAAGGATGCTCGCTCTGCGATGAGAGCTATGAAGGAGGAGCTCGTCGGGCGGAGATATCGCGGTGGAAAGCCCTTTATGCTGCGGATGAAGTTCGGGATCCTAAATATGCTCCGTTGGACGGTTGTGGAGTCTGGCGGACACTTACCTGGACTTGGCGGCGAGTGCATGGACGCGGCCGAACACTTCCGAGATCAAAAGGATCAAGAAGTGGAAAAGCTTTTCCGGTCGCAGTTCCACAATCCAGAGTGCCCACTTCCATTAACCGATCGTTTGGCCGCATGGGTAGAGCTGAATAGGTTATCCGGACTCGCCATGAAGTATGTCGTGAGTCATCTTTGGCCGGAAAGGCCCAAGCCGAAGAGTTATTTTAGCTTGGTGCAGCAATTCCTTGGTGCGGTGCCGCATATCAATGCAATGAAGAGGTCAGCGTGCATAGAGGGTGCGCGGATGGCTCTTGCCCGTGTCAATACATACTGGACGGAGATGAAGGCCACCGATGTTGCATCCCAAGATTCGGACGAGAGCCGAGTACCTACCGAGCACTATTTTCAGGAAGTTCTGCAGGGCGCTCGTTTAATAGAAACGCAGTGCTCGAAGGATATTATGTTCGAATAACATGTATTATTGTAAAACAATGTTTTGAGGGAATATAAGAGCTTTTTATACTTATGCCTTCAAGAATTAAAATACCTCCTGTGCGACCGTTAATGTATATGTATATATAACCTGAAAGATGGCAGTCGTCGGCTTCAGCCCCCACGCATATAATGCGGGGGTGTTCACAGAAGGCGCATTTTCACACTTGATCCAACGTCTTGGTCCTATAAAGGAGGTGATAGTGCAGCGAACAAGGCAACCGGGCTATAATGCTTTATCACTTTCACTTAGCCATAGGAGTTTGACCGTGGGGCTACTATATAGCCCCTGGTGGCACCGCGCTCACCCGAATTCGGGGCGCGTGTGTGCCTGGCCGGGAAACGGCCCTTCGTTAATGCGGAGAAATCCTCAAGATTCCGGTGGGTCATCGAGTGGTTGACCAGTCTCACGCTATATCATGATAGTCAGTTTTCGGCTTTCTCTCTTGAGGTGCTCGCTTTGGGCGAACGGGGCACAATCGCAGAGTTCTCTGGTGCCGCCTTAGCCGATAGAGCGGAACGTAAGGCAGCAAAACACAGGGCCGGCAAACCCAACATTTGACCAACGACATGATTGAGCTGATGCATATAAGGCCAAACTTCATGACGCGAACACTCCCTAAGGTATTCGGTCTTTATGAAAACGGGCTGAAGAACGCCCTTGGTAATAAGCCCCAGTGTCGGTACACACAAAATTCTGACGTGACCACATGCCAAGACGCCATCCTCCACCTCGGTTATAGCAAGAAACCGGGGGATGTGTATCAACAAGAGACAGTAAAAAGGTTTACGCAGGGTCCTAATCTGAAAAGAATCCTTGGAGCAGGTCCCTCTTGCGTCTGCGCTGTGTCTCAAGTGTGCCGTATCACGGGCGGGTGTAGCACGGTGTTCATTTGTAAAGAGAGGAACTTAGTTGAGAAAGATCGTGCGAAAATGTACGTTATATTAAATAAACAAAGTACAATTTAAAAATGAATAAAATTGAGCTTTATTGTCTCTTGTTGTACATGCGCGGAGCCCCTTGAGCGGGGTATGCGGCTAGTAAGCCCTTGTATGTTTACGCGGACTCGTCTAGCCATGTCCGGGTCTGAACAACCTGTTTAGGTGCTTTGATTAGTGAAGCCGGTTTAGTGTGTGGCTGTTAAGGCATCCGCACAATCTTCCGCGCTCGAGGAACACTCGATATTTCCCTTTAATGAGATGATGCCTCGTGGACCAGGCATTTTAAGTATAAGAGATGCATAATGCGGTATTGCGTTAAAGGGCGAAAGCTTGGCGTCGATAAGAGTGCTTGATAGCTACTTGTAAATGGGGCGATGTGGAAGGTTAGCTTTTCACGGCGGAAGTTGTCGGGTGAGCCAGACATAACTTCTAGCAGGAGAGAGCCCGTACAATGGGCATCTGGGCCTGGCGTTACCCCTTGAATGGAAGTGTTGCTATGGCGAATTGTTGTTGGGTCTATCCCCATTTTGCGAATTGTGTCCTGATATAGGAGGTTTAAATCACTGCCGCCGTCCATTAGGACTTGTGTAAAGTGGAGTCCGTCAATTATCAGATCTAATACCAAGGCAGTCTAGCCTGCATTCCGGATACTTCTAGAGTAATCCTGATGATCGAAGGTGATTGGTTTTAACAACCAGTGGCGGGACTCCTCTGGGATAGGCCGTATGGCGCGTATCTCTATGGGCGCCACTCTGTTCTTCCCTTTTGTCACGTGAAGTGAATTTACTGTTTTGACTTCTTGTGGGAAATTCTTTTGTTTTCCGGTGCTCTGCTTGTGGGGTTCGTCGTCGTCCTCGCTCGGTGTGTCAAGCCCCTTGTGTTCGGCGTTGAGTTTGCTGGATTGATTGAAGACCCAACAATCTCTGTGGGTATGGTTCGCAGGCTTCCCGGGAGTACCGTGGATTTGACATATCTTGTCCAAGATTTTGTTTAGGTTAGATAGCTCGTCCTTGTTATCCTTGAGGGGCAGATTTTTCTGATTCTGCCGAGAGCTTTTGAATCCGGCGTTGACTGCCGTGCTCTTCGGGCTGTTTCCCTTGGTCCGGCGCTGGTTCTTGCTGCGTCGCGGTTTCCGTTCCATCCCTAACCCGGATGTACTTGGGTCGCTGATCTGCATCTTGCCAACCAGCTATCCTCTCCTGCAAAAGCGGGTCATGAGGCTTGTTAATGCAGCCATTGTTCTTGGCTTTTCTTGGCGATGTGTATGGCGAGCCATTCGTCTCGAGCAGCTGTGTTTGAAAGCTGCTAAGGCTTGGCGTCCGGACGATCGACTATCTGGTTCTTTTAGTAAGAAATCTGCTCCGAGTTTCGGGCTGACTCTCCGGGTTGTTTAGTTATATGACTTAAATCATGTGCATCTGGAGGTCGGACATAGGTCCCTTGAAAATTTGCCCGAAAAGCATCCTCGAGCTCTTCCCAACTTCCAATGGTGTTTTCGGGAAGGCTTTTAAGCCAATGCCGGGCTGGCCCTTTGAGTTTGAGGGGTAAGTATTTTATGGCGTGGAGATCATCTCCTCTAGCCATGTGTATGTGGAGGATGTATTCCTCAATCCAGACTCCAGGGTCCGTCGTATGCCTCTATGTTTACGGGCTTGAATCCCGCTGGAAATTCATGATCCAGCACCTCATCGGTGAAGCATAGGGGGTGTGCGGCACCCCTATATTTGGGTGTACTGTGATGTTCGGATACTTGATGCGTTGCATTGCTTACTAGAGCTTGCTTTCTTGGCCCGTAGATAGATCTAGCTGGGCCATCTTTTTGATGCGAATCCTTGTGCGGATCACGTGCCGGATTGTGTGCGGCGCCATTTGCCGCACTATGTAGGCCATGGGGTCGTTTATCCGACCGGGTGGCTTCGTTATATTTTGATTGCGGAGGCTCTAAGGCTTCTTCATCAAATTCCGGCAGTAATTTTCGCTTCGGATAATTCCTTGTGTGGCGACTGTTGCCGTATCTGTCTGCGGTGTTGAGTACATTGCTCGCTATTTTGAGCTTCCATTTCTGCTTTTTCAGGCTACGCGCAGTGGCGATGAGCCTTTTTTGGAGGTTCTTCTGCTCCAACAATCTGTCCGGCGTGAGGTCGTTCGGACTGTTATCTTCGCCGGGGACGGCTTGTTTATCCAAGTTGCCCTGTTCGGACGGTTGCTTGATGGCATGTTCGTCGTCCGCAGGTTCGCCCTGCTCTATGGCTGGGTCTGTATGGCCGCTGTCTCTGTCGAGGTGGGGT
This sequence comes from Aegilops longissima, assembly GCA_021605205.1. Taxonomy (NCBI): domain Eukaryota; kingdom Viridiplantae; phylum Streptophyta; class Magnoliopsida; order Poales; family Poaceae; genus Aegilops; species Aegilops longissima. The sequence goes on from CM038682.1 coordinate 712,173,731, forward strand.
TTGGAGTGGTGCTTACGCCGCCGCTTTGACTGCTTTTTGAGGGAACGATCCCTCGTTGCGCCCCTTTGTTCCTTGTCATCGTTTCTTTTAGGTGTGTCCACCATGTATACATCGTGGGATGAGGTGGTTGTCTAGTGCCCTATTGTCACATCCTAGCTAGTCCATGCATTAGTGTGTGCATCATGTTTAAATTTCATTTAAATTTGAAATGGGGAAGACAGAAACCCCAGAACCCCTTTTAATCCAACTAGGGTTTACTAAAATTATTTTCAATGAACCTAAAATGCCCTTCTAAAATGCTCATCACCTTTGCTTTGGTTGAGCCTCACCAAAAGTGGTGCACAATTTTCTAGGTCATCCTAAGGTCTTTGAATTAAATCATAAGTATTTGAGTTTGGGCATTTAAAATTATATAAAATATTTCAAATGCCCAAATATTCTAAACTAAAATGTTTCATGTTGGAAATATTCCAACTATGGACCTGGTCGATTTGGTGATTTTGAAACTGTTTAAGTATTTTAAAAACTCCACAAAGTTGAGAAAAATAGAAAAAGGAAAACAGATGGAAATACTTACAGGCGCCTCCCAACTGCCCACCTGCCCGGCCCAGCCAGCTGCCGCTCAGCCGAGCTGCTTAGCTCGGCCAGCGAGCCGAGCGAGCAGTCTTTCGGCCAAGCACCGCATGCATGCCACGCGCCTGGCCGCCGCCTCACCGCTCCCCTCATCGAGCTGCCGACGCAGAACCCGTCCATTCTTTCCCCCCGAGCCCGCTGACACCTCTCTTCCTCCCCGGCTACGTACTCTCCCTCGCGCTTCCCCGCCATGGCCGACGCCACCGCAGCCACGCCGTCGCCGTAATCGCGCTCCCCGTCATTCGTGCTCCGTCTCGCCGTGTCTAGGAGCTCCGCCGCCCTCCTCTACCTCGAGCTAGCCGAGCCCCAAGCGCTCGAGTAGCCGAGGCCACTGCACCGACCTCGCCCGACCCCGCCGTCGCCGGAGATCCCCTTCAACGCCGCCGTCGCTCCGGCCCGTCCCCGACCGCAACGAGTGTTTCTCCGAGTGCCCTGTGAGCCTAGCTACCTCCCCTTCCCTTCCTCTCTCGCTCTCGAGCCGTGTAGCGACCGAACGGAGATCAACCGCACCCGCCGCCACGGAGCTCGTCGCCGACGTGCTCCCGGCCATCCTCCGGCCACCTCTCGGTGTCCATCGCACTCACCGCACCGTTTAGGGTCTAACCAAACACTCCACGCACCTCACCGCACACCCTAGCCTCGAGTTCGCCTCCACCAGAACTCCGGCGGCCGCCTAGGTCATCGCCGGCGCCGATTCCGGCCACCCCGACCCCAACTAACTCCACCAAGAGCTGCGGCTCGACCCCAGCTCCACCTAGATGCCTTCTGCGGCTCGTTTGGTTGCCGAAACGGCCAAACCCACTTCCGCCACCGCGTCGGGCCCGCCGGCGGCTAAACGCCGGTGCAGCCGACTTTGACTTTGACCACGGGTGGGCCCTGGTTGACTCTGTTGAGTAATTGACAGGTGGGGCCCAGCCCTGTTAACTAATTAGGATTAGTTTTAATTAAATTTTAGCTAAACTAATTACCCTGACACCCGTGGGAATACCGTGCGTGAGGCCGCAAAGTGATATGAGGTGTTACCGGCTAGGTCAATGTGACTTGGAATCGGGGTCCTGACAGCGTTGGCATCGAGCGGGGCTGCACAGGGTTCGCTAAGCCAAACTGGTCGATGTTGAGTCTAGAAATGCTTTAGTTATATGTAGGGGAATTGATTGTGGGAGGGAACGTAAGGCTCTTTTTACTCCTTTACCTTATGCCCTCTGATCTGAGTCATCCTCTTCTCATTCTACGTGGGTATAGGACTAGGCTCTCTTCTCTCTATCAGGTTCACGTGTTACTAATCTGTAGTAACTTATAGGATTGTTGGTTACATCCTCAGTTCATTTTCTACTACTTTTTAGTATGCTATCAGTTGAACCGGAACCTTGATATGATGTTGTTGAGTGGTTTTGCAATCTGATTTTGAATGTCTCAAATCTGTTTTTGAGCATTTACAGATGTTATGCAGCCCGATTTTCCCTAGAAATTCTAATGTCTTTGCATTGTGGCTGTGCTTTGGATGGCCACCGTCCCGAACCAAGTGGTTAAATCGACCCGTGCATTGGTGTGTGTGTGGTCACACGGCAATGTTGGTTCGGTGATGGTCGAGACCGGTTACCGATGGTATCCTGAATATACCGTCGAGGAGCAGTTTAGGGATTTTAATCAAAGCCAATTTCTGTGCGGTCGGGATATATCCATCTTATCCGAGACTCTTGAACCACTCCACTGTTCTTATGGACTTGGGATCACTATTGGGATGTCCGTGCAAGATGCAGCCTATTCAATGATGACTATTATTCGAGCCAGAACTGCCTTGCTGTGCAACACCGATTTCCGCTACATGCCAGCATCCCTCCCTGGGGTGCATGGCTACCTTCAGGGTATGTACAGCGATGCATCCCATGAGGACTCACTCCTTCGCACTACTATGCTGGAAGACAAGGACCGTGAAAACCGGGCCTTGCGTATGGAACTCTTTAATGCCGTTCGATCCTTTGGGCCACTCGACTCGGTTTGCACTGCCGTGCAAGCGGATACATGGACATGAGGGACTTGTACCTGTGCGGGCTGGTCTGCGGACTTTATGGAGTGGCGTGAGGTAGGAGGCATCACTCCTCCTCGTGGACCTCGTGCTGCCGCCGTTTGTTGGACCACGGCCACATCCGAGTCCCTATGGTCCATAAGCTCCACAGGATCGTCTGCTTCCGGATGATCATGTTCCACTTCGAGCTTGGGTGGTGACTTCTATGAGGACTACTACGGGCTGTCTCGAGTTGGTAGTAGTATCCCTAGTATTGTAATAGTTGTATTTCCACCGTCTGCGTGACTTGTGGAATATGACTTAGTGTGTATCATTCCGGAAGTGTAGAAAAATAATGTATAGGAGTTGGAATGCTTCCGATGAGATGTAACGCCTTTCACTATAGTTGTACTCCGTCGGGCTTGTACTAAACTATGAATGGTGTGTATGACTGTTGGTATATATATGGCAGTTTTATATTACCATGTCATACGGATGAACATCTCTGCATTCCGTGTTATCCATTACATTCCGCACTTCCTTACTAAATTCTGCCATCCTGGTTTAAACCGTTGTTTTGTTTCCTAGGATGGTCAACACCCGCAACAATCCTGCTGCTCCGGAGCAAGGAGAAGCCAGCGCAGCTAGGAATGCAAATCTGCCTCAACCGCCATCTTTGGCCGAGGTTATGTTGGAGGCGGAACGCAACAAGCGTGAGACCAATCGCTTACTGGAGCGGATTGAGCAAAAGACCGCATGCCAGCCAAGAAATGATCTGGTGTCACTCAATGACTTCGTCAAGCTGTATCCACCGAAGTTCAAGTATTCCGTTGAGCCTCTTGATGCGGATGATTGGCTTCGCAGCATCACCCACAAGCTACGTTCTGCCAACGTGGCTGAAGCTGATAAGGTTACTTTTGCCGCTTATCACCTCGAAGGCCCTGCTAGCCTTTGGTGGGAGAATTATGAGGCTATGCGTCCGGTTGGACAAATTACTACTTGGGCTGAATTCAGTGCCGCTTTCCGTGAGCATCACATCCGGAAGGTCTCATGGATCGTAGAAGGAGGAATTCTGCAATTTCACCCAAGGTAGGTGACGGTGGATACTTACGGCCGTGAGTTTGGAAATTTAGCACGTTATGCTCTGAAGAGGTTTCTACCGGCGCCAAGAAGCGAGCAAGGTTCCGCAGGGACTTAGCCCGAGCTTCGCCGTGATCTTCGTCTACACGAGTGCACTTCTTTCGAGTTAGTCAACAAGGCTATCGGTCTTTGGCTGGACAGTCGACTTGAAGCTTCACGCAAGCACTCCGTGACTCGGTTCTTCATCCGCTCTGGATCTCGAAGCGCGGGTTTGGATTCAAATCTGCTCGCCACCCGAGTTCACCCCGAGGCCATCCTTGAGGCGCCTCGCCCCAACCAGCAGTATGTACCGCCCAAGACTTATGGAGGCCCCGCTGCTAATGCTGCTCCACGCCCCAATATGATAACTTGCTTCAAGTGTGGAGAGACGGGCCACTACATCCGTGAGTGTCCCCAAAACAACCCCAATAAAATCGGAAAGTCTGTTGGCCGTGGTAAGCCAGCAGGAAAGGTGCTCTATGCTAAACCAGCTGCCACTGCTCGTGGCCACGTCAACTATGTTTCACCTGAGGAAATCTATGAGGATCCCAACGTCGTTCTCTGTACGCTCCTTGTTAATTGTCATCCGGCAACTGTTCTTTTTGATATTGGAGCATCTCATTCATTTATTTCTGAGAGCTATGCTTGTTTGCACAACACCACATTTTGTGACATGCATACCTCCATGGAAATTCAGACTCCTGGTTCTAGATGGCAAACCTCTAGAATAAGTCATGGGAATGAAATTCTTGTCGACAGATTAGTCTTTCTTGCTTATCTAATAGCTCTCAAGTCCTCGGACATAAACATCATCTTGGGTATGGACTGGATGTCAGCCCATTATGCTAAGATTGGTTGCTCTACTAGAACTATTCAACTCACCCATCCTTCGGGCAAGACAGTTAATGTTTTAACCCGAATGTCTAAGCGCCGACTTTACTCATAAATGCCAACCCCTTCCGGACCTCGAAGATATTCCGGTAGTCCGTGATTTTCCGGATGTCTTTCGGAAGAACTGCCGGTGTTCCACAGCGAGGGATGTCGAGTTCGTGATAGATCTTGTTCCGGAACCGTCCCAATTTCTAGAAGACCTTATAAGATGGCACCCCTAGAACTAGCGAACTTAAGAAACAACTCGATGAGTCCTTGCAAAGGGTTTCATCCGTCCTAGTTCATCTCCATGGGCTTGCCCGTCCTCTTCGTCAAGAAGAAGGATGGAATGGATCGGATGGTTGTGGATTACCGACCTGTCAATTTGGTCACTATCAAGAACAAGTATCCGCTCCCGGGATCAACGATCGTATGATCAGCTCGCTGGATCCTCGATCTTTTCAAAATGGATTTGAGGTTGGGCTACCATCAAATCAAAATCAAAACGGGACATTCCTAAAGCGGCCTTTGTTACTCGTTATGGCCAATACGAGTACACGTCATGTCCTTCGGATTAACCAATGCTCCAGCCACCTTCTCTCGGTTAATGAACTCAATCTTCATGGAGTATTTGGATAAATTAGTAGTGGTATACCTCGATGATATACTCATCTACTCCAAGAATGAGGAAGAACATGCCGAACATCTAAGGCTAGTATTGATGAAACTTCGAGAGCACCGCCTTTATGCCAAATTCTCTAAGTGTGAATTCTGGTTACCAGAAGTGACCTACCTAGGCCATGTAATCTCTAGTAAGGGCATTGCTGTCAATCCTGAGCGAGTTCAAGCCGTCCTTGATTGGACTCCACCTGAATCGGTCAAGCAAGTTCGGAGTTTCCTCGGTTTAGCGAGCTATTGCCGCCGCTTCATCGAGAATTTCTCTAAAGTTGCTAACCTCTAACTGAACTCCTCAAGAAAGATAAGAAGTTCGAATGGACGCCACAGTGCGAGTTCAGCTTTCAGAACTGAAAAGGCGCTCGCATCTGCTCCGTGCTTGTTCCACCAGATTTTTCTAAGGACTTTATTATCTATTCGGCGCCTCGCGACAAGGACTAGGTTGTATACTCATGCAAGATCGTCATGTGATTGCCTCGCTTCTCGACAGCGATTCGTCCACATGAGGATAACTATCCCACACACGATCTAGAGCTTGCAGCGATGGTTCATGCACTCAAAACCTGGCGACATTACCTTCTTGGTAATCGTTGCGAAATCTACACCGATCACCAAAGTCTGAAATACATCTTCACCCAACGGATTTGAATCTCGGGCAAAGGCGTTGGGTCGAGTTGATTACAGATTACGACTTAGGAATATCTTACACCCTAGGCAAAGCCAATGTCATGGTGACGACTAAATCGCAAATCTTATTGTAACAATCTGATGTTACAACAAAGTCAACCATTTCTCCACGAGGAATTTCGTAAGCTTAATCTTCACATTGTTCCTCGAGGATTCCTTTCCACCACAGTGGCGAAACCCAACCTTACGGATCGAATCATAGCTGCTCAGCGGTATGATAGAGAATATCTCGGATCAAGGAGAACATTGCTAAGCGGAGCTGCTAAGTGTTTCTCCATAGATGAGCGAGGTGTTGTCTTCTTTGAAACCGCTTGGTGGTTCCCAAGAAACAACAGCTACGACAATTGATCCTTAAGGAAGCTCATGACTCTCCTCTCACCATTCATCCCGGTAGTACTAAAATGTATCAAGACCTACGCCAGAGGTTTTGGTGGACTAGGATGAAGAGAGAAATCGCTCATTACATTGCTAATTGCGACGTCTGTCGTTGAGTTAAAGCAGAGCATCAAGGACCTGCTGGTACCCTTCAACCTTTGGAAATTCCTGAATGGAAATGGGATAAAATCGGTATGGATTTCATTACTGGGTTTCCCAGGACCAAGAGAGGGAATAATGCTATCTTCGTTGTCGTCGATCGTCTTTCCAAAGTAGCCCACTTCCTACCCGTTCGTGAGAGTATAACCGCTAGCCAGCTAGCTGATTTGTACATCTCTCGAATAGTGTCTCTTCATGGTGTTCCATTGGAGATTAACTCAGACCGTGGAAGTCTCTTCACCTCTCGATTTTGGGAAAGTTTCCAAAATGCTATGGGAACTTCGTCTCTCCTTTAGCACCGCCTTCCATCCTCAATCAAGTGGTCAAGTAGAGCAGAGTCAATCAAATCCTAGAGGATATGCTTGAGCTTCATCATCTCTTCGGCATGAATTGGGAGAAATGCCTTCCATTCGCCGAGTTAAGCTTATAACAATAGTTATCAAGCTAGCTTGGGCAAAGCTCCTTTCGAAGTTCTTTATGGACGGAAATGTCGAACGCCTCTTAACTGGTCAGAAACCGGGGAGAGACAACTCTTTGGCCCGGATATGATTCAGGAAGCAGAAGAGCAGGTTCGCGTGATTCGTGAGAAATTGAAAACAGCCCAATCTCGTCAAAAGAGCCAATATGACCGCAAGCATAAGCCTATGGCTTATGAAATTGGCGAGAAGGCTTACCTTCGGGTTACTCCTTTGAAGGGAACCCATCGATTCGGTATCAAAGGCAAGTTGGCTCCTCGTTACATTGGACCCTTTCGCATTCTTGCCAAACAAGGAGAAGTTGCCTACCAATTAGAACTACCTCCGCATCTTTCCAGAGTCCATGATGTCTTCCACGTTTCCCAACTCAGGCGTTGCTTCTCGGATCCTATCCGTGGAGTGGACCACGAGACGCTTGATCTCCAAGATAACCTCACCTATCGAGAATATCCCGTTCGTATTCTTGATCAAGCCGAGTGTACCACTTGACGTCAGAATATCAAGTTTCTAAAGGTTCAATGGTCAAACCATTCCGAGCAAGAAGCAACTTGGGAAAGGGAGGATCGTCTTCGACTTGAGTATCCCACCTTTTTCACAACGGATCCTAAATCTCGGGATGAGATTCTTTTGAGTGGGGGTGAGTTGTCACATCCTAGCTAGTCCATGCATTAGTGTGTGCATCATGTTTAAATTTCATTTAAATTTGAAATGGGGAAGACAGAAACCCCAGAACCCCTTTTAATCCAACTAGGGTTTACTAAAATTATTTTCAATGAACCTGAAATGCCCTTCTAAAATGCTCATCACCTTTGCTTTGGTTCAGAGCCTCTGCCAAAAGTGGTGCACAATTTTCTAGGTCATCCTAAGGTCTTTGAATTAAATCATAAGTATTTGAGTTTGGGCATTTAAAATTATATAAAATATTTCAAATGCCCAAATATTCCCAAACTAAAATGTTTCATGTTGGAAATATTCCAACTATGGACCTGGTCCAGTTTGGTGATTTTTGAAACTGTTTAAGTATTTTTAAAAACTCCACAAAGTTGCAGAAAAATAGAAAAAGGAAAACAGATGGAAATACTTACAGGCGCCCCAACAACTGCCCACCGCCGCCCAGCCCACTTGGCTGTGGCTGCTTAGCAATGCAGCTGCTTGGCTTTCGGCCAGTAGCCATGCATGCCACCGACAGCACTGGCCGCATGCCTCGCCGCCGCCTCGCCGCTCCCCTCATCGAGCTGCCGACGCAGAACCCGTCCATTCTTTCCCCCCGAGCCCGCTGACACCTCTCTTCCTCCCCGGCTACTCTCCCTCGCGCTTCCTCGCTATGGCCGACGCCACCGCAGCCACGCCGTCGCCGTAATCGCGCTCCCCGTCGTTCGTGCTCCGTCTCACCGTGTCTAGGAGCTCCGCCGCCCTCCTCTACCTCAAGCTAGCCGAGCCCCAAGCGCTCGAGTAGCCGAGGCCACTGCACCGACCTCGCCCGATCCCGCCGTCGCCGGAGATCCCCTTCAACGCCGCCGTCGATCCGGCCCATCCCCGACTGCAACGAGTGTTTCTCCGAGTGCCCTGTGAGCCTAGCTACCTCCCCTTCCCTTCCTCTCTCGCTCTCGAGCCGTGTAGCGACCGAACGGAGATCAACCGCATCCGCCGCCGCGGAGCTCGTCGCCGACGTGCTCCCGGCCATCCTCCGGCCACCTCTCGGTGTCCATCGCACTCACTACACCGTTTAGGGTCTAACCAAACACTCCACGCACCTCACCGCACACCCTAGCCTCGAGTTCGCCTCCACCCGAACTCCGGCGGCCGCCTAGGTCGTCGCCGGCGCCGATTCCGGCCACCCCGACCCCAACTAACTCCACCAAGAGCTGCGGCTCGACCCCAGCTCCACCTAGATGCCTTCCGCGGCTCGTTTTATTGCCGAAACGGCCAAACCCACTTCCGCCACCACGTCGGGCTCGCCGGCGGCTAAACGCCGGTGCAGCCGACTTTGACTTTGACCACGGGTGGGCCCTGGTTGACTCTGTTGAGTCATTGACAGGTGGGGCCCAGCCCTGTTAACTAATTAGGATTAGTTTTAATTAAATTTTAGCTAAACTAATTACCCTGACACCCGTGGGAATACCGTGCGTGAGGCCGAAAAGTGATATGAGGTGTTACCGGCTAGGTCAATGTGACTTGGAATCGGGGTCCTGACACCTATAGGCACTGATTCCTGTTCGTCTCCTACATCATCGTCCATACCGCCGATGTCTGCGGAGTCGAAGTAGAGCATGTCGGTTAAATCATCGAAAGTGGCTACGAAGTGGGTGGTGGGTGGGCTTTGAATTTCTTCATTGTCCGCATCCCAACCTTGCTGACCATAGTCCGGCCAGGGCTCTCCTGATAGAGAGAGAGAGACTTTAGTGAATTCAGAATGTCGCCGAAGAGCGAGTGCTGAATCGGCGCCCAATCGGATTCGATTGGCAGGGGAGCGGAAGGTCCGGAGTCCGGCACCTTGGAGTCGCGAGCTTCGCAAATGAGAAGGCTGGTATATGGCTCAATCGCCGTAGAGATTGCAGCCCCCGAGGCGGCGTCCAGCCACCCGTCCTCGATTGGCGCAGTCGGCTCCGAGCTAAGTGTCGGAGCGGACACTAGTGCAGCCTCCAGGGCACTGTTCGGCGGCAGAGCTAGATCATGCCCATCGTGACAGTGCGGAGCGCTTGGCTGTGGCTCGAACTCGTCGAAGATCAAGTCTCCGCGGACGTCAGCCGTGTAGTTCAAACTTCCAAGTCTGACCTGATGGCCAAGGGCATAACTTTCGATCTGCTCCAGACGGCCAAGCGAATTGGCCCGCAGTGCAAAGCCGCCGAATACGAAGATCTGTCCGGGAGAAAAGTCTCACCTAGACCGCATCATTGTTGATGATCCGAGGAGCCATCGGGCCTAAAGGTGGCGACATACGAGGAACTCTCAATGAAAGCACCAATGTCGGTGTCAAAACCGGCGGATCTCGGTAGGGGGTCCCGAACTGTGCGTCTAGGCGAATGGTAACGGAGACAAGGGACACGATGTTTTACCCAGGTTCGGCCCTCTCGATGGAGGTAAAACCCTACTCCTGCTTGATTAATATTGATGATATGGTTAGTACAAGAGTAGATCTACCACGAGATCAGAGAGGCTAAACCCTAGAAGCAAGCCTATGGTATGATCGTTGTTCGTCCTACGGACTAAAACCCTCCAGTTTATATAGACACCGGAGAGGGTTAGGGTTACATAGAGTCGGTTACAATGGGAGGAGATCTACATATCCGTATCGCCAAGCTTGCCTTCTACGCCAAGGAAAGTCCCATCCGGACACGGGACGAAGTCTTCAATCTTGTATCTTCATAGTCCAGGAGTCCGGCCAAAGGTTATAGTCCGGCCATCCGGACACCCCCTAATCCAGGACTCCCTCAGCATCCTCGGTGCTCTGGGTTATGTTCACTCCAGCAGGGCGGCCACGCTGGCCACGGAGGCCCGACGACTTTGCCGGGGGGGCCATGACCAAGGTCCTCACCAAGATGGCGTACTGGAACCACGACCTCGACTTTGAAGCCGCGATGGATAGCTTGCCGGACGATACTGACCTCACGGGGCTCAAGGAGCGTATCAAGCCCATCATCAGCGGTATCGACAGAATCCAGAGGGTGGAGGGCCAGCGCCGGGACTAGGCGCCCCGTTCTTCTTCGCCGCTGTTGGTTCATGACCAAGACAATTTTCATATTTAGTTAGAACCGCAGCAATGAGTGATGTAATATAACTCTGCAGTACTTTTAATTTTTGTGCACATCATTTTCCTTGTTTGATTCTCCTTTGTACGTACATCCTACTTTAACTGGGAAGGCTCGCCGGCGCGTAAGCCCAGGATGGCGCCTTGGGGACGGATCCCCATTGGCCTGCTGGGTATGCGTGCTGCCGGGCGAACCACCTTACCGTCCTTAACACGGCCGCTCGAACTGTCGAGCTTGACTTGAGTCAGAATCGAGAGCGTTGCCAATCGCGGAAGGATACCCTGCCGCTCTCGACACAGCCAATTGAGTTGTTGAGCGGACTCGAAACAAAGCAAGGGTGTTGCCGATCGCGAGAGAGCCCCTTTCGCGTACATGTTTTCTGTACAAAGGAACGACATCTCCAAGGGAAACAACCTCATATGAAAGGAAAGAAGTAGTCAGGGTTCGGTGTGACTTAGCTTCTATTTGTAGCCTCACCGGCATCGATCTTCTGGCCCTCCTTCTTCTTTAAGAGCTATGGTGATGAAGAGCCGTTAACTTAACCACCAGAGTCGATTCTCACAACTGCGCCCCCTACCTGGCGCGCCAATGATGTCGGTGGGAAACGACACCTATGGGATCACAAGGATCCCTACTGCGGTTGCGGGGCGCGGGGTTGAGAGAAGAGCGGATTTGACACACAGTCTGCGGTTCGATTATCCAGGTTCGGACGCGAGGATCGTAAAACCCTAGTCCTGGTTTGATGGATGTATTACGAGTTCTTGAGCTAGCTACGGGTGTAACGAGCTCCAAAAGCGAATCCTTCTCCTGGTCTCCTCGGGCCTCCTTTTATAGGAAAAGGGTCACCACAAAGGGCAAGCGGGAGGTGGAAAGGGCATGCGTCAGCGAGTTATCCCGTATTACAAGACAAGATGCATTTAATGCATCTCTTAGGTGTCCTCTTGCTTTATCGGGGGCGGGGACGGAGCCCGTCTCGTCCGTTGCCGCCTCGCCTGGCTTCGACACGCGCCCTGGCCGGCGGTGCGGGTGGCACCATGTAGGCAGGCAGGCAGCTGAGGTGGCGTGGTGGTAGGGTCTTCACGAAGATCTGCATGCCACCACGCAGGTGCTTGCTGAGTTGGTGTAGAGGCTGATCGTCACCACACAGGTGCATGCCCAGCTGGTCGGGCTGGCAGCTGCTTGGGGACGGTCGGTGGGATCTTGGTTAATGCGGGCCTAGCAGCGGCATGTTGACGTCCTCGGCAAGGGCCTTGCCGGGGCCCCGGCAAGGGTCTTGCCGTGGCGCTTGCTGTCGTCCCCGGCAAGGCACCTGCCGGGGGCCTTGTGGATATCCTTGGCTAGAATCCTGCCAAGGGTCGTCGTCTTTTGGTCCTCATCTGGTCTTGTACGTTTATGATCTTGACGAAGATCTGCATGCCACCAAGGAGGTGTCTCCCGAGCCCTTGCCTCAACGTAGTAGATTACTCTAGAGCTTGTGGGCTCAAGGGTGACTCGCTCTGTTGGTGTGGGGCGAACTGCCCCGGCAAGGGTCTTGCCGGGGCTGCCAAAGCTGTCCCCAGCAAGGGTCTTGCCGGGGGAGCCTGCTTCGTCCCTCCGCTTCTTGTGGGTTTTGGCCTTGGTGTTGCTTTGATTATCTTGGGCTTTGGTCTTACCTTGGCTCACCTCCCTTGCTCTGCTTGGTGCAACCGTGGGCGCGGCTTTGACTGCCCGTGCATAGGTATAGGGGTACAAAAAGTGCACCCCTCTTTTTGTACACCGGCAATGATCCGTCCGACGGTAAACCGCCAGGACACCTTCAACTTCTTGTATGCAGGAGTAGCTACGGATTATGAACATAATATATCTTAAGCATGGTGCATTAACATGTCAAGCAAAATAAATATGCACGATGGCATAGAAGACCAAGTGTTTGAACTAGCCTATTACAAGGCGCTTTCATGCCTAAAAGGATAATTGTTTTTTCGGCAAGTGTTGCGGTACGTAGAAGGCTAAACCGGCCTCCGAATCATGAATCGTCACCAGGCTGACCTGACGGCTGCGGATCATCTTGTGCCGGTTCATCCTCCTCATCTCTACCAAGTGGCTGGAAATCAATGGTTGCCCAATCGATCCCAGTTAGGGCTTGGAATACAGCTTCGTCACTTATAAGGGTGGACGGTTCAATGTCAGGGGCATAGGTGTGCTTACGGATTGGCGGGATGAGATTTTGAGCTTTAGGAGTTGGTGCAGCAACCCATTTGTTGTTGACGTCATAACTCGCCTGATAGTATGAAAGGTCAGCTTCTTCAGCCAATTGGCAGGCCGGTGGACGCATCTCCCTGGTTATGACTCGGAGAGCATCATTGTCAAACTTTGATCCGTCCTCCCTTAAGCTCGGAAAGCCCTTACCCACATCCACCGGATCAAGATCAGGCACCCATGCTTTAGCCCGGGTTAGCACAGTCAGAGCACCTGCCCTTGCTGCCGATCTTTTCAATTCTTCAACCCGGGCAGGCAGCATTGACAACCTTTCTAAAGTTTATTTGATCAAGGTTGGGGGCGGCTTTTATGAGAAGCAGTGCATATGACCCGTTGCGCGCCGGTATATAACTGCTCTATAAGGGTATAGGAAGCCTTCAGCTTTTTCTATATGTCAGAGCCCAGATGACTAATGCGAGTTCCTGCATCATTGTGAACATAAGTAAACCGACACTGTATGGGATGATATGTTGAAAAATTTAAAGCAAGGATATTTACCAAACACAACAGCAGTCATGGCATATATTTGCCGCTTCACGCCAGTCAGCTCGTCTACCACCGGTTTAAGAGTTGCTTCTTCGTCCTCGGCTGTTTTTTGCAATGCGGATTTTTCTATGTCCCAATCTGCCCGCTCCTTGTTGAAACCCTCCTTCAGCTTCTCCATGGCGGCTAAGGCACTGGTCATCTCATCTTTGGCTTTGGAGGTTTCTGCTTGCCGGAACTTGATGTTTTCTTGGAGATCAGTGGTTTGAGCTTCCTTTTTTGCTCAGTTCAGCCTATAAGAGACAGACATATCATGAGTCGCGAGTACATATTTGAATACCAAACACATAACAATTTATGCACCTGATACTTGGGGGCTAATGCCTATTTTCTTGTTATCAGAAATTTCTACAAGTCCCAAGCGCAATACAAGTATTACTCTTGGAAGTTGGGGGCTAATGTATGTTTGCTCAAGGTTACATTATGGGTATTCTTCTAAAGTCCCGGTTTACCTTGAAAAGATAAACCGGCCCTTGGGGGCTACACCGGCAAAAGTTACAATACTACAATTCTAAAGTACCGGTTCATCTTAAAAAGATAACCCGGCCCTTGGAGGCTAAGCATGCAAAGTTGAGATGTTACAAAGTCCCGGTTTAGATGGTTATCATAAACCGGCACTTGGGGGCTACTAGAGTTGATATTTTGAATTGGACATAAGAGAGAAACAGTTATGCAGTTACCTCATATCGCTCTTTCATCAGATTCACTAAACCGGCTTCAAAGTCGCAGCTTGAGTACAGACGGTTTAAAAAACCAGAATGGATGTCTTCAGCATTGAGATGGGCATAGCTTGTCAAATCTGTGTTCCATTTGCCTTTTCCCATAGCAGAAAGCTCGTCCTTGGCACTATGCTTCGATAAAGTAACAGGATTGCCAGGAGCGGTGTGGCCGAAGCCACTAATCTAATGTCATCTTCTTTATCCTCAGCAACCTTCACTGGAGTTGACGGTTTATCAGCAGCTTTAGTTGGGCTTACCGGTTTATCATCAGTTCGGGACGAGCTTGTCGGTTTGTCAGTATGTCCCGTTGTATCAACTTCTGCTTGGTCAACAAAGAAGTCATGATCTTGTGGTGGCGGATCATCAAGCATGGCGTCAGTATTGGTTTCCTCTGGATCTGGAGTTTTCTCCGGTTCAACAACTGCATTTTCATCAGACGGTTTATTTAAACGAGCCTTCTTGCTGGGCCTTGGCTTAGCATTGAGAAGAACAAATATAAAGGTCAATACATTGGGTGAACATAAGGCATTAAAGGTAAATTTAAAAGTATGACTCACCCAGGAACTGTCTTGAGGGGTGGAAGTTGTGTGGATGTTGACTCGCCAGAGGATGAGTGAGGCATGCCCTGATAATTCGAATCAGACAGATTAAGAGGCTGGCGGAAACAACCCGCCTTTGGGCAAGAAGTATCAGGAATATAAGAGACCTCTGATCGATGTTTCCGGACTGGAGTGTTCGGTAAACCGGCAGAGGTAACTACCTGTCCGCTGTGTCGGGTTGTGCGGCGGGCTTCATGTTGCTCCTTCTCAAAAAGAAAGTTTGGGTCCAAGTGAGCTAGGGGGTGAGAAAATTTTACTTTCCGGTTTGTGTGACGGATTTTCTGTGTTGGCAGAGGATCTAAACCGGAGGAAAGGATAATTACCACTGCATCCTTAGCTTGGCTGCCTTCAGCATCATCCTGATAATAGTCATTGTCAATGAGGTGTATGAAAAAAGAACCAAGGGAGTCAAGTTCTACCTCTGAGTCTGGATTATCCAGATCAGAATCATCATTTGGTTCAGAAGACTCAGTGGTCCTCTTCTTGGCAGGTTTTTTTAATAACTTTGGTCTTCGGGCGAGGTGTCTTGGCCGGTTTATCCTGATATTTTTTCTTCCAGAATGGATCATCACCCTGTCAAAGATTAACGCAATTTGAGGGAATATTTAAAGGGACCAAGTTAAAACATGAGTCATATGATTCTTACAGCTGGCGGTTTATTGGAGGTACAGAAGGGATTCAGCCCTGTTTTGCTGCAAACAACTACCGATTCATTCAAAATCTTCTTAACAGCCTCAGTAACTTCATCCTCTGTTAACTGAATGTCGATATGTTGTTGAGGATCTTTCAAATCCCCTGTGTATTCACACATTAAATCGGGGCATCGGCTTAAAGGCAGAATGCTCCAGGAGATCCAGCAATGAATAAAATCAACGCTTGTTAAACCGTTTGCAACAAAGGCCCAAAGCTTTGAAAGTTGTGGTGCGTATTTGGATCGTTCTCTGGCGTTAAGACATTGGGGAAAAGGATGTGTATTGTTAAGCCGGTGAGGACGATAACCCGGCAGGGGATTTTTGTCAGTTGGAGACGTATCGTGGCAGTAAAACCAGGTCTGATTCCAGTCCTTTGGGTGACTGTGATGCTTGGCATGAGGGAAGCTGACGTCTTTCCTCTTCTGAATCGCCATCCCGCCAAGTTCAGTATTGGGTCCATCTGTAAATTCTGTGCGGCGGTTCAAGTGGAAGAAATCCCTAAACAGTTCAACTGTGGGCTCCTCTTGAAGATAAGCCTCGCAAAATACTTGGAAGTTGCAGATATTGGACATAGAGTTTGGTCCAATATCTTGAGGATGGAGTTGGAAGCTAGCAAGCACATCTCGGAATTTTTTTGATCCGGGAGGGCTAAACCCTCGACCCAAATGATCAACGAACACAATCACTTCTCCGTCCTTTGGCTCAGGAGGATTTTCCGGGCCAGGGACCCTCCACTGGATGGCCTCCTTTTTTGCTAAAGCGCCCATGTTGACTAAGTTGTTCAATTGTTCCTCGGTAACCCGGGATGGAACCCAATTGCAGGAGAAAAATTGCTTGGCCATTTCAAGGAAAGCTGGAAAAAGATCAATGCCGGTTTAAGATTTATGACAAACAAGCGTAAAGCGATGCAACGTCAGAAGCAGAAACAGAGGCATATATACCTTGTTAAACTGGAGTCTGACATTTGTTCAATAGGATTCTGATATTAGAGGAGTTACAAAGATAAATGCATTGGCGGTTTAAGAGGGGACTAATGGTACCTATCGGATTATCATTTTCTAAAGAGCTAAACCGCCTATATTGGTATGGAAGGTACAAATCTAAAATAGCTAAGTAAGGGGGAAAACAAGTTTCACAGACTGGTATGATAAATTCCGATCTACGGCATGTCAGAAAACCAAAAAATATTGAGACCTAAAATACAGGTGCTTCAACAGTTCATCAGATTCAGATGAGGTTTTTCTATACGATGGGGATGCTCTAATGAGGAAAAAGGGGACTATGGCTATGGCCGCACAAGAAATATCAGATCCAAACTAGCCATTTATGCTACTAAGAAGAACATGGAAGAATAGCGCCGGAGCTTCAATGAACTCCGATGAACACTGAAACCCTAATGGTGGATCTAGAGCAAGGAAAGGAGAAACTTACTGATGCTGATGGAACAGCGAAGGAGCACCGCGTTTCTCTGGTACGATCAGGTTGATGCAGCGGCCGGATTTGAAGTCGAGGGCAGAGCTTGACGACGGCGGCTACGTGTGACGGTCAGGTCGGAGCAAGGAAGAAGAAAGACGAAGAGGCAAGGGAAAAAAATGAAAAGGACCCCCTGGCCTTATTTATAAAGGCGAGAGGATAAGTGACAGGCACGAGAATCGAGGAGCCCAAAGGTTCGATATGTGACAGAGCTGTCGCCTCGATTGTCGGAGGCTCATTAATGAAGGTGAGATTTATGCAATCTTTAATAACAGGTGACGTCATGGCGGTTTATCATGATCCTAGAAGATGACGTCATGGCGGTTTACAAGATTTACATGAAGGTGCTGAAAGAGGAATTTTCCTAAGTGTTGAAGATTGACATGAACCAGTTCAAATCAATATGGGGCCTAATGTTGGGGATATTACTGCAGGGTATAAACCGGCCAGGAGAGGCTGGGTTATCCCCATAATGATTTATTATATTTGAAGCCCATGAAGACAAGGATTGTGACGCTTTACGAAGGCCCAGGGCCCAAGGGCGGATTAAGGCCCGTAGACATAAACCGACATTGATATATAAACTTGTGTTGTAAGATAGGAAGAGTAGAGACCGGGCCGGACACGTTTATGAGCCGGCCTCGGGATTTTGTAAACCGCGGATGTCAACCCATATATATAAGGGGACGACCTGGCGACGGTTTAGGGACAACAAACAACAACTCGAGAGCCAGGCATAGCAAATTCGCTCCCTGGTCATCGAAACCCTAGCAATTCCACAAAAACTGGATTAGGCCTTTACCTTCACTGCAAGGGGCCGAACCAGTATAAACTCTCTGCGTCCTTTGTCCATTTTAACCCCTTTAAGCTAACCCGTCGTGATGGCTCCACGACTAAGTCCTTTCACTAGGACATCTACCGTGACAAAACCATGACAGGGTGCTTAATCCCGGTGCTGGCCCTCCACCCTCTGAATACTGTTGACACGGCTGATGATGGGCTTGATACGCTCCTTGAGCGGCGCGAGGTCAGCATCCTCCGGCAAGCTCTCCAGCGCGGCATCGAAGTCGAGGGTGGGGTTCCAGTACGCCACCTTGGTGAGGACCTTGGTCATGGCACCCCGGAAGAGCTTCCGGGCCTCAACGGCCAGCGAGGCCGCCCTGGTGGTGTGAAGATGCTCCAGGGCTCCAAGGACACCCTCAAAGAACAGGGTCGACTTGACATTGGGGCTCGCGTTGCGCTCCGGGGTGTACCTCACATTTGGCATCCCCATGGTGGCCAGCTGCGTAGTGATCCTGACGGCGACGTCTTCGAGGCGGCCGATCCAGCGATTCTCACCATCCATAAAATCCCTGTGGTTGGCGGCTTCGTTCTTCCACTGCTGCTTCTCGGCCTCCAGATCCTTGGCCAGAGTCTCCTCCCGGGCCTTGGCCTCCGAGAGCGTTTCCTCAAAACCCTCCACCTTCCGCTTCAGGTCTTTGATGGAGTCGTTGGCCTTGGAGAGCTGCTCAGCTTTGCCAAGGACTGCGCCCTGTGCCTCCACCAGGGCCCCGTTGAGCGTGTCCTTCTCCTTGGACAGCTTCAGGACCTGGTCCTTCAGCTCGTCCCGCTCCACCTCCAGCTCCTTCACCTTGCCGGCATGAACCAGAGCCTGGGCATTGAGTGCCTCCTTGTGCCTCTGCTCCAGCTCATGGGTCAACTGCACGACGAGTTTCTCCAACTCCGCGTCCTTGCCGTGTAGCTTTGCGGCGAGCCTCTCCTCGCGCGTGGCAAGGTCCTCCTCCTGGGAGTTTAGCTGTAACACCCCGGCAGTAACTTCCCATATTTGTAACTCCAACTCTTGCCATTTTCGGCATTGATATATGATATTTCCTCCGTGGTTGGGTTTCTCTTTTTTGCATTTTGTCCATGTCATGCATTTTATTTTATGTCATCATGTGCATCGCATTTGCATACGTGTTCGTCTCATGATTCCGAGCATTTTTCCCGTTGTCCGTTTTGCAATCCGGCACTCCTATCTCCCCGGCGGTCCCTTTTACGTTTTTCCGTGTGCGGGTATTAAACCTTCTCAAATGGACGAGGTTTGTCTAGTGGCCTTGGTATAACACCGGAGACCACCGGTCAAGTTTGGTCATTTGGAGCTCGTTTGGTACTCAACGGTTAACCGCACTCTCGCAAAGGCCTCTTTTAAGTGGCAGCCCAACACCCCTCCAAAACAGCCCAATAACCCATCTAAGTCACCTCCATGCTCTCCGTCGTTCGATCACGATCGTGTGGTAGCTACTACACCTCATTTGGAGTCTCCTAGCTCCCTCTACCTATAAATATAGATCCTTCCCGAAATGCAGGACGAAACCCTAGTCTCGCTCTCCCCCGCCCGAGGACGAAATCCGGACGGACGGACACGTCCGCCCGCCGCCCGGACCTCTCGCGCGCCACGTGGCGCAGCCCGCGCCCGCTTCGCGCCGACCCAGCAGGCCCTGCGAGGTCTGAGGCCCTCCTGCCCATCCGCGCCCAGCGCCCGACGACCTCCACGGCTCCGCCGCCGCCCGGGCAGGTCGCCGGTCGCCTAAAGCGCCGCCGCCCGAGGCCTCCGCCCGGCGCCGCCCGCGCCTCCAGCGCCGCCCGCGTCCGGCGCCTCCCGTCGCTTCCGCCTCGCCGGCCCGGATCCGGCGAGATCCGGTCGGCCGCGCCTCCCGGCCATCTTCCTCCCCTCCGGCTCCAACTCCGGCCCGAAGCCCGCGCGCGCCGCCACCGGCCCGATCCGATCGGATCCGGCCTCGATCCATGAGCCGTTGACCTCTCTCCCCCCCTTAATTTTCTCTAAGTCTTTAGATCGTTTTAATTTCGTGCAATTTTCATCATGCTATATCTTCGCATCCGTAGATCCATTTTTCGCGTATAATATGTCGAAATGTTCGTCTCGAAGGGTAGATCATTTCATTCCATTGCATCATTTTCATTTGAGCTCATCTTGATGCCCGAAATGCTGTTGGAAGAGTGCTATGTGCTGAGAGTTTCTGATTTTTATCAGAAGTTGCACTTTTGTTATTTTTGCTATGATTAATATGTGCACCCTATGAATTTGAGTCCTACATGTGTTTTGTAAAATGCCATGTCATCTTTCCAGGGTATATGCCATGTATTTTGTGATCTATGTGGTGACTAGCACAAGCATGCAAAGTAGGTGTCCTAATGTTGCTGATTTCAGCCCTGTTTTAGCTGATTTTGATGCCATGTTTGCTTGATGATACCGAGAGATCTATGCATATTTTGAGATACTTAAGTAAGGGTGTTTTGTAAAGCATGACTTGCTCTATCCATCCATGCCTTTGTTTGCAATTATGGGATGCCATAGCTTGAGTCAATCGAGCTCTACTTTTGCTATCAAATGTTTCCTGGCAGATTGTATACATGTTATTCAATTTTGCCTAGCTTGTTGTGGTTGATCCATATATGCTATGTTAGTGTTCTTGCCATGTATGTCTTCTATGTCAGGTCTTCTTGATGTATGTATGCTTAGTTTATCATTTGAGGCTCTGTAGTGAGTGCATTGAGCTTGTTAACATGCCATCTCGTTATCAGTTTTTGACATGTCAAGTTGCTGAATCTGTTAACGAGACTTTCAATATTGACATGGGTGTTACTATATTTTCTAGTCCTTTTTGGCTTATGGTCAGTAAGGGACTTTTGTTCTAGGCTTTGAGTAGATTCATGCCATGCCATGTTTTGCTATTTTAAGTTCCTGTAGCATGTAGTTTTGATGCTCTGAACATTGCAACCTGTTACTGTTTTGCCATATCCAGCCTGATTATTATTGCACTTTTGCCATGCTTGTTTGAACATGTTATGATGTGAACTAGCCGTAGCTCAGTGCTCATCTTTTGTCGAGCATCATGTGTAGATCACTGCCATGTGCTTTGTTGTTACGTTTGGGTGCAGTAGCTTAATTAATTGTTGCTTGCTAAGTGGCATCATGCTGTTAATGGCAGATTTGCGCCATTCTTGTTTTGCTTGTCATTTGCAAACCGTGCATCCGATTCGGTGATCTTTATATCGATTTCAACGAAATCATCTCATCTTTCAGTGGCATGCTTGGTTTGCCAAGTTGATGCCTGGATCATCATTACCTTCCGGAGCGCACATAAGCATTGCATATCACATCATGCATATCATGTCATGTTTTGCATCATGTTGATTGTGCATTGCACCATGATTTATTGTGGTTCCTTTGTTTGTGTTGTTGCTTTGGGTAGAGTCGGAGGCGAGTGCGTGAGCGAGGAGCCTGTTGAGAACGTTTTAGAGGATCAAGCTTTCGACAACTCTGAGAACATTGCGAGCAAGATGACCATACCCTCGAAATCACTTCTATCTTTGCTATGCTAGTTGCTCGCTCTTTTGCTATGCCTATGCTGCGATGCCTACCACCTGCTATATCATGCCACCCATATTGCCATGTCAGCCCCTAACCATCCTTTTCCTAGCAAACCGTTGATTGGCTATGTTACCGCTTTGCTCAGCCCTCTTATAGCGTTGCTAGTTGCAGGTGAAGCTGAAGTTTGTTCCTTGTTGGAACATGGAGATGTTGTTCCTCTTTGGAACATGTTTACTTGTTGGGGATATCACAATATATATATATATCTGCTATATTTAATGCATCTATATACTTGGTAAAGGGTGGAAGGCTCGGCCTTATGCCTGGTGTTTTGTTCCACTCTTGCCGCCCTAGTTTCCGTCATACCGGTGTTATGTTCCTTGATTTTGCGTTCCTTACACGGTTGGGTGATTTATGGGACCCCCTTGACAGTTCGCTTTGAATAAGACTCGTCCAGCAAGGCCCAACTTTGGTTTTACCATTTGCCACCTAAGCCTTTTCCCCCGGGTTTTCGCGAGCCCGAGGGTCATCTTTATTTTAACCCCCGGGCCAGTTCTCCTTCGATTGCTGGTCCAACTTGAGCGATGTCCGGCGCCCCTTGGGCAACCAGGGTTTATGCCAACCCGACGTCTGGCTCATCCGGTGTGCCACGAGCGAGATATGTGCAGCTCCTATCGGGATTTGTCGGCACATTCGGGCGGCTTTGCTGGTCTTGTTTTATTGCTGTCGAAATGTCTTGTAGTCCGGGATTCCGAGATTGATCGGGTCTTCCGGTAGAAGAATAATCCTTCGTTGACCGTGAGAGCTTATAATGGGCTAAGTTGGGACACCCTGCAGGGTTATATCTTTCAAAGCCGTGCCAGCGGTTATGAGGCAGATGGGAATTTGTTAATGTCGGTTGTAGAAAACTCAAAGTTGACCTCAATAAAATACACATCAACAGCGTGTGTAACCGTGATGGTCTCTTCTCGTGGTCCGGAAGTGAACACGGTGTTGGAGTTATGTCGGCGTAAGTAGTTCAGGATCACTTCTTGATCGCTATTTGTTTCACGACCGCGCTTTGCTTCTCTTCTCGCTCTCTTTTGCGAAGTAGCCACCATATATGCTAGTAAACTTGCTGCAGCTCCACTTTACTACTCTGTCCTTCCTATTAGCTTAAATAGTCTTGATCTCGCGGGTGTGAGATTGCTGAGTCCCGTGACTCACAGATACTTCAAAACAGTTGCAGGTTCCGATGAGGCGGTCAGGTGATTCAACCGAGCTCAAGTGGGAGTTCGACGAGGAACGTGGTCGTTACTATGTGTCTTTCCCAGATGATCGTAGTGGTGCCCAGTTGGGACGATTCGGGGATCTGTGTTAGCATTTGGGGTATCTTCTTTTATTTTGGTTCCGTAGTCGGACCTTGAGTGTACTCTGAATGATGGATGTGTATTTATGTACTGTGTGAAGTGGCGACTGTAAGCCAACTATGTATCTTTCCCTTAATTATTACATGGGTTGTGTGAAGATTACCTCACTTGCGACATTGCTTTCAATGCGGTTATGCCTCTAAGTCGTGCCTCGACACGTGGGAGATATAGCCGCATCGGGGGCGTTACATTAGCGCAGCCTGCTGCTGGTGCCGAGCAGCCTCGGCCTGAGCGGCCTCCTGCTTCGCCAGTTCCTCGGCCTTCTTGATGTCGGCCTGCTTCATGACGAGCGCCAGGTCGTGCTCAACCAGCGCGTCCTGGGCTGCCTTTAGGTCCTTGTGGGCCTGGCGGAACCAAGCCTGCGCCTCGGCAACATGCCCCTCGAGGTCCGCCTCCGCCTTGTTCACCACCGCCATCCTGGACTTGGCCTTGTCCAGGAGAGCGTGGTGAAGCGCCCGGAGCTTCTGGAAGTTGGCGCCCATGGCCTGGAGGAGCCGCTCTTCATGGGAACCGCTGCCATCGGCGCTCGGCTCATCAACGACCTCAAGCCCGGCGGCGGCGAGCACTTCATCATAGAACACCTCCCCTTCGACGGGCGCCCCGGTGCTCGCCGTCCCTGGGAGGTGGACGAATAGATCATCGCTCACCCTCAGGTACCTGCCTGAGCCAGAGGCAGCGGAGGAGGAAGTTTGGTCGTCAACCACCTCCTCCTAGGCAGCGGCCTTGCCGGCATCCCTGGTGGGCCCCTTGTCGGCCTCCTCGACAGCAGCCTTGCCGGGCTGCCCGGCGGGAACCTTGGTGGCATCTTCAGCAGCGCCCCTGGTGGCCTCCTCGGCGGCGATCCTGTCGGCCTCCGCCGCGACATCCTTGGCGACATCCTCGATGATGGTATCTATGTCCTCCGGATCCGCCGAAGGAGATTCTGGATATCGAGAAGGGGACGAGGCGAAGCCGAGACCAAGATTCAGAAAGAACAGAAAAAGAACAGGGACGGAAGGCAAGTGACTTACCCGTGCCGGGCTGGGAAGCAGAGGTCCCCTCCCCGCCAACATTTGGCTCCGAGGCGAAGCCACCAGTGCCCGAGTTCGCCACCTCTTCCTCCATGTGCATGGGCTTGGTGCTTGGCACCCTTGCTTGGGACGCCCCTCGGGGCGGCGTGGTCGATGGGGGCGGCGTGTTGGGGGTAGGCCTCTGTGGCTCCTCTTGCTGCTGTCCTCCTCCTGCAATCATGGCAAGGTCAGCACCAAGGGATCGTGCCCCCAACACACGTTGATGAAGGGCGAGTGATGAACCTACACTGGGGGCTATGCCGGGGGCTGTTGTCTGGGCTGCTGAACACCACCAGCGGTGAGGTCAGCACCAAGGGATCGTGCCCCCAACACACGTTGATGAAGGGCTAGTGATGAACCTACGGTGGGGGCTATGCCGGGGGCTGTTGTCCGGGCTGCTCAACACCAGCAGCGGTGTGCCGAAAGCACCTGACGGGGGCTGGCCGCCTGCTGAAGCCCTGGCCCTTTTCACCCTCTGGGCCAGCGTGTCCGCATCCCTGCAAAGATTAAAATGAATCAAGATAAGTGGCACGGTCTGAGGGGACGGAGATGACAGAAAGGGACAAGATACTTACTCGTCCTCCACCTCCTCCTCTGCTGCCTTCCTCTTCCTCCTTGGGCTGAGGGACCCGAAGTCGAAGACGACCTCCGCGTCAACGTCTGCCGGAGGGGGGGGGGGAAGAAGGTGGGGTTTGAACAAGCTTGGACTAAGAAGAGGCAGCTGCCTTCTTCTTCGCCACCGTGGCCCTCACCAACTTCTTCGCCGCCGCGACCCTCGTTTGGCGCGCGAACCCCTCCTGGGCTTGCCGCGGTTGCACGGCCCTGCGAGGCCGGACCAGCTCGCCAGAGGTGGCCCGCCGCAGGACTCGCCCTCTCCCCGTCACCGGAGGGTCGACAGCCTCGGCCTCCTCCGATGACAACTTGTCAACCACATCTTTGACGAGAGGGGCCCCGGTGCCGGTGCTGCTGGCTTCCCCAGCGGACTCCGCCCACTGGGCAAGCTCCTTCTCCTCCGCGGCCACCGCGGCGTCATCCTCCACGCCGCCGGTGCTGCCGGCCTCCTTGGCGAGCTCCGCCTCCGCCGCCATGGTGGCAATGTAGTCCAGCTTCGCCTGGGTGGTGTGCTCGACGAGCCGCGGCTCATCGCGGACGTACTTCTCTTCCAGGGTGTCAAAAACTCCTGCACCTGATCCTCCGGCGGCTCGGCCCAATTTGGGACGAGGCCGTGCACGTTGAACTCCGGCATCATGGCGATGATGTTGTTTCGACGCGAGTTGTTCCTCAGCGGGACCACCCCCGCCGGCAACTTAAACAAGGGCCCCTTGGCGACCTTGCCGGCCTTCGCGGCGGCCTTCGCGGCCTTGCCGGACCGCTCAACCTTGCCGTCACGGTTCACGTCGAGATGGAAAAGCCGCTGGCAAAAGTGGGCGTGCCCCATCACCGTGTGGTTGTGGTTGAGGCCGGGGCGAAGCCTCATGATGTCAGCCGTGTTCATGAAAAGCCAGGACGGCCTACCATTGTTGTGGAGCGGGGAGATTCGACGGCGGATGAAATCTGCCCCGATCATCTCGAGGGTAAGGCCGGCCTCGATAAGGCGAAGAATCCTAGTGGTGGCGACCGTGAACTTCGCATCGTCGGCATCAACATCGCTGCAGTCACTTCGGTGAACCGACGGCGCCTAGCGAACCTCGCAGAATGCTGGTGGATCCTCCTCCTCAATCCAGCACCACCGGCCCCACCACTCCTCCCACCTCTCCTTCTGAGCACCCTCCGGGTATGTCCCCTTGGACCTTGGGATCCAGGCGACACAACCGGAGATGGCGCCCCCCTTTTGGATCCGAGGGAAGAAGTAGTGGCAGAAGAGAACCGTGTTGGGATGCACCCCGACGCAGCCCTCATAGAGGTGCTTAAAAAGAGCCATGCACGCCACGACGTTTGGGGTAAAATCCAGAAGGTGGAAGCCGTAGGTGTGCATGATGTCGCTGAAGAAATCAAAGAAGGGGGCAGAGGACGCAATAAAAATAGTCGACGAAGAACGGGTACCGATTCGGGCCGGCCTCGGCGAAGGCAGCAAGGATGACGCGCGTGGCCGGGTGCCCCGTCGTCTCCCCCATATCTTGCACCCCCACAAGTGCTTGAAGTAATCCTGGAGGTGGACTGCGTCAACCGCCGTGGGGAAGTAGGCGGACTGCGTCCGCCGCACCGCCAACTCGCTCTCCGGCTGCTTGTTCGTCCCAGCATCCTTGGCCACTCCCTTGCCTCTGCTGGTCTTGGGTGCCATGGTGGCTGCGCGAGGCGAGAAATGAAGGATGGCGAAGGCGTGACGGCAGCGAGCAAAGGCAAGAGATTGAGAGGGAGGAAGAAGGGGACGACAGTTCCGAGATAGGCGAAATCACAGAGGGTAAATGAGCAGCGCGCCCGCGGTTATTCCTTTTTACGGGGAAGGCGCGGGCCGCCTCTTTTCCCATTAACTGCGATGTGACGCATGCGTGCGGGAACCGCCCCACGCATGACCCCCACGTCACGCATGACTCTCCACGTCGCGCGTTCAACGCGGATCGTGGAGAAGCGCCGCAGACGAAACTGTTACTACGGTAAAAATCTGCCCCACCTGCCCGCGCACCGTTCTGGGCCTGGCCGAACAACGCATCGCACTTATGTGTGGCCCAGACCCGGGGGCTCCTGTCGGTGTACAAAAGTAGGGGCTCTCCTTTTGACCCCTTTACTTGTGCACGGCCAGTTAGATCCGCGCGCCGCAACCGCACATAGCAGGGCAGAGGAGGGAAGCCGGAGAGAAGCCAAAGCACAAGACAACCGAGGCAACGCCAAAACAAGAAACACAAAGAGCAAAGGGGCAAGGTGGACCCCCCGGCAAGACCCTTGCCGGGACGACCTCCACGGCCCCGGCAAGAGCTTTGCCGGGGCAACTTGCCCAATGCCAGCAGAGCAGGCCACCGTTGAGCCCAAAGGTTCCAAACACCGTCAACAACTACATTGGAACCAGGGCTCGGGAGGCACCTCCGTGGTGGCATGCAGATCTTTGTCAATATCATAAATACACAGGATCAGATGAGGACCATAAGACGGCGACCCTCGACGGGATCCTAGCCGAGGAAATCCACAAGACCCCTGGCAAGCGCCTTGCCGGGGACGACTGCAATGCCACGGCAAGACCCTTGCCGAGGGCATCAGCTGGGCCACAGCCAGGCCCGCGCCTGCCAAGACTCCACCGCCGTCCCCAAGCAGCTGTTAGCTCAACCAGCTGCGCAGGCACCTGCGTGGCGACGGGCGGCCTCTACACCGACTCAGCAATCACCTGCGTGGTGGCATGCGACCCTTCGTGAAGGCTCCACCACAGCGCCAGCCCAGCAGCCAGCCAACATGGCACAACAATGCCTCGTCGATCAGCTGGGACGTGCTTCCTTGCTGTCCCCGATAAAGTGAGAGGGGTATGTTGGCAGCGCATTAAACGCGTTTATGCGACGGTACCAGTGGATGGGCTTATCGACTGTAGACCTTTCCACCTCCTGTGTGCCACTGTGGCAACCCCTTTTTCCTATAAAAGGAGGCCCGAGGCAACCAGGAGAAGGATTCAGATCTTTTGGTCAAGTTACACCCCGCAACTAGCTCAAGAACACAAGAACACTCAAATACATCCACCAAAGCAGGACTAGGGTATTACACATCTTCGCGGCCCGAACCTGGGTAAGCGATCCGTGTGCTTCCTGTCAGACCCGCTCTTTGCACAACCTCGCGCCCGCCAACCATAGAAGGGATCCCAGTGATTCCATAGGTGTCGATTTCCCCCGACATCCTCCCTCCTTCGATCCCACCGGCCTCCTCCCCCTCCTCCTCTGTCCTTCCTCATCCCTTCCCCTCCTCCCTCCATCTCTTTTTTCTCTTTTTTACAGTAATTTTTTTACTATTGTATAATGTAGTTTTTTTACTGTTTTTAGTAAATGTTTAATACAATTAGTAAGTAAATTAATAGAACTAGTTGAACTAGTTTATTGTTAGTAAGAACTTGTTGAATTAATAGAACTAATGTATTTTTAGTAAGAAAATTAATATAACTAGTTGAACTAGTTTATTTTTATTTATAGCAAGTTTATTTTAGTAAGAACTAGTTGAATTAATAGAACTAGTTGAACATTGAGTGGCCTATGTTTTGCCAGAGTGTTGATTAATTTACGTTCCGGCAAATTTCAGGCACTCGATATGTCCTTTTTTGGCAAAGGTCATGCCGGAATTTTCGGTGAATTTTGGCATGACTTGTGCTAGAATATGTAGGAAATATCGAGTGGCCTGGTTTTTCTAGAAAGATAATTAAACGATATTTCAGGTTGACTTTGAGTCTATCAAGGCTCCTGAAGGAAATATGCCCTAGAGGCAATAATGAAGTTGTTATCTATATTTCCTTATATCATGATAAATGTTTATTATTCAAGCTAGAATTGTATTAACCGGAAACTTAGTACATGTGTGAATACATAGACAAACAGAGTGTCACTAGTATGCCTCTACTTGACTAGCTCGTTGAATCAAAGATGGTTAAGTTTCCTAGCCATAGACATGAGTTGTCATTTGATTAACGGGATCACATCATTACAGAATGATTTGATTGACTTGACCCATTCCGTTACCTTAGCACTTGATCGTTTAGTTTGTTGCTATTGCTTTCTTCATGACTTATACATGTTCCCATGACTATGAGATTATGCAACTCCCGAATACCGGAGGAACACTTAGTGTAGTATCAAATGTCACAACGTAACTGGGTGATTATAAAGATGCTCTACATGTTTCTCAGATGGTGTTTGTTGAGTTGGCATAGATCGAGATTAGGATTTGTCACTCCGAGTATCGAAGAGGTATCTTTGGGCCCTCTCGGTAATGCACATCACTATAAGCCTTGCAAGCAATGTGACTAATGAGTTAGTTGCGGGATGATGCATTACGGAACGAGTAAAGAGACTTGCCGGTAACGAGATTGAACTAGGTATTGAGATACCGACGATCGAATCTTGGGCAAGTAACATACCGATGACAAAGGGAACAACATATGTTGTTATGCAGTTTGACTGATAAATATCTTTGTAGAATATGTAGGAACCAATATGAGTATCCAGGTTCCACTGTTGGTTATTGACCGGAGATGAGTCTCGGTCATGTCTACATAGTTCGCGAACCCGTAGGGTCCGCACGCTTAACGTTTGGTGGCGATCGGTATTATGAGTTTTTGTGTTTTGATGTACCGAAGGTTGTTCGGAGTCCTGGATGAGATCACGGACATGATGAGGAGTCTCGAAATGGCCGAGACATAAAGACCGATATATTGGAATGCTATGTTTGGACATCGGAAGAGTTCCTGGTGAGTTTGGGCATTTACCGGAGTAGGGGGTGTTACTGGAACCCCCCGGGGAGTCTATGGGCCTTATTGGTCCTTAGTGGGAGAGAGGAGGAGGCAGCCAAGGTGGGGGCGCCCCTCCCAAGCCCAATCCGAATTGGGAAGGGGGCTGGCCCCCCTTTCCTTCTCCCTCTCTCCTCCTTCCTTCGTCTCCTACTCCA
Source organism: Aegilops longissima (assembly GCA_021605205.1). Classification (NCBI taxonomy): domain Eukaryota; kingdom Viridiplantae; phylum Streptophyta; class Magnoliopsida; order Poales; family Poaceae; genus Aegilops; species Aegilops longissima. The sequence continues at coordinate 712,203,144 of CM038682.1, forward strand.
ACTAGGGAAAGGGGGGAATCCTACTCCCGGTGGGAGTAGGACTCCCCCTAGGGCGCGCCATAGAGAGGGCCGGCCCTCCCCTCCTCCGCTCCTTTATATACGGGGGAAGGGGGCACCCCATAGACACACAAGTTGACAGTTTCCTTAGCCGTGTGCGGTCCCCCTCCACAGATTTCCACCTCGGTCATATCGTTGTAGTGCTTAGGCGAAGCCCTGCGTCGGTAACTTCATCATAACCATCATCACGCCGTCGTGCTGACGAAGCTCTCCCTCGACACTCAGCTAGATCTAGAGTTCGTGGGATGTCACCGAGCTGAACGTGTGCAGATCGTGGAGGTGCCGTACTTTCGGTACTATGATCGGTCGGATCGTGAAGACGTACGACTACATCAGCCGAGTTGTCATAACGCTTCCGCTTTCGGTCTACGAGGGTACATGGACAACACTCTCCCCTCTCGTTGCTATGCATCACCTAGATGGATCTTGCGTGTGCGTAGGATTTTTTTTTGAAATTACTGCGTTCCCCAATAGTGGCATCCGAGCCAGGTCTATGCGTAGATGTTATATGCACGAGTAGAACACAAAGAGTTGTGGGCGATAATAGTCATACTGCTTACCAGCATGTCATACTTTGATTTGGCGGTATTGTTGGATGAAGTAGCCCGGACCGACATTACGCGTACGCTTACGCGAGACTGGTTCTAGCGACGTGCTTTGCACAGAGGTGGCTGGCGGGTGTCAGTTTCTCCAACTTTAGTTGAATCGAGTGTGACTACGCATGGTCCCTGTCGTGGAATTGTCACGGCAGATGTCCTCATCAAAGGACTTAGTCGCAGGGCCATCGTACGGGTTAACCTAGAGGGGTTAAAGCGGACACAAGACACGGGAGTTATACTGGTTCGGCCCCTTCGATGAAGGTAAAAACCTACGTCCAGTTGTGGTGTGATTGATATGGTTTCGGCTAGGGAGCAATAGCTTTGCCTTAGCCTCGAATCCTCTGTCCCTAACTTCGCCGGGTCGTCCCCTTATATACAGGTTGGCCTTGGCGGTTCTGAAATCCCAATCCGGCTCATACAAGAGTCCGGCTTGGTTTCTCCTTTCTTGTCTTACAATACAAGCTACAATACTAAAGGCGGTTTACATGTATAAACCTTAATTAGCCTCTGGGCTCCGGGCCTCCATATGGGCCTGGATCATGAGCAGGGTAAACGGCCCTTCCGGGCGGTTCACACTCCGTAGTTGTATCCCCAACATTAGGCCCCAGATTGACTTGAACCGGTTCAGGTTAATCTTCTACATCTTCAGGCAACTCTTGATCTCCTCTGTAAACCGCCATCCGCTTGAACCGCCGTGACATCATCCTCTGATCTTCGTGTCAGGGCACCCTGACGTCATTTTGAACAAAGAAATCCAAACAGTAAGATTCCCTTCATTAAGGCTATCCCGGGAATTGAGGCGGCCGCTGCACCTTCCGCCGCTTTTGACTCCTCGATTCTCGCGCCCGTTGATTACTCCGGTCCCTTATAAATAGACCGGTCGGGCCATTCTCTTCTTCTCCTTCCTCTCTTCTTCTTCCTCGCGACCCGCCGACCCTGAAGCTCTTGCCGTCGCCCTCAACCTTCGACCGACGCTTCATGCCGGGCCGCTGCATCAACCTGATCTTACCAGAGTTTCAGCGCTCCTCCGCGGTTCCCGCTCGTCAGGTAAGGTTTCCTTCAAACCCTAGATCTCATCTGAGAACTCTGTTCATCTCATAGCTCGTAAGCGTTCGTGCCGGTTCTTCATACTAGCTCCGCCATGGCCGTACGGCTCAGCCGTACCACTCATCCTGTGCAAGTGGCTGCTTTCGCCGTTTTATCCGACTCTATGCATCTTCCCCTTCTGTTCAGATCCTTTACTTTATCATGCCTGAACCTTCCTGCGCTGTAGGAGGTTTGCATAGGTCGTAGAAATTTTCCTTACTGAACTCCGGTAGATCTAGATTATTTTCATTTGCGTGGGAAACCTGTTTCTGTCTACACTTAGCAACTTTTTCAGCTCTGCCTCCTCTGGCGGTTTAACTTTTGATAGCTAATCCGTCACTCCATTAGTCCTTAGTTAAACCGGAATGGGAAGCCGCTACTGAATTGCGGTTTAACAATATCCATAACGCTGACCCGTTCAATGGTGAACCGTTTTCTTCCTTTCTTTCGCAGCTTTAATCTTCGGAATGGCTCCTCAATTTTCCGCTTGCAACTGGGTCGGTCCAAAATCACCGAGGCGCAGCTCAGCGGCTATGTCACCACTGGCGGTTTGGCTCCAAAAATGTCCTCCATTGGCGTGTTCGGGCGAGTTTCCTCGAGCATGGCGGGAGAAGTAATTGTGTTTATGCAGCACCTAGACCGGGGTTCTGCCGCCCGGTTCAAAGTTTTTCGGGGCGTCCTTGCCGACTTGCAACTCCATCCGCAGGATATCGGCCCAGATTCGTGTCGAACATATGCAACTTTCAAGTCTTACGTGAAGTCTATCTTCAAGAAGAACCATCTGTGGAGTTGTTAAGGATTTTTCCATTTGAACCGTCGCACAGAATTTTCGGATGGTCCCAACACGGAGCTGGGCGCGTTTCAATCGAAAGAGGAAGGAAGTCGATTTTCCTCCGCCAAGCACCACAGCCATCAAAGTTGGAACCAAACCTGGTTCTATTGCGGAACACTGCTCCTGCCAACGAAAACCCCTTGCGGGTTACCGTTCTCACCGGCTCAGCAACCAGCATCCATCGCCTTGGCAAGGCTTAACCGCCGCTGAGCGGAAGAACCGCACCGCAAATAATCAAGCTCCGGGCTCTAATGGCCAATGGCCTAACGGCGTGGATCTTGTGCGCTGCTGGGTTTCTTGGGCGTTTGCCACTAAGCCGCCCGCCCGGATTGATGCACGAGTACACGGCAGCCTCAAAGATCCTCAAAGGCGTCACGAGCTGCCCATAACTGAGCAGGAGGTCACCGAGATCGTCAAAAGATGCTCGATGAGCCAATCTCCGTCTGCAGCCTAACGGGTTGGCTCCATTTTGTGCCGCCAACAAACCGCCGGCGGTAAGCTCTACTCACGCCTTCGAGCCTTAATACTCTGTTGATATATGCTAACCCTTGTTACTTCTCGGTGACAGCTCCTTCGAAAGCGCACCAAACGGTTGGGCGCCCGTGTAAAGTCCAAGGCCACTAAGAAAACAGGCAAGAAGAAGACCGCCGAGTCCTCGATCCGCGGAGGACGAAGAATCGAAGCTGAGGTAAACCGGCTTTTAGCTTTGTGTTCCTTCCTGCATATGCTTGGCCTTTACCTTCTTTTCTTGACAATTTTCTTCCCGGATGATCTTTGAAGCCAGTCATGCCGACCCTGTTGAGGTAATCCTTCTTTCTTCCGAATCCGACCTTGCGCCGGTTAAGAGAATTCGTCGCGCCGTCCGGAAAGTGAAAAAATATCATTCCTGTGCTTACTTGAATCCAAATCTTTCCTTGAAGACACAGCAGGCTGAAGAGCGCCGTACAACCCGGCACAGTGGCCAACGGATTACCTCATCCGGTTTACCAGACACACCAACCCGGAAGCGTCGTCCAGAGGTGACTTGCTCTCTGGCGTTATCCTTAAAGGTTTCTTCCGATGTCCTCTCAATCCGTCGACCAATTATCGGGCCTCTTCCAACTCGTCGGCGGTTCATCCACCACACAACTGCCTCCGCTGAACATCGCTGCAGGGTATGTAATTGCTGTCCATCAATTCGATTTACCATCACTTTGGTCAATTTGTCTTGATCCAATTCTGAATATTGCAGCACCAAGGCTCGCTTGAGCAAAAAGCGAAAACTCTTGATCCTACTCGGATGTTGATCCGGAAAAAAGCCAGAACAACCACGAAAATCTCGAAGCCGCCAAGGAAAGCTCGGCGAGTTGTACAAAGATGATCTGCTGACCCGCGGAAGTTGAACCGGAGGTCAAGTGGAAACCTCACAGCTTGCTCCATCAAACCTGTCACGCGGCGGGTCGTGGTATTGAACCGCCGAGCGAGCAAAAGCGACATCAAGCCCAAACAAGACCGCTGAAAATGACGATGTTATTGTGACATGTACTGGCTACACTGCTCCTAGCCAACCGGTCGGTTTAGCAAAGCACAGCATCAAAGAAAGTTCCACTACTATGAGCAAGGACAAGGGGAAAACTGATATGTCGGCTTACGACAATTTCTCTGGCCAAGAGCTTCATTCCGGCTTTCTGAACCGGCTTTACACAAGCCGCGACTTTGAAGCCGGTCTAGTAAACCGCATGAAGGACCGCTATGAGGTAATGAGCTGACCTCTCTTATATTTTAACTGCATAGTAGCCCCCAAGGGTCGGTTTAACTTTGCAAAGTTAAACCGGGACTTTAAGGTGTTTCTCTTCATAGCAAATTGAGACCAACTAGCCATTAGCCCCCAAGTGCCAAGTTGAATACTTGTATTAAGCTTGGGACTTGTGTAATGAAACCACTAACACGCTTCCTTTGTCATCAGAATGAAATACACCAGCAAGCTGTGCAACTCAAGGACCTCCGAAGCAATCTAGAAACTCAAATAGCAGAAGCCACCAAAGCCAAGGATGAGCTAAAAATTGCCCTTACCACTATGGAACAGCTGAAGGAGTGGTATAAATCCGAAGCGGGTCAATCGGGACACCGAAAGCCGGTTTAATAAAGCAGGCGGAGGAAGCCGAGGCGCCCTTAAACGGTGGTGAAGAACTTACGGACTCAAACGCCAAGTGCATGCCATGACCTCTGCCGTCTTTGGTAAGCAAATTTACACTGAACATGCCTGTGTTAATGCTTCCGCCGGTTTAACTTGAGCTGTCTAAACTTGGTGTAGGCAAGCGTATCGCTCATCTGGGCTCTGACGTGCGGAAAAAGCTCAAGGCTTCGTACACCCTGATTGAGCAGCTATATACTGGCGCCCAGCGGGTCATATGCGCCACTTCATATGACAACACGGCGCCATCCACGATCGAGAGAGCGCTGGACCGGCTGTCCATGATTCGGGACAGCTTGAAGAGATGAAGCGATCCGCAGCCGGGCGGCACCCTCACGGCTCGATTCGTGCCAAGGCATGGATAGCGGATCTTGATCCGGTGGCGTAGCTAAAGGTTTTCCAGCGCTCAAGAAAGCGGTGAAGCCTTTGATAACGATGCCTGAGCGGATTACAAAGGAAATCGTCCGTTGGCGAGTCAACTGCCACCGAAGCCAATCTGGAGGTTCACCGCTCTTTTATAGCGCAAACAACAAGCGGGTGGAATTTGTCATCCCAGAAGTGCGAGCCTGATTCCTCAATCCGTAAGCACACTTACGCCCCGACGTTGATCCGGCTGAGCTGATAAGTGAAGAAGCTGTCTTTCGGCCTTAACCGGATTATTTGGTCTACCAATGACTTCGGGCTTTGGGTGAGGAAGAAGAAGAAGCTGAACCGGCGCGAGCGCCGTCCCCTCCACCTCGCGCCAACCCGGTGAAGCAGCGTAATCCGCCAAGCAGGGCGACACATCCAAAGCTTCAAGGCATAACTCCGCGTGAAACGCCAGCCTCGAGCTTTGTAATAGGATAGCAAGTGTCTTTCATTGAACAATGCGGTACAACCTCGGTCTGTAAACTTTTGCATGGCGGTCTTTGGATCCGTTGGCTTTTGTAGTCAATCCTGCAACATATTTTGCCTGCAATCACAAGTTCTTAAACCGCCATGGCGGTTTACACCTCTAGCCAGACTGTGATACCAATATATTTATATGAGAAAATACCGAGGTATACGATCAAAACCATGTGATACGAACATACCTGCCAGCATCAGGCACACAGTTGGCTTTAGCCAATCCCGAAGCGGAGGTCTTATAAACCATCACCGTCAAAGGAGAGCAATCCCTGTGTGTATAAGACCGATTTACTGTGTAAATCGTGTCGGGCATGATAAGCCCCCTGTTACTCCACAATGGGATGTTTAACAGTAAAATCAAACCGGAACAAAATCGCCAGCTTAAAAACGTATCAACAACGTAAATCCGGTTTAATAAAAATTTTGTCGGTTTAAGAAGGCCGACAAAAGCCAAATGATTGGTATCAAAACCACATAGAAGCAAAATCAATGAGAAAAAACCGTTTTGCAAGAAAAGGTTGTACTGAGCCGGATCAGATGGTGTTACCATGGTCGGACAGGACCAAGCCCCCTACACGGCGTAGCGATGGTTCAAGTCAGCGAGTCCTCAAGCGAACTCGTGGCATGATGACGATCAAGTGGCATTGCAATGGTTGGGTTCGACCAAAGCCCCAAGTGATTCTATGGCCTTAGGCCGACCAAGAGGCGTGATGGTTCAGACGTGACCATGTCCCCAAATGATCTGGTGGCTTTACGCCGCCAAGAGGCGTTGCATTGGTTCGGATCGACCAAGCCCCAAATGACAAAAGTTTCTGAAAACAAGGCCAAGGGTTAAACCGGAGGCCGCTGCACAACAGCATCTCCATGTCACCGAACCGGTCTTTTATACAGAACAGATGCCCCGCTTTAGCCGAGGATCCGGTTTATTGCCTTTATTCATAATGTATACATTGTCTTGATATGTACATAAGTGGAGCCAATGGCTCAGGTATAATAAGGCCGAAGATGAGCTATGTTCCACGGCCGTTGGTCTCTTCCTCGGCGTCGTGAGTCCTTTGGCTCTCGAACATCAATCAGATAGTAGGACCCGTTGTATAGATTCTTGCTGACCACAAAGGTCCTTCCCAAGGTGGGGATAGCTTGTGCATATCTTTACGGTCTTGAATGAGCCGCAGCACTAAATCTCCTTCTGAAAGGTTCTGGTTTTAACCGCCGGCTGTGATACCGGCGAAGATCTTGCTGGTAGACCGCCAAACGGGCTGCTGCCATATCGCGCTCTTCGTCCAGTCGGTCCAAATCATCTTGCCGTGCTGCCTCGCTATCCGCTTCAACATAAGCTGCTACTCGAGGCGAGTCGTGACGGATATCACTGGGAAGGACCGCCTCCGCTCCATAGACCATAAAGAACAGCGTATATCCAGTGGATCGGTTGGGGGTAGTGTTTATACTCCATATCACTGATGGTAGCTCTTCCACCCAGCAACCCGGCGTCCTTTCTAAAGGGACCATAAGCCGGGGTTTGATACCCTTCAAGATTTCCTGATTAGCTCGTTCTGCTTGACCATTGGATTGCGGGTGGGCTACAAAAGAAACATCAAGTCGGATGTGCTCTCGTTCACAAAATTCCTTCATAGCTCCTTTGGACAAATTGGTGCCATTGTCCGTGATGATACTGTGTGGAAAACCAAACCGGAAAATCACCCGTTTGATGAACTGAACCGCCGTGGCCGCATCACACTTGCTAACAGGCTCTGCCTCAACCCACTTGGTAAATTTATCCACCGCTACCAACAGGTGGGTCTTTTTGTCCTTGGACCTTTTGAAAGGTCCAACCATATCCAGCCCCCAAGTCGTAAATGGCCAAGTAATTGGAATCATCCTCAATTCTTGGGCTGGCACATGAAACACGTCTGGAGAACTTTTGGCAACCATCACATCGTCGACCAGATCCTCCGCATCGGCATGGGCGTCAACCAATAGAAACCATGGCGGAATGCTTTGGCCACGAGGGATTTTGAACCGGCGTGGTGACCACAATCCCTTCATGAATCTCTCGCAATATCTCACAGCCCTCTTGAGGGACACACAACGCTAAACGCCTACGACACCTTTGCGACAGTGCAACTCGCCATGAACAATGGTCATAGACTTAGACCGCGAGCGATCTGCCGGACCAACGTCTCATCCTCTGTAACTCGCCCGGTTCATGTATGCCAAATAAGGGAGCGTCAATCGGAATGACATGCAAGGCCGCCACCAATTGAGCCTCCGGATCGGGATAGCCAAATCAATTTCATCGGGAAGCTTAGCGGCGGTTTGTGCAGCACATCAAGGAAAGCGTTAGGCGGGACGGTTCTGTTGGGAGCCCACCGGCTCAAAGCATCGGCCGCCGTTCTTCCGACGATCCACATGGTCCACGATATCCTTTAAAATGTCCTGCAACAACATCCACTTCCGACGATATGCAGCCATGAGTGGATCTTTGGAGTCCCAAGTGCGGATACTTGCTGGGCCACCAAGTCCAGTCACCAAAGCATTTAACCGGCTGAGATTCATTTCCTTGGCCATCCGGAGACCATGGAGCAAAGCTTCATACTCAGCTGCATTGTTAGTACAAGGGAACATTAGGCGGAGAACATAACAGAACTTGTCACCTCGTGGGGAAGTTAATCGACTCCAGCCCCGAGCCCTCAATTGCTGGACCCATCAAAATGGATGGTCCAATAGGTGTGATCCGGCTTCTCTTACGGCGCTTGCAACTCCGTCCAATCATTAATGAAATCCACAAGTGCACGAGATTTTACGGCCGTCCGGGCACATACTTTAAACCGTCGGCCCAAGTTCTATAGCCCACTTAGCAATCCGGCCGATCGCTTCCGGTTCAGTATGATATCGCCCGAGGCAGGCGACCACTGTGATGGGGTGCCCTTGGAAATATTGCTTCAGCTTCCGGCTTGCAATAAAAACTCCATATACCAGCTTCTGCCAATGTGGATACCTTTGTTTAGATTCGATGAGAACCTCGCTGATGTAGTAAATCGGCAGCTGAACGGATACTCCTTCCCTGCCTCCTTGCGCTCCACCACAATGGCCACACTCACTGCCCTGGCATTAGCAGCAACATATAACAGGAGCGGCTCCCTGTCAATAGGGGCAGCAAGAACAGGCGGGTTGGCCAGCTGCCGCTTTAAATCCTCCAATGCCTCATCAGCAGCTGAGCTCCAGACGAATTGATCCGTCTTCTTCAGCATCTGGTACAATGGAATGGCCTTCCCTCCTAGGCGACTGATAAACCGGCTTAGCGCAGCAATCCGGCCTGCCAAACATTGGACATCGTTGATGCACTTTGGCTTAGCTAAGGAGGTGATAGCTGTAATCTTCTCCGGATTAGCCTCAATCCCCCGGTTGGACACGAGAAAACCCAACAATTTGCTGCGGAACACCAAAGACGCACTTGGCGGGTTGAGCATCATTTTGTACACCCATAAGTTGTCAAAGGTTTCCTTTAAATCCTCAATCAATGTTTCCTTCTGCCTTGATTTCACCACGATATCATCCACATAAGCGTGCACATTACGGCCGATCTGTTCATGCAAACAATTACGCATAGCGGCGATAAGTTGCTTGGGCGCTCTTGAGCCCAAGCGGCATGGACACATAGCGAAGGCTCCAAAGGGGTGATAAGCGCCGTTTTCTCCTGGTCCTTAACTGCCATCTTAATCTGATGATAACCGGAATACGCATCCAGAAAGCTCAGACGCTCACAACCCGCCGTTGCATCAATGATCTGGTCAATGCGGGGAGGCGAAAGGATCTCTTGGACAAGCTTTGTTAAGATCTGTGTAATCCATGCACATCGCCAAGTGCCATTCTTCTTAAGGACCAAAACCGGGTTAGCAAGCCACTCTGGATGAAAGACTTCGACGATAAACCCTGCTGCCAAAAGCCTAGCAACTTCTTCTCCGATGGCCTTGCGCCTTTCCTCATTAAACCGGCGAAGAAACTGTTTTACCGGTTTGTATTTCGGGTCAACATTAAGAGTGTGCTCAGCGAGTTCCCTCGGTACACCTGGCATGTCAGAAGGCTTCCATGCAAAATGTCCCGATTCTCACGGATGAACTTCGATGGTAGCGCTTTCCTATTTAGGATCGAGGTTGGCGCGATGGTGAACTGCTTGGCGAATCGCGGGCACAAAATCAACAAGCCGTCTCGGCCGCCGATTTGAACTTCAAGTCCGGATCATGCTCTGTAGTTGGCTTCTTCAAAGGGTCATATCCGCGGATCAACATTATCTTTATAATACTTTAACTCTTCCGTGGCACAAACCGACTCCGCGTAAGCCGCATCACCTTCCTCGCACTCCAGAGCAATCCGGCGGCTCCCATGAACCGTTATCGTTCCTTTGTGACCCGGCATTTTCAGCTGTAAGTAAACATAACGGGGCGCGCCATGAACTTAGCATAAACCGGCCGCCCAAAGAGGCGTGGTAAGGGCTTTGAATTTTCACCACCTCAAATGTCAGCGTTTACTGTTGCGGAGTCATGCTCGTTTCCAAAGGTCACCTCGAGCTATCTTACCGACCGATGCGCCGACTTACGAGCACCACTCCGTGAAATCTTGTGCTGGATGGCCTAAGATGCCTATCTGTTAGCCCCATCGCGGAAAGTCTCGTAGTACATGATGTTGATGCTGCTTCCTCCATCCATAAGAACCTTGGTAAACTTGTACCCTCCTACGGGGTGCCACCACCAGGGCTAAGCCCGACCGGATTGTAAACCGGGGAGGATGGTCCTCTCTGCTCCACACAATCGGCTGCTCGGACCAGCGTGGGTAATGCGGCGCGGCAGTTCAACAACACTTGACCGCCCGCTTCGAAGTTTTCGGTCTCGTCGGTCCAAGCTGGTGGTAAAGGCGTGGTCTGTCCACCATTCAACTGCTTTGGGTTGCTCGATAACCCGATTGCTGCTGTTGTTGATTGTAGCCCCTTGGTTCGACTGTTACGATTACCTTGATTATCCTGATTGCCTTGCCCGCCCGGATTACCACCGAATACCGGGCCGGAATTTCCTCCACCGTAACCCGGGGCGGACCACGAACCGCCACCGGGCCCTGATCATACCGGAAGAGTTGGAGTTTTGAACTCCTGCATAATATAACAATCCTTCCAAGGTGGTTCGCGGTACCTCCTTAGTCCCATGCTTCGGACAAGGTTGATTCAATCTGAAATTCAAGCGATCCGGATTGTGACCGCCCGGTTTGACTGCCTACCCTGCGTCGCTGACCCTTGTCCTGCGTGTTGGTGTTAGCCACAAAGCCCATGTTGCCGTTAAACTACGCTTGTTCCCTCCATTGCCTGCCCGAATGATCTGCTGGCCCCAGAGTTGCCGTTCTGTTTTCCTTCCCACTTCATCATTCTCAGATTCGGATCCTTGGTACTATCGAATCAGCGTACTTTACCAAAACGCCCATTAGAGTGCCCATGTCATGGCAAAACGCTTCATGCGACCCAGCTTCAACTTCAATGGCTTGAACGGCAATTGGCTTCCAAGGTCAAGATCGCGAGAATCCGGGTTGATCGGTCGAAGAATGTAGAACTTCGAAGCGGCGCGCAATGGGTGGTAGACTCTCCCTCCGCTTTGGACACAAGCCGCGGATCCACCACGGACATGGGCTGTTTACAGGTGTCTTTGAAATTTTGGATGAATCGGGCTGCAAGCGGGTCCACGAGCTGATAGAGTTGGGCGGCAAGTTTTTCAACCAAGTCGGGCCGTACCTTCCAACATCATTGTGAAGTACTTAGCGCTGCAGCAACCGTCTCGTCTAGCATCTCCATGGCCATCTCGTAGCTTTCTATCCACGCCTCTGGAGCCAAATCGGCGGTATAATTTGGCACCTTCGCGGCCCTTGAAGTCCTTGGGCAGCGCATATTGCGTAAAGCGGGGGCGAGGCAAGGCACCCCAAAGAGCTAGGCGTGACCCCGGTTCGAAGATGGTCAGACGAACCGGCGGCGGCGGATGATCCTCTGCTTGTGCTGCTAACTTCGGCCTCCCTCGTGCCTGGCGCGGTCCACTACCACTTGAGCATCTTCAAAGCCGCTGCGGATTGTTGCCTTGGCGGACCGCTGCGCATTGCTGGATCTGGCGGTTAAATCGGCGCGTCGGCTATAGCTCCGGCTCGGGCGGGGGTGGAATGGATCCGATCCCGACCGTGCGAAATCGCTTCCTGCTGAGCGGGGCCGTCTGAGGAGCTCCTTAACCCGGCGTGTCTCTACCGCTGTGGTGAATCGCCTTCAATTGGAATCGCCTCAACCGTGCGCAGCCGCCACAAGATTATCCATCGGGTTGGAGTAGTGACCGGAGAGTGTCTACGATGCAGGGCGCACGGTATGATGGCGAGTAGATCTACCACAGGGGCTGAACGGTGCGGCCGTCCAGTGCTTCGGCGGTTTACCAGCGGCGGATTACTGGTCCCTGCTCCCGGGGTATTGAAAAGCTCCCTACCCTCAAAAACTGAAGGTAAACGGGACCTGTACTTCCTTTTCATGACTTCCTGTGACGCGCTCTGGTCCAGCCTGAGCCTATAAGCCTGCGCATCCAAAGCGGCTCGTTCCACTGCCATCCGTTCGTCCGCGGCCGCCAGGTCCGCTTTAGCTTTAGTGATCTGTTCCCTCACCTTTGCAATCTCCGCGTTGTGCAGGTCCTGATCCGGCGGATTAGCTTCCGCCATGAGCACAGCCAATGCGTCGAAAAGCTCTGACAAAACTTGAGCCGGTGGGCGCACAGGGCCTCCGCTCCCGGCTGCCATCACCGCTGTTGAACCGGCGACCGTGGGTGCCGCGGCCGAAGAGTGAAGCGCCTCCTGCGTACCGGCCATGAAGACCCCAACCCGGTTGGGTAGATCGAAGGGGTCCGGAATACTCTCACCGTCGGAACAGCCCCCGATCTGGCCATCCTGCAGCTGGTATAAAGACTCAGTTTCTCCGGCCGACGATTAAATCGCCGGAGTAAGCAACGGTTTAAATCACCGGATGCTGATCCGCCCTCGTAACCTCCGTGGACGACTCCCACGAAAACATGCTTGACCGCCGGTTTAGCCAGGGCAGGACTCTTCTTCGCCCGCTGAGCCGTCTCGACGAGGTCGGTGCAGACGTCCGGCCCAGGCCCTGACTCGCCAATCTTGCCGATGAACACGTGTATGCCGCCAAAGGGGACCCGGTACCCGTACTCAACTGAGCCGGCCTCGGGGCCCCAGTCCGCATCGTCGATGTAGAGCTTGCCGCGATGACTCTTAGTCATCCGGCCCACTGCATAACCTTCGAGTCCTTCGAACTTGCCCTCTAAGATCATCAAACCATCGTGCGATAGCCCCACGGTGGGCGCCAGAAGGTTAAAACAACACACTTGTCGAAAAATCGTTGTGGTTTTGATGCGCAGGTAAGAACGGTTCTTGCTCAGGCCGTAGCAGCCACGTAAAACTTGCAACAACAAAGTAGAGGACGTCTAACTTGTTTTTGCAGGGCATGCTGTGATGTGATATGGTCAAGGCATGGTGCTAAATTTTATTGTATGAGATGATCATGTTTTGTAACAGAGTTATCGGCAACTGGCAGGAGCCATATGGTTGTCGCTTTCTTGTATGCAATGCAATCGTCCTGTAATAATTTCTACTTTATCACTAAGCGGTAGCGATAGTCATAGAAGCAATAGTTGGCGAGACGACAACGATGCTACGATGGAGACCAAGGTGTCGCGCCGATGACGATGGTGATCATGACGGTGCTTTGGAGATGGAGATCAAAGGCACAAGATGATGATGTCCATATCATATCGCTTATATTGATTGCATGCCATGGTTATCCTTTATGCATCTTATTTTGCTTAGTTCGGCAGAAGCATTATAAGATGATCTCTCACTAAATTTCAAGGTACAAGTGTACTCCCTGAGTATGCACCATTGCGAAAGTTCGTCGTGCCGAGACACCATGTGATGATCGGCTGTGATAAGCTCTACGTTCACATACAACGGGTGCAAGCCAGTTTTGCACACGCAGAATACTCAGGTTAAACTTGACAAGCCTAGCATATGCAGATATAGCCTCGGAACACTGAGACCGAAAGGTCGAGCGTGAATCGTATAGTAGATATGATCAACATAGTGATTTTCACCATTGAAAACTACTCCATCTCACGTGATGATCATACATGGTTTAGTTGATTTGGATCATGCGATCACTTTGATGATTAGAGGGATGTCTATCTAAGTGGGAGTTCTTAAGTAATATGATTAATTGAACTTTAATTTATCATGAACTTTAGTACATGATAGTATTTTGCATGTCTATGTTTTTGTAGATCAATGGACCGTGCTACTGTTCCTTTGAATTTTAATGCGTTCCTAGAGAAAGCTAAGTTGAAAGATGATGGTAGAAATTACACGCACTAGGTCTGTAACTTGAGGATTATCCTCATTGCTGCACAGAAGAATTATGTCCTGCAAGCACCGCTAGGTGCGAGACCCACTGCAGGAGCAACGCGGGACGTTGTGAATGCCTGGCAGAGCAAAGCTGATGACTACTCGATAGTTCAGTGTGGCATGCATTACGGCTTAGAACCGGGACTTCAATGACGTTTTGAACGTCATGGAGCATATGAGATGTTCCATGAGTTGAAGTTAATATTTCAAGAAAATGCCCGGATTGAGAGATATGAAGTCTCCAATAAGTTCTATAGCTGCAAAATGGAGGAGAATAGTTCTGTCAGTGAGCATATACTCAAAATGTCTGAGTATCATAATCTCTTGACTCGGTTGGGAGTTAATCTTCTAGTTGATAGTGTCATTGACAGAGTTCTTCAACCACTACCACCAAGCTACAAAAGCTTCGTCATGAACTATAACATGCAAGGGATGGATAAGATGATTCCCGAGCTCTTCGCAATGCTAAAGGCTGTGGAGGTAGAAATCAAGAAGGAGCATCAAGTGTTGATGGTCAACAAGACCACTAGTTTCAAGAAAAAGGGTAAAGGGAAGAAGGGGAACTTCAAGAAGAACGACAAGGAAGTTGCTGCTCAAGTGAAGAAGCCCAAGTCTGGACCTAAGCCTGAGACTGAGTGCTTCTACTGCAAAGAGACTGGTCACTTGAAGCGGAACTGCCCCAAGTATTTGGCTGGCAAGGTGAACAAAGGTATATGTGATATACATGTTATTGATGTGTACCTTACTAATGCTCGCAGTAGTACCTGGGTATTTGATACCGGTTCTGTTGCTAATATTTGCAACTCGAAACAGGGACTACGGATTAAGCGAAGATTGGTTAAGGATGAGGGGACGATGCGCGTGGGAAATGATTCCAAAGTCGATGTGATCGCCGTCGGCACGCTACCTCTACATCTACCTTCGGGATTAGTTTTAGACCTGAATAATTGTTATTTGGTGCCAGCATTAAGCATGAACATTATATCTGGATCTTTTTTGATGCGAGACAGTTATTCGTTTAAATCTGAGCATAATGGCTGTTCTATTTATATGAGTAATATCTTTTATGGTCATGCACCCTTGAAGAGTGGTCTATTTTTGTTGAATCTCGATAGTAGTGATACACATATTCATAATATTGAAGCCAAAATATGCAGAGTTGATAATGATAGTGCAACTTATTTGTGGCACTGTCGTCTGGGTCATATTGGTGTAAAGCGCATGAAGAAACTCCATACTGATCGACTTTTGGAATCACTTGATTATGAATCACTTGGTACTTGCGAACCATGCCTCATGGGCAAGATGACAAAAACTCCGTTCTCCGAAACAATGGAGCGGGCAACAGATTTATTGGAAATCATACATACTGATGAATATTGAAGCTCGCGGCGGGTATCGTTATTTTCTGACCTTCACAGATGACTTGAGCAGATGTGGTATATCTACTTGATGAAACACATGCCTAAAAGATTTGAAAAGTTCAAAGAATTTCAGAGTGAAGTGGAAAATCATCGTAACAAGGAAATAAAGTTTCAACGATCTGATCGTGGAGGAGAATATTTGAGTTACGAGTTTGGTCTTCATTTGAAACAATGCGGAATAGTTTCGCAACTCACGCCACTCGGAACACCACAGCGTAATGGTGTGTCGGAACGTCGTAACCGCACTTTATTAGATATGGTGCGATCTATGATGTCTCTTACTGATTTACCGTTATCGTTTTGGGGTTATGCATTAGAGATGGCTGCATTCATGTTAAATAGGGCACCATCTAAATCCGTTGGGACGACACCTTATGAACTGTGGTTTGGCAAGAAACCCAAGTTGTCGTTTCTTAAAGTTTGGGGCTGCGATGCTTATGTGAAAAAGCTTCAACCTGATAAGCTCGAACCCAAATCGGAGAAATGTGTCTTCATAGGATACCCAAAGGAGACTGTTGGGTACACCATCTATCACAGATTCGAAGGCAAGACATTCGTTGCTAAGAATGGATCCTTTCTAGAGAAGGAGTTTCTCTCGAGAGAAGTGAGTGGGAGGAAAGTAGTACTTGATGAGGTAACTGTACCTGATCCCTTATTGGAAAGTAGTTCATCGTAGAAACCAGTTCCTGTGACTAATACACCAATTAGTGAAGAAGCTAATGATGATGATCATGTAACTTCAGATCAAGTTACTACCGAACCTCGTAGGTCAACCAGAGTAAGATCCGCACCATAGTGGTTCGGTAATCCTGTTCTGGAGGTCATGTTACTTGACCATGACGAACCTACGAACTATGAGGAAGCGATGATGAGCCCAGATTCCGCAAAATGGCTTGAGGCCATGAAATCTGAGATGGGATCAATGTATGAGAACAAAGTGTGGACTTTGGCTGACTTGCCCGATGATCAGCAAGCCATCGAGAATAAATGGATCTTCAAGAAGAAGACTGACGCTAACGGTAATGTTACTGTTTAGAAAGCTCGACTTGTTGCGAAAGTTTTTCGACAAGTTCAAGGAGTTGACTACTTTGAGACCTACTCACCCGTAGTGATGCTTAAGTCCGTCCGAATCATGTTAGCAATTGCTGCATTTTATTATTATGAAATTTGGCAAATGGATGTAAAGACTGCATTCCTTAGTGCATATCTTAAAGAAGAGTTGTATATGATGCAACCCGAAGGTTTTATCAATCCAAAGGATGCTAACAAAGTGTGTAAGCTCCAGCGATCCATTTATGAACTGGTGAAGCATCTCGGAGTTGGAATAAACGTTTTGATAATGTGATCAAAGCAAATGGTTTTATACAGACTTTGGAGAAGCCTGTATTTACAAGAAAGTGAGTGGGAGCTCTGTAGCATTTATATGTGGATGACATATTGTTGATTGGAAATGATATAGAATTTCTTGATAGCATAAAAGGATACTTGAATAAGAATTTTTCAATGAAAGACCTCGGTGAAGCTGCTTATATATTGGGCATCAAGATCTATAGAGATAGATCAAGACGCTTAATTGGACTTTCTCCAAGCACATACCTTGATAAAGTTTTGAAGAAATTCAAAATGGATCAAGCAAAGAAAGGGTTCTTGCCTGTGTTACAAGGTGTGAAATTGAGTCAGACTCAATGCCCGACCACTGCAGAAGATAGAGAGAAAATGAAAGTCATTCCCTATGCTTTAGCCATAGGTTCTATCATGTATGCAATGTTGTGTACCAGACCTGATGTGTGCCTTGATATTAGTTTAGCAGGGAGGTACCAAAGTAATCCAGGAGTGGATCACTGGACAGTGGTCAAGAACATCCTGAAATACATGAAAAGGACTAAGGATATGTTTCTCGTTTATGGAGATGACAAACAACTCGTCGTAAATGGTTACGTCGATGCAAGCTTTGACACTGATCCGGACGATTCTAAATCGCAAACCGGATACATTTTCATATTAAACGGTGGAGCTTCCAGTTGGTGCAGTTCTAAACAAAGCGTCGTAGCGGGATATACATGTGAAGCGGAGTACATAGCTGCTTCGGAAGCAACAAATTAAGGAGTCTGGATGAAGGAGTTCATATCCGATCTAGGTGTCATACCTAGTGCATCGGGTCCAATGAAAATCTTTCTTGACAATAATGGTGCAATTGCCTTGGCAAAGGAATCCAGATTTCACAAGAAGACCAAGCACATCAAGAGACGCTTCAATTCCATCAGCGATCAAGTCAAGGAGGGAGACATAGAGATTTGCAAGATACATATGGATCTGACTGTTGCAGACCCGTTGACTAAGCTCCTCTAACGAGCAAAACATGATCAGCACCAAGACTCCATAGGTGTTAGAATCATTACTGTGTAATCTAGATTATTTACTCTAGTGCAAGTGGGTGACTAAAGGACATATGCCCTAGAGGCAATAATAAAGTTGTTATTTATATTTCCTTATATCATGATAAATGTTTATTGTTCATGCTAGAATTGTATTAACCGGAAACTTAGTACATGTGTGAATACATAGACAAACAGAGTGTCACTAGTATGCCTCTACTTGACTAGCTCGTTGAATCAAAGATGGTTAAGTTTCCTAGCCATAGACATGAGTTGCCATTTGATTAACGGGATCACATCATTAGAGAATGATGTGATTGACTTGACCCATTCTGTTAGTTTAGCACTTGATCGTTTAGTTTGTTGCTATTGCTTTCTTCATGACTTATACATATTCCCATGACTATGAGATTATGCAACTCCCGGATACCGGAGGAACACTTAGTGTGCTACGAAACGTCACAACGTAACTGGGTGAACATAAAGATGCTCTATAGGTGTCTCCATGGTGTTTGTTGAGTTGGCATAGATCGAGATTAGGATTTGTCACTCCAAGTATCGAAGAGGTATCTTTGGGCCCTCTCGGTAATGCACATCACTATAAGCCTTGCAAGAAATGTGACTAATGATTTAGTTGCAGGATTATGCATTACGGAACGAGTAAAGATACTTGCCGTTAACGAGATTGAACTAGGTATTGAGATACCGACAATCGAATCTCGGGCAAGTAACATACCGATGACAAAGGGAATAACGTATGTTGTTATGCGATTTGACCGATAAAGATCTTCGTAGAATATGTAGGAACCAATATGAACAATCAGGTTCCGCTTTTGGTTATTGACCAGAGACGAGTCTCGGTCATGTCTACATAGTTCTCATACCCATAGGGTTCGCACGCCTAACGTTCGATGACGATCAGTATTACGAGTTTATGTGTTTTGATGTAGTGAAGGTTGTTCTGATTCCCGGATGAGATTGGACACGACGAGGAGTCTCGAAATGATTGAGACATAAAGATTGATATATTGGAATGCTATGTTTGGACATCGGAAGGGTTTCGGGTGAGTTTGGGCATTTACCGGAGTACAGGGGGGTTACCGGAATCCCCCGGAGAGTCTACGGGCCTTATTGGGCCTTAGTGGGAGAGAGGAGGAGGCGGCCAAGGTGGGGGCGCCCACTCCAAGCCCAATCCGAATTGGGAAGGGGGCCGATCCCCCTTTCCTTCTACCTCTCTCCTCCTTCCTTCCTCTCCTACTCCAACTAGGGAAAGGGGGAATCCTACTCCCAGTAGGAGTAGGACTCCCCCAAGGGCGCGCCATAGAGAGGGCCAACCCTCCCCTCCTCCACTCCTTTATATACGGGGGAAGGGGGCACCCCATAGTCACACAAGTTGACAGTAGTCTTAGCCGTGTGCGGTTCCCCCCTCCACAGATTTCCACCTCGGTCATATTGTTGTAGTGCTTAGCCGAAGCCCTGCTTCGGTAACTTCATCATCAACGTCATCATGACATCTTGCTGATGAAGCACTCCCTCGACACTCAGCTGGATCTAGAGTTCATGGGACGTCACCGAGCTGAACATGTGCAGATCGCGGAGGTGCCGTACTTTCGGTACTATGATCGGTCGGATCATGAAGACGTACGACTACATCAACCGCGTTGTCATAACACTCCCGCTTTCGGTCTAGGAGGGTACGTGGACAACACTCTCCCCTCTCGTTGCTATGCATCACCCAGATGGATCTTGCATGTGCATAGGAATTTTTTTGAAATTACTGCGTTCCCCAATAGCTCCACCATATATGAGAGGACGAAGAAGCCCGATTGTTGTCGTGGGGTCATTCTCCTTCTTCTCCTTGTGCTAGACCTTTGTTATGCACTAGGGAAGGAGAATGCTGACTCATCGGCGACGGTCGCAAATGTCAGAGAGGAATCAGTGAGAGAGAGTCTCCACCATATATGAGAGGACGAAGAATCCCGACTGTTGTCGTCGGGGTCGCTTCTCCTTCATTCTCGTGTGCTAGTCATTTTGGTGTAATGCACTTGGGAACGAAAGAAGGAGCAACCATCACCAACGGTCGAATGTATACACCACGTGAGCTGAGAGTTTTCAAGAAAAGACTCGACAGACCGATAGTCAACCCGTGATGAATAATAATGATCTAATTTAATTTTTGTAGTACATATATTTAATTGTACAAGTTTAATCTTTGAATTATGAACATAGGAAATGTCGTTCTCGGACGACGAAAGTCTCCCGGGGGAGTGCGACTGGTGCAACGACGACCGAGGTCTGTGCGACATGCCTCACCTGGACGAAGATCGATGCTTCAGCATTAAGCTCCAGGAGACCTTCGATGTTGAAATGGTATGCAACGACGACAAGTGTTTTTTTCGTAATTAAGCATGACTACAACTATTTCAACGTGTAATTTTCATCTTTTACAATTCGACTAGCTTATCCCATGCCATGCAAGACGCTATGTCTTGGAGAGGATGGGTTTTGAAGACCATGAAAGTTTCGAAACAAAGAAAATTCACCTAAGGACCCATCATGGTACGGATTTTGAAGTAAATCTGTACAATTCTCCGAGCGTAACCCATTTTGGTTGCCAAAATTGGGAAGCACTTTGCAAGATGTATGGTTTTTATGAGGATATGCTTCTCACCATGGATCTTGGTGATTCTGATATCGAGCAAGACAATATGGACATTTGGGTCCTTGTTGATACGCTTCCAATTCTACCGCTATGTGAGTTTCTCAAACATAGTTATTAACTAATTTATATTGTTTATTTAAAAATTGTTGACAACTTATTTCCATTGACAACTTATTTTCATTCTTCAAACAATGTGCGGAACATGGTAGACAGAACCTACTACACCGATGGCTCCGAATTAACTTATCAGGAGAAAAATCATCTGATCGCATATTGTACTGAACTTGAGAATTACAAAACCTATTATCAACTCCTCCAAATTATGGTGAATACATGCCACTAGTGCACGTGTTGAACCACGGTAACTTCTATGGAGATATCATTGTAAGATTTTTTACTATTACGACATCCGTGCATCTTTTGCATACTTCTAAAACTGAACTACATTGCTACGTGTTGAACCACGGTAACTTCTATGGAGATACCATGGTAAGATTTTTTACTATTACTACGAAGTTATTACTATGTTTTTTAACAGAAAATCCCGATGGATTGTGTGCCTCATCTAATGTATCAGAATGGTCGCCTTGATGTTTTGAACATACAGCCAGGTCATCCTACGAATCTCACCTGTCCATATAGGATTTCTAAAACCGGTTAACACATGGTAATCAAAGAACGGAAAAAATGTATGGACAGCCGTAAGGAGGTTCTTGGAAGCAACATTAAGCGAAAGGCAAGAATTGGAGACAAGATAATCTCCATTTTCCATAATGGAGGGTCAGGGGCTATCTTGTTTTATGCTATTTTACCTAAGAGAATATAATAGGTCCTAAGAGAATGTAGTAGGTCCTATGAGGTACAATATGTTTAGTATGTGGTAAAATGTGTTAGAGTTGATGATGAGGAGTAGTTGTGATTATGACTAGTGACCAACTTGCTATGTGATGTCTCATTGATGAGAACGATGATCATGAGGAGGTGTTATATGACAATGATGTATTATGATGATAAGTTGTTAATGATATGATGATGATGATGATATTTATTATAACATTGGGTGAAAGAACCGCGGATTAGTTTCAAGTGGATGTGTCCATCCACTTGAAACTAGTCCACGCTTCTTTCACCCAGTGATGTAGTAACTCATTATGATGTAAAACAATCTCTAAATTGCTGTTGTATGAAAACTTGTATAAAGGTGTATGAATACGACATGAAATAAAAAAAGAAGTAAAATACGGAATAATAGAAGTAGCGCGGGCTGGGAGAAGTGCTACTAGTAATTACCAGTAGCGCTCTTTGGTGAAAGCGCTACTACTAAGTCGACATAGCAGTAGCGTGGGCTAACACACGCTACTGCTAACCTTTAGCTGTAGCGCCTTACTAGTAGCGCGGTTCCCGCGCTACTGCTAGGGTTTTCCCTAGTGGTGTGCCCCCTCCACAGTTACACACCTCGGTCATATCTTCGTAGTTCTTAGGCAAAGCCCTGCGCTGGTAACTTCATCATCATCGTTGCCACACCGTCGTGCTGACGGAACTATCCCTCGGCCTCAACGGAATCAAGAGTTCGAGGGACGTCATCGAGCTGAACGTGTGCTGATCGCGGAGGTGCCGTACGTTCGGTACTTGGATCGGTTGGATCGCAAAGACGTTCGACTACATCAACCGCGTTACTAAATGCTTCCGCTTTCGGTCTACGAGGGTACATGGAATGTCAGTGTAAAAAATAGGGGCGCGTTTTTGTACCCCTTTACTTGTGCGCGGGAAGTCAGAGCCGCGCCCAAGGCCGCACCAAGCAGAGCAGGGGAGGTGAGCCAAGGTAAGACCGAAGCCCAAGATAATCAGAGAAACGCCAAGGCCAAGACCACAAAGAGCAGATGGACGAAGTGGGTTCCCCCGGCAAGACCCTTGCCGGGGAAACCTCAGCGTCCCAGCAAGGTCCTTGACGGGATGGCTCGCCCCACACCAACAGAGCGACCCACCCTTGAGCCCACGGCCGCCAACACCGTCACCAACGTGGGGCCAGGACTCGGGAAGGCACCTCTGTGGTGGTATGCAGATCTTTGTGAAGACATATTCAAGATCAGATGAGGATTAGAAGACAACGATCCCCAACAAGATCTTTGCCGAGGAAGGCTACCAAGACCCCCGGCAAAACCCTTGCTGGGGACGACAGCACGCCACGGCAAGACCCTTCCGGGGACGACAGCACGCCACGGCAAGACCCTTGCCGGGCCACCCGGCAAGACCCTTGCCGGGCCACCCGGCAAGGCCCTCACCAAGGACGACAACAGGGCCACCACCAGACCCGCCGACGACCAAGCTTCCACCGTCGTTCGCATGCAGTTGCCAGCCCAACCAGCTGGGCGGGCACCTGCGTGGCAACATGCAGCTCCCAGGCCAACTCATCAAGCACCTGCATGGCGGCATGCAGATCTTCGTGAAGGCTCCACCACCGCGCCACCTCAGCTGCCTGCCTGCCTACATGGCACCGCACGCATCACTGGCCAGGGCGCGTGTCGAAGCGGGAAGGAGTGGCGACGGACGGGACGGGCCTCGCCCCCGTCCCCGATAAAGCAAGGGGACACCTAAGCGGTGCATTAAATGCATCTTGTCACTGTGTCGAGGATAACCTCGCAACATCAGACACCTTTCCACCTCCTGTGTGCCACTGTGGCAACCCCTTTTTCCTATAAAAGGAGGCCTGAGGCGACCAGGAGAAGGATTTCGCTTTTTCGAACCACAGGCTGACCATAGCTAGGTCGAGAGCTCAAGAACTCTCAAAAATACACCCACCAAAGCAGGACTAGGGTTTTACGCATCCTCGCGGCCCGAACCTGGGTAAACGATCCTTGTGTTGTCTACTAGCCCTGCTCTCCTCGCAACCCTGCACCCCGACAATCATAGTAGGGATTCTTGTGATCCCATAGGTGTCATTCCACACCGACATCTTTGGCACGCCAGGTAGGGGGCGCAATTGTGAGAACCTGGTCTGGTAGTTAGCCTAGCAGTTCTTCGTTGCCATGACCCCTAAGAAGAAGACGACCACGGCGGTTGGCTCGTTGGGAGCCGAACGGCCCGTGCCGGTGCGGACGAGCAGCAGACCGGTCGCAGACAGGACCCGAGCCGCAGCCCACGAGCACCAACATCGCCTAGCCAGTCGGAGCCTGGCGAGCGGCGTCGTTTGTGCGCCAGACGACCGGCTACACGTTGCCAGATCCAAAGATGGAGCTGGGCCCCCCGCAGGTTGCGCGGGGCCCTCCGGGGGCGTCGTTGTGCCGACTCCGGGTGGCGCGGCGACCTCCAGGATGCATACACCGGCGGCCACCGCGCGTTCTTCCCATGGTGTGCGCACCGAATAGCGTCACCACGTTGGTGACCCTGGGCACCGCCATGGGAAGAGCCGTGTGCGTCGTCAGCAAGATGAAGGGATTCAGCACGCTCGCCGAAGCGCTGGTGAAAATGGCACAAAACCACTGGGTCGTGACGGAGCTCCTTCTAACATAGTTAGAAGTTGAAGCGCGCCGTGATCCACGCAGCTGTCGACGCCACCCACGCCAGCGGAAGCTTTGGCGCACACACAGCTGCTCCTCGACTTCCCTCCTGCTGTGGAGAAGCTCGATGAATGCAGGGCCACCATCCGGAGCCTCGTCGCCATCACAAACAAAGACGATCCTCGACCGGCGGGGCCCTCGGGTCGGCGCTCCACCGAGCCACCGCGTGCTGCCGCTAGGAGGACCGGGGGGCTGCGGCCATGGTGCACTCTCCCCCTCCTTGCCAGCCGCCGCGGGCGTCAGCCTGTCATGACGACGCTTGTGATAACATCTCCATAGCGTCATCCCACCCGCGGACCCTCTGCGACCAGCGCGAGGTCCTTCAGGAGCGAGCTCACGAAGACGCTCGAACCACCGTCGAGCACCGACGTGAAACGCGCCGCCAGTCGGACCAGCGGGCGGGACCCGCTATGGACCACCCAGCGCCGGGGGCCCCGGCGGCCTACCTTACGAGGTGGGCTGCCCGGCCTTTACCCGTGAGCTGAGGCAGTTCCAGTGGCCGTCCCACCGCATGTTCAAGCCCGACGTCGGCGAGAAGTACACCGGCAAGACCCATCCGTCCGAGTTCCTCAGCATCTACACCATCACGATGCAGGTCGCTGGGGCTTGCGACGATAAAGTGCTTGCCAACTATTTCCCACTGGCGCTCAAGCCCAATGTGATGTCTTGGTTTATGCACTTGCCGGTGGATTCCATTTCTTCTTGGTCGGATCTGTGCCATGAGTTCGTTGGCGCCTTCACAGGAGGCCACCATGCTCATGGGCAGGCTAGTGATCTGCATATCATTCCCCAGAAGGTAGGGAAGACCCTACGCAAGTACATCCAGAGATTCAGTCGGGTGCAGTACAACATCCCCGACGTTCATCCCGCCGCTGTGATTAGCGCGTTCCACCAGAACGTGCGCAATCCCAAGATGCGCGAGGAGCTGGAGATGACCAAGGTTAAGGATGTGGCCGAGCTCTATGTTCTGGACGACAGGTGCGCCCGGGCTGAAGAGGGAAGGAAGTACCCCGACGAAGACGCCGGCACGGAAACGGACTCTAACGATGAAGACACCGCCACTCCGACGAATAAGAGCCAGCGTCGGAACAGGAAACGCAAGGGCAAGGCCGTGCTTGCCGTTGAGGGATCTGACGATATCGGTGCCGACAAGAAGGTCAAAGCAGACGCCCCCGACAAGGAGATCGCCGGGTGCACCGCCTGCCGGGCCTTGGCGGCTACCGACAAGCCAGGAACCTCTAACAAGCAATACTACAAGATCCACCGCACCAAGGGTCACGACCTCCAGAACTGCCGACAAGTCGAGCTGCTTGCTGAGAAGCAAACGGCTGAGTATGAGAGGTGGGACAAAGAGAAGGACCAGGATGGTGCTGATGGATCCGGCAAGAAGCGTGGCGGCCAAGGAGGCCGCCCCGGTAGGGACAACCAACAAGAAGACGACGATCACGACGAGGACGACGAGTCTGGTGAGCAAGGGTTCCAGAAGGCTACGAAGGCCACGTGCGTCGATGGCGGCGCCTCGCTGCATACTTCTCACCGCCAGCTCAAGTAGTGGGCGTGTGAGATTACAGCAGCAGAGCCATTGTTCGACGCTCAGAAGCCGCTAAAATGGTCCAGCACGCGCCTCATCTTTGACGCCGAGGACCACCCTGACCGCACTACCGCGGTCGGGTGTTTGCCTTTGTTGGTCTCACCAACGATAAGCAACCTCAGGGTGAACAACATGTTGGTTGATGGCGGGGCCGGCCTGAACCTAATCTCGCCCGTCGTGGTCAAAAGGTTGCAAATCCCTGATGGAGACCTCGAGGAAACGGGCACGTTTCAAGGGGTCAATCCGGGGAGGAGCCAGCCGAAGGGAAAGGTCACACTGCCCGTGCCATTTGGAGGAGAGTTGAACTACATGACGGAGAGGATCGTCTTCGACGTAGCCGAGATCCCCTTTCCCTACAACGGGATCCTCGGCCGCCCGGCACTGGCCAAGTTCATGGCGGCGTCACACTACGCCTACAACATGCTAAAGATGCCCAGGCCATTGACCATCATCTCCATCCCCTCCGACAGAAGGACGCGCTGATCTGCGCCGACCAACTCTACCGGGAAGCAGTTGCAGCAGCTGCCGTCAAGGCACCCGCTCCTGCCGCCGAAGGCCCGGGAAGGAAGAAGGAGCCCGGCAAGACCTCTCGCACCCACTCCGGCAAGCGCACCTCCTCGGAGTGTTGTGCTACCGTTGACGACATGCCAGAGAGCTCTACCGACAAGAGCAAGAGATCTAGATCCAAGCCGTCGCAGACCAAGAAGGTGCCCGTCGTGGAGGATGACACGGGAGGGGGCCTTCATCACAGGCTCCACCCTCGACAGCAAATAGGAAGGCGCGCTCGTCACCTTCCTGCGGGTGAATGTCGACGTGTTTGCATGGCAAGCGTCTGACATCCCCGGTGTTCCCAGGGAGGTGATTGAGCACCACCTAGCTAGCTGCCCCCACACGCGGCCCGTCAAGCAGAAGGTCAGAAAGCAGGCTCTGGAAAGATAGGAGTTCATCATAGAGGAGATCAGGAAGTTGGAAGCGGTAAGTTTGGTGAGAGGGGTGCTGCACCCGACGTGGTTGGCCAATCCGGTAGTGGTGCGCAAGGCGAATGGGAAGTGGAGGCCGTGTATTGATTACACAGATATCAATAAGGCTTGTCCCAAGGACCCCTTCCCGTTGCCGCGCATCGACCAGATTGTTGACTCCATGGCCGGGTGTGATTTGTTATCATTCCTTGACGCCTACTCAAGCTACCATTAACTCTTCATGACAAGAGAGGATGAAGAGAAGACAAAATTCATCAACCCATGTGGTACGTATTGCTTTTTACGGATGCCTTTCGGGTTGAAGAGTGCTGGCTCAACGTTTGGAAGGGCAGTCCAAATTGGTTTTGAACCTCAGCTCCATAGAAATATGGAGGAATACATGGATGACATAGTGGTCAAAACCAAGGACGGACCAACTCTTGTGCAAGATCTGGAAGAGACATTTGCTAACCTGCGCAAGATCAACCTCAAGCTGAACCCTGAGAAGTGCGTCTTTGGCGTTCCGTCCGGCAAGCTTCTCGGGTTCTTTGTGTCACAGCGCGGGATCGAGGCTAACCCAGACAAGATCAAGGTTATTGAGCAGATTGAGGCACCCAAGCGGATCAAGGATGTGCGTCGGCTCACCGGCTGCGTTGCCGCCATGAGCCGAATCATCTCCAAGTCCGCCGAACGCGCCCTTCCCTTATTCAAAATCTTGAAGAAGGCAGGCCCAATAGAGTGGACCCCAGAAGCCGAGGCAGCACTGCAGGATCTGAAGAAACACCTTTCCTCCATGCCAATACTGGTTGCGTCTAAACAACAAGAGTCGTTGCTGCTGTATCTGGTGGCGACGAATCAAGTGGTCAGCACCGCACTGGTGGCACAGAGGGAGGTCGACGAGGGGGAACTATGGCGGCAGAACCAGCGGATGGCAAGCCAGAGATTCCCGCGGCAGGGCCTGGTGCCGACAAGGCGCGGCCCCCGGCAGAGTCTGGAGCCACCAAGGCAGTGCCCGCGCGGTCGAGTGAAGTGGTGCCAAAGAACAAGATGATGCAACACCCGGTTTACTTTGTCAGCTCCCTCTTGCAGGGGGCTAGGTTGAGGTTTTCCGGTGTGCAAAAATTGCTCTTCGGCCTCCTTGTGGCCTCGAGGAAGCTGTGTCACTACTTCCAGGCCCACAAGATCACTATCACCACCTGCCTCCCGTTGCAACGGATACTGCACAACCCGGATGCAACCAGAAGGATTTTGGAATGGGCCTTGGAGCTGTCAAGCTTCGGTTTAAAGTTTGAAAGTACATCGACAATTCAGAGCAGAGTCTTGGCGGAGTTTGTCGCAGAGTGGACCTCGACGCCTGACGAAGAAATCCAGGAGACCACTCTCCCCGACAAGGAAGCAGACCGCGATTGGATCATGTACTTTGATGGAGCCTTCTCGCTGCAAGGCGCCGGTGCCGGTGTGCTGCTCGTCGCGCCCACAAGAGAACATCTCAAGTACGTGATCCAGATGCACTTCCCTAGGGAGATGTCCACCAACAACACCGCTGAGTACGAGGGATTGTTTGCCGGTCTCAGGATCGCGGCAGACCTTGGGGTCAAGAAACTCATCGTCAGGGGTGACTCGCAGCTTGTTGTCAGGCAGGTCAACAAGGATTATCAGAGCCCGTTGATGGAAGCTTACGTAGATGAGGTGAGAAAGCTGGCGGAACGCTTTGACGGTATCCAAGCGGAGAACATCCCCTGAGCGGAGAACGACATCGCCGATTACCTGTCAAAGCGTGTCGCATTCAAGATACCTGTGGAACCAGGCACCTTTTTGCTCCGGCTAACTCAACCATCCGCCGAACCATCAGCGGGGCAGAAAAAGCGGAGGAAATCAGGTCCTGGCAAGTACTTTCCTACCGAGCCCCCTGGGGCCGCCGGCAAGGGTGCTACCGCGGACGCTGAGCCTGCCCAAGGGCAGCTGGCTCCGACAGGGCGTCAAGCCCTGGCCGTAGAGATAGTCGCCCCCATGGCGGAAGAGATGCCTTTGGTCCTTGCCGTCGAGCCCGAGGCTCCAGCATGGGCACATCATACCGTCCACTTCCTCCAAACAGGGGAGCTACTTGAGGAGCAGGAAGAAGTAGAGAAATTAGCCCGTCGGTCCGCCCTCTACCAGTTCGTCGATGACGTCCTGTACCGGAGGAGGCCAAATGGTGTGAAACTCAAATGCATCCCTCGGGAGGAAGGACTGGAGCTGTTGGTAGAGATACATGGAGGCGTATGTGGGTCCCACATAGGGTCAAGGGCCCTTGCCGGGAAGGCATTCCGGCAAGGTTTCTTCTGGCCCACCGCCCTCCAGGATGCACCGGCACTAGTAACCAAGTGTGAAGCGTGCCAGTTCCATTCAAAGAAGCTTCATCAACCAGCCCAAGCCCTTCAAACAATCCCTCTCTCCTGGCCATTCTGGGTCTGGGGGCTCGATATACTGGGCCCTTTCTCCCGCGCTGTCAGGGGCTTTGAGTACTTGTACGTTGCAATCGACAAGTTCACAAAGTGCCGGAGGTGGAAGCAGTGAGGAAGGTGACTGCTCAGTCAGCCGTCAAGTTCTTCAAAGGACTGGTCTGCCATTTTGGTGTGCCAAACAAATTCATCACTGACAACGGCACGCAGTTCACAAGCCACACCTTCATGCAGTACATCCAAGACCTCGGCAGCAAGGTCTGTTTCGCTTCCGTGGTACATCCACAGATCAACGGCCAAGCGGAGAGGGCAAATGCTGAAGTGTTGCGAGGCCTGAGAACGAAGACCTTTGACAAGCTACACAAGAGCGGAAGGCGCTGGATTGATGAGTTGCCGGCGGTTCTTTGGTCGATCAGGACGACGCCAAATCGAGCCACCGGCCAGACACCTTTTGCCCTGGTATACGGGGCAGAAGCAGTTCTCCCCATGGAACTCATATACGGGTCACCTCGAGTGCTCGCTTATGATGAGCTTGAGCAAGAGCCGTTGCGCCAAGGACGCTCCTTGAGGAAGATCGTCTTCGGGCGGCTGTGAGAGCGGCACGCTACCAGCATGCCTTGCGCCGCTATCATAGCTGCAAGGTTCATGCCCGAATCTTTGAGGAAAGCGACCTTGTTGTTCGGCGCGTTTAGTCGGCCATGAATTCCAACAAGTTGACACCGAAGTGGGAAGGCCCTTATCGGGTAATACGAGTCACCAGGCCTGGCGCGATCCATCTGGAGACTGAAGATGCCGTCCCAGTGAGAAACTCCTGGAACATCGAGCATCTTCGCAAGTTTTACCCATAAGGCGCGGCTTGCCGGGCCTCCCGGCAAGCCACCTTTTGTACAAGCTTTGCCGGCAAGGCATGTGACCCTTTGTACAAAGCCAGGCGCAGACCCTGAGCATAAATAAATGAAGCGCTGGCGCCCTAAGTTATAGCATGCATGCTAGGTCGAGTCTCTTCCTTGGTTAGGGTTGATAGAGCTTAGCGGGGACTAACCCCTATCCTAGAGGTCGAGTGCGTGTCTATCTGTTCCTTTTCTGTCCTCCTTCGGTTCGCAGGGCACATGAGCATTTCTGCTGAGCTACTCGGAAAGAAGGAAACGGACCGGCGCCCGACCCCGACAAACCAGAGTTGCTTAGGGCTGCAAGCACAAGGATCCAACCGCGAAAAAATGAGATTGCCGGGGGCTGCAGATCAAGATAAATCTTTTATCCTCTATCATGCATTTCGGAACCGGACTGGGTATGTGAAACCTCGTTTTTATCTCTAGGCTGTCGTGCTCCCCTTTTTCCTATACCTAGGGATTATTTCCTGGGTCCGAATCTGGTCGTAGCCGCGACGACGAGATGGGACGGGGAGCCTGAAGGCCACTTCATCCCTACCTCCGCCTAGAGCGCGAGAGCAATCGAGAGGAGTGGGGGGACGGCAAGGCCTGTTGCCGGGCGAAAAACATTTATCATAAACAATAACAACGATCCACTCCTTGTCGCGGGATTTACCCGCGAACGAAAAACCCGGCAAGCATCCCTTTTTGATTAAAATCCCATACAGGTACAGTTCGTGCGAGATGAAAAACATGAGAAAGGGGATTACAAGTTTTAGATCTAACAAAGGCCTACAGGCTTACAAACTAAAAAAGAGATAAGATGCCCATAATCCCTTTCTTGTCCCTCTCCTCAGGAGGCAGGGCAATGAGGCGAAAGGGCAAAAGGGGCACCTAGGAGAGCTACGAGCAGCAGAAAGCACCAAGAGAACACCTCGGTGGCCGCCCACGGGCGGGCCGGTGATGATGCTGCCGGGAAAGGAGCTGGAAGACGAGGCGGCAGGACCGGCAATACGCGATGAAGGCGTCGGTGCCCGCGTACTCCGTGTTGACGGCCTTGCCGCCCGCCCTCTTCCTCTTCCGCAGCATCCCGACGCCAGCCGCCCAAGGAGACGGCCCCGAGAAGTTCAAGGAGCTGGCCCTGCCCCCGGCAAACCTTTGCCGGAAGAGCTTCCAGGTGCAGATGTTGCTGCTGCCGCACCCGCCCGGGCACGGGGCGTCCGACACCTAGTCCCACTCGTCCCCGCTATCTGCCCTGCTGTCCTCCTCATCACTCTTGCTCGAGGAAGAGCTTCCATCGTCAGAATCTCCATCGGAGGAGCTCTCCACGCATCACTTCAGGCGAGTCCCGAACTCCCCGAAGACCTTGACGGAGAGTAGGCCGTCCTCCATTAATTTGAAGTAGAGGACGAGCCCTGCCGTCAGGCTGTGGATGCAAGCGAACATCTTCCACCCATGACGGAGGTACATGACTCGAGGAGCCGGGAAGTCGACGTCGACCCGCGTGCCCCCGTTCCCGCAATCCCTCATGTGCAATCTGAGGGGTTGGGGCCGGTCACGCTCCATCTCCCGAGCAAACAGGGCAGGAAGACGAAGACGACGGTGCGGAGGCCGGCGCAGCCTGAGGAAGAACTCGCGGGGCTGGTCTCCGACATGGCCTTCCATTGGGAAAGGCATCATTGGTGGGGGCGGAGCCGGCGCGCCGCCCCGTCCTCCTCTTCCCCGAGCACTGCGGCCTCTGCCTCGGCCTCGCCCTGTAACGCCCTCGATGCGGCTATATCTCCCACGTGTCGAAGCACGACTTAGAGGCATAACCACATTGAAAGCAATGTCGCAAGTGAGGTAATCTTCACACAACCCATGTAATACATAAGGGAAATAGTTACATAGTTGGCTTACAGTCGCCACTTCACATAGTACATAAATAAACATCCATCATTCAGATTACACTCAAGGTCCGACTACGGAACCAAAATAAAAGAAGATACCCCAAATGCTACACAGATCCCCGATCGTCCCAACTGGCTCCACTCGATCATCGTGAAAAGACACATAGTAACGACCACGTTCCTCATCGAACTCCCACTTGAGCTCGTTTGCATCACATGCACTGGCATCGTCGGCACCTGCAACTGTTTTGGTAGAATCTGTGAGTCATGGCGACTCAGCAATCTCACACCCGCGAGATCAAGACTATTTAAGCTTATAGGAAGGACAGAGTTGTGAGGTGGAGCTGCGGCAAGCTACTAGCATATATGGTGGCTACATTCGCAAAAGAGAGCGAGAAGAGAAGCAAGGCACAGTCGTGAAGCTAGTAGCGATCAAGAAGTGATCCTGAACTACTTACGTCAAACATTACTCCAACACCGTGTTCACTTCCCGGACTCCGCCGAGAAGAGACCATCACGGTTACGCACGCGGTTGATGTGTATTTTATTTAAGATCAACTTCGGGTTTTCTATAACCGGACATTAACAAATTCCCATCTGCCTCATAACCGCGGGCACGGCTTTCGAAAGATAATACCATGCAGGGGTGTCCCAACTTAGCCCATTATAAGCTCTCACGGTCAACGAAGGATATTCCTTCTACCGGGAAGACCCGATCAGTCTCGGAATCCCGGACTACAAGACATTTCGACAGCAATAAAACAAGACCAGCAAAGCCGCCCGGTTGTGCCGACAAATCCCGATAGGAGCTGCACATATCTCGTTCTCAGGGCACATCCGGATGAACACTATGTACGGCAACCGAAAATGCCCCAAGTTGCCTCAGGGTGGCACCGCAAGTGGCTCTAGTTTGGACCAACGCTCAGAGGAGCATTGGCCCGGGGGGGGGGGGGGTAAATAAAGATGACCCGGGCTCGCGAAAACCCGGGGGAAAAAGGCTTAGGTGGCAAATGGTAAAACCAAAGTTGGGCCTTGCTGGACGAGTCTTATTCAAAGCAAACTGTCAAGGGGGTCCCATAAATCACCCAACCGTGTAAGGAACGCGAAATCAAGGAACATAACACCGGTATGACGGAAACTAGGGTGGCAAGAGTGGAACAAAACACCAGGCATAAGGCCAAGCCTTCCACCCTTTACCAAGTATATAGATGCATTAATTATAGCAGATATATTGTGATATCCCCAACAAGTAAACATGTTCCAACAAGGAACAACATCTCCATGTTCCAACAAGGAACAAACTTCATCTTCTCCTGCAACTAGCAACACTATAAGAGGGGCTGAGCAAAGCGGTAACATAGCCAATCAACGGTTTGCCAGGAAAGGATGGTTAGGGGCTGACATGGCAATATGGGTGGCATGATAAGCAAGTGATAGGCATCGTGGCATAGGCATAGCAAAAGAGCGAGCAACTAGCATAGCAAAGATAGAAGTGATTTCGAGGGTACGGTCATCTTGCCTGCAAAGTTCTCAGAGTTGTCGAAAGCTTGATCCTCGTAAGCGTTCTCAACAGGTTCCTCGTTCACGAACTCGTCTCCCGGCTCTACCCAAAGCAAGAACACAAACAAAAGAACCACAATAAATCACGGTGCAATGCACAAGCAACATGATGCAATATATGGCATGATATGCGAGATGTGATATGCAATGCGTATGCGCGCTCCGGAAGGAAAATGATGAAACAGGCATCAACTTGGCAAACCAAGTATGCCACTGGAAAGATGAGATGATTTCGGTTGAAATCGATATAAAGATCACCGAAATCGGATGCACGGTTTGCAAATGACAAGCAAAACAAGAATGGCACAAATCTGCCATTAACAGCATGATACCACTTAGCAAGCAACAAGAAATTAAGCTACTGCACCCAAACGTGCCAACAAAGCATATGGCAGTGATCTACTCAGGATGCTTGACAAAAGATGAAAACTGAGCTACGGCTAATTCACAACATAACAGGTCCAAACAAGCATGGCAAAAGTGCAAAACATATCAGCTTCACAGACTTAGTGAAAATTACTGAACATGGCAAAATCAGCATCAGGAAGCAATGTTCAGAGCAAGCAAACAGCATGCTACAAGAACTTATAATAGCAAAACATGGCAGGGCATGAATCTACTCAAAGCATAGAATAAAAGTCCCTTACTGACCATAAGAGAAAAAGGATCAGAAAATATAGTAACACCCATGTCAAAATAGCAAGTTTCGTTAACAGATTCAGCAACAAGGCATGGCAAAAACAGATAACAAGTAGGCATGTTTAAGAGCTCGATGCACTCACTACAGAGCATTACATGATAAACTAAGAATACATACATCAAGAAGACATGGCATAGAAGATATACATGGCAAGAACAACATCATATCATACACGGATCAACTACAACAACCTTGGCAAAATTGAATAACATGTAAACAATCTGCCAGGAAACATTTTATAGCAAAAGTAGAGCTCGATTGACTCAAGCTATGACACTCCATAATTGCAAACAAAGGCATGGATGGATAGAGCATAACAATATGTTCAAAACATCCTTACTTAAGTATCTCAAAATATGCATGGATCTCTCGGTAGCATCAAGTGAACATGGCATGAAAATATCAGCAAAACAGGGGCTGAAATCAGCAACATCAAGACACCTAGTTTGCATGCTTGTGCTAGTCACCACATAGATCACAAAAATACATGGCATACACCCCTGGAAAGATGGCATGCATATTACAAAACACATGTAGGACTCAAATTCATAGGGTGCACACATCAATCATAGCAAAAATAACAAAAGTGCATGTTCTGTTAAGAAACAGAAACTAACATCACATAGCCCTCTTCTAACAGCATTTCGGGCATCAAGATGAGCTCAAATGAAAATGAGGCAATGAGATGAAATGATATACTCTTCGAGCCGAACATTTTGACATATTACACACACGAAACGGAGCTACAGATGCAAAGTTATGGCACGCCGAAAATGCATCAATTATCACAGAAATAAGGACTTAGAGGATTCGGGGGGAAGGAGAAAGTCAACCCTTCCATTGGATCCGGATCGGATCCGGCTCGAGGTCGCCGGAGCCGGGCTCGCCGGAGCAGGGGAGAGGTCGGAGGAGGGGCGCCGGAGGAGGGAAGGACGGCGGCCGGGCGGCGGAGTCGGGGCGGCCGGCGGCAGCGGGCGCTGCGTTTAGGCGGCGGCGGGGTGGCCGGAGCGGCGGGCGGCGACCAGCGGCGACGGCAGGGCGGGAGGCGGCGACGAGCGCCGCCAGCGAGGCGACGAGGACCGGGCGCGGGCGGCGGGTGCGCTGGGGCAGGAGGGCCTTGCAGCCTTTCGGGCAGGCGGCAAGGGGGCGCGGCGTGCCACGTGGCAGCTCCTGGTTGGCGCGGCCGGCGGGGAGCCTCGTCCGGGCGGACTGGACGTGTCCGTGCGCTGAGGGGAGGAAGGCTAGGGTTTGTACCGCGATTTGGAATGGGGGTGTATATATAGGCATAGAGGAGCTAGGAGAGTCCAAATGAGGTGCGGTTTCCACACGATCGTGATCGAACGACGGAGAGCATGGAAGTGACTTAGATGGGTTATTGGACTATTTTGAAAGGGTGTTGGGCTGCAACTTAAAAGAGGCCTTTGCGAGAGTGCGGTTAACCGTTGGAGTACCAAACGAGCTCCAAATGACCCGAAACTTGACAGGTGGTCTACCGGTGGTATACCAAGGCCACTTGACAAACCTCGGCCCATTACGAGAAAGTTTAGTACCCGCACACGGAAAAACGTAAAAGGGGGCGCCGGGGAACATAGGAGTGCCGGATTGCAAAACGGACAACGGGGAAAATGCTCGGAATCATGAGACGAACACGTATGCAAATGAGATGCACATGATGACATGATATGAAATGCATGGCATGGACAAAATGCAAAAAGAAGAAAAACCCAACCACGGAGGGAATATCATATCACAATGCCGAAAATGGCAAGAGTTGGAGTTACAAATATGGAAAATGCCGGCTCCACCACCGCGGGCTCAGGAGGAGGAGGGACGCGTTGTCGAGCAGCGACCCTCGCCGCCACCGTCGAAGGACCAGGATCCCCTTTCTCCATGGCGAGTGAAAGGAAGAGGCAGAAGCAAGAGAAGACGGATGACAGAAGAGTGCGGGACGCCATCCCCGCCTCCCCCCTCCTTATAAAGGAGCTGGGTCGGGGCCCGACCGCCCCGTTCGGCCAATCCAGCCGCCAGAGGCGCGCGGAATCGGGACCGACCCGCTGCCCCAACCAGCGACTGCCCGATTTCCCGCCCCTGCCGCTTGCTGCCCCAAGTGCATGAGGGACGCATGGCGGACGTGAAGAACCGAGGGGACGGGCGAAGCGACCCCTCCATACCCCATGATCGTGGGGAGTGTACGCCTTGAAGACCGCGCCCCGGCCCCGTTCAGTAAATGAGCCGCGCCTCCAGGCCTCCCTCTTTTTACGGGGAAGGCGCGAGCCACCTCTTTACTGCGATATGATGCATGCATGTGGAAACCGCCCCACGCATGCCGCCCACATCACGCACACCCCTCCACGACGCGCGCCACGCTGGTCGTGGGGCGGCGGAGCGCTAAAATCTTACATGCGGTAAAACCGCCTACCGCCCGCGACCGCTTTTGGGCCTGGCCCAACAACGTGTCGCGCTTATGTGTCACCCAGGCCCGGGGGCTCCTATCGGTGTACAAAGATAGGGGCGCGTTTTTTTACCCCTTTACTTGTGCACGGACAGTCAGAGCAGCGCCCACGGCCACACCAAGAAGAGCAGGGGAGGTGAGCCAAGGTAAGACCGAAGCCCAAGATAATCAAAGCAACGCCAAGGCCAATACCCTTGCTGGGGCAACCTCAGCGTCCCGGCAAGATCCTTGCCGGGACGGCTCGCCCCACACCAACAGAGCGAGCCACCCTTGAGCCCACGGCCGCCAACACCATCATCAACGTGGGGCCAGGACTTGAGAAGGCACCTCTGTGGTGGCATGCAAATCTTTGTGAAGACATATTCAAGATCAGATGAGGATTAGAAGACAACGATCCATGGCAAGATCTTTGCCGAGGAAGGCTACCAAGACCCCCGGCAAGACCCTTAGCGGGGACGACAGCACGCCACTGCAAGACCCTTGCCGGGCCACCCGGCAAGGCCCTCACCAAGGACGATAGCAGGGCCACCACCAGACCTGCCGATGACCAAGCTTCCACCACCGTTCGCATGCAGCTGCCAGCCCAACCAGCTGGGCGGGCACCTGCGTGGCAACATGCAGCTCCCATGCCAACTCATCAAGCACCTGCGTGGCGGCATGCAGATCTTCGTGAAGGCTCCACCACCGCGCCACCTCAGCCGCCTGCCTGCCTACATGGCACCGCATGCATCACAGGCCAGGGTGCGTGTTGAAGCGGGGAGGAGCGGCGCCGGACGGGCCCCGTCCCCGATAAAGCAAGGGGACACCTAAGCGGTGCATTAAATGCATCTTGTCCTGTAATACGAAGGATAACCACGCAACACTATACACCTTTCCACCTCCTATGTGCCACTGTGGCAACCCTTTTTTCCTATAAAAGGAGGCCCGAGGCGACCAGGAGAAGGATTCGGCTTTTTCAAACCACACGCTGACCACAGCTAGTTCGAGAGCTCAAGAACTCTCAGAAATACACCCACCAAAGCAGGACTAGGGTTTTACGCATCCTCGCGGCCCGAACCTGGGTAAATGATCCTTGTGCTGTCTACTAGCCCTGCTCTACTTGCAACCCTGCGCCCCGGCAATCGTATTAGGGATTCTTGTGATCCCATAGGTGTCGTTCCACACCGACATGGACACACTCTCCCTGCTCATTGCTATGCATCTCCTAGATAGATCTTGCGTGATCGTAGGTAAAATTTTTGAAACACTGTGTTCCCCAACAATGGTATCAGAGCCAG
The DNA here is from genome assembly GCA_021605205.1 of Aegilops longissima. Lineage (NCBI taxonomy): Eukaryota > Viridiplantae > Streptophyta > Magnoliopsida > Poales > Poaceae > Aegilops > Aegilops longissima. The sequence goes on from CM038682.1 coordinate 712,241,007, forward strand.
GTCTATGCGTAGATGTTATATGCACGAGCAGAACACAATGAGTTGTGGGCGATAATAGTCATACTGCTTACCAGCAACGTCTTACTTTGATTTGGCGGTATTGTTGGATGAAGCGGCCCGGACCGACATTACATGACCGTGCTCATGAGACTAGTTCTACCGATGTGCTTCGCACACAGGTGGCTAGCGGGTGTCTGTTTCTCTAGCTCCAGTTGAATCGAGTTTGACTACGCCCGGTCCTTGTTGAAGGTTAAAACAGCACACTTGACGAAAAATCGTTGTGGTTTTGATGCGTAGGTAAGAACGGTTCTTCCTAGAAGCCCGTAGCAGCCACGTAAAACTTGCAACAACAAAGTTGAGGACATCTAACTTGTTTTTGCAGAGCTTGTTGTGATGTGATGTGGTCAAGACGTGATGATATATAAATTATTGTATGAGATGATCATGTTTTGTAGAAGTTATCTGCAACTGGCAGGAGCCATATGGTTGTCACTTTATTGTATGAAATGCAATCGCCATGTAATTGCTTTACTTTATCACTAAGCGGTAGCGATAGTCATAGAAGCAATAGTTGGCAAGACGACAACGATGCTACGATGGAGATCAAGGTGTCAAGCCCGTGATGATGGTGATCATGACGGTGCTTTGGAGATGGAGATCAAAGGCACGAGATGATGATGGCCATATCATATCCCTTATTTTGATTGCATGTGATGTTTATGCTTTTTGCATCTTATTTTGCTTAGTACGGTGGTAGCATTATAAGATGATCTCTCACTAAATTTCAAGGTATAAGTGTTCTCCATGAGTATGCACCATTGCTACAGTTCGTCGTGCCGAGACACCACGTGATGATCGGGTGTGATAAGCTCTACGTTCACATACAACGGGTGCAAGCCAGTTTTGCACACGCAGAATACTCGGGTTAAACTTGGCGAGCCTAGCATATGCAGATATGGCCCCAGAACACTAAGACCGAAAGGTCGAGCATGAATCATATAGTAGATATGATCAACAGAGTGATAATCACCATTGAAAACTACTCCCTCTCACGTGATGATCAGACATGGTTTAGTTGATATGTATCACGTGATCACTTAGATTATTAGAGGGATGTCTATCTAAGTGGCAGTTCTTAAGTAATATGATTAATTGAACCTTAATTTATCATGAACTTAGTACCTGATAGTATTTTTCATGTCTATGTTGTTGTAGATAAACAACCCGTGCTACTGTTCCTTTGAATTTTAATGCGTTCCTAGAGAAAGCTAAGTTGAAATATGATGGTAGCAACTACACAGACTGGGTCCGTAACTTAAGGATTATCCTCATTGCTATACAGAAGAATTATGGATGGGAAGCACCGCTAGGTGCAAGACCCGCTGCAGGAGCAACTCCGGACGTTATGAACGTCTGGCAGAGCAAAGCTGATGACTACTTGATAGTTCAGTGTGCCATGATTTACGGCTTAGAATCGGGACTTCAACGACGTTTTGAACGTCATGGAGCATATGAGATGTTCCAGTAGTTGAAGTTAATATTTCAAGCAAATGCCCGGATTGAGAGATATGAAGTCGCCAATAAGTTCTACATCTGCAAAATGGAGGATAGTAGTTTTGTCAGTGAACATATACTCAGAATGTCTGGGTACCAAAACCACTTGACTCAACTGGGAGTTAATCTTCCTGATGATAGTGTCATTGACAGAGTTCTTCAATCACTGCCACCAAGCTACAAATGCTTCGTGATGAACTATAATATGCAAGGGATGGATAAGACAATTCCCGAGCTCTTCATGATGCTAAAGGCTACGGAGGTAGAAATCAAGAAGGAGCATCAAGTGTTAATGGTTAACAAGACCACCAGTTTCAAGAAGAAGGGCAAAGGGAAGAAGGGGAACTTCAAGAAGACTGGCAAGCAAGTTGCTGCTCAAGTGAAGAAGCCCAAGTCTGGACCTAAGCCTGAGACTGAGTGCTTCTACTGCAAAGGGACTGGTCACTGGAAGCGGAACTGCCCCAAGTATTTGGTGGATAAGAAGGATGGCAAAGTGAAAGGTATATTTGGTATACATGTTATTGATGTGTACCTTACTAAGGCTCGTAGTAGCGCCTGGGTATTTGATACTGGTTCTGTTGCTCATATTTGCAACTCGAAACAGGGGCTACGAATTAAGCAAAGATTGGCTAAGGACGAGGTGACGATGCGCGTGGGAAATGGTTCCAAAGTCGATGTGATCACCATTAACACGCTACCTCTACATCTACCTTTGGGATTAGTTTTAGACCTGAAGAATTGTTATTTGGTGCCAGCGTTAAGCATGAACATTTTATCGGGATCTTGTTTGATGTGAGACGGTTATTCATTTAAATTAGAGAATAATGGTTGTTCTATTTATATGAGTAATATCTTTTATGATCATGCACCCTTGATGAGTGGTCTATTTTTGTTGAATCTCGATAGTAGTGATACACATATTCATATCATTGAAGCCAAAAGATATAAGTTTAATAATGCAACTTATTTGTGGCACTGCCGTTTAGGTCATATTGGTGTAAAGCGCATGAAGAAACTCCATGCTGATGGGCTTTTGGAATCACTTGATTATGAATCACTTGATGCTTGCGAACCATGCCTCCTAGGCAAGATAGAAAAGACTCTGTTCTCCGGAACAATGGAGCGAGCAACAGACTTATTGGAAATAATACATACTGATGTATGCGGTCCGATGAGTGTTGATGCTCGCGGCGGGCATCGTTATTTTCTGACCTTCACAGATGATTTGAGGAGATATGGGTATATGTACTTAATGAAACATAAGTCTAAAATATTTGAAAAGTTCAAAGAATTTCAGCGTGAAGTGGAATATCATCATAACAAGAAAATAAAGTTTTACGATCTCATTGTGGAGGTCAATATTTGAGTTATGAGTTTGGTCTTCATTTGAAACAATGCGGAATAGTTTCGCAACTCACGCCACCTAGAACACCACAGCATAATGGTGTGTCCGAACGTCGTAACCGCACTTTATTAGATATGGTGCGGTCTATGATGTCTCTTACTGATTTACCACTATCATTTTGGGGTTATGCTTTAGAGACAGCTGCATTCACGTTAAATAGGGAACCATCTAAATCCGTTGAGATGACACCATATGAACTGTGCACTACAAAAAAAGACACTTCCGTGATGATACGTGTTTGTCACAGTAAGTCACGTTTTCTGTCATGCATGTACATCCATGACAAATCTTATGACAGAATCAAGATAGTCATACCTGTGCTGTCGTAGAAGTGTTTCGTGACATTACCAAAATTATCATCACGGAAGTGTCCACTTCCATGACGATAAATCACGCGTCATGGAAGTGCTTTCGTCAAGGGTGACCGGCACGTGGCATCCACCGCAATGGAACACCGTTAAGCTATCGAGTCCGGTTCTGGATCCGATAACCCGCTAACAGCCCGGACCAATGAGGATTTTCCACATGTAAAATTCTCATTAGCCGGAGGAAACACGTGTTGGCTAACCGTTGGGACAGATGTCATCCATTCATTGGACAGGAGGCGCCTATGATAGGTCGACACGTGGCACGGCCCAACAGTGGCCCATTCCAGTGGAAAAGGCCGGCCCAGTAAAAATTAGCAGGCCAGCCCATATAAGGCCTACTTGTGTCAGGTCCATTTAATCCCACGGCCCATACGAGATGTGCCAATTTGGGCCGTCAGTTCGAGCCCGTTAACAACCCGCCATATATTTGTGCTCGATATCGGCCGACCAATTTAAGTGTTGGGCCCATTTCTGGCCCGGTGTGTCTTTCAGCCTGTTGACGGCCCATAAATGAGTTGAGCCATTTGTAGTCGAACCTTAGTTTTGGCCTTTTAGTGACCCATTTAAGTGTTGGGCCAATTCCCGGCCCGGTGTGTCTTTCAGCCTGTTGACGGCCCATAAATGATTTGGGCCATTTGTAGCCGGACCTGAGTTTTGGCCTTTTAATGGCTCATGCTCTTCTTGGTCCAATACCAGCCCGGTTTTTCTTTCGGCCTGCTAAAGGCCCACAACACAGTTGGGCCGTTTACAGTACGACCTGACTTTCGGCCTCTTAGCGGCCCATGCTCTTCATGGTCCAGTACGAGCCCGTTGTCTCTTTTGGCCTGCTAAAGGTCCACAGTATAGTTGGGCCATATGTAGCCCGACCTTAGTAACGGCCTGTTAACGGCCCGTGAAATCAAATGGGCCCACCTATTGCCCGCTTCGATGTCGGCCTGTTAATGACACGGGAGGTAAGAGGGACGACCATTAACTTTCGGCCTGGTAATGCACATTAACTTAATGGGCCCACTAAAGTTCGTACATGTCTTTAGGCCCAATTAGATAATTTGAGCCCATTACGACGATCAATTATGCACAGGACCAAAACCGATCAAGCAAAGGTACGGCATACAGGAAAAATGTTGCACATCCAGCATATATTATAGGAAATTACATCCATTGGGCAATCAAAGATTGATGCCAGTGCAAATAAATGAACAGAACCTAACGATCTACAACGTCACAATCTGCAACCTCAGCACGGATGACGCCCATAAGCATGTGGGAAAGTTATTGCTACTTTGCTACACTGTCTCTGGAAACATTGATCAGTTGTTATGGCGCACGAATGTGCACCTCTGATTCCTCCACCATTTCCATCATTGCTTCAGCCATTAATTTGTTCACAAACATACATTTTTTCGTTGCATTCGAGACAGAGGAAACTGAACAGATTCAGATGGCGGTTTTGACAGGCTTGTATTATTGACAGTGGAGAGTGTCTTAACCACTGCGTCATAACATAAATTAGGAGGGGAACCGAACGGATTAATCAAGAGTTATTGCCATATTACCTGGCCTAGATTTATTGGAAAGAAACAATGGGATGCCTTGCTATTTTCGGAGTTTGTCTTCTTATCTTCAGCAGCCTGCACCAAATTAACACACTAGCATTGCTATCGTTGGCCAGGCCAGATAATAGGAAAGCAACATTGACACAACGAACGTTTGGGCAACCAGACCACACCAGCCTACACCAAATTAACACAATATGGCACAGCTATCATCAGCCAGGTAAGGTAATACGAAGGCAAAATTGACACAATGAATGAATGAATGGGCAACCAGAGCAGCACTACTATTCAGTAATGTGCATGATATGAGATAATATACTCATGCAGCTCACTATGCAAAACTACCAGGCAGTTTTCCTTACAAAATCAACATTGTCGCCTTTAATTATACATTTTTCTACAACTAAATTTAGATCAGATAAATGTTGGATTCATGCCGATTAACAAAATACATGTTGATGTAAAAATATAGTGATATTCAACAGGTACTTACATCAGCATTGGAGCACACAGAATTCCCGCAATATAGTTTCCTCGAATACGATCCCAGTGCAGAAAGTCTTCTATCATTTAGGCCTATTTTATAAAAGAGAGATGGGTAAGAAACATGTAGAAAATATGATCAGAATGCTATAAAATTTCATTATGTGAGGATACACACACGCTTCTTAGAATGGAGTTGACATATTTTTGCTGGACTGGAGCAGACTAATTCTTTGGCCACTGGAATCTGCTTATTATCAATGGGTGTTGGGTTTCTCTGTCCTGGAGCAGTATCTATGAAAACTGGAGTTGGTTTATTATCTCCTGGCGTTTTGATCTTTTGCAAAGACCTGGCTTGTAACCCTTCAGGTTCTAACATAGACGTCTTCCCCTTGCATGCCTTATATAGAAGAATAGTGCTTGAATTATAAAACGTGCTACAACAGAGATGGAATAGGTACTGAAGAATAGAAAGGCATGACATATTGACATGTATTCCCTCCATCCGGAAATAAATGGATGGGTCTAGGCGTATTTCAGTTCTAGATACATCCAGTTTTATCCATTTCTGCGACATGTAATCCAGACAGAGGGGGTATGATGTAAGAGCTAGGGATACGACAGGACAACAGTGTAAAAAAACACTACTTGAATGTAAAACTGTATGCTAGCGGAATACATACAGAAAACACTAAGGCAACATATGTGTGTATGATTGGGAAACTAAGTTGGCATTGCAAGAGACCACTAGAACATCACTTCAATGTAAAAAAACATGGTATGGTAGACAGATGAAGTACATACTGATGAATAACAATGCATAATTAAGATATTGAGAAGCAAGATGTCCAAACTAAGCATATGGCATTGCGATAGAGTAGAATGACAGTACTTGAATTTGAAAACGTGTTTCATGAATGGAATAGGTACTGAAAAACAGGAAGGCATGCCATATTTACATGCATGATCAGCAGGCTAAGCACAAGGATTGCAACAGAGTAGATGCACTCCAGGACATTATATGCATGTTGTACCCATATCAAGGGCCATGTTAGAGCAAGGACCTTATGGGGAGAATAGGATTCATCATCTTCTGCAAGTCCTGTGAAGAACTGCCTTTACATGTTCCATCATATTTGGTATCATTGATGTCAAGTTTGTTGGCCGTTACATTGCTCCGTGAGAGTCTTGTGGATAAATCAGTGTGTGCAATTATATCTGACATGCATGGAAGACAACTAGTAGTTAGATTTATGTAATGAGTGCCTGTAGGAGACGACATAAATAGTAGGACCGGGGTTAACTAGCAGCAACAGGTCTCAAAAACTAAAGGAGAACACCGATGAAAGATACAGAATATGTATCGTTTGTACTCGAGATTAACTAGATGGCACACGAAAGTATTAAGGAACAACATAGGTTATACTAGAAGTGGTATAATACTATAATCACCAGCCTGTGGGATAGCATTGGCTGATGGATGATAACTATGGAACAACGTTACCTAAAGAACAAGTATCTTAGCTGAACTATGGAACAACGTTAACTCCTGAACAAGATCCGTAAGAGATCAGCATGAATATACAATGAAATGTGATAATCTATTTCAATGCTTAGATGAATAACAAAGCCATAAATGTTGCACATAAGTAAGATGAGGGTACAACCTATCTGGCCGCCATCCATAGGAGTGAGCATCATGTGCTGACTTGTCGATGGCCCTGCAGTTGTTGTGGTTGTCCATATCGGGCACGCACATTCGATGCAGGGAACTATTGAGTGGAGACTATAGCTCCCTTCTGGTGCATGCTTCCCTTGTTGGAGCAGCTGCGGTGAGTCGGAAGATGGTATGGTGTGGCTGAAGATGCAGAAAACACATAATGTTAAGAATGACACATCTCTCTGATCTGAAGAAATACCCTAAGAGATCAACAACAAGGTACGAGAGTGGTCACATGTCTGTTGACTGAAGACTAAATCGGGGTCACACGATTTTATTTTATATTGGTACTGCCCGATCTACGTGAGATGGCTTGATGGCCGTCTTGTGCCTCTCGGCTGACACTGTTCGGAATCTTCCATGAAGAGCCAGCGACCACCGGCAGAGCAGCCTGCCTCCACCGTCCGTGGCCCTGACCAAAACCCCGCTCCCCGCCCCACTGCACTACCGTGGTTGCGCCAACCCCGGGCCAATCCATAAAGACTCGCCGTCATCCAGATCCGGCGGCAGCAGTACCTTCAACCCACGGAACTCTAAGATAGCCATCTAAGCGCTGCTTCCACGGAGAACTTGTGCCCCGCACCCTTACGTTAGACACCAGCCAACCGACAACCTAGGAGCTCTGCCGGCTCGAGGGGTGCTGAGTCCCATTGGGAATCGATTGGCCCAGAATAAAAATTCAGACAACTGACGCCTAAATAAAGTGATTTGAGATGAGGGTGCGACCTATCTGGCGGCCCGGTGAAGTAGGTAGCTCCAGCTGCCTAGTCGGTGAGGCCGGCACGATTGCGGTGGCTACCGGCGGCAGGGAAGTAGAGATCTCGCGATGGTCGAGGCTACGGAGAAGCAGCGCCGGGGCTCTGGTCGGGTCCAAAGTTGGAGCCGCTTCGGCGCCATGAACAACTACGAGGGTGAGTCGGCTCCGGTACGGTTCATGCGGCCGTCGTCGAGGTAGCTCCGGCAGCACGGAGTAAGAGGTGCATGACGGCAAATGGACAGCGTCTCCGGGATTAGAGAGGAGGGCGGCTATGAATTTGGTGCGGTGGGGGCGCCATGGAGGAGGGGTTGAGGTTTCGTGGCTCGGGACAAGGGAGCTTCCGGGGAGAAGATGATTTGGTCCCCACGAGGTATGAATGGGGAATTGGGAGGGGGAACCATGTCTTACGGACGCATTTGTCTGAAATGTGGAGGGAGTTAGAGTTCTACCCCTGCCTTTAGGCTTCTTGGCCTGGGTCTGTGTACTGAGTGTCGGGGATAGTAGAGTAACTTTGCTTCTCCCAAATAGTGGGCGCGAGCAATTTCGGGCGATTTCGGGCGTGTTTTGAAATATACTGGGCGCGAGCGATTTCGGGCGAGGAGGGCGTGTTTTGAAATATAGTGGGCGCGAGCGATTTCAGGTGAGGAGGGCGTGTTTTGAAATATAGTGGGCGCGAGCGATTTCGGGCGAGGAGAGCGTGTTTTGAAATAATGGGCGCGAGCTATTTCGGGCGAGGAGAGGGTGTTTTGCCGACCATGGTTTATGAATTATTCGGCACATGTCATTTCGGTCGAAGAGAAGGCGCGCTTGGATGAGCTTACGAACCTACCCTCGATGTACAATAGGCCAATTGATGTGTGTCCCACATAGGCCGGTAATTTCGTGTCTCCCATTTATTTGCTCGGGCGAATTCCGCGAGCAGAGGGTGTTTAATGGTTCGTTCAAATTTTGGGAGAACGAGCATCCACGTCTACCTTACCAAGTCGATTCGAATCAAATTTTGAAATATTAGCTTGCCACTTCTTTTTAGATGGAGAGATGATGCTCGAGAGTAATGTGTTTTTACATGCTCGTTGCTAGCGATCTATCTATCTATCTATCTTATATATCTATCTATCTATCTATTATATACTTAAAACGATAGAAAAGTATGGCAGAGATTAACCGCTCAAAAGTTAAGAAATATTAACGGACTAGATTAACGCAACTCCCCCTAAAAAAAACTGATGTATTGTTACATGCAAATATTATTAGGTGAACGTGCAAAAGGTTTGACACGTCACATAAGAATATGGTCAACACGTTTGTCTAACTCATATGCCTTTTCCAGAAAAAGTCACGTGTAGATATGTGTCTGTTTCAAAAAAAAATCAAGGTTGAGTCCGACTAGAATTGATGTGCTGATGTATATCTGGACATCCTGAATTCTATACGCTAGAACAGACCACGCACAAGAATTAACCAACCTAGATGTATACGAGTCAGTTACCTGTACATATACGTTTACTAAGGCAAAATATAATCTGACTTCCGTCAAGAAGACACGCATATGCTACAATTACCATGCCAAAAAAAACTACAATCGATGCCGGCATGCATGTATATTATGGTACAAAAGTAGATAGGAGAACTATAAAGGAGTCCATCGTGGGAAAAGAAAAGGAGTTTTTTTCTTTTTCTTTGAGCATAAAAGGAGTTTATTCTTTGGCACGTATGGAGTACATCCATCGTGGGAAAAGAAAAGGCGTTCTTTCTCTGGCACATATGGAGTACAGATGAGTAGATCATAGTCACATATAGATTACACGTAGGTGGTGGACTCATAACGTGATCATGAACTCGAACATCAACACGGACGTCAAAGAAATTTGGCTCCGAGCACATGAACCAGTCATCTCCCAATTGAATAGAGGCTTGCCTTCAAACCTTAGAAATATCATCCGATCAAGTATGAAGTATTCACATCTGGAAACAAGCGGAAGGGAGCAAAGGTATAAATACGATAGAGGGAGCTGAAGCAGCCATCCCATGACCGACATGGACATACACGTCGAAGAAGCAGGGGCGGCGGCAGAGACGATGGCGACGATGAGGTAGCCCTACAACCATCTCCTTGAAGCTAGCAATTGAAGCCTGGGATGTCAAAATTTAAATATAGTGTCATGTAAACATATGCACTTACAAATTGATGATTTGGTTGAAAAGCTAATTTCGTGTGGTCGCTAAAGTCTTCACATAGCATCACCAACCATGGTGACTGCAGCGTGAGGATGTGCAGGACTTAAACGCATCAACACGCATAAGAAACAAATTAGACGCAAGACTTGAATGCATCAACACGACGAGAAACAGATTTGGCTCCGAGCACAGTAAGACCTGCTGCTCAGTAATGGCCATTTGCAAATAATGAAGCAATAAAATATGTGCATGAAATCATATGTTCTATAAAATTATTGATATCACAGTGGGATACATAGTATAATATCAAGCAATCAAGTTTTTTAATAATAAGAACTCCATCTCGCTATCCAAGTGTAATCAAACCATAATCACGGCGGACCAGCTTCAATGTCATAGGACTTGGGGTTTGGAGAATCAAACAAAGTAATATCTATTAACTTGGTTTGATGTACCGATTGAAGGCAGAAAAAATGGTCAAATAGAAGAAAGGAAAGTGACCCAAGTCTACAAACTATAATTGTTACATAGCAATAGTTACTGATGAACCTCGATGAGAATCTCATAGCTTCATGGCTAAAGAGGCCTTGAGAAGAGAAAATAGGCCAGAAAAATGTACATTTATTAAAGCAATGTAACTACATTGAAGTAGCCCTCTATGTATACATCATGATAGTATAAAAACATTACTATAAATGTGCTTTTCTTTCGAAAATATGATATTTAAATTTCAAGTTTGAAATTATCATGATATAATCTAAGGCACATAATTGTCGAACCAAAATTTTATGGCATGCAGCTAATCAACATTTAGGGTATACTATGTTGGTTTCACGACACAGAAAATAAATACTCAAATGCCAACAAATGGTCGTATAAAATACAAAAATAGTAAATAATAAATATCTAGCCGCGCAAATGCGCGGGTGAACCCGCTAGTTAATTATATGACAGATAGTTGACCCACTCAAAAACGGGAATCAAACCCAAAATGAAATATCTCGATTCAACGAAATAGCTCGTTCACCAGGTCAAAATAGTGAACTACATCCAAAATTAAACACCTCAATCAAGTAGCATGTTGTACAGTATTATAGTACTCCATGAACATGTTGAGAGTCAAATTAATGAACTTGTTTGATATATGCATATCTCCGTTCATGTGTGGATTGCAGACAACGTGTTCTCCAATTTAAATATTTGAATGCAAGTTTATATCGAAACATGGTTTATATCAGTCTTTGATGCATAAAACGTGACCTCCCCCTCTCCCAGAGTACTGCTCTCTCTCTCTCTCTCTCTCTCTCTCTCTCTCTCTCTCTCTCTCTCTCTCCGACAATCTTCAATTCTGTCGCACACATCCAACACACAAACCTTGTTGGTCCCACTCCGTCTCTCTCTCGTCTCTCTCTCTCTCTCTCTCTCTCTCTCTCTCTCTCTCTCTCTCTCTCTCTCTCTCTCTCTCTCTCTCTCTGTGTGTGTGTGGGGGGGGGGGTCTTTCTAGTTCAATTGCATATATACTCCATCTATAGGTCTCTCTCGCACACTATGTATGATTCTCTAGTCCAAGCTAAATATCTTGGGTGCACTCATTGTACGCATACAAATTCCTTGGCTCGTTGCTCGTAACTCTCTCACGCACCACTCTGTCGTCTCGGAGCTCTTCCCTCTCTCTCTCTCTCTCAAACTCTCCATCTACCTGGGTCACACATAAACATGCATATCTCACTCGCACTCGATAGACCCATCTAAAACTTTATCTCTCTCCCTCGTTCTCTCTCCATCTCACACGCACAAGCACACAATATCATGCCTAGCCAAGTATGATGGTCTCTCACTCAAATGTAGGCACACGCAGTCCCCCTGTCGGTGTCAAAACTGGTTGATCTCGGGTAGGGGGTCCCGAACTGTGCGCTCTAGGGTCGATGGTAACAGGAGATAGGGGACACGATGTTTACCCAGGTTCGGGCCCTCTCTATGGAGGTAATACCCTACTTCCTGCTTATGATCTTGTTGAATATGAGTATTACAAGAGTTGATCTACCACGAGATCGTAATGGCTAAAACCCTAGAAGTCTAGCCTGTATGATTATGATTGTCCCTATGGACTAAACCCTCCGGTTTATATAGACATCGGAGGGGACTAGGGTTGTACAAAGCCGGTTACAGAGAAAGGAATCTTCATATCTTGGACGCCGAGCTTGCCTTCCACGCCAAGGAGAGTCCCATCCGGACACGGGTGAGAGTCTTCGGTCTTGTATCTTCACAGCCCATCAGTCCGGCCCATGTCCAATAGGCTGGATGCCCGAGGACCCCTTAGTCTAGGACTCCCTCAGTAGCCCCTAAACCAGGCTTCAATGACGAGGTGTCTGGCACGCAGGTTGTCTTCGGCATTGCATGGCGGGTTCATCCTCCGAATACTCCAAAACAGCCTTCGAACACAAAGAACGTGTCTGGCTCTGCAAAACAAGTACCGCACACAACCGTAGAGAGTATAATATTTCACGAGTCCAATCTACTAACAAATTTTTGTAGCATGATGCCACGTCACCACCCGGTCATTATTTTTTGGCCTGCCACTCCATGTTTCGAGATGTGGTTCCATTGGCACGTCTTGTCAAAGCAGAGATCATGTCCCCTTATTGCGGGATCCTCATCAATACGGGCATGGGTAATCCAACCGTGCCGTCTGCGCGGCCCTTGGGAACAGGCGAGTTTTAAGGCAAGTGGGGAGGCGCTTGATATTCCCTGCCTTTATAAAGGGATAAGGATTCGCCCCCTTTCACCCACGCTTTCTCTCTCTCTCTCTCTCTGCCCACCCATTCTCGAGCTCCAGCCCCCAAGATCTCATATTTTCCGCCTCAAAAAACACTCCGATCATGTCCGGAACCGGAGTGCAGGGCAAGCGGATGGTCTCCCCCGTCAAGGAGAAGGACATCACGAAGCTCCGGGAGGCCGGATATTTGGCCAAGGAGGTCGCCCACCGGCTCCCCACCGAGGGACAGATCGTCCCTACCCCAGAGCCCCATGAGAGGGTAGTGGTCATCCCTCACTTCGTCCGTGGGCTGGGATTTCCCCTCCACCCATTCGTCCGCGGACTCATGTTCTACTATGGAGTGGACTTCCACGATCTGGCCCCCAACTCCTTCCTCAACACCTCAACATTTATTGTCGTGGGCGAGGCCTTCCTCTGCATCTCATCCCACTTCGGATTGTGGCTGAAGATCTTCAATGTGAAGAAGAAGGTGGTCGACGGACAACACGCAGAGTGCGGAGGCGCCATGGTGAGCAAGATGCCCAATGTTACATGGCCCAGAGGTACTTTCGTGGAGACGGTCAAGGGTGGCAAAAGCAGTGGTTCTATGTCACAGAGCCCCGCGACACCACCTGGGCTGACGCTCCCGAGTTCAGGTCCGGGGCCCCGATGCGGCTCACCTCCTGGCTAGAGAAGGGCCTAGACTGGGCCTCGTCTGACGAGCTGACAGCGCTGTAGACGCGCATCAAGAGCATGGTCGACAGGAACATTAAGCTCGTCAATGTGATCCAGGTGATGCTCTTTCGCCGGATCCTACCATGCCAAAGCCGGTCCTCCAATTTGTGGGAGTTCGATCCGGCCAAGCACCAGACCCTGCAACACTTCTTCGGCGGTTACGCACAAAGGTATTTGGAAGGTGCTCTTCAAGGCCAACGAGACGTGGCCGAAGGAGAGCGAAGACCGTGGGTACAACCTGACCCACCCCGCCAGTCCGGTAAGTTTTTCGCATTTCAAGGTGTATCATTTACTTGCTTTTTCAGGGAGGTGCCTAAACCTCCCAATTTATTTTTTCAGGGCTGGACAAAGAAGGCTGAGCTGGTCAAGAGTCCGGCTCCGCTACCTGAAGACCCAGCAATTCCACTTCTAACGAACGTGCTGGTTCCGGTGCCTTACCAGGCGCCGGAGAAGAAGGCCAAAAAGAAGGCCAAGGGGACCCGGGGTTGTCTCCGCCACAAGGGCACTTCAGATGTGACGTCCGAGGATGCCAAGACCCAGTCCTCACCCGCCACCGACAACGAGGAGGAGGAGGAGGAAGAAAGAAATTCCTCCCTGAGGGGGAAGGAAGAAAAGGGCGGCCTCCATGCATCTAGAGGCCGAAACGTCCAAGAGGGGGAGAGTCTCCTTTGCGGACGACACCGTGCCGGACACCGACAGCAGCTCGGAGTGGCGCCCCAGGGATAAGCCCCCAGCCGGATCATAAGTATTCGAGGGCTCTAACGCACTTATATATCCGACTTCTTTAACTCGTAATTCTAATGCGTTGAATCACGTGCCGCAGTCTGCCAAGTCTTGAGCTTGCGTTGGTTTTCCCCGAAGAGGAGAGGATGATGCAACAGAGTAGCGTAAGTATTTCCCTCAGTTTTTGAGAACCAAGGTATCAATCTAGTAGGAGGCCACGCGCAAGTCCCTCGTACCTACACAAAGCAAATAACTCCTCGCAACCAACGCGAATAGGGGTTGTCAATTCCTTCACGGTCACTTACGAGAGTGAGATCTGATAGAGATGATAGATAATATTTTTGGTATTTTTTGTATAAAGATGCAAAATAAAATAAAAGGCAAATTAAAAATCAAAGCAATAATAAAGCGTAGGAAGATTAATATGATGAAAATAGACCCGGGGGCCATAAGTTTCACTTGTGGCTTCTCTCAAGAGCATATGTATTTTACGGTGGGTGAACGAATTACTGTTGAGCAATTGACAGAATTGAGCATAGTTATGAGAGTATCTAGGTATGATCATGTATATAGGCATCACGTCCGAGACAAGTAGACCGACTCCTTCCTGCATCTACTACTATGACTCCACTCATCATCCAGCATGCATCTAGAGTATTAAGTTAATAAAAATAGAGTAACGCCTTAAGCAAGACGACATGATGTAGAGGAATAAATTCATGCAATATGATAAATACCCCATCTTGTTATCCTCGATGGCAACAATGCAATACGTGCCTTGCAACCCTTTCTGTCACTGGGTAAGGACACCGCAAGATTGAACCCAAAGCTAAGCACTTCTCCCATGGAAAGAACTACCAATCTAGTTGGCCAAACCAAACGGATAATTCAAAGAGACTTGCAAAGATAACCAATCATACATAAAAGAATTCAGAGAAGATTCAAATATTGCTCATAGATAATCTTGATCATAAACCCACAATTCATCGATCTCGACAAACACACCACAAAAAGAATATTACATCGAATAGATCTCCACGAGAGAGGGGGAGAACATTGTATTGAGATCCAAAAAGAGAGAAGAAGCCATCTAGCTACTAACTATGGACCCAAAGGTCTGAGGTAAACTACTCACACTTCATCAGAGAGGCTATGATCATGATGTAGAAGCCCTCCGTGGTGGATTCCCCTTCCAGCGGAGCTCCGGAACAGGCCCCAAGATGGGATCTCATGGATACATGAAGTTGCGGCGGTGGAATTAGGTTTTCTGCTCCGTATCTGATCTGTTGGGGGTACGTAGGTATATATAGGAGGAAGGAGTACGTCGGTGGAGCTTCGGGGGGCCCGCGAGGCAGGGGGCGCGCCCTAGGGGGGCCGCCCTCCACCCTCGTGGTCGCCTCCCTCCTTTCTTGACCGAGGGTTCGAGTCTCCTGGATCTTATCCGATGAGAAAATCACGTTCCCGAAGATTTCATTCCGTTTGGACTCCGTTTGCTATTCCGTTTCTTCGAAACACTGAAATAGTAAAAAAAACAGCAATTCTGGGCTGGGCCTCCGGTTAATAGGTTAGTGCCAAAAATAATATAAAAGTGGAAAATAAAGCCCAATATGGTCCAAAACAGTAGATAATATAGCATGGACCAATAAAAAATTATAGATATGTTGGATACGTATCAGGCATCCCCAAGCTTAATTCCTGCTCGTCCTCGAGTAGGTAAATGATAAAAAGAGAATTTTTGATGCGGAGTGCTACTTGGCATAATTTCAATGTAACTCTTCTTAATTGTGGTATGAATATTCAGATCCGAAAGATTCAAGACAAAAGTTCATATTGACATAAAAATAATAATACTTCAAGCATACTAACTAAGCAATTATGTCTTCTCAAAATAACATGGCCAAAGAAAGTTCATCCCTGCAAAATCATATAGTTTAGTCATGCCCCATTTTCGTCACACAAGAATGCTCTCATCATGCACAACCCTGATGACAAGCCAAGCAATTGTTTCATACTTTAGTAATCTCGAACCTATAAACTTTCACGCAATATATGAGCGCGAGCCATGGACATACCACTATGGGTGGAATAGAATAATGATGGGGGTTATGTGGAGAAGACAAAAAAAGGAGAAGATCTTACATCAGCGAGGCTAATCAACGGGCTATGGAGATGCCCATCAATTGATGTTAATCCAAGGAGTAGGGATTGCCATGCAACGGATGCACTAGAGCTATAAATGTATGAAAGCTCAACAAAAGAAACTAAGTGGGTGTGCATACAACTTGCTTGCTCACGAAGACCTAGGGCATTTGAGGAAGCCCATCGTTGGAATATACAAGCCAAGTTCTATAATGAAAAATTCCCACTAGTATATGGAAGTGACAAAATATGAAACTCTCTATATGAAAAACATGGTGCTACTTTGAAGCACAATATATGAGACTCGCTATATGAAGAACATGGTGCTCTTTGAAGCACAAGTGTGGAAAAAAGATAGTAGCATTGTCCCTTCTCTCTTTTTCTCTCATTTTTTCTCTCTTTTTTGGGCCTTCTCTTTTTTTATGGCCTTCCCTTTTTTTATTCCTCACTTGGGACAATGCTCTAGAAAATGATGATCATCACACTTCTATTTATTTACACCTCAATGATTACAACTCGATACTAGAACAAAGTATGACTCTAAATGAATGCCTCCGGCGGTGTACTGGGATATGCAATGAATCAAGAGTGACATGTATGAAAAAATTGTGAACGGTGGCTTTGCCACAAATACTATGTCAACTACATGATCATGCTAAGCAATATGACAATAATGAATGTGTCATGAAGAACGATATGGTGGAAAGTTGCATGGCAATATATCTCGGAATGGCTATGGAAATGCCATAATAGGTAGGTATGGTGGCTGTTTTGAGGAAGATATAAGGAGGTTTATGTGTGAAAGAGCGTATCATATCACGGGGTTTGGATGCACCGACGAAGTTTGCACCAACTCTCCATGTGAGAAAGGGCAATGCACAGTACCGAAGAGGCTAGCAATGATGGAAGGCTGAGAGTGCGTATAATCCATGGACTCAACATTAGTCATAAAGAACTCACATACTTATTGCAAAAATCTACAAGCCATAAAAAACCAAAGCACTACGCGAATGCTCCTAGGTGGATAGATTGATAGGAAAAGACCATCGCTCGTCCCCGACCGCCACTCATAAGGAGGACAATCAAATAACACCTCATGTTTCAAATTTGTTACATAACATTTACCATACGTGCATGCTACGGGACTTGCAAACTTCAACACAAGCATTTCTCAAATTCACAACTACTCAACTAGCACGACTCTAATATTATCACCTCCATGTCTCAAAACAATTATCAAGCATCAAACTTTTCTTAGTACTCAACGCACTCAAAAGAAAGTTTTACAAATCTTGAATACCAAGCATATTATTATTTTAAGAAAATTACCATGCTATTTAAGACTCTCAAAATAATCTAAGTGAAGCATGAGAAATCAATAGTTTCTTTAAAACAAATCCACCACCGTGCTGTAAAAGATATAAGTGAAGTACTAGAGAAAAAACTATAAAGCTCAAAAGATATAAGTGAAGCATATAGAGCAAAACTATAAAGCTCAAAAGATATAAGTGAAGCACATAGAGTATTATAAAAAATTCCAATTCATGTATTGCTCTCTCAAAAGGTGTGTACAGCAAGGATGATTGTGGTAAGCTAACAAGCAAAGACGCAAATAAGACAAGACGCTCCAAGCAAAACACATATCATGTGGTGAATAAAAATATAGCTCCAAGTAAAGTTACCGATGGAAGTGGACGAAAGAGGGGATGCCTTCCGGGGCATACCCAAGCTTTGACTTTTTGGTGTCCTTGGATTATCTTGCGGGTGCCATGGGCATCCCCAAGCTTAGGCTCTTGCCACTCCTTGTTCCATAATCCATCAATAAAAATTCACCCAAAACTTGAAGACTTCACAACACAAAACTCAACAGAAATCTTGTAAGCTCCGTTAGCGAAAGAAAACAAAATACCACTTCAAGGTACTGTACTGAACTCATTCTTTATTTTTTTGGTGTTAAACCTACAGTATTCCAACTTCTCTATGGATTATAAACTATTTTACTAGCCATAGATTCATCAAAATAAGAAAACAACACACGAAAAACAGAATCTGTCAAAAACAGAACAATCTGTAGTAATCTGTAACTAACGCAAACTTCTGGAACTCCAAACATTCAGCCAAAATAGGACGACCTAGGAAATTTGTTTAGATCAGCAGCAATTGGAATCACTATTTTATCACGTTCTGGTGATTTTTAACAATTGCTTTCGTGAACCGAAAGTTTCTGGAAATTACAGCAAGATCAAATAACTATTATCCAAGAAGATCCTATAGGTTTAACTTGGCACAAACACTAATTAAAACATAAAATCACATCTAAATAGAAGGTAGATGGATTATTTATTCCTGAACAGAAACAAAAACAAAAGACAAAATATAAAATTGGGTTGCCTCCCAACAAGCGTTATCGTTTAACGCCCCTAGCTAGGCATAGATAATTTTAATGATGCTCGCATGAGAGACAAGAATTGAAGCACAAAGAGGGCATCATGAAACATGTGACCAACACATCTAAGTCTAACATACTTCCTATGCATAGGCATCTTATAGGCAAACAAATTATCATAGCAAGCAAAATCTAGCATATGCAAGAAAGCAGAAAGAAACAATAGCAATCTCAACATAATGAGAGGTAATTTATTATCATGAAAATTTCTACGACCATATTTTCCTCTCTCATAATAATTACATGTGGGATCATAAGAAAATTCAACAATATAGCTATCACATAACATATTCTCAACACGATCCACATGCATGCGAAGTTGACACTCTTCCAAAATAGTGGGGTTATCATTAACTAAAGTCATGATTTCTTCAAGCCCACTTTTATCAAAAATTTCCTAAGATTGAATGTTATCCGAATATGTGGGATCTAAAGTTGACACTCTTCCAAACCCACTTTCAATATTATTTCAAACACTATTATCAATCTTATATTCATCATGGGGCTTAAATAATTTTTCAAGATCATAAGAAGAATCACCCCACTCATGATCATTGCAACAAGTAGTAGACATAGCAAAACTAGCATCCCCAAGCTTAGGGTTTTGCATATTATTAGCACAGTTGACATCAAGATAATTTATAGTAAAATCATTGAAATCATGCTTTTCATCCAGGAAACTATCAAGCATGGGTGCAATAGCAACGATCTCATTTTTAACATAAGGAACTATAGCAAATTCGTCTTCATAAATATTGACATCATGGCCACAAGAAGAGCAAGCATCATGTTCATCAAGGGATATTTCAACCAAATCATCGGAATCATCATTATCTATAGATTCATGCAGATCATTATTTTCTTCCAAAGCAACGGTCATTCTTTCTATAAATTCTTGGACATAGACATTATGAGCCAAGTTTTCATTGCAATATTTAAGTATGACGGAATTTTAAGATTTGTTGAGAGTAAAATCATACTTCTCAATCAAAGAAGCAACTTCATGAGCACCCTTAAAAATGACAAATTCTTCAATTTGTTCGATGTCATAGTAACTATAAACACCATTTCCATAAGAAGATAAGATTTCATTATCAGTGAACTCACATAGGTAGGGAAGGTATTTTTTAGGGTTCTTAGAGCAACAAGTAAAATCACACATTTCACAAAGATTCCAAGCATAGCATAGCAAACTATTTATATGATTCCATAAGAGCTTCCTTTTCGCACAAACGATGACACACAAAATGAGCATGCTCATCTAAAGATTTCCATCAACTAGGCTAGTTGGGGTTTCCAGACGAAAGATAAGGATCAAGATGATCCAAGTAGAACACTTTAAGTGGATCCATATCAATAGATTTTCAGCAGCGAAGATGCAAGCATATAGAAGGCACAAGGAAACACAAACAAAGATACATACGGGAAGAAGGCGAACGAAAAAGAGAGGGGGAATAAAACGGCAAGGGTGAAGTGGGGGAGAGGAAAACGAGAGGGAAATGGCAAATAATGTAATGCGAGAGATAAGGGATTGTGATGGGTACTTGGTATAATGACTTCTGCATAGACTCCCCGGCAACAGCGCCAGAAATACTTCTTGCTACATCTTGAGCTTGCGTTGGTTTTCCCCGAAGAGAAGAGGATGATGCAGCCGAGTAGCGTAAGTATTTCCCTCAGTTTTTGAGAACCAAGGTATCAATCCAGTTGGAGGCCACGCGCAAGTCCCTCGTACCTACACAAAGCAAATAACTTCTCGCAACCTACGCAAATAGGGGTTGTCAATCCCTTCACGGTCACTTGCGAGAGTGAGATCTGATAGAGATGATAGATAATATTTTTGGTATTTTTGGTATAAAGATGCAAAGTAAAATAAAAGGCAAAGTAAAAAAGCAAAGCAATAATAAAGCGTAGGAAGATTAATATGATGAAAATAGACCCGGGGGCCATAGATTTCACTAGTGGCTTCTCTCAAGAGCATAAGTATTTTACGGTGGGTGAACGAATTACTATTGAGCAATTGACAGAATTGAGCATAGTTATGAGAGTATCTAGGTATGATCATGTATATAGGCATCATGTCCGAGACAAGTAGACCGACTCCTACCTGCATCTACTACTATTACTCCACTCATCGACCACTATACAACATGCGTCTAGAGTATTAAGTTAATAAAAATAGAGTAACGCCTTAAGCAAGATGACATGATGTAGAGGAATAAATTCATGCAATATGATAAATACCCCATCTTGTTATCCTTGATGGCAACAATACAATACGTGCCTTGCAACCATTTCTCTCACTGGGTAAGGACACCACAAGATTGAACCCAAAGCTAAGCACTTCTCCCATGGCAAGAACAACCAATCTAGTTGGCCAAACCAAATGGATAATTCAAAGAGACTTGCAAAGATAACCAATCATACATAAAAGAATTCACAGAAGATTCAAATATTGCTCATAGATAATCTTGATCATAAAATCACAATTCATCGATCTCAACAAACACATCGCAAAAAGAATATTACATCGAATAGATCTCCACGAGAGAGGGGGAGAACATTGTATTGAGATCCAAAAAGAGAGAAGAAGCCATCTAGCTACTAACTATGGACCCGAATGTCTGAGGTAAACTACTCACACTTCATCGGAGAGGCTATGATGATGATGTAGAAGCCCTCCGTGGTGGATTCCCCTTCCGGCGGAGCTCCGGAACAGGCCCCAAGATGGGATCTCGTGGATACATGAAGTTGCGGCGATGGAATTAGGTTTTCTGCTCCGTAACTGATCTGTTGGGGGTACGTAGGTATATATAGGAGGAAGGAGTCCGTCGGTGGAGCTTCGGGGGGCCCACGAGGCAGGGGGCGCGCCCTAGCGGGGGCGCCCTCCACCCTCGTGGCCGCCTACCTCCTTTCTTGACCGAGGGTCCAAGTCTCCTGGATCTTATCCGATGAGAAAATCACGTTCCCGAAGATTTCGTTCCGTTTGGACTCCGTTTGATATTCCGTTTCTTCGAAACACTGAAATAGGAAAAAAACAGCAATTCTGGGCTAGGCCTCCGGTTAATAGGTTAGTCCCAAAAATAATATAAAAGTGAAAAATAAAGCCCAATATGGTCAAAAGCAGTAGATAATATAGCATGGAGCAATAAAAAATTATAGATACGTTGGAGACGTATCACAGTCCGGCCCACGACAGCTCCCAGCGATCCTCATCGAGCGGTTCGCTGGATCCAAAGGCTATGGACAGTGATTCGATGCCAACAGCCACCTCTCCCAAGGCCATGGACGACGCCGAGGCAGTGTCCCGAAGGACCCTCACAGGCTAGGGAGAGACACAGAGGGCCGTTAGGGTGGCGCCAGAGGGCGAAACCTCGGCTGCCAAACACCGGGGGAAGCAGATCCCGCTGGAAACTGGCGATGGGGACCGTATCCAGTGCAGTCCCCAGCCAAATACCATTCCGGAAGCCAGTGCGGCTCTGGAGTCAGGCAAGCAGCCTCCTTCAAAAGAAGGGGGTGCGCATGTTCCGCCGGTGACCTATGTCCAACCAGAGGCACCGGATACTCTACTGGAAGCACTGTGAGGTGCTTCCATTGTTGAGGGACACCGCATCATTATGGGTACGGTGATTGAGAAGGTTCAGTCCGTTAAAAGAGGACTGACCGAAGCCTACACCAGCCTGCTGACAGGCTTTGAGGTAAGCGGCGTAATTGTGTAAGAAGAATGGCACCGTGTAGACAGTATCCCCTGAGACTCTGTTCGGTGTTTGGAAAGAAAAGCCGGACAGGGGATCAAATAATATTCGCAAGGGACTAACCCATACATGTCTATGGGAATAAACAGGCATCACTATTGGCTGCGGCCTCTCATGCTGCCGAAGTCTTCGGACTGAAGCAGAGGCTGGAGTGGGCCGAGGAGGAGTTCGGCCAAGCAAGGAAGCAGCTGGAGGATAAGCAAGGTATGTAATGACCTGTTGTATATTCAGAAAGGATAAATGATTTGCGTTGACCAAAGTGCCATCACATTTGTTAGGAGCGGCGGCCGAGGTAGAGACACTCAAGAAGGTGCTGGTCGAGGCCGAGGAGAGAGCTGCCAAGGAACAAGCCGCCCGCGAAAAGCACGGGGCCAGGGTCAGTGAGGTCTAGCAAGAGCTCCAGGACGCCGTGAAGAAATGCGAGTCCTTGGAGCGCAATATTGAGGATCAAGAGACCGAACTCGCCAAGGCTCGCCAAAGCGCACAAGATGCCCGGGTTGAAGCCCAGGGCGCTCTCCCGGAGATTCAAGTGGCCAAGAAGATTGCGGCGGGTAAGGCCTTCATTATGCAGAGCAAATATGTTAATAAGAGGTATCTCTTACTAACCCGGATTTGGAGTTCTCCAGGAGCATTTGCGGATCTGCCATGCAGTGTTTCTGACGCCTCGGAGTTCTTCCAAGCCGAAGAAGGGAGCTCAACGGAGAAGCTGTTCTGGTCGCAATACCTTGCGCCAGAACATCCGGTGCCCTTTAGCGATCAACTAAAATAGCAGGTCGAACAGCATAGGGTGGCCGAACTAGCCATCAAGGATTTGATAATCCGGCTATGGCCTGCCGAAGCTATACCCAGCAGCTAATTCGGCCTCGTGAAGCGGCTGGTCAATGCCTACCTTCGACTTGATTCCATCAAGTGGTCAGTCTGCATTGAAGGTGTGCGGATGGCCTTCGCCCATGTCAAGATACAATGGGCGAAGATGGACGCCGTCAAGCTTGCGACCAAGGGACCGCCCGCTGGCAATGAGCACCGTATGTTGGAGCGGTATTTTGATGATGTCCTCAAGGGATCCCGCATTGTAGAGGGCCAATGTTCAAAAGACATTATCTTTGAATGAATACATTCATGTTATCTTTGTCTTGTATGATGAAATAAAGCCGTTATGTAATATAATGCTTATTATTAAAATTTTACCTCCTGTGCGGCCGTTTTTATTAAATCTGAGAGTTGGCCAGTCGTCGGCTTCAGCCCCCACGTACGTAGTACGGGGGTGTTGGGGATGGAATCTAAACACTCTTGATCCAAAGATTTGGTCCTTAAAGGAGGTGTTTAGCGCAACGAACCAGGCAATCGGACAATGTGGCATTATCACCCTCACTTAGCCATAGGAGTTTGACAATAAAATGTAGGCGCAACCCCTAGTGAGCATTTAATCCGGACTAGGGTGATGTAAGCACCTGATCGGAAAGTCCGATTCGTCGCATAATGCGGAAAAAATCGCAAAAGATTTGTAACCTCCGAACAGCTGACCGGCTCACGCCGCATCATGACAGTCAGTTTTTGGCGTTCTCTACTGATGTGCTCATCTGGATAAACCTGGACACAATTGCAGTAGTTCTCCCTTTACTACCCTAGCTGATAGAGCGGAACATAAGGTAGTAAGCACAGGAGCCGAGCAACCCAACTATTGACCAAAGACATGATTCGGAGCCAATGCATATAATGCTGAAATTCGGGGCGCCGAACTGTACTGTAAAAGTGTTCGGGCTTTGTTGCCATAGTATGGAGCGTAGTGAAGCCCCTGGCCAATTAAAGTGTACCAAAGTGTACGTGTGCAATTGATAAGAATAACGAAAATAAAATGAGACTGTAAGCTAGTGCCACGTAAGTTGGGACGCAAATTGCTCTCGTTATAATTTCATTAATACGTCAAAACGTATTTGTACAAGTAGTGCGATAAGCAACCTGGCTATTTAACATGCCAAGACCAAGGGGGAGCTGCGTGCGGATCCTGAAAACAGGTAGGATGATCATCGAAGAGAACGTCTAGAGATTCCCCCCTATATGTATATGACTAGCTAATCTTAGTCTCCATCACAAACACATGCATGGTCTATCTCGATTTCTCTTGGGGCATCTTTCTGCACGCACCTCCCTCAATCTTCCACCCATATAAGTCCCCTCACGTTCTCGAGGGGTTCTCTCTATCACAAACACACCCTCTCTCCCTCCCCATGTGTCCATGTTTTGCATGTGTACCTCTCGACCTTTGTTCCTTGTTGGCCAGAGCTCTATTGGACATGTGCTATAGGGGTGTCTCTCTCCGTTGCAAACAATCACGCACTAGCTATCTTCGTGTATCTCCTCACCTCGCTTTTCTATCTCGGAGATGCATGCGTGATATGTTTGCATAAGAAACGAAAAAATACTCTCTCTCTCTCTCTAATTTATCGTTTGTTGTCCCTTTCTCTTTCACACACACATACTCTTTTTGCACACTCACTCATTCTCCTTCACACGCACTTGATCTCTCTCGACTTAGGCACTCTCTTCGGTCCATAGCATATAGATTTATTGAAAAGTCAAACATCACAAAGTTTGACCATGTACGTGGAGAAAAACATTTACATCTAGAACGGCAAACATATACCATTAGATTCATCATGAGATGTAGTTTCATATGATTTATCTTTGGTATTGTAGATATAAATAACATTTGCGTAAACCTAATAAATGTTTCGAAAGTTCGACTTCTAAAAAAATTTACATGCACTGCATTATTGAGAGGATGGAATATCTCTTTCCCCCTCTCAGCTATCTGACGCACCACTCAACCTTATTGGGGCTCCTCTATCTCTCTCAAACTTTATATCTCCCTGGTTCACACATACACATGTCTCGCTCGTGCTACATATAGACCCATCCAACACTCTCCGCCCTTGTTCTCTCTCTATGTGAAACGCACCCACCTAAGTACCATAATCCCTCACTCCATCATAGGCGTACACACTCCCCCTAAGTATAATTATCTCTCACTAGCCATCAGGAACACACGTATTGTCTCCTTCCATCCATACGTCTATCTCCATATCTCTCGGGGTATCTTCTATCGCACAAACACCTTGTCACTCGATTTCCCACCCATGTAGTCCCATCACGATCTCCAGGGGATCTCTCTATCACAAACATACACTCTCTCCTCCCCATGTCTGCATTTTCTCCGTACGTCTCTCTCGACCTCTCTCCCTTGCTTGTCAGACCCCTGTTGGCCACGTGCTAGGGGTCTTCTCTCTCGGTTGCAAACAACCACACACTATCTCCTCACCGTGCTTCCGTTGTCGAAGATGCATGTGTGCTATGTTTGCATAAGACACACACGCCTTTTCTCTACTTTTCTCGTGTGTTGTCCATGTCTCTTTCACACACGCACACACACTTTTTTCACTCACTCTTTCTATTTCACACACACACTCTCTCTCACTCTCTCTCTCTAGTTAGGGACTCTCTCACGTCCATAAGCATATGGATGTTTTGAAAAGTCAAACCTCAGAAAAGTTTGACCAGGTATATGTGGAGAAAAATGTTTACATCTGGAACGATCATTAGATTCATCACAACATGTACTTACTTCATACTATCATTTATCTTTGGTATTGTAGATATAAGTAATTTCTTTATAAACTTGGCCAAAGTTTCAAAAGTTTGGCTTTAAAAAAAATGTTGGCACTACATTATCGAACGGAGGGAGTAGCTCTTTCTCTCTCTCTCTCTCTCTCTCTCTCTCTCTCTCTCTCTCTCTCTCTCTCTCTCTCTCTCTCTCTCTCTCTCTGCTACTTCCTCCACTCCAAAATACATGACTCAACTTTAGTATAAAGTTAGCACAAAGTTGAGTCATCTATTTTGGAACAAGGGGAGTATCTCTCACGGGCCTCCCCTCTCATTCGAACTCTCTATACCGACGGATTATACGCTCACCGTGTCAGCGTATAGCTCCGTATATTGTTTAGTTGACTGGTCAACCATTCCACATGCTGCCTTGTCAGCTCATGTTCTCTATCTTCGTGTGCTGGCCCTTGTGGCAGTGGGTGAAAATAAGTAAACTAGAGGCCCATCTGACACGCGGTGAAGTAAAAAAAGTTGAAACCACTCGGGGTAGCACCCCGCACGCTAGTAAATTGAGGGCTCAATGAGGACACACTTCTTCCGCGTGAAGGACGCACTGGCGCAGAATTCACCACTGCGCGCCGGCATGCACAGAATGCACTCGCGCACACCCAGCAGGCCAGCACACAGCACAGACCAGCACACATGTACACAGGCGTCGCCGCCGGTTGAGATGGACGGCGAGGTAGCCAACAAGCGGAAGCGGCTCAAGCCAAAACCGCATCCGGCGAGCCTGGACTTCATCAGCAGCCTCCCCGATGACATACTGCTCATCATCATCGCCTCCTCCCCACCAAATCTGCCGTGCGGACCGCCCTGCTCTCCCGGCGGTGGCGCCCCCTCTGGCACCGCGTCCCACTCAACCTCACCGTCGACAGCTCCCTTTGCAACGGGGTTTGCAAACGCATGGTCGCAGTCTCCAAGATCCTTTCATCACACCCTGGGCCAGCCAGACGCCTTGACATCCGCATGTTCATTACCAACTGCAAGGTCCAAGCCAAGTTTGATGAGTGGTTCTTATCCCCCGCCCTAGATCAGCTCTAGGAGCTCAGCTTTGAAGCTGGACGATGTCGCTCTCTAACACCGTCCGCGCTCCGCCTCACGCCAACGCTGCGCCGCGCCAGCTTCACCTCCTGCCATCTTCCCCAGATTAATGTCGCGCCTGCCCTTCTTCTCCCTCAACTCAAGCAGCTTGACCTCTTCAACGTTGGCATCTCGAAGCAAGCTATGGAGCACCTGCTCCGTAGCTGTACTACGCTCGAGTACCTTCGTATTGAGCAGATCCACGGGTTCATTAGCCTCCACATCGCCTCGACGACTCTCCGATGTATTTTTGTGTCTTGCTGGCCCCGCAACAAGACATCAATTGGGAAGAGATCACTCCAGCTATTCCACGTTATGGTCACTGAGAATGCGCCTTTCCTTGAGAGATTGCTTGTGTCTGATCTAGAAGGTCCAACAAAAATCTGGGTCATTGACGCGCCGAAATTGGCAGCGTTGGTGTACTCGTCTGCCAAATTCTCCAAACTCTTTATTGGATCTGTAATCGTTCAGGTACAACACTCATCTTCTTCTCCGTCTTCTTGAAATTCACATTTTAAAATTTCTTCTTGATGTATTTATGACCGTCTTCCAGAAAATGATTCCCACAAGCTTGACCCAGTCTATGCGCACAGTGAAGATCTTGGAAATAAAATCTATCGGCCCCAATCTGGATCAAGTTGTTGGATTCCTTACATGCTTTCCGTGCACGGAGAAGCTACTCATCGAGGTGAAACTTCTTTCCTATTAGTAAACGGTAATCACAACGTAGCTCAATTTTTTCGTAATTTTCTCAAATTACAATGACAAGTGTAGTGTTCAAAATTGCATCTACGCACTGCACCGAAAGAGATGTTTTAAGTATTTTTCTCTCACGTGATCACGGACTGAGCTTCAGTGACATAACAGCAGGTGCAGTTGCATCACTTACATGTGGGCCAGATGCCTCTGGGGCCCACATGCCAGTGACCCAACTGCACCTGTAGTTAAGTAACTGAAGCAGCATCCCGTGACCACCTGCATCGTTTTTTTTGTTGTATTACTATAGTAGCCTAGGCTAGTCATAGTGGAAATTAACTTAGACTAGTAACACTATGGTTACCCTAAGAGCAAGTACTACCTCCGTCCTGGTTTACTCTTCCTATTTTGTAGTATCAAAATTTGACCATAGATTTAACTGACAAAATGTTAATGCATGTCACTAAACATTATATTGTTGGATACGTATTTGAACATAACTTCAAATGGTATAAGTTTTGGTGACATGCATTGGCATTTTCTTAGGTAAATCTATGGTCAAAATTTTGCACTAAATACGAGGTAGTACAAAAGTGGGCTATAACGGCCCTCCACTATGTAGGCCAAAACATGTGCCAAATTCACTTGTGATGCATTTGGCATCGATGCCCCTCCATTGCGCACCTGGTGCCCCAATCTAGATCACCTACTTTGCTCCAGTGCCAAATTAACTCACGCAATGAAAAAACACTTGCGTGGGAGAGAGAGAGAGGACTGAGGCAATAACAAAACACTTGTTTGGGAGAGTGAGAGGCTGGTGTCGTTGGTTTGATTGCTTTTTTATACATGTGGGTCTGTGTGCACAGCGATGCCAACTCTCTTACATCGCGAGAGCGGTGCCAAAATCTTTTGATTTGACATCGATGCGTATTATGTGGTATACTTTTGAGAAATATGGGATCGGCCACATAGTAGAAGGCAACAAATGCCCAAGCTCTTCACGTGCTCCTAGGTAAATGAGAGGAAAGAGAAAGAGAGAGGGAGAGAGAGAGAGAGAGTGAAAAAATATCACTAGCCAGCCAACCCTATCGTATGAGCGAATGATATAGGTACCTCTTGATGACACGACAATCTTATACAACCAGCTGCTCTAATATGTTCTCTTCTTTTGCAGATAAAAAAAGACCCGAAAGTGAAAAATGTGCTGCACTATAACAATCTCATAGAATGCCTTGATCTCCATCTTACAGAAATTGATTTGATCGACTACCGAGGCAGCACATCTGAGATTAAAATGGCCAGGTTCTTTGTTCTGGAGGAAAGTGTGCTCAAGGTAATGAGGTTTGGCGTTCTCTGGCGCAACAATGAATGGCGTGCTGATCACCGCAAGCGTCTAAGCCTAAATGACAAAGTCTTCGTAGAAGCTGATTTTTTTTTGAAACATCAAGTGGCCAGAGACTCGAAAATTTATTTGCCCATTAGTGACTTGTCAGGGTGGTGGATTTTAGTTTGTACGATAATGCTGCATCCACCTAAAGTAACGAATGCTCTTACGTAAACTTCCTAGTAATTCCCTCTTCGTAGGTGCAGCATTACTCCTAACATTTGTAATATCAGTTTGAAACTTGTAATATTACCGTGTCCTATTCCTGCATTTTCAAAATCCTGCGAATCAAAGAGGTCCTGAGTTGGTGATGATGTTGTGCCTGCCATCTTTCACCAATAGCCGTTGGATCTAGATCTAACACATACGAACCAAACTTCTCCAGTTTTGCAAAAAGATGCCCGCACTTGTTCCCTATTTACAAACAACTCCTTCTCTCTCATAATCAGCCTTATCTCCTCCCAACCACATCTAGAAGGCCGTGGAAAAATTGGGCGCGATGGCCGCTGCCGGCGCCGTCCACCCCCAATCTTGGTGTTCCGTGCAATGCACGGGCATCTACGCACGGGAAATTATGTCGAACATGGCTAGTTGTAAGTAGGCTAGCTCTACAGTCATGATGATAGTGACTGCAGACGGTGAGGCTGACTATGGTAATGCCGAACACGGCGCCCATACTCAGGTGTCATCTCCTGCGCAGGGTCTTGTCACTTCACCGTGAGGAGCAGCAGGTAATAATTTGACCAACGGTAGTACAGTGCTACTAGTACATTGGTAGTACTACTACTAGTACTAGCACCACCGTCTGGATTTAGTAGTACTACCACGTCCATCTGGATTTAGTATTTGACTAGCAATATCTAGTAATGAATGTCACAAAAAAATGTACTACTTCCTCTTTAAGTATATTGTTTTATTCCTATCGGCGAGAGAACTTAATGTCTTTTTGCTAATTAATAGTATTACATGCAATGAACTAACCACTACATGTCATGTTTGGTAGTCTCAAGTCATTGAGAGCATGCACGGCCCACGTCTCTCATTGGTTGATATGTCACGAAATAATAATGAGGACGGAGTTAATGTGCCGTGCCTAAGTGTTTTGGGATTACACAACATTTTTGGTTACATGCATTAACATTTTATTAGTTAAATCAAAGGTCAAAACTTGGCGCAAAATGCAAAGGGGACCAATAAACCAGTAAACATAAAAGTTCTCTCATTTGGCCCCAACTAGAGGTCCGATGAGATGATTATACTGCACCGGCATGGAAGGGGACGCAACTTCATTGACTTACTGCACCTGCCTTTGGTTGTATGACACGTGGGCCCAACAGGTGGCTAGCTCGCCTGTCATACAGCCAAAGGTAGGTGCAGTAGAGGGCCGAGGAGTAGATGGCCAACACGCACGTGAATTCAATGCAGTCTGCACTTCTCATATAAAGGCTCCCCGCCAGAACAATCTACGAAATACTATGCACTTACGCACCCTAACCAAGGGCAAGAGTGATCACTCCAATCGCAAGATCAGTTGACTAGAAGCTAGACCCATGGAGGCGATGAGCGCGAGCATCAGCCGGCTGTGCCAGATGGTCCACGAAACCGGCCTGCGGCCCGGCACCGAGGAACTTCTCCAGGTCGTACTTGAGGCCGCCAGGGTGAGAGGCCGCTTGGACGACAGCTTCATCTCCTTGTTTGACAAGGTCCTCGTCGGCTTCCTCGACAAGTTCACCCTCGTCAAGAAGCTCGCGGAAGACCTTGACGTACGCCTCCAGCCCACGCGCCCAGGCTCTACAATGCCCGCCACCCTCAACGGCCTCTATCGTGACAACCTCTTCGACCAACTGGTGACCCGGCGACTACCCGCCGTCGTGTTGGAGAATGTCCACCTTGAGGTCGCGCTCGCCGCACAGCGCTTGGCGCAGCAAGACACTGTCGACATAATCACCCATGTCTATGCGCAAATCGTCCACAAGGACTACTACGTGCCAGAGGAGGACAGTAGGTCGCTGGCATTCTTGACCCGTAGGGCAACCTTGGACGGTATTGTTCAGAAGCACGTTGAGCTCGCCGCCAACGCCGCTTCTCCTCACACGTCGGTTGGTGACCCGGCGCAATAGGGCGTGAGGATGTCGTTGATGGATCCATATGTATCTTTATCTTTTCGTCAAATCCATGTAGTAGTATATGGTACTACTAGTAATTATCTTACCTTTCGCATCAACTTCATAATTTTTGTACGTACTCCATGCATGAACCACGCGAGAACCTAACTTCTCATTACTCTAGGGAAATCGTTATTTCTATCTATCGGTCGCGCCATGGAGCAGAACCAAATTTTACAAGTTACAAGTTCAGAAGGAAAAGCTTGTCGTGTTCGCGTCACACCCTGCTTCCCACACGGTTGGTCTAGCACGCCGCTCAAGGGGGAATGCGTGTTGTGTTGCATTTTCACTTACAAGTGGGACCGCAGTTGAGCAAACCGACTATCGGCAAACCCCCACCCCTCCCAGCGCGCGATGGCTGAGAAAACAGGAGGGAGAAGAGATGGTTGTAGCACGGACTCCAAGAAAATTGGTGTCGGATGGGACTCGTGTGGGTTGCGTGTGTCGTACTGCTAGATGTGAATGCTAGTTATGGCACATGCCACCCCACTATATCGAGCCTATATCGAGGTGCTGGTTACATACAACAAATTTCCTGGAGTCCGTGCTCAGCCCTCCTCTATCTCTCTTCTCAACCAGCCAGTAGACGCGCGGAGCCCATCGTCTGTTTGCTCACATGCAGTCCCACATGTCAGTGAAAATGCAAGAGGACCCACTGAACCTGCACATCTTTCACCTCGACGTGCTGGTGATGAAAAACAATTCCAATAAAGATCTTCGGTGGCTGCTTTTGGAGTTACTCAAGAGTAGTAAGATTCTATTTACAGTTTAACCCAAGATGCACATCACGTGGCTTCAACTACCACTCCATCTTCTTGCATGACACGACCTGGATGCTGGATGTCCCACGTGTCGGCAAAAGGAGGCAGACCGGAGGAGTAGGAAACACGGCAAGCCCTGTGCGTACATCATACTACGTACAAGCCCACCTCACGCAGTCACGCTATCACCATATTTCTCGGCCTCCGTGCGACACCTAACTATTGGTTGGCTCTATGTGATGTGGCAACTTCATACTACTACGGATGCTGGCTATACTACTATAGCACTAACACTCCAAGAAGTGAGTCGAAAACCATTTATAAATTGAGTTTATGACATGCATATGCAAATGTACCATTCATTAAATACAACAAGTCATCAACACACAACGGAAACGAGGATACATGTTGGATTATGGATTAGTTCCAACAAATCATTCTAGTAAATACTAAAATTTCATCACACAACAAATAACAAGCAAGGAAATGAATTTCAGCTCAACCACTCCTCGGTGTTGGAAAAGCTTGCTTTGAACCGGAAGAGTTTGTCTCGGAAGGGCCAACTACTATCAATCTCGAGACCAACGCAGGACAGATCATCCAGGCTGAAGCGGCCTATTTCATGACCCATATTGTGATAGCCACGTTAGGGAAGCATAGAAATGTCCGAGGTATAGATACAATTGCTTCTCATAAATGGTAGTAATGTTGTGTCAACAGCAGCTGGATCGCCTTTCACCATGATCGGATACTTTTGTCCAAGGAAGAGCGAGTTTCCTCCAAGAGGATCAATACTAAACCATGGAGAAGATGTTGGCGCTAGCACAGTAGTATCCATCCCGAATACCCTGCAACGGATGTTGGAATAGGTCCGGAGAGTGCGACCATGGGAGACAACACCCGCTTCCTTAGTCACATCAGCGGTGCCCTGTATACAGACAACAAGAGGTGATCCATCGGAATAAGTTGCCCGTCGCCACTGAGTATATGGGTCCTCATGCTCGTGATCATCATCATCGTCATCTCCCCCTTGGTTATAAATTTTTTCAAGTATAGGTGGTGGAATATTCACAGGACCTTGGAAACACAAGAAGGTTAATTAGTAAAGGGAAACTAGCTAACCCGCATGCATGTGGATGAAACAATTATAATTATGGTGGAAGACAAATGTACCGAAAGCATAAGGATTCCATGCAAAAACAGTGCCACGAGTGGTGGCAGCAAACACAAGACCCTCGTATTGAATTGCATCACAGTACTCATCCTTGTATGGAAACTGATTTTTGAGCAATATCCATCCAGTCGAACTATGGAGGAAGGCAACAAGCTTGTCGAAGATAACAACAACTACATATTCCATTAAATCCAAAGAACGGTCAGGAACCTGACAAATTGCTATCTTCTGTAGACGACAGTCACCATGACCGTAGTTGAAAGTACGGTCATAACCGGTGTGCTCAACCTCTGGGCACTCCGAGATTTTTGGAAGTGGTACCCGGTGACGAGTGCACACATTCACAAGTTCCCACTCGCAGTTGGACCCAATATAAACAACCCAATCTTCATTTGTGCATGCCCAAGCCTTACCCTCAAGTGATGGCATCTTAACATCACACGTATCATTATCAAGCGGCACCAACTTGCACAAGGCGAGGCCTCCGTCGTCCGCGCGCCGGTGAGCAGGGTCACGCTGAAGAAGATAGGGGAGATCAAACCGCTCCTGGACCTTTGGGTTCGTTGTAATGATGTTATTAGTTGAGTCGAGAATGGTCTTGAACGAACCTGCCATGCTAGCCAAGGTGATGACGTCGCATCAATCAATGAGTTCTTCCACCACATCATCATTTAGACCGGGGCAAGAATAACGGGGTCGTTTCTGGTCTGTTCCCTCCATGGAGAAGACGATCGAACAATGGCAGAAGGAAGGGTGAAGGCAAATGGTGGAGGGAGGAAGAGCGTGCGACAATAGTTCCAAGTCGAGAGGGAAAGGCGAAGAGTCGGTGGACGGTATCCACGGTACACGAAGAGGCGCCCCGGCCTACATAGACATCCATTCAGAAATTGTACAAAAGGACTAGCCGTCGTCTCACTGACATGTGGGAAGGGGACCACATGTCAACGAAGAGGCTCGTGGGGAGCGGATGGTTGCCACAGAGGTCACACACTGACGACAAGGCAGTCCTATCAGACCTACCGCCCGTGCGGGATGGCTTCCGTCCCCCACACAAGCGAAGCCACTTGGCACCCCCACATGGTTGGTCCACCACGCCGCTAGGCCAACTCCAGTGTGTGCAGCTCGGACGCGCGCTCGCTCAGCTCCCTTTCCCTCGACGCCTCGAAGCTACCCAACCACGGCTACGTGTTTTGCGCACCCGACGGCCGGATTTGTACCACTTCATAACCGCAACAAAGCGGCTACCGATCCACATGAACACATGAATAAGAAAGCTGGTGCGGCCAGGTCCATTTATGGATCCAAAGGACGCACCCCGGCGAAGGACTATGGTCGCCAAAACGATTACGCCAGTCGAATACCAGTCCGGAATAAAGACCGGACACAACAATAGCCGACGACATGCCACAGCGCGTCCAGATACAGAGGGGCTGCTCACCCCCTGTCCTTTACCGATGAAGTACTGGACCACAAGTTCCCACAGGGCTTTAAACCTATGAATATAGAGGCATACGACGGAACGTAAGACCCGGGGGTCTGAATCGAGGATTTTATCCTGCACATACATATGGCTCGTGGGGATGACCTTCACGCCATCAAATACCTCCCCCTCAAGCTGAAGGGACCAGCTCGGCCTGGTTGAAAGGCCTCCCCAAAAATTCAATTGGGAGCTGGGAGGAACTCGAGGACGCTTTCAGGGCCAACTTTCAAGGGACCTATGTCCGGCCTCCGGATGCTGACGACTTAAGTCACATAGTCCAACAACCCGGAGAATCCGCCCGCAAGTTTTGGAACAGATTCCTCACTAAGAAGAATCAAATTGTTGATTGTCCGAATGCCGAAGCCTTAGCAACATTCAAACACAACATCCGTGACGAGTGGCTCGCCAGAAACCTCGGCCAAGAAAAACCAAGGACAATGGCAGCCCTAATAAACCTTATGACCCGCTTTTGTGCGGGAGAAGATAGCTGGCTGGCCCGTAAAGGCACCAGCGACCCCAGCACATCCAAAATAAGGGATGGCAACAGGAAGCCACGACGTTATAAAAACAAACGCCAAAACAAGGATAACACGACGGTTAATGCCGGATTCAGGGGCTCTCGACCTAATCAGCAAAACAAACCATCTAAAGGCAGCAAAGAGGGACCGTCCGGTCCGAATAGAGTCCTAGATAGACTATGCCAAATTCATGGCAACCCTGACAAACCTGCAAACCACACGCACAAAGAGTGTTGGGTCTTCAAGCAAGCCGGCAAATTAAATGCCGAACACAAGGAAAGGGAAACACCAAGTGAAGACGAGGATGAAACTCGCCAGCCGAACACTGAAGGACAGAAAAAATTCCCGCCAGAGGTTAAAACAGTGAACATGATCCACACGACTCACACATCCATGAGGAGGCACGAACACGCGCATAGAGACGCGCTCGATATAGAGTCCATCGTACTCACGCCTAACCACTGGATGCCTTACCTGATCACTTTCGATAACTTGGATGACCGAACTAGTACTCGGCGCGGAGGATCAAAGGCCTTGGTGCTTGACCCGATAATCGACGGATACCGTCTCACCCGCGTCCTTATGGACGGCGGCAGCTGTCTCAGTTTAATATATGAGGACACTGTCCGCAGGATGGGGATAGACCCATCCAGAATCAACCAAATCAACACCACCTTTGAAGGGGTGATACCAGGCGTTGAAGCCCACAGCAAGGGCTCCATCGCACTGGAGGTAACATTCGGCTCGCCAGGCAACTCCAGAAGCGAAGAACTACTCTTCATCATCGCACCCTTCCAAAGCGACTATCATGCAGTGCTCGGAAGAACGGCCTTCGCCTGCTTCAACGCATTGCTGCACTATGGCTACCTTACACTTAAGATGCCCGGTCCAAGTGGCGTCATTGATACGTCTCCAACGTATCTATAATTTTTGATTGCTCCATGCTATATTATCTACTGTTTTGGGCAATATTGGGCTTTATTTTCCACTTTTATATTATTTTTGGGACTAACATATTAACCGGAGGCCCAGCCCAGATTTGTTGTTTTATGCCTATTTCAGTGTTTCGAGGAAAAGGAATATCAGACGGAGTCAAAACGGAACGAAATCAACTGGAGAAGTTATTTTTGGAAGGAAAGCCACCGGATAGACTTGGACTCTACATCAGAAGATACGGGAGCTGGCCACGAGGGTGGGGGCGCGCCCACCCCCCTAGGGCGCGCCCCCTACCTCATGGGGCCCCCGAAGCTCCACCGACATACCCCTTGCACCCATATATACCTACGTATCGTAAAACTTCCAGAACAGAGAATAGATCGGGAGTTCCGCCGCCGCAAAACCTCCAGAGCCACCAAAACCAATCGGGACCCTGTTCCGGCACCCTGCCGGAGGGGGGAACACTCACCTGTGGCCATCTTCATCATCCCGGCGCTCTCCATGACGAGTAGGGAGTAGTTCACCCTCGGGGCTGAGGGTATGTACCAGTAGCTATGTGTTTGATCTCTCTCTCTCTCTCTCTCGTGTTCTTGATTTGGCACGATCTTGATATATCGCGAGCTTTGCTATTATAGTTGGATCTTATATTTCTTCTCCCCCTCTATCTCTTGTAATGGATTGAGTTTTCCCTTTGAAGTAATCTTATCGGATTGACTCCTTAAAGATTTGAGAACGCTTGATGTATGTCTTGCCGTCCGTATCGATGGTGACAATGGGATATCACGTGACTCACTTGATGTATGTTTTGGTGATCAACTTGCGAGTTCCGCCCATGAACCTATGCATAGGGGTTGGCACACGTTTTCGTCGTGATTCTCCGATTGAAACTATGGGGCACTCTTTGAGGTTCTATGTGTTGGTTGAATAGATGAATCTGAGATTGTGTGATGCACATCGTATAACCATACCCACGGATACTTGAGGTGACACTGGAGTATCTAGGTGACATTAGGGTTTTGGTTGATTTGTGTCTTAAGGTGTTATTCTAGTACGAACTCTAGGGCCGTTTGTGACACTTATAGGAATAGCCCATTAGATTGATTGGAAAGAATAACTTTGAGGTGGTTTCGTACCCTACCATAATCTATTCGTTTGTTCTCCGCTATTAGTTACTTTGGAGTGACTCTTTGTTGCATGTTGAGGGATAGTTATATGATCCAATTATGTTATTGTTGTTGAGATAACTTGCACTAGTGAAAGTATGAACCCTAGGCCTTGTTTCCTATCATTGCAATACCGTTTACGCTACTTTTACCACTTGCTACCTTGCTGTTTTTATATTTTCAGATTACAAAAACCTATATCCACTATCCATATTGCACTTGTATCACCATCTCTTCGCCGAACTAGTGCACCTATACAATTTACCATTGTATTGGGTGTGTTGGGGACACAAGAGACTCTTTGCTATTTGGATGCAGGGTTGCTTGAGAGAGACCATCTTCATCCTACGCCTCCCATGGATTGATAAACCTTAGGTCATCCACTTGAGGGAAATTTGCTACTGTCCTACATACCTCTGCACTTGGAGGCCCAACAACGTCTACAAGGAGAAGGTTGCGTAGTAGACATCAAGCTCTTTTCTCGCGCCGTTGCTGGGGAGGTTAGTTAAGTGAAGGTATATCTTTAGATCTTGCAATTGAATCTTTTTGTTTCTTGTTTTAGCACTAGTTTAGTTTATAGAATAAAACTACAAAAAAATGGAATTGAGTTTACCTCATACGCTTCATCTTTTTAATATCTTTCGTGAGAATGATGGAAAGGAAAATTGTGCCAAAGTGTTAGAAGAAGAATGCTATAAAATGTTTGGCACTAAATATTTATATGATGAGCATTATTGCAATGTTGTTAGTATGAATTCCTTGAATATCCATGATGCTAATGATATGCAAAGCAACAAGCTTGGGGAAGCTATGTTTGATGAAGACGATATTTTTTGTCCCCCAAGCTTTGATGAGCAAATTTACTATGATAAAAGCATGCCTCCTATCTATGATGATTATTTTGATGACACGTATGCTTTAAAGAATAATGATAACCATGAAACTTGTCATCTCGATCTTAATTCTCAATCATATGATAGTTATTTTGTTGAGTTTGCTCCCACTACTATTCCGAATAAGAAGAATTTTGCTTATGTGGAGAGTAATAAAATTTCTATGCTTGTAGTTCATGGAAAAAATGCTTTAGGTGCTGGTTATATTGTTGAATTCATTCATGATGCTACTGAAAATTATTATGAGGGAGGAATATATGCTTGTAGGAATTGCAATAATATCAAGTTTCCTCTCTATGTGCTTAAAGTTTTGAAGTTATGCTTGTTTTACCTTCCTATGCAAGTTGATTATTGTTCCCATAAGTTGTTTGCTCACAAAATCCCTATGCATAGGAAGTGGGTTAGACTTAAATGTGCTAGTCATAATCTTCATGATGCTCTCTTTATGTTTCTATTCCTATCTTTTATGTGAGCATCATTGAAATCATCATGCCTAGCTAGGGGCGTTAAACGATAGCGCTTGTTGGGAGGCAACCCAATTTTATTTTAGTTTCTTTCTTTTTGGTTCTGTTTAGGAATAAATAATCCATCTAGCTTCTGTTTAGATGTTTTTTTGTGTTTTAATTAGTGTTTGTGCCAAGTAGAACCTTTGGGAAG
The DNA here is from genome assembly GCA_021605205.1 of Aegilops longissima. Classification (NCBI taxonomy): domain Eukaryota; kingdom Viridiplantae; phylum Streptophyta; class Magnoliopsida; order Poales; family Poaceae; genus Aegilops; species Aegilops longissima. The sequence continues at coordinate 712,280,145 of CM038682.1, forward strand.
ACTTGGGTGAAGTCTTTATGATCATGCTGTAAAAACAGAAACTTTAGCGCTCACGAGATTAGCTAGAACTTTTTACTGCAAAGTGCTATTTAGTTGATCCTTTTTGCACATGATTACTAGACAAATTCCTCAGGTCCACCAATTTATTTTAGAATTTTTGGAGTTCCAGCAGTTTGCGTTAATTACAGATTACTACAGACTGTTCTGTTTTTGACATATTCTATTTTCATTGTCTTGTTTGCTTATTTTGATGAATCTATGGCTAGTAAAATAGTTTATAAACCATAGAGAAGCTGGAATACAGTAGGTTTAACACCAATATAAATAAAGAATGAGTTCATTACAGTACCTTGAAGTGGTGTTTTGTTTTCTTTCGCTAATGGAGCTCACGAGTTTTCTGTTAAGTTTTGTGTTGTGAAGTTTTCAAGTTTTGGGTAAAGATTCGATGGACTATGGAATAAGGAGTGGCAAGAGCCTAATCTTGGGGATTCCCAAGCACCCCAAGGTAATATTCAAGGATAACCAAGAGCCTAAGCTTGGGGATGCCCCGGAAGGCATCCCCTCTTTCGTCTTCGTTCATCAGTAACTTTACTTGGAGCTATATTTTTATTCACCACATGATATGTGTTTTGCTTGGAGCATCATTTTATTTTCTTTAGCTTTGCTTGCTGTTAGTTAGAATAATGTTTTGCATCTTTATTTTCAATAAAAAAGTCAAGGATAGCCTTCGCCATGCTTATTTTGGTACTATACATGTTGCTGTTTGAAAACAGAAAGTTTACCACTGTTGCAAAAATTCCCTAGAAAAGTCAGAGCATGATATAATGTTGAATCTTTTTGCATATTGAGCTCTGATAAATTTATTACAGTGGGAATTTCTCTCATAATGTTTTGAGTTAGGGAAGTATGATGAATCTTGCATTCTTTACAGACTATACTGTTTTGGCAGATTGCTGTTATGGCTGCATTGTTTGCATATGTTTGCTTGTTTAATGATTCTATTTAAGGATAGGAGTATTAAATATGCAGAGGCATTTAGTATGCAATGTTGAATAATAATTTTAGTGACTTGTTACAGTAGGAAATGATAAGGTTTTGCATTGGTTTATACTAACCTATCTCACGAGTTCTTGTTGAGTTTGTTGTGAATGAAGCTTTTGATAAAAACAGAAACCATGATATGAGAGGAATTAAGGAGACACAAAAGATCAAGCTTGGGGATGCCCCAGGCACCCCAAGATATTATTTCAAGATGTCTCAAGCATCTAAGCTTGGGGATGCCCCCGTTGGCATCCCACCTTTCTTCTTCAATAACTATCGGTTAGTATAGGTTGAACCTAAGTTTTTGCTTCTTCTCTTGACTTGTGCTATCCTTGCAATGTAGTTTTATTTAGTTGCTTGCTGTGTGAATAAGGTATCAAGATCTGAAATTATTAAATGGGAGAATCTTCACATAGTTGCATAATTATTCGACTACTCTGATCTTCACTTATATCTTTCGGAGTAGTTTTGTCATTTGCTCTATTGCATCACTTATATCTTTTAGAGCATGGTGGTAGTTTTATTTTGAAGAAATATATGAACTCTCATGATTCACTTATATTATTTTGAGAGTCTTACATAGCATGGTAATTTGCTTAAATAATCCTAATATGCTAAGCATACAAGATTTGTAAGAATTTTTATGAGTGTGTTGAATACTAAGAAAAGATTGATGCTTGATGATTGTATTGAGATATGAAGATGGTGATATTAGAGTCATGCTAGTTGAGTAGTTGTGAATTTGAGAGATACTTGTGTTGAAGTTTGTGATTCCCGTAGCATGCACGTATGGTGAACCGTTATGTGATGAAGTCGGAGCATGATTTATTTATTGATTGTCTTCCTTATGAGTGGCGGTCGGGGACGAGCGATGGTCTTTTCCTACCAATCTATCCCCTAGGAGCATGCGTAATACTTTGCTTTGATAACTTGTAGATTTTTGCAATAAGTATATGAGTTCTTTATGACTAATGTTGATTCCATGGATTATACGCACTTTTCCTCCTTCCACCATTGCTAGCCTCTCTAATACAGCGCACCTTTCGCCGGTATCATACACCCACCATATACCTTCCTCCAAACAGTCACCATACCTACCTATTATGGCATTTCCATAGACATTCCGAGATATATTGCCATGCAACTTACCACTGTTTCGTTTATTATGACACGCCTCATCATTGTCATATTGCTTTGCATGATCATGTAGTTGACATCGTATTTGTGGCAAAGCCACCGTTCATAATTCTTTCATACATGTCACTCATGAGTCGTTGCACATCCCAAAGACACCGACGGAGGCATTCATATAAAGTCATATCTTGTTCTAAGTATTGAGTTGTAATTGTTGAGTTGTAAGTAAATAAAAGTGTGATGATCATCATTATTAGAGCATTGTCCCAATGAGGAAAGGATGATGGAGACTATGATCCCCACAAGTCGGGATGAGACTCGGACGAAAAAAGAAAATAAAAAAGAGGCCATAAGAAAAAGAGAAAAGGCCCAAATAAAAAAATAAAAAAAAATCGGAGAAAAAGAGAGAAGGGGCAATGCGACTATCCTTTTACCACACTTGTGCTTCAAAGTAGCACCATGATCTTCATGATAGAGAGTCTCCTATGATATCACTTTCATATACTAGTGGGAATTTTTCATTATATAACTTGGCTTGTATATTCCAATGATGGGCTTCCTCAAAATGCACTAGGTCTTCGTGAGCAAGCGAGTTGGATGCACACCCACTTAGTTTGTTTTGTTGAGCTTTCATATACTTATAGCTCTAGTGCATCCGTTGCATGGCAATCCCTACTCACTCACATTGATATCTATTGATGGGCATCTCCATAGCCCGTTGATACGCCTAGTTGATGTGAGACTATCTTCCCCTCTTTTTGTCTTCTCCACAACCACCCTTCTATTCCACCCATAATGCTATATCCATGGCTCACGCACTACTAGAAAAAGGCCTACTAATGGCGCACCGGTTTTGCCTACTAATGGCGCACTACCGGTGCGCCATTACTAGCCCGTTGATACGCCTAGTTGATGTGAGACTATCTTCCCCTCTTTTTGTCTTATCCACAACCACCCTTCTATTCCACCCATAGTGCTATTTCCATGGCTCACGCACTACTAGAAAAAGGCCTACTAATGGCGCACCGGTTTTGCCTACTAATGGCGCACTACCGGTGCGCCATTACTAGCACGCCATTAGTATTTTTTACTAATGGCGCACCACTGGTGCGCCATTAGTATCTGGTATACTAATGGCGCGTAGTGTGCCATTAGTATAGCCCACGATGCGCCATTAGTATCTGGTATACTAATGGCGCACCACATAGAAGTGCGCCATTAGTATCTAGTATACTAATGGCGCACCACATAGAAGTGCGCCATTAGTAACATTTTTTTAATTTTTTTTCAGAATTTTTTTTAATTTTTTAATTTTTTTTCTTAATCTCTGTTCACTATGGCTTTATCTCGGGTCAATATGCTTAATCTCAGGTCAAATCGCACTCCGTGGTCAAACTTCCCGAAAGGTCACCCATCCTCACACTACTCCAGCCCAAGCACGCTTAACTTCAGAGTTCTATCCAACTACTCCAGCCCAAGCACGCTTAACTTCAGAGTTCTATCCAACCCGAAAGAATAACTCACTTCACGTGCACTTGTTGATATATCTAGCATATCAATCTGTTATACCTTGTTGATGTCTAGGACTTTGTTCATGTTCATGACTATGATGAAATTTTGAAAAACATTTCAAACTTCCCGATCATATTACGTATCATTTTTTGAAAAAAAAATTCAAAAAAAATTCAAAACCATTTTTTTTTCTGTTACTAGTGGCGCACCACATCCACGGTGCGCCACTAGTAAGTTTGAAATTTTTTGAATTTTTTTGCCGCTAGATCTTGAAAGCCCCCGTAACTTTTTTTCTGTTAGGTTTTTGGGGATTTTGAAAATGATTAACGGGGTTCCCCCAGTTAAATTTGGAAGTAACTTTTCGAGTAGATGATTTTTCATATAAAAAACTTTTTCATCCGAGTTAGTATGCATCAAGATCTGAAATTATTAAATGGGAGAATCTTCACATAGTTGCATAATTATTCGACTACTCTGATCTTCACTTATATCTTTCGGAGTAGTTTTGTCATTTGCTCTAGTGCATCACTTATATCTTTTAGAGCATGGTGGTAGTTTTATTTTGAAGAAATATATGAACTCTCATGATTCACTTATATTATTTTGAGAGTCTTAAATAGCATGGTAATTTTCTTAAATAATCCTAATATGCTAAGCATACAAGATTTGTAAGAATTTTTATGAGTGTGTTGAATACTAAGAAAAGACTGATGCTTGATGATTGTTTTGAGATATGAAGATGGTGATATTAGAGTCATGCTAGTTGAGTAGTTGTGAATTTGAGAGATACTTGTGTTGAAGTTTGTGATTCCCGTAGCATGCACGTATGGTGAACCGTTATGTGATGAAGACGGAGCATGATTTATTTATTGATTGTCTTCCTTATGAGTGGCGGTCGGGGACGAGCGATGGTCTTTTCCTACCAATCTATCCCCCTAGGAGCATGCGCGTAATACTTTGCTTGATAACTTGTAGATTTTTGCAATAAGTATATGAGTTCTTTATGACTAATGTTGATTCCATGGATTATACGCACTTTTCCTCCTTCCACCATTGCTAGCCTCTCTAATACAGCGCACCTTTCGCCGGTATCATACACCCACCATATACCTTCCTCCAAACAGTCACCATACCTACCTATTATGGCATTTCCATAGACATTCCGAGATATATTGCCATGCAACTTACCACTGTTTCGTTTATTATGACACGCCTCATCATTGTCATATTGCTTTGCATGATCATGTAGTTGACATCGTATTTGTGGCAAAGCCACCGTTCATAATTCTTTCATACATGTCACTCATGAGTCGTTGCACATCCCGGTACACCGACGGAGGCATTCATATAAAGTCATATCTTGTTCTAAGTATTGAGTTGTAATTGTTGAGTTGTAAGTAAATAAAAGTGTGATGATCATCATTATTAGAGCATTGTCCCAGTGAGGAAAGGATGATGGAGACTATGATCCCCCCACAAGTCGGGATGAGACTCCGGACCAAAAAAAGAAAATAAAAAAAGAGGCCATAAAAAAAAGAGAAAAGGCCCAAATAAAAAAATAAAAAAATCGGAGAAAAAGAGAGAAGGGGCAATGCTACTATCCTTTTACCACACTTGTGCTTCAAAGTAGCACCATGATCTTCATGATAGAGAGTCTCCTATGATATCACTTTCATATACTAGTGGGAATTTTTCATTATATAACTTGGCTTGTATATTCCAATGATGGGCTTCCTCAAAATGCACTAGGTCTTCGTGAGCAAGCGAGTTGAATGCACACCCACTTAGTTTGTTTTGTTGAGCTTTCATATACTTATAGCTCTAGTGCATCCGTTGCATGGCAATCCCAACTCACTCACATTGATATCTATTGATGGGCATCTCCATAGCCCGTTGATACGCCTAGTTGATGTGAGACTATCTTCCCCTCTTTTTGTCTTCTCCACAACCACCCTTCTATTCCACCCATAGTGCTATATCCATGGCTCACGCACTAATAGAAAAAGGCCTACTAATGGCGCACCGGTTTTGCCTACTAATGGCGCACTACCGGTGCGCCATTACTAGCACGCCATTAATATTTTTTACTAATGGTGCGCCATTAGTATCTGGTATACTAATGGCGCGTAGTGCGCCATTAGTATAGCCCACGGTGCGCCATTAGTATCTGGTATACTAATGGCGCACCACATAGAAGTGCGCCATTAGTATCTAGTATACTAATGGCGCACCACATAGAAGTGCGCCATTAGTAACATTTTTTTTCAATTTTTTTTTAAATTTTTTTCAGAATTTTTTTATTTTAATTTTTTTTAATTTTTTTAAATTTTTTAAATTTTTTCAAATTTTCTTAATCTCAGTTCACTATGGCTTAATCTCAGGTCAAATCGCACTCGTGGTCAAACTTCCCGAAAGGTCACCCATCCTCACACTACTCCAGCCCAAGCACGCTTAACTTCGTGTTCTATCCAACCCCAAAGAATAGCTCACTTCACGGCACTTGTTGATATATCTAGCATATCAATCTGTTATACCTTGTTGATGTCTAGGACTTTGTTCATGTTCATGACTATGATGAAATTTTGAAAAATATTTCAAACTTCCCGATCATATTACGTATCATTTTTTGAAAAAAAAATTCAAAAAAAATTCAAAACCATTTTTTTCTATTACTAGTGGCGCACCACATCCACGGTGCGCCACTAGTAAGTTTGAAATTTTTTGAATTTTTTTGCCGCTAGATCTTGAAAGCCCTCGTAACTTTTTTTCTGTTAGGTTTTTGGGGATTTTGAAAATGTTTAACGGGGTTCCCCCAGTTAAATTTGGATGTAACTTTTCGAGTAGATGATTTTTCATATAAAAAACTTTTTCATCCGAGTTATTATGCATCAAGATCTGAAATTATTAAATGGGAGAATCTTCACATAGTTGCATAATTATTCGACTACTCTGATCTTCACTTATATCTTTCGGAGTAGTTTTGTCATTTGCTCTAGTGCATCACTTATATCTTTTAGAGCATGGTGGTAGTTTTATTTTGAAGAAATATATGAACTCTCATGATTCACTTATATTATTTTGAGAGTCTTAAATAGCATGGTAATTTGCTTAAATAATCCTAATATGCTAAGCATACAAGATTTGTAAGAATTTTTATGAGTGTGTTGAATACTAAGAAAAGATTGATGCTTGATGATTGTTTTGAGATATGAAGATGGTGATATTAGAGTCATGCTAGTTGAGTAGTTGTGAATTTGAGAGATACTTGTGTTGAAGTTTGTGATTCCCGTAGCATGCACGTATGGTGAACCGTTATGTGATGAAGACGGAGCATGATTTATTTATTGATTGTCTTCCTTATGAGTGGCGGTCGGGGACGAGCGATGGTCTTTTCCTACCAATCTATCCCACTAGGAGCATGCGCGTAATACTTTGCTTTGATAACTTGTAGATTTTTGCAATAAGTATATGAGTTCTTTATGACTAATGTTGATTCCATGGATTATACGCACTTTTCCTCCTTCCACCATTGCTAGCCTCTCTAATACAGCGCACCTTTCGCCGGTATCATACACCCACCATATACCTTCCTCCAAACAGTCACCATACCTACCTATTATGGCATTTCCATAGACATTCCGAGATATATTGCCATGCAACTTACCACTGTTTCGTTTATTATGACACGCCTCATCATTGTCATATTGCTTTGCATGATCATGTAGTTGACATCGTATTTGTGGCAAAGCCACCGTTCATAATTCTTTCATACACGTCACTCATGAGTCGTTGCACATCCCGGTACACCGACGGAGGCATTCATATAAAGTCATATCTTGTTCTAAGTATTGAGTTGTAATTGTTGAGTTGTAAGTAAATAAAAGTGTGATGATCATCATTATTAGAGCATTGTCCCAGTGAGGAAAGGATGATGGAGACTATGATCCCCCCACAAGTCGGGATGAGACTCCGGACGAAAAAAAGAAAATAAAAAAAGAGGCCATAAAAAAAAGAGAAAAGGCCCAAATAAAAAAATAAAAAAATCGGAGAAAAAGAGAGAAGGGGCAATGCTACTATCCTTTTACCACACTTGTGCTTCAAAGTAGCACCATGATCTTCATGATAGAGAGTCTCCTATGATATCACTTTCATATACTAGTGGGAATTTTTCATTATATAACATGGCTTGTATATTCCAATGATGGGCTTCCTCAAAATGCACTAGGTCTTCGTGAGCAAGCGAGTTGGATGCACACCCACTTAGTTTGTTTTGTTGAGCTTTCATATACTTATAGCTCTAGTGCATCCGTTGCATGGCAATCCCTACTCACTCACATTGATATCTATTGATGGGCATCTCCATAGCCCGTTGATACTCCTAGTTGATGTGAGACTATCTTCCCCTCTTTTTGTCTTCTCCACAACCACCCTTGTATTCCACCCATAGTGCTATATCCATGGCTCACGCACTACTAGAAAAAGGCCTACTAATGGCGCACCAGTTTTTCCTACTAATGGCCCACTACCGGTGCGCCATTACTAGCACGCCATTAGTATTTTTTACTAATCTCGCACCACTGGTGCGCCATTAGTATCTGGTATACTAATGGCGCGTAGTGCGCCATTAGTATAGCCCACGGTGCGTCATTAGTATCTGGTATACTAATGGTGCACCACATAGAAGTGCGCCATTAGTATCTAGTATACTAATGGCGCACCACATAGAAGTGCGCCATTAGTAACATTTTTTTTCAATTTTTTTTTAAATTTCTTTCAGAATTTTATTTTAAATTTTTTTAAAATTTTTTTTTTCAATTTTTTTAATTTTTTTTTCAAATTTTTCTTAATCTCAGTTCACTATGGCTTAATCTCGGGTCAATATGCTTAATCTCGGGTCAAATCGCACTCCGTGGTCAAACTTCCCGAAAGGTCACCCATCCTCACACTACTCCAGCCCAAGCACGCTTAACTTCAGAGTTCTATCCAACCCCAAAGAACAGCTCACTTCACGGCACTTGTTGATATATCTAGCATATCAATCTGTTATACCTTGTTGATGTCTAGGACTTTGTTCATGTTCATGACTATGATGAAATTTTGAAAAATATTTCAAACTTCCCAATCATATTACGTATCATTTTTTGAAAAAAAATTCAAAAAAAAAATTCAAAACCATTTTTTTTTTCTGTTACTAGTGTCGCACCACATCCACGGTGCGCCACTAGTAAGTTTGAAATTTTTTGAATTTTTTTTCCGCTAGATCTTGAAAGCCCCCGTAACTTTTTTTCTGTTAGGTTTTTGGGGATTTTGAAAATGTTTAACGGGGTTCCCCCTGTTAAATTTGGATGTAACTTTTCGAGTAGATGATTTTTCATATAAAAAACTTTTTCATCCGAGTTAGTATGCATCAAGATCTGAAATTATTAAATGGGAGAATCTTCACATAGTTGCATAATTATTCGACTACTCGATCTTCACTTATATCTTTCGAGTAGTTTTGTCATTTGCTCTAGTGCATCACTTATATCTTTTAGAGCATGGTGGTAGTTTTATTTTGAAGAAATATATGAACTCTCATGATTCACTTATTTTATTTTGAGAGTCTTAAATAGCATGGTAATTTGCTTAAATAATCCTAATATGCTAAGCATACAAGATTTGTAAGAATTTTTATGAGTGTGTTGAATACCAAGAAAAGATTGATGCTTGATGATTGTTTTGAGATATGAAGATGGTGATATTAGAGTCATGCTAGTTGAGTAGTTGTGAATTTGAGAGATACTTGTGTTGAAGTTTGTGATTCCCGTAGCATGCACGTATGGTGAACCGTTATGTGATGAAGACGGAGCATGATTTATTTATTGATTGTCTTCCTTATGAGTGGCGGTCGGGGACGAGCGATGGTCTTTTCCTACCAATCTATCCCCCTAGGAGCATGCGCGTAATACTTTGCTTTGATAACTTGTAGATTTTTGCAATAAGTATATGAGTTCTTTATGACTAATGTTGATTCCATGGATTATACGCACTTTTCCTCCTTCCACCATTGCTAGCCTCTCTAATACAGCGCACCTTTCGCCGGTATCATACACCCACCATATACCTTCCTCCAAACAGTCACCATACCTACCTATTATGGCATTTCCATAGACATTCCGAGATATATTGCCATGCAACTTACCACTGTTTCGTTTATTATGACACGCCTCATCATTGTCATATTGCTTTGCATGATCATGTAGTTGACATCGTATTTGTGGCAAAGCCACCGTTCATAATTCTTTCATACATGTCACTCATGAGTCGTTGCACATCCCGGTACACCGACGGAGGCATTCATATAAAGTCATATCTTGTTCTAAGTATTGAGTTGTAATTGTTGAGTTGTAAGTAAATAAAAGTGTGATGATCATCATTATTAGAGCATTGTCCTAGTGAGGAAAGGATGATGGAGACTATGATCCCCCCACAAGTCGGGATGAGACTCCGGACGAAAAAAAGAAAATAAAAAAAGAGGGCATAAAAAAAAGAGAAAAGGCCCAAATAAAAAAATAAAAAAAATCGGAGAAAAAGAGAGAAGGGGCAATGCTACTATCCTTTTACCACACTTGTGCTTTAAAGTAGCACCATGATCTTCATGATAGAGAGTCTCCTATGATATCACTTTCATATACTAGTGGGAATTTTTCATTATATAACTTGGCTTGTATATTCCAATGATGGGCTTCCTCAAAATGCACTAGGTCTTCGTGAGCAAGCGAGTTGGATGCACACCCACTTAGTTTGTTTAGTTGAGCTTTCATATACTTATAGCTCTAGTGCATCCGTTGCATGGCAATCCCTACTCACTCACATTGATATCTATTGATGGGCATCTCCATAGCCCGTTGATACGCCTAGTTGATGTGAGACTATCTTCCCCTCTTTTTGTCTTCTCCACAACCACCCTTCTATTCCACCCATAGTGCTATATCCATGGCTCACGCACTACTAGAAAAAGGCCTACTAATGGCGCACCGGTTTTGCCTACTAATGGCGCACTACCGGTGCGCCATTACTAGCACGCCATTAGTATTTTTTTACTAATGGCGCACCACTGGTGCGCCATTAGTATAGACTAATGGCGCGTAGTGCGCCATTAGTATAGCCCACGGTGCGCCATTAGTATGTGGTATACTAATGGCGCACCACATAGAAGTGCGCCATTAGTAACATTTTTTTCAATTTTTTTTTAAATTTTTTTCAGATTTTTTTTAAATTTTTTTTTTCAATTTTTTTCAATTTTTTTCAATGTTTTTTCAATTTTTTCTTAATCTCAGTTCACTATGGCTTAATCTCAGGTCAAATCGCACTCCGTGGTCAAACTTCCCGAAAGGTCACCCATCCTCACACTACTCCAGCCCAAGCACGCTTAACTTCGAGTTCTATCTAACCCCAAAGAATAGCTCACTTCACAGCACTTGTTGATATATCTAGCATATCAATCCTGTTATACCTTGTTGATGTCTAGGACTTTGTTCATGTTCATGACTATGATGAAATTTTGAAAAATATTTCAAACTTCCCGATCATATTACGTATCATTTTTTGAAAAAATATTCAAAAAAAATTCAAAACCATTTTTTTTCTGTTACTAGTGGCGCACCACATCCACGGTGCGCCACTAGTAAGTTTGAAATTTTTTGAATTTTTTTGCCGCTAGATCTTGAAAGCCCCCATAACTTTTTTTCTGTTAGGTTTTTGGGGATTTTGAAAATGTTTAACGGGGTTCCCCCTGTTAAATTTGGATGTAACTTTTCGAGTAGATGATTTTTCATATAAAAAACTTTTTCATCCGAGTTAGTATGCATCAAGATCTGAAATTATTAAATGGGAGAATCTTCACATAGTTGCATAATTATTCGACTACTCTGATCTTCACTTATATCTTTCGGAGTAGTTTTGTCATTTGCTCTAGTGCATCACTTATATCTTTTAGAGCATGGTGGTAGTTTTATTTTGAAGAAATATATGAACTCTCATGATTCTCTTATATTATTTTGAGAGTCTTAAATAGCATGGTAATTTGCTTAAATAATCCTAATATGCTAAGCATACAAGATTTGTAAGAATTTTTATGAGTGTGTTGAATACTAAGAAAAGATTGATGTTTGATGATTGTTTTGTGATATGAAGATGGTGATATTAGAGTCATGCTAGTTGAGTAGTTGTGAATTTGAGAGATACTTGTGTTGAAGTTTGTGATTCCCGTAGCATGCATGTATGGTGAACCGTTATGTGATGAAGTCGGAGCATGATTTATTTATTGATTGTCTTCCTTATGAGTGGAGGTCGGGGACGAGCGATGGTCTTTTCCTACCAATCTATCCCCCTAGGAGCATGCGCGTAATACTTTGCTTTGATAACTTGTAGATTTTTGCAATAAGTATATGAGTTCTTTATGACTAATGTTGATTCCATGGATTATACGCACTTTTCCTCCTTCCACCATTGCTAGCCTCTCTAATACAGCGCACCTTTCGCCGGTATCATACACCCACCATATACCTTCCTCAAAACAGTCACCATACCTACCTATTATAGCATTTCCATAGACATTCCGAGATATATTGACATGCAACTTACCACTGTTTCATTTATTATGACATGCCTCATCATTGTCATATTGCTTTGCATGATCATGTAGTTGACATCGTATTTGTGGCAAAGCCACCGTTCATAATTATTTCATACATGTCACTCATGAGTCGTTGCACATCCCGGTACACCGACGGAGGCATTCATATAAAGTCATATCTTGTTCTAAGTATTGAGTTGTAATTGTTGAGTTGTAAGTAAATAAAAGTGTGATGATCATCATTATTAGAGCATTGTCCAAGTGAGGAAAGGATGATGGAGACTATGATCCCCCCACAAGTCGGGATGAGACTCCGGACGAAAAAAAGAAAATAAAAAAATAGGCCATAAAAAAAAGAGAAAAGGTCCAAATAAAAAAATAAAAAAAATCGGAGAAAAAGAGAGAAGGGGCAATGCTACTATCCTTTTACCACACTTGTGCTTCAAAGTAGCACCATGATCTTCATGATAGAGAGTCTCCTATGATATCACTTTCATATACTAGTGGGAATTGTTCATTATATAACTTGGCTTGTATATTCCAATGATGGGCTTCCTCAAAATGCACTAGGTCTTCGTGAGCAAGCGAGTTGGATGCACACCCACTTAGTTTGTTTTGTTGAGCTTTCATATACTTATAGCTCTAGTGCATCCGTTGCATGGCAATCCCAACTCACTCACATTGATATCTATTGATGGGCATCTCCATAGCCCGTTGAGACGCCTAGTTGATGTGAGACTATCTTCCCCTCTTTTTGTCTTCTCCACAACCACCCTTCTATTCCACCCATAGTGCTATATCCATGGCTCACGACTACTAGAAAAGGCCTACTAATGGCGCACGGTTATGCCTACTAATGGCGCACTACCGGCGCCATTACTAGCACGCCATTAGTATTTTTTACTAATGGCGCACCACTGGTGCGCCATTAGTATCTGGTATACTAATGGCGCACCACGTAGTACGCCATTAGTATAGCCCACGGTGCGCCATTAGTATCGGTATACTAATGGCGCACCATAGAAGTGCCATTAGTATCTAGTATACTAATGGCGCACCACATAGAAGTGCACCATTAGTAACATTTTTTTCAATTTTTTTAATTTTTTTCAGAATTTTTTTAATTTTTTCAATTTTTCTAAATTTTTTTCAAATTTTTCTTAATCTCATTCACTATGGCTTAATCTCGGTCAATAAGGTCAAATCGCACTCCGTGGTCAAACTTCCGAAAGGTCACCCATCCTCACACTACTCCAGCCCAAGCACGCTTAACTTCGAGTTCTATCCAACCCCAAAGAATCTCACTTCACGTGCACTTGTTGATATATCTAGCATATCAATCCTGTTATACCTTGTTGATGTCTAGGACTTTGTTCATGTTCATGACTATGATGAAATTTTGAAAAATATTTCAAACTTCCCGATCATATTACGTATCATTTTTGAAAAAAAAAATTCAAAAAAAATTCAAAAACAAATTTTTTTCTGTTACTAGTGGCGCACCGCATCCACGGTGCGCCACTAGTAAGTTTGAAATCTTTTGAATTTTTTTGCCGCTAGATCTTGAAAGCCCCGTAACTTTTTTTCTTTTAGGTTTTTGGGGATTTTGAAAATGTTTAACGGGGTTCCCCCAGTTAAATTTGGATGTAACTTTTCGAGTAGATGATTTTTATATAAAAACTTTTTCATCCGAAAGTTAGTATGCATCAAGATCTGAAATTATTAAATGGGAGAATCTTCACATAGTTGCATAATTATTCGACTACTCTGATCTTCACTTATATCTTTCGGAGTAGTTTTGTCATTTGCTCTAGTGCATCACTTATATCTTTTAGAGCATGGTGGTAGTTTTATTTTGACGAAATATAGGAACTCTCATGATTCACTTATATTATTTTGAGAGTCTTAAATAGCATGGTAATTCACTTAAATAATCCTAATATGCTAAGCATACAAAATTTGTAAGAATTTTTATGAGTGTGTTGAATACTAAGAAAAGATTGATGCTTGATGATTGTTTTGAGATATGAAGATGGTGATATTAGAGTCATGCTAGTTGAGTAGTTGTGAATTTGAGAGATACTTGTGTTGAAGTTTGTGATTCCGTAGCATGCACGTATGGTGAACCGTTATGTGATGAAGTCGGAGCATGATTTATTTATTGATTGTCTTCCTTATGAGTGGCGGTCGGGGACGAGCGATGGTCTTTTCCTACCAATCTATCCCCCTAGGAGCATGCGCGTAATACTTTGCTTTGATAACTTGTAGATTTTTTCAATAAGTATATGAGTTCTTTATGACTAATGTTGATTCGATGGATTATACGCACTTTTCCTCCTTCCACCATTGCTAGCCTCTCTAATACAGCGCACCTTTCGCCGGTATCATACACCCACCATATACCTTCCTCAAAACAGTCACCATACCTACCTATTATGGCATTTCCATAGACATTCCGAGATATATTGCCATGCAACTTACCACTGTTTCGTTTATTATGACACGCCTCATCATTGTCATATTGCTTTGCATGATCATGTAGTTGACATCGTATTTGTGGCAAAGCCACCGTTCATAATTCTTTCATACATGTCACTCATGAGTCGTTGCACATCCCGGTACAATCGACGGAGGCATTCATATAAAGTCATATCTTGTTCTAAGTATTGAGTTGTAATTGTTGAGTTGTAAGTAAATAAAAGTGTGATGATCATCATTATTAGAGCATTGTCCCAGTGAGGAAAGGATGATGGAGACTATGATCCCCCCACAAGTCGGGATGGGACTCCGGACGAAAAAAAGAAAATAAAAAAAGAGGCCATAAAAAAGAGAGAAAAGGCCCAAATAAAAAAATAAAAAAAATCGGAGAAAAAGAGAGAATGGGCAATGCCACTATCCTTTTACCACACTTGTGCTTCAAAGTAGCACCATGATCTTCATGATAGAGAGTCTCCTATGATATCACTTTCATATACTAGTGGGAATTTTTCATTATATAACTTGGCTTGTATATTCCAATGATGGGCTTCCTCAAAATGCACTAGGTCTTCGTGAGCAAGCGAGTTGGATGCACACCCACTTAGTTTGTTTTGTTGAGCTTTCATATACTTATAGCTCTAGTGCATCCGTTGCATGGCAATCCCTACTCACTCACATTGATATCTATTGATGGGCATCTCCATAGCCCGTTGATACGCCTAGTTGATGTGAGACTATCTTCCCCTCTTTTTGTCTTCTCCACAACCAGCCTTCTATTCCACCCATAGTGCTATATCCATGGCTCACGACTACTAGAAAAGGCCTACTAATGGCGCACCGGTTTTGCCTACTAATGGCGCACTACCGATGCGCCATTACTAGCACGCCATTAGTATTTTTTACTAATGGCGCACCACTGGTGCGCCATTAGTATCTGGTATACTAATGGCGCACCACGTAGTACGCCATTAGTATAGCCCACGGTGCGCCATTAGTATCTGGTATACTAATGGCGCACCACATAGAAGTGCGCCATTAGTATCTAGTATACTAATGGCGCACCACATAGAAGTGCACCATTAGTAACATTTTTTTTTCAATTTTTTTTTAATTTTTTTTCAGAATTTTTTTAATTTTTTTTCAATTTTTCTAAATTTTTTTTCAAATTTTTCTTAATCTCAGTTCACTATGGCTTAATCTCGGGTCAATAAGGTCAAATCGCACTCCGTGGTCAAACTTCCCGAAAGGTCACCCATCCTCACACTACTCCAGCCCAAGCACGCTTAACTTCAGAGTTCTATCCAACCCCAAAGAATACTCACTTCACGTGCACTTGTTGATATATCTAGCATATCAATCCTGTTATACCTTGTTGATGTCTAGGACTTTGTTCATGTTCATGACTATGATGAAATTTTGAAAAATATTTCAAACTTCCCGATCATATTACGTATCATTTTTTGAAAAAAAAAATTCAAAAAAAAATTCAAAACTATTTTTTTTCTGTTACTAGTGGCGCACCACATCCACGGTGCGCCACTAGTAAGTTTGAAATGTTTTGAATTTTTTTGCCGCTAGATCTTGAAAGCCCCCGTAACTTTTTTTCTTTTAGGTTTTTGGGGATTTTGAAAATGTTTAACGGGGTTCCCCCAGTTAAATTTGGATGTAACTTTTCGAGTAGATGATTTTTTATATAAAAAACTTTTTCATCCGAGTTAGTATGCATCAAGATCTGAAATTATTAAATGGGAGAATCTTCACATAGTTGCATAATTATTCGACTACTCTGATCTTCACTTATATCTTTCGGAGTAGTTTTGTCATTTGCTCTAGTGCATCACTTATATCTTTTAGAGCATGGTGGTAGTTTTATTTTGACGAAATATATGAACTCTCATGATTCACTTATATTATTTTGAGAGTCTTAAATAGCATGGTAATTCACTTAAATAATCCTAATATGCTAAGCATACAAAATTTGTAAGAATTTTTATGAGTGTGTTGAATACTAAGAAAAGATTGATGCTTGATGATTGTTTTGAGATATGAAGATGGTGATATTAGAGTCATGCTAGTTGAGTAGTTGTGAATTTGAGAGATACTTGTGTTGAAGTTTGTGATTCCCGTAGCATGCACGTATGGTGAACCGTTATGTGATGAAGTCGGAGCATGATTTATTTATTGATTGTCTTCCTTATGAGTGGCGGTCGGGGACGAGCGATGGTCTTTTCCTACCAATCTATCCCCCTAGGAGCATGCGCGTAATACTTTGCTTTGATAACTTGTAGATTTTTTCAATAAGTATATGAGTTCTTTATGACTAATGTTGATTCCATGGATTATACGCACTTTTCCTCCTTCCACCATTGCTAGCCTCTCTAATACAGCGCACCTTTCGCCGGTATCATACACCCACCATATACCTTCCTCAAAACAGTCACCATACCTACCTATTATGGCATTTCCATAGACATTCCGAGATATATTGCCATGCAACTTACCACTGTTTTCGTTTATTATGACACGCCTCATCATTGTCATATTGCTTTGCATGATCATGTAGTTGACATCGTATTTGTGGCAAAGCCACCGTTCATAATTCTTTCATACATGTCACTCATGAGTCGTTGCACATCCCGGTACACCGACGGAGGCATTCATATAAAGTCATATCTTGTTCTAAGTATTGAGTTGTAATTGTTGAGTTGTAAGTAAATAAAAGTGTGATGATCATCATTATTAGAGCATTGTCCCAGTGAGGAAAGGATGATGGAGACTATGATCCCCCCACAAGTCGGGATGAGACTCCGGACGAAAAAAAGAAAATAAAAAAAGAGGCCATAAAAAAGAGAGAAAAGGCCCAAATAAAAAAATAAAAAAAATCGGAGAAAAAGAGAGAATGGGCAATGCCACTATCCTTTTACCACACTTGTGCTTCAAAGTAGCACCATGATCTTCATGATAGAGAGTCTCCTATGATATCACTTTCATATACTAGTGGGAATTTTTCATTATATAACTTGGCTTGTATATTCCAATGATGGGCTTCCTCAAAATGCACTAGGTCTTCGTGAGCAAGCGAGTTGGATGCACACCCACTTAGTTTGTTTTGTTGAGCTTTCATATACTTATAGCTCTAGTGCATCCGTTGCATGGCAATCCCTACTCACTCACATTGATATCTATTGATGGGCATCTCCATAGCCCGTTGATACGCCTAGTTGATGTGAGACTATCTTCCCCTCTTTTTGTCTTCTCCACAACCAGCCTTCTATTCCACCCATAGTGCTATATCCATGGCTCACGCACTACTAGAAAAAGGCCTACTAATGGCGCACCGGTTTTGCCTACTAATGGCGCACTACCGATGCGCCATTACTAGCACGCCATTAGTATTTTTTACTAATGGCGCACCACTGGTGCGCCATTAGTATCTGGTATACTAATGGCGCACCACGTAGTACGCCATTAGTATAGCCCACGGTGCGCCATTAGTATCTGGTATACTAATGGCGCACCACAGAAGTCGCCATTAGTATCTAGTATACTAATGGCGCACCACATAGAAGTGCATCATTAGTAACATTTTTTTTTCAATTTTTTTTTAAATTTTTTTCAGAATTTTTTTTAAATTTTTTTTTCAATTTTTTTTAAATTTTTTTTTTCAGTTTTTTCTTAATCTCAGTTCACTATGGCTTAATCTCGGGTCAATATGCTTAATCTCAGGTCAAATCGCACTCCGTGGTCAAACTTCCCAAAGGTCACCCATCCTCACACTACTCCAGCCCAAGCACGCTTAACTTCGAGTTCTATCCAACCCCAAAGAATAAATTCACTTCACGGGCACTTGTTGATATATCTAGCATATCAATCTGTTATACCTTGTTGATGTCTAGGACTTTGTTCATGTTCATGACTATGATGAAATTTTGAAAAATATTTCAAACTTCCCGATCATATTACGTATCATTTTTTGAAAAAAAAAATTCAAAAAAAAAATTCAAAACTATTTTTTTTCTGTTACTAGTGGCGCACCACATCCACGGTGCGCCACTAGTAAGTTTGAAATGTTTTGAATTTTTTTGCCGCTAGATCTTGAAAGCCCCCGTAACTTTTTTTATTTTAGGTTTTTGGGGATTTTGAAAATGTTTAACGGGGTTCCCCCAGTTAAATTTGGATGTAACTTTTCGAGTAGATGATTTTTCATATAAAAAACTTTTTCATCCGAGTTAGTATGCAAAAGTTATGCCCATTTTTACAAATTCTCGAGAGATTTTCCAAATGAAGTCGAAATTCATATTTGCAAATTTTCCCAACAACTAGACCACATATCACATGGGAAACTTATTTTCTTTTATTTTTTTGACATTTTCATCATTTTCTTTTATTTTTTTAAAACTGAAAAGGCGATCCACAGGGGGTGCATTCGGTGGCCAAGTTACTAATGGCGCACCGTGGGGTGGTGCGCCACTACTAGTTCAACTACTAATGGCGCACCACTCCCACGGTGCGCCATTAGTAGTTTTGAAAAAAAATAAAAAAAATGATATTTTTTTTGATTTTTTTTTTGAAAAAAACTTAGTAATGGCGCACCAGTGGGGTGGTGCGCCATTACTAGTTCAACTACTAATGGCGCACCACTCCCACGGTGCGCCATTAGTAGTTTTGAAAAAAAATAAAAAAATGATATTTTTTTTATTTTTTTGAAAAAACTTAGTAATGGCGCACCAGTGGGGTGGTGCGCCATTACTAGTTCAACTACTAATGGCGCACCACTCCCACGGTGCGCTATTAGTAGTTTTGAAAAAAATTAAAAAATGATATTTTTTTTTTTTTTTTGAAAAAACTTAGTAATGGCGCACCAGGTGGAAAGTGCGCCATTACTAGTTAAATTAGTAATGGCGCACTTGAGACATGGTGCGCCATTAGTAACAAATTTTTTTATTTATTTTTACATTTTTTTCAAAACTACTAATGGCGCATTTACGAATGTGGTGCGCCATTACTATGTCATTAGTAATGGCGCACAATGCATCGGTGCGCCATTAGTAACAAATTTTTTAATGTTTTTTTGAAACTACTAATGGCGCACCACACCAGGTGCGCCATTAGTATATATACTAATGGCGCACGAGACATGGTGCGCCATTAGAATATAGTAATGGCGCACCACATCACAGGTGCGCCATTAGTACCCATTCCATCTATAACCCTTTTTGTAGTAGTGACGGTCATGTATTGCGTGAAGATTGAAAAAGATTGAGAATGTCAAAAGTATGAAACAATTGCTTGGCTTGTCATCGGGGTTCTGCATGATTTAAATACTTTGTGTGGTGAAGATAGAGCATAGCCAGACTATATGATTTTGTAGGGATAACTTTCTTCGGACATGTTATTTTGAGAAGTCATGATTGCTTTGTTAGTATGCTTGAAGTATTATTATTTTTATGTTAATATGAACTTTTGTCTTGAATCTTTCGGATCTGATTATTCATATCACAAGTAAGAAGATTTACATTGAAATTATGCCAAGTAGCACTCCGCATCAAAAATTATCTTTTTTATCATTTACCTACTCGAAGACGAGCAGAAATTAAGCTTGGGGATGCTTGATACGTCTCCAACGTATCTATAATTTTTGATTGCTCCATGCTATATTATCTACTGTTTTGGGCAATATTGGGCTTTATTTTCCACTTTTATATTATTTTGGGACTAACCTATTAACCGGAGGCCCAGCCCAGATTTTTGTTTTATGCCTATTTCAAGTGTTTGAAGAAAAGGAATATCAAATGGAGTCAAACGAACGAAATCAACTGGAGAAGTTATTTTTGGAAGGAAAGCCACCGGATAGAATTGGACTCTACGTCAGAAGATACGGGAGCTGGCCACAAGGGTGGGGGGCGCGCCCACCCCCCTACCTCGTGGGGCCCCCGAAGCTCCACCGATGTACCCCTTGCACCCATATATACCTATGTATCGTAAAACTTCTAGAACAGAGAATAGATCGGGAGTCCCGCCGCCGCAAAACCTCCAGAGCCACCAAAAACCAATCGGGGCCCTGTTCCGGCACCCTGCCGGAGGGGGGAACCCTCACCTATGGCCATCTTCATCATCCCGGCGCTCTCCATGACGAGTAGGGAGTAGTTCACCCTCGGGCTGAGGGTATGTACCAAGAGCTATGTGTTTGATCTCTCTCTCTCGTGTTCTTGATTTGGCACGATCTTGATGTATCGCGAGCTTTGCTATTATAGTTGGATCTTATATTTCTTCTCCCCTCTACTCTCTTGTAATGGATTGAGTTTTCCTTTGAAGTAATCTTATCGGATTGTGTCTTTAAGATTTGAGAACACTTGATGTATGTCTTGCCGCGTGATCTGTGGTGACAATGGGATATCACGTGACTCACTTGATGTATGTTTTGGTGATCAATCATGGTTCCGCCCATGAACCTATGCATAGGGGTTGGCACACGTTTTCGTCGTGATTCTCCGATAGAAACTTTGGGGCACTCTTTGAGGTTCTATGTGTTGGTTGAATAGATGAATCTGAGATTGTGTGATGCACATCGTATAATCATACCCAAGGATACTTGAGGTGACATTGGAGTATCTAGGTGACATTAGGGTTTTGGTTGATTTGTGTCTTAAGGTGTTATTCTAGTACGAACTATAGGGCTGTTTGTGACACTTATAGGAATAGCCCATCGGATTGATTGGAAAGAATAACTTTGAGGTGGTTGCGTACCCTACCATAATCTCTTCGTTTGTTCTCCGCTATTAGTTACTTTGGAGTGACTCTTTGTTGCATGTTGAGGGATAGTTATATGATCCAATTATGTTATTATTGTTGAGAGAACTTGCACTTGTGAAAGTATGAACCCTAGGCCTTATTTCCTATCATTGCAATACCATTTATGCTCACTTTTACCACTTGCTACCTTCCTGTTTTTATATTTTCAGATTACTAAAACCTATATCCACTATCCATATTGCACTTGTATCACCATCTCTTCGCCGAACTAGTGCACCTATACAATTTACCATTGTATTGGGTGTGTTGGGGACACAAGAGACTCTTTGCTATTTGGTTGCAGGGTTGCTTGAGAGAGACCATCTTCATCCTACGCCTCCCATGGATTGATAAACCTTAGGTCATCCACCTGAGGGAAATTTTCTACTGTCCTACAAACCTCTGCACTTGGAGGCCCAACAACGTCTACAAGGAGAAGGTTGCGTAGTAGACATCAGTCATCATCGTTAGTGGACTAACAGAGCACTCGTCACGCGTAGAGGAACACGTGACGGCCCTCGCGGCCGGACTATAAGCGGCCTCCAACATAAGAAAACATGACTGGTCATTAAAGGCCACAGACTCGGCTAGACGAGTCCGGTCGCCCGGATAAAATTAAACCAGGGCACCGTATATATAATCCCATGGTGGACACCAGGGGCTATAAATACTTAACACAGTCCCACAGTTGTCTCAACCTTATGGGCAGGCCAACATCTTACACTTTTCTCATCCACCGCATACTTACGTTGTACTCTTCTACGAGTTTTCCTTTTTTCACAGACAACGTTCGCGCGATACCCTTCCAGGATACGACACAATGGAGACAAAGGCGCAGACGTGCAGCAGGGCCCCGTTCAACAGGTTTCTTTTTAGATTAAGCCCCTGGGTAAACCTTTTTTATGGCCTCTTGTTGTTTAACCATCCCATGGGCTCCATACCCATAGAGGATACTGCCGTTTTTGGCATCTCTCCACGACAGATTAACGCACGTACCTGGAAAAACAAGGTTTATAACGAATGGGCATTCTTGAGCCCATCGGCTATTATAAAGTCCGAATACCCTCGGGAGTGTTCGGCGTCACGAGTTTGGCCTTATATGCAGCAGCTCCGAATCATGTCTTTGGTCAAATGTTGGGTTTGCCCGGCTCCTGGGTTTGTCGCCTTACGTTCCATTACTATCGGTTAAGGTGGCCAAAGGATAACTACTGCGATTGTGCCCTGGTTATTCTGGACGAGCACCTTAGTAGAGAAAGCCGAAAACCGACTGTCATGATGTAGCGAGAGACCGTTCAACCACTCGAAGACTTATCGAAATCTTTAGGATCCCTCCGCATTAACGAAGCACCGTTTCCCGGTCATGTACACACGCGCCCGTATTCGGATGCATGCGAAGGTACCAGGGGCTACATAGTAGCCCCAACATTAGACTCCCATGGCTAAGCGAAAGTGTTACAGCTATATAGTCCGGTTGCCTAGTTCGACGTGCGATCACCTCCTTCATGGACCAAGACGTTGGATCAAGTGTGATTAAGCATATTTTTTGCGAACACCCCCGCATTGCCTGCGTGGGGGATGAAGCCAACGACTGTTATCTTTCAAATTAAACTTTCATATATAAATATATATATATATATATATATATGTAAACGGCCACACAGGGGACAAAATAATACTTTTGGGCAAAAAGTATAAATATAGCCTTATAAACTAGCATTATTTTTTACAATGATTCGACTCATCACTCGAATAAGACATTCTTCGAGCACTGCACCTCTGTTAGGCGGGCACCTTCGGTGACCTGCGCCAAGTAGTGCTTGGCCGGATACTGGCCGCCCGCCGGATCGTGGGTCGCTATAATATTGGCCTCCATATCCGTCCAATAGGCTTTAACACGGGCAAGAGCCATCCGTGCACCCTCTATGCACGCCGACCTCCTCATGGCATCGATCCGAGGCACGACCCCAAGGAATTGCTGCACCAAGCCAAAGTAACTATCCGGCTTAAGCCCTTCCGGCCAAAGATGGTCTATCACAGACCGCATTGCAAGACTGGACAACCTGTGAAGCTCCGCTACAGCAGCCATCTTGTCATTCAATGGCAGCGGGCCAGTGGGAGCATTGAATTGCGACCAAAAAAGCTTCTCCACCTCCTTATCACCTTGACCCTCAAAGAACTCGGCAGCGTCAGCCGTACTCTTCGCCAAATCCGCATACGCGTCCTCAGGACTCCAGCGCCCATCCAGGGAAGCGTACTTTGGATCGAAAAACTTCGTCCGCAGCAAGTAGGAACCTCCAGCCACGATTTTACCGGCATGTTGAAGCTCCTCCCGTGCACCCCTGAGCTCGGTCCGTATTTCCTTGGTGGCATTGCGTGCCTTGTCCAGCTCGGCCAAGCTATCATTTATGCTCCTTTTCAAGGAGCTCATACCGGTCAGCGGCATTTTTTAACTCAATAGCCATTTCGGCCATCTTTTCCTTGCTTCGGCGATGAGCAGCCTATTCGGCTCTCAGTTCCTCGGCCTTCTTTAGGGCAGCCGCATTGGTAACCCGAGCTTGTTCCTTGGCTTGGACAAGTTCTGCCCTCAGGGCCTCCACGGCAGCAGCACCATCTGCAGTCCGAACATATTACATTAATATCATGCCGCCTCCATATTTTCCTATACAAAGGAAGGCAGAGCACATACCTTGTGACTTGTCTAGCCGCTCGTTCACCAGCGTGATATTGGCATCAATCGATCGAATCTGCCTGGTCAGTTCGGAAACTTCCACGGACTGGTCGGCGGCCGGACTCACAGGTACCTGCACATATTTATAGCGCAATCATTGATTTATGATCCCCCGTTTGCCCCCTAAGGCGGGCAACCAGTGTCTCAGGGGCTACTATCTATATGGAGCACACCTAGCGCATGCCTCACTGCCAAAAACAGTGTACTCTTCAAAACATACCTCAAAGCCTCTGAGAAGACTTGCAAATGCTTCATTCAAACCGCTTGTAGCGGACAAAATCTTCCGGAGCACCGCGCTCATTAATAAGCGGTGCTCCTCCGAGAGCGCAGCCTGCTCCAGTAGGTCCATCAGTATGTCCGGCCGTACATCGAACGGTGCCGGACCCTTCTCATCGCCCCTCGCGGGAGCCAAACGCTCCGAGCTCAGGGCGGTTGACAAGTTGGCCTCCGGCTTCGGCAGATCTCCTCCATGACGACACTTCGGTGTCGCCCGCTTCGCGAGCCGGAGAGGTAGGTGGGGTCTCGCTCTCCATCATATCCGGAGGAAGGTCCCCCGAAGACGAACTCTGTTGAGAAGGGCTACTAGCCGGACTGCGAAAGAGGAATCCTGGTTATTGATCTAGGATAAACGTAGTACCTTCGAATTAAAAATTAACTTACAGCTCGGTGGAGGGCTGGCCCGTTGGTGGGCACGATGCGGTGAGTGTGCCCGTTGGGGCAGAGCCCCCTGGTGTTTTATTTTTCCCTGGTTTGGGCATCTCCGTCTCCGACTCTTCGGAAGCGGCCCTCTTCTTCCCACGCAGGGAGGAGGCCTTAGCCTCCCCTTCCCGACTATCCTCCTCGAGGGAGGTAACAATTCCACCGGTTTGTATGCGTAGCACGTGGGGTTCGGTTTCTTCGTTCCTCCCCTTGTCTTTCCCCGGGGGCATTCTGCTGAGCACCCGGTCGAGCATCTTGGCCATGGCGGGGCTAGGCGAGCCCTCGAAAAGTGGCGCCGGACACCTGATTCTCTCCGCCTTGCTGAGCCACTCCTGGCCATGGATTATTTTCAGAACAAACAATCGTGACAAATACAAAACAGGGTGTCCGGCATCAAAGCTACTTACTTGGGTATCTAGGCGATTGCAGCTTAGGCCCGCATCCTCGGTGGTGTTCGGACATTTTACTTTCCGTGCGAAGAATAATTTGCACATCTCTTCGAGCTTCAGGCCGAAGAAGTGCTTGACAGTCCGCGGACCCTCCGGATTGAACTCCCACATCCGGAGAGGCCGGCGTTGGCATGGCAACATCCGCCGGATCAACATCACTTGCATTATGCTGACAAGGTTAATTTCCCTTGCAAGAAGCTCCCAGATGCGATTCTACAGTACTGGTATATCACCAGCGGGTCCCCAATTCCGCCCCACGTCTGTCCAAGACGCCAGCTATGACGGAGGGCCCGAACGAAACTAGGGGGCAGCCGCCCACTTTGTGCCTCTGGGAGCCGTGACATAGAACCACCTCCGCTGCCATACATCGGATACTTCTGGGAAAGAACCCTCTGGCCACGGGGCATCGCCGTTCCTTCTTATTACGGCACCTCCGCACTCCACATGTCGCCCCTCGATCATCTTCGGCGTCACATTAAAGGTCTTGAGCCATAAGCCGAAGTGTGGGGTGATATGGAGAAAAGCCTCGCACACGATAATAAACGATGAGATGTGGAGGATAGCGTCAGGAGATAGATCGTGAAAATCCAACCCATAATATAACATGAGCCCCCTCACGAAGGGATCGAGGGTGAAACCCAGACCGCGGAGGAAGTGTGGGACGAAAACAACACACTCATTTGGCTCCAGCATAGGGATGACCTGCCCTGGAGCAGGGAGCCTGTGCCGGATATCTGTGGTCAGGTATCCGACCTCCCTAAGCTTTGCAATGTCCTTCTCTTCAATTGAGGAGGCCACCCACCGTCCTTGAGAGTCAGATCCAGACATATTGGAGGATTCCGGAGGGGTGGAGCTTAGGTTTTGGGTGTTAGAACTCGAGGTGCGAGAAGGCGCGATGAAGGTGAAAAAGAAGGCGTAGGTCTCGACCCCTTTATAAAGAGTGTGAATATCAAGAGTCCCCGGTGTGACCGCTTGAGGCTTATCTAAAAAACACACGGGTTATACCAACAGCCATCGTGGGGTCACGCGTGCTCATATTGATGGAAAATCCCGTAATAAGGGGAACACAATCTCTGCCTCGACAGGACGTGCCAATAAAACCGCCTCGCAACACGAGTCGTTGTGGGGCACGAAACGTCGGTTCGCGTTGGACCTAGCCCCGATGCAAGGGCATGACACACGAAGATTGCCAACAAATCAGATCTATACCATACGAAGATCATCTTGCAGATCCGGACACGGTCTACGTGTTCGTTGACCACTTTGGAGTATTCGGAGGAGGAACCCGCCCTGCAATGCCGAAGACAAGACTGTGCGCCAGACTCATCGTCATTGAAGCCTGGTTCAGGACTCTTGAGGAGTCTGGATTAGGGGTATCCGGACAGCGGACTGTACAACGTCCGGACTATTGAAGCGTGAAGATACAAGACTCAAGACTTCGGCCCGTGTTTGGATGGGACTTTCCTTGGCGTGGAAGGCAAGCTTGGCGATCCGGATATTATATTTCCTTCCTTGTAACTGATTCCATGTAAACCCTAGCCCTCTCCGGTGTCTATATAAACCGGAGAGGTTGGTCCTTAGAAGGCCGATCACAATTACAATCATACCATCATAGGCTAGCTCTTAGGGTTTAGCCTCTACGATCTCGTGGTAGATTTACTCTTGTACTACCCATATCATCAATATTAATCAAGCAGAAGTAGGGTTTTACCTCCATCGAGAGGGCCTGAACACAGGTAAACATCTGTGTCCCTTGCTTCTGTTACCATCAGCCTTGACGCACGATCGGGACCCCTACCGAGATCCGCGGTTTGACACCGACGATCGTCCGGGCCAACTGCTTTCTCCTCTTGCAGTTGGGTTCGGTCGACGAAGACTCCACCGGCTCGCTCTGGCAGGACACCCTCACAAACGGCACCACAGATGCTCGATCCTTCAATCTCTGGTGGATGCTCCATCTGGGATCGATACTCCCACCATGGCTCCCTCACGATCGCATTCGGTGAATCTGTTTGCTCTATGGCCCAGAGGAGCAGTTCTATGTACTCCGACGCGACTCCCTCCGGGAGTATCGCCGCCTTTTCTCTCTGTTGCAGATATTTGGCCATGGATGTCGCCGTCGCCGCTAGTTGGTCCTTGTTTTCAAACCAAGACTGTATCTCCAACATCCTAGCTAGCTTCACAGGGTCGCCGTCTGCGATCCTCACGTATCGGTTGTACTCCTCCATCAATCTACTTCTCCACAGCACCTTCACTCGCCGGCGGTGGTTTTTGAATGGAAGAGGAGAGGAGCAGCGCTGGTTTTGGATTAGAACGGGAGAGGAGCGACGCTGGTTTTGGACTGGAACAAGAGAGGAGGGGCGGTGGTTTTGAAATGGAAGAGGAGAGGAGCGGCGCTGGATTTAGATTGGAACAGGAGAGGAGCGGCGGTGGTTTAAGAGGAGAAGAGCGGAAGAGCGGCGCTGGTCTTGGAAGTATTATTTTGTTGTTTTGCGTATTTTGGGTCAAAGTTTGACCACGTACCGTATGTGGCAAGCAAAATGTGAATGCATGTCACCAAAAATTGTATCGTTTGGTTCGTATCTGAATGTACTTTCAAATTATATTATTTTTGCAACGTATAACATATATTTTATGTGCGAAAATCATGGTCAATTATGACCTAGAATAAAAGGAGACTAGTTAATGTGGGGTCGCTTTCTTAATTGAAGGGTAAATTTATTTTGATTTTGATCCATTCACAGCGCGCCGGCCCTCTCGCCCAATCCTAAATCGCTACCGCACGCTCCTCTCCCTCTTCTCCATTGCAAAACCACCTCCTCTCCTCTCCATCATCTCCATTCCAAAACCACCGTCCCGCCTCTCCCTCTTCTGATCTTCTCCATTGGAAAACCACCTCCTCTCCTCTCCATCATCTCCATTCCAAAACCACCTCCTCTCCTCTCCATCATCTCCATTCCAAAACTACCGTCTCGCCTCACCCTCTTCTGATCTTCTCTCCATTGCAAAACCACCTCCTCTCCTCTCCATCATCTCCATTCCAAAACCACCTCCTCTCCTCTCCCTCTTCTCTATTGCAAGACCACCATCTCTCCTCCCATCTTCCAAAGCTAGCACCGGACCACTCAGAACGACATCTATGGAGAGGATGCAGCAGCGAATCAGGCAGATCGCCTGCGGCGACCAGGCAAAGTTAGACAGGTTGAAGGAGATCCTTAGTTGGTTTGACAATGAGTGGGAGATTTCAAGCACGGTGCAGGCCATGTGGCAATGTATGCGAAAGAGAGAGACGGCGGCGATGAGGGCGGCGATGTACATGTACTCCTCGGCGGC
Organism: Aegilops longissima; assembly: GCA_021605205.1. Lineage (NCBI taxonomy): Eukaryota > Viridiplantae > Streptophyta > Magnoliopsida > Poales > Poaceae > Aegilops > Aegilops longissima. The sequence goes on from CM038682.1 coordinate 712,308,928, forward strand.
GATCACGCCGCAGTCCTCCGAGTTCATCGAGTATCTCCTATGGGCGATGGAGCGAGACAGATTCGCCGAGGCGATAGTCGAGCGGAGGTGGTGGGCGTCAGGTCAAGGTCGAGCACCCAGAGGATAACGAATCGATCGAGTATGGTGTGCCATTCGTGAGGGTGCAGAGCCAGCCGGAGCCACAGGAGTATTCATTCTCCCACCGCAAGAGGAGGCCGGATGGCGCGACGTTGCTTCCCCGACGTTCTCCACGGTTCCCTCGACGCTCGCCTCGTTTCAACTGCGGTGGTAGGGTTTAAGGTAAGCTTCGCACTAACCTAATCTTCCACCTGCTCATGCTTACAATCAGTGTGACAGCAAATGAAAATCATGCTTACAATCAGTCTCCGAGTACTAAGCAAATCACCCTAAAATAGCTCTGGACCTTTGGGTCAAAGTTGTGACACAGTGTACAAATAAAGAAAGATAGATTGGTGCTTCTTTCAGAAAAGAGTACTCCCTAGAAAACTGCCAATATAAGCTACTAGTATTTGGTTAGAGGATTTGCTGCCGAGAAAGATCCGTCCACAGAGAGCGCCACACATCCCACTGGTTGTGGTGGATGCCAATGCGTGCATGCAGCATGGTTGGTGTCGGTAATTTTTACTTGGCACACCTCGCACTCTGCATATATGCCGGTTCCATACGTACATTTGTGCAGTTCCACCAAAATGCAGCTGAATAACCCTGTTTGCACACATAATGAAAAAGCGTGATTACATTATAGTGGCACTAGTTGATGAAACACACAAAATAAATGGAAGAAAATATTGCGATAGTATCATAGTATGCCATGCTGCGAGGGCGAGATGGGCCCTACGACGCCTCATACGGTACGCCTCATACTGGACATCGTCCCAAGTCTCCCAGATACACCTTTTGCCAGTGATGAACATCAGTGTATAGCAGTAGTACAAGGAGGCGCCTTGAGACATTCAAATCTCTATTTTGTACATATCAACTAAAATTAAGCACCCCAGTTTGCAGAAACGCTTAAACATTAACAATGGGACTAGTTGATGAAACATACTTTAACCAAGAGAAGCACTTTCTTTATCTACATTGGAAATGAAATGGTAGAGATGACACTCACTCTATTTTAACTGTATTATTACTTCATTTCATTAGTGACACTAGGGTCGAGCAGGTGGCAAACGAGGTGTACCGTGCATCGCAAGGATGGAGGCCGGGGGTGCTTAGACTGGGATGCTGAAGCTGGCTCTTTCAGTCACCAACATGGATGATTCAATTCATGGGACCTTTTGGTGCAGTTCACCTAAAATGAAGCAATGTCCCGTGAGCTAGCAGCTTCTTCTTCAAAAAAAATTTAAGAAAAGGGCCACAGCCCCGGTTCCATTTCCATCAGAAAATGAAACCCATAGAGCTTCTTCTTCATTAGTTGCGATAAAATTGAGCAACATCAAGGTTGGTTGTGAAGCTCCTGGAATGCTCAACTATAATTTGGATATCATTTGTGCAGTTCAACTAAGATCGAGCGTGAAATGTATATCTCTGTTTGCACAAAAAAGGTGGAAAGGAGGGTGACTAACAAGTGATGAAACATGCATCAAATGAAAAGAAGCATGTTCCTTATCTGAATGGAAATCCTACAAGGACAGTAGCAATTTCTAAAGCAGTGGCATTGCTAGATATTAGTGTGGGCATTAGGATTAACTATGACAACAGTTAAATATGACATTACTTTGGGCACGGGAGAGTAGGCGGACCAGGATAGTTGCATTTCTAACGAAAAGAACCAACTTATCTTAATGGGAAATTTTAGCGGGACATGTAAAGAAGTGCCATTGATTCACATTCTTTGGAGGCATTACATTGAAAACAACATTGGTTTAACGTGTCCTTACTTTTAACAAAGTCGATCGCTACATTTTACCGGTGGCATTACATAAGAGTGGCTCGGGGCAACAAACATCAGAACAGGATATCTGGGTTGGTCCCATTTTTGTTCGGTATAGCCACCTTATACTGTGTGAGGCTAGCAAATCTAGTGCTGGACTTACTTTGTTGACTTGTCCCCCAGTCCCCACTTTCTTTCCTTTTTCAACCAATAGATTGGGTTTATATTGAGTTTGTACTGTGTTTCCCGTTATTTCCATATTAGACCTAGAGAACAGTTGGATAGCCAGTCTCTGCTACTTTTCTCCCCCATTATTTGCTCTTTCGACCAAGTCCTAGATTCAAGTAACAAATCCTCCCCCACCCCACCCCCTTTCTTCTTTGTTTGAACCAAGTAGTACTAGATTCGAGTGCATGAACTAGTTTTACCTCTTATACATAAAAAAATTAGGTGGTTTTCAAACAGCCGATCGATCCTATCTACGAGGGGGCCTCATATATAGTAAAAGTTACAAATGCAGCGGCGTCGGGGCTCGGGAAATGAAACAAGGCGGTTTGAAGGAAGTTATACCTGATGGTCGCCGGGATGTCGCTAGGTGGGCGGCAGGAGGCCGGATCTGCCCACACTACGGCAGCGAGGAAGAAGGGGTCGGAGGCCCTCCCTCGCCAGAGGAGCTTGGGATAGAACGGCAAGGCAGGCTGATCGGGACGCGCCCAGCAGTGGGTAAGAGCCGTCACCGAGGACGACCGCGTGAACGTTGCACCTTCTCACCTTCCCCGGCGGAGAGGATCCGGCTGGATCTGTGACCAGCAGTGAGCAGAGAGAGAGAGAGAGAGAGAGAGAGTGTGGCCACCACTGTCGTGTTTATATCTGGAGAGGCCGAGACAGTGTGAAGAGAGCAATACTAGCAAGCAAGCGCGGAGGCTCCTGCCTATATAGTGGAGTAGTACTTAGTTTTCTTTTGTCTACCGGAGCCGGCTTGACCTCGTCAATGACTGTCGAGAAGTCTTCATGCACGTGGCTCGGAGGCGCAGTTGTCGTCATTTTGATCTAAAGCGCCGGATTATAACATATAACACGAAAAAATGCGACATGCCAAGAAATCATAACCTCACTGCCCAAAGGCGACAACATGAATCCCGACGGACAAACTAGACGAGGAACAAAGCTCAAATTAAAGATAAATTCGTAGAAAAGGGGTCCGTCGATAGATGTCCTAATTAACATAGCCGGCTTGACCTAGATGGCAGCCGAGTAGTCACTGTTCGTGCATGTGCCCCCAATGACTAGTCCAACTCAGTTGTCGTTGTTTAATCCTCGCAGTGATCCTAAGCACATGACACATAATTTTGCGAGATGACAAGAAACCTTTTTTTAGATTTCTCACCACAACTACAGCCATGTACAACACAGCCTGCACGATATGTAGACGATAGCCAATCCAGGCGTGTCTGCTGGAGTCTGGTCACAAGCATGGACGAACTGATCTTCCGTGCCTTGGAGGGATCGTCCAGGCACCAACGTAGTACAAAACTTCTCTAGTAATATCGCTCGTCTCCCTCTTCTATTAAGTCAACCGACTTGCGGGGCCGGGGAGTGTGCCTATGGTCGCTTCTCAATTGTCGTCCCACATGTATGTGCGAACGCAAAATGACGCGCGTTCCATTCGGAGAGCAGCGTGCTAGACCGATCGACCGTCTGGGGTGCGACGCGAACGCGACGGGCGTGCTGTATATTCTGTACATGTGCGCCGCCGTTTTCTAGACGCTTTGCTCCATGGCGCGGGTGCAAATCCATGGATACAAAATTAGTATACTGTATACTATTTAAAAGTTGAGGGCGGGGCTTTTCTTGCCCGGTAAGCGGTGGGACAGTTCCGCCTAGTCGGTTCGACGGAGGTGCGAGAAGACGAGGGAGTAGGCTGCTGCAAACGTAGGGCTGTGTGATTTGACAGCGAGTTACTGCTGGACAGGTGGGGCCCCGTGATTTGACTTGCCATTGTCATTTTAACTGCGGCGCTACGACCGGCGTGAGTCTCCCGATTCCTGACCACCTCCTCACAGGTGCCTCTGCCAATGCTCCACGATGTAGTAGTAGAGGCTGGCTCTTGCATGAGAGCCCACTTCTCCACTTTTTCCTTGCCTCTCTTTCCTCCACATATGCAAAAATGCCATGTAAAGAGCACTATTGTACTTACTTGCTCCTATAGGTGCTTAAGCTTGCCACATAGGCATAAAGTCTGATGTGGCAAGTTAATCAAGAAGAGAGAGACTAGTTTGGTGACCCAAGGAAGAAACGGTGCTAAGCGCGTGTACCTAGGTGAAAAGATAATTTTGAGTCTATAGCTAATTAAATGAAGCAAACTTAGCAACACCATTTCATTAGAAGAGGTCACTCCTTGGCAAATGCAATAAATACTAGTACTCCCTGCGTCCCATTATATAAGAACGTTTTTGACACTACACTACACTACACTAGTGTCAAAAACGTTCTTATATTATGGGACGAAGGGAGTACGAAGAAAGAGATAGAGAGGATTAAAAAAATACACTTATAGCCAACCTTATAGCCAACTTTGTTGTAGTATGAGTAACTAAGTGATGACTATGTATGACATGCCAATATCAGATAGCCTAACGCACCGTGTTAAATCTCCAAGGGCGCGACCACGCAAGCGACGTGACGGTCGTGGTAGGCGCGACCATGATACGGGCTGCTGGCAGCCCTTGGATCTGAGATCAAACGGTCGCATGCTAAGTTGCTGAAAATTTGCAGAATAACCCTCCAGGATAGGATATTCACCCATTGGTCTAGAATCACGCCATGCAACCGTTTGATCTTTTATCCAAGGGCTCTCGGAAGCCCTGTATCATGGGAGAATAGAAAGCCACTACCCTGCCGTTCGCACGCTGGCAGTTCGCTCCTAATCGTCCCCGCACGTCCTTTAATACTACGGCGGTTCGCTTCTAGTCGTCTCGTCCATTCACATTACGGCAGTTCCACTAATCCTAACCCTCCTCCCAAATCCATGGCGTCCCAAATCTCCCCGATCGGCGGTGAGTACAAGGTTAGAACCATCACCGACGATGAGTTCGACGTCATCTACACCCGTTCTTCCGCGACGGTGAAAGGATGTCTTTCTCGCTTCAGACGCATGTTCGAAGACTCAGATGATGAGCGGGTCGCTGGGCTAGATGTTGAGTACACCACAGTCGTGGGACGAGAGAAGGATCTAAAAGACGAAGAGAGGAAGAAGCCCGCCGTGATCCAGGTTTGCATGCATGACTTATGCTTGGTCTAACACATATGCCATGCCGATGTTGAGTGTCAGGATTTTAAGGACTTCGTCGAGAGCAACCTAGTCAAATTCGTTACTATAGACTTTGGTAACGACAAAGAAGTCCTGCGTCGGATAGGCCTCGTTGTAGGCAACACCTTCGTCCTCCAAAAGAATCGGCTGGTGTCCTCTCGTCAGCCTTCAATGCTAACCCTGGCAGGAGCTATAGTTCATCCTTCGTACGGTAAACTGGAGAAACCTCATTACACATTTCATCGTCATGCATGGCAGTGGAATGTACTAGATATAGACCACATCCACTACGCTGCAATGGATGGCTACCTTTGTTTCAATATCTACAAGGGTTGCATGAAGAGGAACAGCCAAGTTGGCGGTTCAAGCAAAGAAGTATCGGCCAAGAGGAAGAGGGACAAGGACGAAGTCGAGGACGTGGATGAGGACTCCGAGTAAGGTGGCAGTGTCGTTGCTCATGGTGGTTCTAATGCAGTGTCTACCAGAATAGTTGCAAAGTTAAATTTCAGGTGTGCTTAATTTAATTTGAGGGGTGTGTTGTGCTGAGCCCCCAGCAGAACTATGTTATGTTTCTTCTTGTTACTTTAACTCTTCAGTAAGTACATACTAGTATTTCTTACATTTATTTCTTACATTTCATCTTTTAGTTGGTATAGTACTACCACTTGTTTATTCAGATTATATACGTACAATATATATGGCCAACATCATATAGCCAGTAGTTTAGTTGTCAAAGAATTTCAGGGTGCTTAGTTTTGTCAAACAATTCCAGGGTGCTTAGTTTTATTTGAGGGGTGGGTTGTGCTGGACACTATTATTGTGACTAGCCTTTTAAATTGTACTATATGCATAATTTGGCGACGAGCGCTCTCTATATGTAACACCTTTTTTTTTAATTTCAAGTTTTGCTCCGTGGGCGCAATCCATGCATCGATACTACTGCTGTACAAAAGTATACATTTTTTAAAAGGCTAGAGGGCGGGGCAGTCTAGCTTGGTCGGTTTCACGAGAGGCGAGGGCCTTTGTGATTTGACGGCTCATTAGTGCTGGAAGGCGGGGCCTTGTGATTTGACTGCTCATATAAATGCACCGACGACCTGATCGAGGAGGAGCAAAGAACCGTGCGGTATACTCAAGTTTTCCACTGGAGTAGTACTGCGACGGAGGAGCACGAAACACGGCAGCCCAGTGCCATATGGCGATAAAAAATGATCTAGTTTGCTAGTCATCTCATTGTTACTTGCATTGTTCTATTCATTCCCTCAAAAAACAAAAACCATTGTTCTATTCATGCCTCGCAGAGAACGTGACATGTGCGGCGAAACACCCGAAGCAAAAGATGAAACACAACAGCAAAAGAAGATGGAAGATTATCACCCCAAATGATCTAATTCACCGCAGAGTCGTAACTGCTTCTGCATCACCTCCATGACCTCCATCTCCTTGCGCATCTCCTCCGCCATCTTCTTCATTCTGTCCATGACGCGGGATTTCTCGATGCGAGCCTTCATCATCTGATCCACGGCTGCATTACGTACCTTGACAGTAGCCGGGTGCTCGATGCGGAGCTTCGCCAACTCCTCCTTCTGTTCCATCACGAGGGACTGCAGCATATTCATCGAGGAACTACTATTCTCATGCAGCTTCTTCCAGCCGGCGTTCTTCTCCTTCAACAGGTCGATATCGTGGCAGAGCTTTGCCTTGTCCTTCGGAAGTCGCAGGATTTCGCCGGTCGCCTTCTTCTCCGAGGCAATGCTCTTCTTCAGCAGCATCACCAAGCCGGCGGTCAACTCCCCCTGCTGATTGAGCTCAGCGGGCATGTCGTCGAGGCTCTCCTTCAGCAACTCCGTCAAGCCTTGGATGAACTCCTTCGCTTATTGAGGTGCTTATTGAGCTGATCGGGCATGCCGTCGAGGATAACGACTCCAGCTCCGCCCGGCTCGGCATGTTCGCCTCCAGCGGCTAGGGCGCCTCGGGAGCCATCGCCTGCCCGTGAGAGATCTTTCGAGGTCTCTGCGTGGCGGCGAGCCCTCTCTTTTTTTTCCGCAGCCTTGGTTGCCGCTCCCTTGTTACGAGTAGTTCTCGACCTAGATCTCTGCTCACCGGCCACGGAAACGACGGACGAAGAAGAAGCACTTTTGAGGAGGAAAGGTAGAGTAATTTTCGGTTAGGTAGTTCCCCTTTTTATAACCTAAGTATTAGCACTAGTAGTACTAATACCTGCATAGTGGGAACACGTTCAGATTTGGTATGTACTAGTAGGTGTGAGCAGGCTTTCGGATGTGATGGGAACAAGGTAAAGATTAATTGATGGTTTTGGTTTTGAGGCCCGAAACGGCTCCCGATGAGTTTAGCGGAACATAAATTTCAAGTACTACACTGTCAAAAATTGACACAAAATACGAAGGAGACCAATGGAAGTACTACTAGCAACCCACGATTTAACTACTCGCATGCGCGCAGTGGAGTAATAATGTCTTTCTTCCGCCCTCACGTCCACTCAATTTGCATGCGCTGTATTAATTGACCATCAATGAAGTGAACGAATTTACCCGTGTCAAATTATCACATGGGGTGGATCTTGGTACAAAATTGCGTCCGCCCGTGTACCCGCGTGTGCATGCGAGGGAATGAGTGCGTGCGTGGAGTGCGTGCACATCTTCGCTTCGTGCATGTACCGCCAGTTTGGCTCAGGGAGGACGAGTACATTCTTCTGGAACCAGCAGCACGTCACTGTGATGAATCCACGCAAGGAGGTCGTGACAACGCCTCCACATGTGCCACGTGGCTTCATGAACTGTAAGAGAGACACTATGTAGCGTGCCATTGGTATTCTAATTTACTTGTTTTGCACATACTCGAAGTACTAGTAATGTACATGTGCATTGCACGCATCAGATTTTGCAACCAAATTATGAATAAATACCACACTATAGCATGTAAGCTCTGAGTCATATATGCGTGATGTAGCCCTTCGTTTAATTCTTATAGTTCATCTCATTCAAAATCAAATTAGTTTTTATAAAAAAGCTAAGAACACGTGAATAGGAAAAACATGGGATTATAGTGGAATGTCGTCTTGAATCCTACAGGATTGTACGGGTATTTGATTGTGCATAGAAAAAATGCAGAATTCTTTCAAAGTGGTTTGAGTGGATGGGATGTTTCCTATGAAATCTAGTGCAAATGAATCATATGGAAAAATTCCTATGGTTTACAATCCTACGAATCAAACAACCAAGATAGGAAAAATTCCTAATGATTAGAATCCTCCAAAATTCCTTTGAGAATCCTTTGAATCAAAGAAGCCCTTAATCTATTTTATGATTCATGGAATTGTGCGTTGCAAAGCATAAAGTAAAAACAAATAATGGAAATTCAACTAGAAAAAAAGTTTGGGCAGTTATGATACGGAAGATTCTAGAACAAAAGAGAACCCCTGTTGTTTTGAGGTTTGTGCATTATGCTTAAGTTCAACCATGGAGTCTGCTAGATTATACATGTGGCAAAATCCGGTGGGGGGCTAGGAGATGGTGCGAGGGGCCGAGTGGAGGGAGACTATGAAGGAATGCACAATTAGAGAGAGGGGGCGAACACGCATGCTGTTGTTGCCTGTGATGGGCGGAGCCATGAAAAATAAATGAGCTAGGGGCCAAGCATTGCTAATCCTTTACGAGGAGGGTCAATTCATGAAATTAAACCTTTTTAGCAGCAATTGTCTAATGATCACATTCATATTAGCCTCGATATATAGTGATGTTAGGGGCGGGGCCCATCTGCCCCATGTCTTTGCCATTGTGCACGCTGTCGAGAGATGAAGCGGAAGGCATGGATGATGAGAGGGGGACGTTGGATATATAATTAATGTGGGTGTATTAGCTATTTATGTTAATCCTATATAGAGAGGTATAGATTGATCGATATGGACGTGGGAGAGGTATAGATTGATCGATGTGGACATGGGAAAGAGGGTGGGACCTCACTGGATATATCGATTGATCGGTTTGTGTGGAAAACTATGAAAGACCTAGCTATATACACACATACATAGAGGAACATCGATCGTTGCGCATGCACACGTGAGAGATAAAGAATGCCCGGTATGATGGAGAGGGGGATGTGTGTGGGTGTGTGCCTTCATGGGAGACTGTCCTGAAGAAAAAGATCGCATGCGTGCGATAGATAATGCCGACTGGTAGTGTGTGTGCATGCATGCACGAGAGAAAGTTAGTGGTACAATTATAAAGAGAAGACTACTGTGTGGGTGTAAAAGAATAGGTGAGGTTATAATAAATGTAAAGTTGAATTCAAATATTTGAATAAGAGATCCTGATGTTTGAAACCCATGCATGCATGAATATAACGGAGATCTGCAGGTGTGGTTTGGAAGCGAGCATGTTGTAATGTATACACATTGAACAAGGTCAGACTGATTTGAATTTGAGATACCGACGGCAGACATCATTTGCCCACGTCGCATCCGTGCATGGACACACTATTCTAATTGGAGATGATGGGCGGCTTTCGCATCATATATCTATATCTATACCCCTATATATATATTATATTATATACTTTTTTATATTGTGTGCGGGTAACTTTAACTTTGAAAGATGGTCGTTGGATGAGGCGAATCCGATGGTCCAAAGATGCCAAATTTGAGCACTATTGGCCGTTGGATATCATCTAGATTCCACCAGATTTTGCCACATGTATAATCTAGAAGACTCCATGGTTGAACTTAAGCATAATGCACAAACATCAAAACACAAGCACTTCTTATTTTTTCGAGAATCTTCCGTATCAGAATTGCCCAAATGTTTTTCTACATGATTTGCCATTATTAGTTTTTACTTTATGTCTTACAACGCACAATTCCATGAATCTTAAAATAATTAGCTTTCTTATAAAAACTAGATGATTTTGAATGAAATGAACTATAAGAATTAAACGAACATCTACATCATGCATATATGACTCAAGCTTGCATGCTATAATGTGGTATTTATTCATAATTTGGTTGCCAAATCTCATGCGTGCAATGCACGTGTACCTTACTCTAGTCTAAATGGTGTTTGTGTGTGTGTTGAGCGTGTTGAGGTGCAAATTGACTTTTTTTTGGGTACACGTTAAGCTTGTTCTTCCGAAATTTCAAGCCGCGCCTTGTTATGCCGAAAATTGAAGCTAGCGTCTCTGTCTATCGTGCTGCGAAACTCCCGCCTCTTCAACCCGCGCCTTGTTAGCCCGAAATATTTAAGATATATCTTTGTCTCATTGTGCTCCGACAACTCCCTCCATCTCAACCCGCGTCTTGCTATTCCGAAATTACGACCCGCGCGAAAACACCCACCTCTTGTGAAATCCCGACACGCGAAATGCCCATGGTTCCACTGAACCGAAAGAACCGCCTCAAATCGATGGGGGGTACTTTCGTAACTTACCCCACATTTCGGACAAGCGCGTCTCTAAGCCATGGTTCCCCACTGCCATCCCATCCGCCCACCCATTCGTACACCGAGGCCGCGAAAACCCACAATGAAACCCCACACCCTGCTCCGTCCGCCACCCAGCCGGAGCCTCTTCCCCGATGACGTCGTCCACAGCAACACCTCGACGTCCCTCATCCACCGTACCGGATGAGGATCCGTCGTCGATCTCATCGTCCCGCCGGTTCAGCCACCCCGTCCTCCACCTCCAAGGAGCTGCCCCGACGTTCCCCTCGTCTTTCGCGCCACCTCCATTCCCACACCGCCGTCTTCACCTGCACCACCGGAAGAGCATCATCATCACCGTTTCCTCGGATGAAGCTGCGGCCTAATCGGCGCCACCAAAGAGGTTGTACACTAATCGCCGCATTTTCTTCTTGATTCGATCTCACGGTGCTGGCGGCGCTCGGTCCCGAGCCGACGCTGTGCGGTGTCGCCGGCCACTTCCTCCACGGCGTCGCTCCCTTGGCAGCGACGTCCACATCAGTAGGAGCTGCTGCTGCTTTAGCTCTCGCTCGCGCTGCTACTCTGCTCTTGCTCTCGGTCCCCTGCCTGGTCTGCTCTTGCTATTGCTCTTGCTCGTGCTGCTGCGCTCGCTCTTGCTCTTGCTTGCGATGCTGCTCCGATTTGGCTACACTTCAGTCAACTGAATCTACTTTTGGGTCAGTCGATTTTCAAGGGGTGGGCTCGCCGGGGTGATGGAAGAACCAACCGCAGCGGGGAGGGGGCTCGCAGGAGAGGTACCCCACTATCTATCTTAGGGTTCAGGATGGGGGCGGTGGTCGCCGGCGGTGGCGGGGCGTTGGCGGGGCGGTGGCATGGGGATCGCCGAAGAAAAAGCTCGACACGGGGGGGGGGGGCTAGAGGGATGGCCCAGGCGGCGATGGACCGGCGGTGGGGAGTGTTTTCGGGGCGGGCCGCAGGCCCTTGATTTCGTATCCAACGGCTGCAAAATAGACTGACCAGAGATGAAAAAGTCAGTTGATCGACGTGTAGCCTCACCTTGCTAGTGCGTTCAGTTTCGACAGCAAAATTCAGTTTCGACAGCAAAATTCAGTTTCGACAGTTAGGTTGAGTTTCGACAGTTAAATTCTATTTCGATAGTTAAGTTCAGAGATGAGCGGCTGATGTATTTTACATCTAGCACTTTGTGGTTATGTATTTTACGTCATGTATTGGAGATGCTATTAGAATTCCACTCAGGTTAACGTTGTTCGTTGTCTCTCTTGTCCTGCTTCAGCCTCGGCGTCTATCACCAGACGCCTAAGATCTTCTTCCCCTCCTCCGACAGCATAGTCAGCCGGAGCATCCTCACCGGCCAACCCAATCACGCTGAGATCGACATGGCTTCGCCAAAGAGGTTGTACACTTGTTGCATCTCTTTTTACTCTACATGTTATATATATTGTCCATCGAGCACTTTCGTAGTAATGGGAAATCGATTATTTTATCCTACTATATGACAAGCAGTGAGGTACCAAGCAACTTAGCTATCCGTGTTGGACTCTCTTGAACGCCATCATTATTTATCTCTGCGCGTTTGAGCTGTGCATTTGTCGATGGGCCTGGGAGTTGAGCTAGTATGGCAGTGGCCTGGGTCCAAAGTAATAGAAGTAGCACTAAAACATTTTTTTAGTGTAGGATTTTCCTTGCTCAATCCTGCCTACTAGAATCGCCAGTGCTTGAAAGGAAAAGTGAATGAAAAACATAGGAATTGGAAAGTTTCCTATGGTACTACTTTTCATGAATTTGGTGCAAAGGAATGGAGAAAAGGAAAAATGTAGGATTTGTTCCTTTAGTGTCTCCTTGAAAGAAAAACCGTAGGAATTCTAATTTCCACTTCTCCTCCTTTTCATATTCCTATTCATCAAGCACAAGACTAAGAGATAGTAGCATAATAGCATCATAACCGTACATTTTCTTGTGGTTTGACTTAATATCACCATGCTTTTTTGCATCGTGTGATCTTCCAATTGTTGTGAATCAAACACCCAGATTGGCAGAAATCCTGTGTTTTAAAATTCTCTGTTTTGCACGTGCATTCCTATCCTATTCCTGTCTATTTCCTATCCCTGCATTGTTAGAATCCTCAAATTCAAACAAGCGCTTACTCAATTACTTCTGTTACAGATATGTGTCAAAGAAAACCTTGTGTGGTTTGTCCTGCTCCTGCGGCGTTGTGTTCCACCCCAGCTCAGCGGCTCCAACGACGGAAGGGTTCACCACAGCAGGGATCCGCTCTCCAGACCGTCTTTCGCCGCCTCAGATCTTCTTCCCCGCCACCGGTAGCCACGACAACTGCATTACCATCATCAACTGAGCATATGACCTTGAGGACTACACGGGTCCGCAAGAGAGGTCGCACTCTTCCGTGTTTGCTTACTTTATGTGTCGCTTAATATGATGACATGCTACATTATCGTCGTGTTCACCTATTAGACTCCGAGTCAGGTCCAAACTAATGCTGAAACTTGAGTTTTTAAATGGTTGTGGGGTACATATTGGGGCAGCAATCAGTACTATCTGTCTACTATCTGGTTAATCTCCGTTGTCTACTATGAGTTTCATGTTGGGTGCAAACAAACATTAAAGGAGCCATTATCTGTATTTTTTAACTAAAGCTATTATCTGCCTGCTATCATTGGTTTTGGGTCTATCCACAGTTTGCTACCATCACTCTAGATTTGTTCATGCACTCCTTACATAATCTCACTATGTTTTATTCCTATGCATGCCAGTTATTGTACACAATGGAACTGATCATGTAGAGCAAAAGAGACAAGCCTTGCGTGGCAATAAAATTTCATGCAGACGTCGTTCCATGGTGGGCGCAACTGCAGCCCCCCTCCACCCATTTTGGATCGTAATCAAGAGGAAGATAGCTGTTCTGAGGGGGATTCAGAAGGAGAAGACCACTCCTATTTAGCCCATGAGTTCTTCGCTCTAACTTGGCATGCTGATGTTGGTAATATCATGCATATGGTGCCTTGCATTGCTTACTGTATACATTAAAGATGTCATCTGCTTAGTTTAGACATGCTTTGTGTCAATGCCATCTATTTAGTTTCTTTATCGTAGATGTGAATCATGCAATGCCATCTTGTCTAGTCAGGCATCATATATGTGAATTTTGCAATGTCACCCTGGTTAGCCAGTCATCTTATATGTGAATTATATCATGCCATCATTTTTTTATTATGTGTTAAATTTGTCAACAATTTTAGTACATTCAATTACTCTTCCTGTGCATCACCCATTCGGCACGGTCATGGAAAAATCTGGAGTGGAAACAAGGTCTTGAGCAGACAATGCTATCTGACGAAGCGCATGTCTTGCTGGTTACCGATAGCTCCTCAGAGGAGGATTCAGAGACAGATGACCAGTCATATTTCCCCCTAAGGTGCATGCCCTAATTTGGCAGGGTTATGTTACTCATATCGTGCGTATGGTATCTTGCATTGCTATGTCATTTGCTTAGTTTAGACATGCTTTGTGTGAATGCCACATGTTTAGTGTCTAATTACCATATATGTGAATTATGGAATGCCATCTTGTTGCAAGACATTATATATGTGAATTATGCAATGTTATCTTGTTGCAAGGCATTATGTATGGGAATTATGCAATCCATGCTGTTTAGGCATGCGTCATATATGTGAATAATATCATGCCGTCCTTTTTTTGTATTTATCATTGCATTTGTCGACAATGTTTGTATATTCAACTGCTCTTCCTGTGCATCAGCCATTTGAATTGGTGATGGAGAAATCTGGAGTGAAAACAAGGTCTTGAGCAGACAATGCTACTCGCTGAAGCAGATATCTTGCTGATTACGAGATAGCTCTTGAGAGGAGGATTCAGAGGCGATGACCAGTCCTATTATCCCCGAGGTGTATGCTCAAACTTGGCAGGGTTATATTACTCATATAATGCATATGTTGTATTGCAATGCTTAGTTTTTACATCATATAGACAATATTGAATGCCATCTCCTTAGTTGACACATCATATATGCAATTGCCCTCTGCTCACTTCCGTAGTATATAAATCATATATTTGAATTATGTCATGCCATGATGTTTACATAGACAACATGTATCTGAATTATGGCATGCCAACCCATTTTCTAAAGAAATAATATAGTTATATCATCTCATCCAGTTTACATAGTCATCATATTTTAAATTATGTCATTCTATCCGTGAATTATATCATGCCATCATGTTTCCATCGACGGCATGTTTGTGATTTATGGCATGCCAACCACTTTAATAGACACATCGTATAGTTATATCATGTCATCTTGTTTACATAGTCATCATATTTTGAAGTATGTCATTCTATCCTGTTTAGTTAGCCATCATACATGTGAAACTGTGTCATGCTATCCTGTTTAATTAGCCATCATATATGCGAAATTATGTCCTGCTATTCTTTTTGCTTAGACAACATAAATGTGAATTATTTCATGCCCCGTTTTCTTCCCTACTATCCATTGCACCTGTCTATCTTACAATGTCTGTACATTCAATTACTTTTCTTGTTTATCATCCATTTCAATTGGAGGGAGTGATGGAAGTATCTGTGGGAGTAAAAACACGGTCTTCAGAAAAGATCGTGCTACCTGTCGATGCAGATAGAACCACGGTTGTACTTGCCCAAGAATCAACCCCACCACACATAACCCACACTCATGCAGATTGTACCCCTACCCAGTTGGACAGAGAACCAGCTACACCCCTTCTAACCCCAACCCCAGCAGATAGACACCCAGTTCCCGTTGACACAGCACCGTCTCCACCACAGAGCACCAAAACACGAGCAGTTAGTAAGGCAACTGCAGTGCCAAAATCATGAGGACCACCACTCCGAACTCGAATTCAACGCTTAAAGCAAAAGAAGAATTGTTCTCAGGTCAGGTTCCGTAGCTATGGTTCATACTACTTTGCTCTTCCATCACTGTATTTACTGATACCAACCAATTCAAATTTCAAGGATGCAATTGAAACTCCAATGGCGCAACAGGTATGTTTTAAACCTGTTTCTTCAACGTGTTTGGTTGTTTGCTGTTGTAACTTGCTCTATGTTGATTTCAATTTCAATTGAATAAACAGTTATGTTCTCATGCCATGCACATTACAAGTGTTGTTATTGCTGTGTAGTTTCCCACTCTTATATTCTGTCTATGCTGCTTTGTATTAAATAGATATGATTCGAACTGTATCTATCTTGATTTGGCAACATAAACTATAATGATATAGACCATACAGTGACCATACTACATAGATATATGTTTGTTTCATGCTGTTATCCTGTCCACCTTACTACTGAACTGGTTTACCAAAATGAGTTTCATATACTACATTGTAAACCTGAGATGTGTTTGTTTGTTTCTCTTTTAGAACGCGGATAAAAAATTGGAGAAGAGTACCCTGTTATGCAATGGTAAAGGAAGTAATGCAGATAAGGTTCAAGATAGTGGGACATCCCTGTTGGTCTCCAAGAAAGCTGATAAAAACTATATTGCGGACACTGAGACAACCCCAAAGTCATGTCTTGATGTAGTGTCTGAGTTGCTGGCTACCACTGCTGGCACCAGCTCTTCGAACTCGTTGCCTGAATCAGTTCGGCTTCTTGAGTATCAACTTCAAGTTGAAAGACATTGATCAGATGTTATCGACGAGAAGTCAAGGACCGAGGAAGTCCTGCAGAATTCAGATGCATACTTTCGGTGCAACAAAGAAGTATTTGGAGGACTTAAGCGCCAAACAAGAGAAATTTAATAAGCTTGCTAAGCATCTTGCCAGCATTATGGGTACCCAGGATATTGTTTCTTGAGCTCTTCTGAAGTGGTTTCAGTTCGGACTTGTTTTGCTCTTGGCGTTTATATGATGTTGTGTTCCCTATATTTGCACTGGTGGCGAACTTTGATGCCCAGTGGAGGTAATATGTGTAATAGCCGTGATAGCCTAGTGTAAGTTGCTTGCTTATTTATTTCCTTGTTATCTTGTTTATTTGTTTGCTTGTAGTCAGTGCAGTTCTTTTTCTGCGGTTTGCTAGTGGCTGCAATAACCTATTTTTCAAAACTAGGCCACAATAACCATGGGCTAATATTTACTATAGTGACATTGGACCTACGGGCCGTAGAAACAGTGGGCCTTCTACAGGTCGTATAAACAGTGGGCCTTCTACGGGCCGTAGAAACAATGGGCCTTCTACGGGCCGCATAAACAATGGGCCTTCTACGGGCTGTATCATCAATGGGCCTTCTACGGCCGTATCATCAATGGGCCTTATACGGGCAGTATGATCGATTGGCCAAACATGGGCCAATAACAGGACGCATTATGGTCATAAACGGGCTAGAGTTGGAATCATCCGTCCATGGGCCGACCATAACGGGCCATCGTTAATAGGATGTATTTCATGACGCTATGAAAACGGCCCAACGTGTTAACGGACCACAAACGGGCCGATCAGAACCACGGGCTGAATTTGGCCCATAAGCGAAAATAGCGATGAACGGGCCGTAAGTAAGCGAATCTTTGAAATGAGCCCAAGAATAAATGGGCTCGAGAAGGCCGAAGATAACATGGGCTGGAAACGCCCAGCGGAATAACGGGCCCTTAATGGGTATAAAGTGATACATTTGTTCATTACGGGCCGTTTCACCATGGGCCGTTAATGGGTGTAAAATAATACCTTTGTTCATTACGGGCCAGTTTCACCACGGGCCGTTAATAGGCCAAGAGTTACATAGGGCCTCATATGGGCCGAAAGACGTCATGGGCCATACATGGGCCAGAAGTTAAAACGGGCTGGTATCATATTGGGTGGCCCAGATGACGCTACTGGGCCGAATTCGGATAGGGCGTAACGGGCCTTGGGTTAGCGGGCTGTAAATGGGCTATATGCGAACAGGCCGTTAACAAGCTTTACATGGGCCGGCCCGCCACCTTTTGACCAAGTCAAATGGGCCGGCCTTTTCACAGGAATGGGCCTCTGTTGGGCCGTGCCACGTGTCGACATATCATAGGCGCCTTCTGTCCAATGAGTGGATGACATCTGTCCCAACGGTGAGCCGACACGTGTTTCCTCCATCAATGAAGATTTTACACGTGGAAAATCCCCATTGGTCGGGGCTGTTAACGGGTTATCGGATCCAAAACCCGACCCGATAGCTTAACAGCGTTCCGTTACGGTGGATGCCACGTGTCGGTCACCCTTGACGAAATTACTTCTGTGGCGCGATTTATCGTCATGGAAGTGGACACTTCCGTGATGATAATTTTGGTAATGTCATGGAAAACTTCTACGACAGCACAGGTATGACTATCTTGATTCTGTCATAAATTTGTCATGGATGTACATGCATGAAAAAAACACGACCTACTGTGACAAACACGTATCATCACGGAAGTGTATTTTTTTTGTAGTGTGTGCTAGGTTAAAAAGTGTTCTTTGTGAGGGAGAGAAGCGACTCGAAAGCCATTCATAAATTTAGTAAGTTTATCAGGCATATCATTTCATTACATACAACAGGTCATCAACCCACAACGACAACGAGGATACATTATAAATACTAAAGTTTTCATCACACAACAAATAACAAGCAATGAAATGAACTTCAACTCAACCAATCCTCGGTGTTGAAAACGCTTGCTTTGAACCGATTCTTTGGGAAGGGCCAGCTACTATCAATCTCGAGACCAATGCAGGACTGATCATCCAGGCTGAAGCGGCCTACTATATCACAACTAGGGTAGGGAATTACCGCAATGTCCGAGGTATAGATACAGTTGCTTCTCATAAATGGTAGTAACGTTGTGTCAACAGCAGTTGGATCGCCTTTCACCATCATTGGATAGTTTTTTGTTCCAAGGAAGAGCGAGTTTTCTCCAAGACTATCAATACTGTACCAGGGAGAAGGTGTTGGCACCAGCACACTAGTATCCATCCCGAATACCATGCAACGGGTGTTGGAATAGGTCCGGAGAGTGCGACCATGCAGACAACACCTGCTTCCTTAGTAGTAACATCAGCAGTGGGCTCTATACAGACAAGAAGGGGTGATCCATCGGAATAAGTTGCCAGGCGCCACTTAGTATATGGGCCCTCCTCATCCTCATGCTCGTGATCATCACCATCGTCATCTCCCCCTTGGTTATAAAAATTTTCAAGTATAGGTGGTGGAATGTCCACAGGACCTTGGAAACACAAGAAGAAGGTTAATTAGTAAAGGGAAACTTGCTAGCTCGCATGCATGTGGATGAAACAATTATAATTACGGTGGAAGACAAACGTACTGAAACTACGAGGATCCCATGCAAAAATAGTGCCACGAGTGGTGGCAGCAAACACAAGACCCTCGTATTGAATTGCATCACAGTACACATCCGTGTATAGAAACTGATTTTTGAGCAATATCCATCCAGTCGAACCACGACGGACGGCAACAAGCTTGTCGAAGATAGCAACAACTCCATAGTTCCTGTAATGCCAAGAGCGGTTGGGAACTCGACAAATTGCTATCTTCCGTAGAAGACAGTCACCATGATCGTATTTGAACGTGCGTAGAATACCGGTGTGCTCAACCTCTGGGCAGTGTGAGATTTTTGGAAGTGGAACCCGATGACGAGTGTACACATTCACAAGTTCCCAGTCGCAGTTGTACCCAATATAAACAACCCAATCTCCATTTGCGCTTGCCCAAGCCTTGCCGTCAAGCAATGGCATCTTAACATCATACGTATCATTATCAAGCAGCATCAACTTGCACAAGGCGAGGCTTCCCTCGTCCCCGCGCCAGTCAGCAAGGTCACGGCGAAGAAGATAGGGGAGATCAAACCACTCCTGGACCCTTGGGTTCCTTGTAATGATGTTATTAGTTGAGTTGAGAATGGTCTTGAACGAACCTGCCATGCTAGCCGAGGTGATGACGTCGCACCGATCAATGAGTTCCTCCACCACATCATCTTTTAGATCGGGGCAAGAATAACGTGGTCATTTTCGGCATGTTCCCTCCTTGGAGAAGACGATCGAACAATGGCAGAAGGAAGGGTGAAGGAAAATCGAGGAGGGAGGAAGAGTGTGCGATAGCAGTTCCAAATCGAGAGGGAAAGGCAAAGAGTCGGTGGACGGTTGCCAGTTTGCCACGGTACACGAAGAGGCGCCCTGGCCTACATGTCCGTTCGGAAATTGTACAAAAGGACTCGCCGTCGTCTCACTGCCATGTTTAAACGGGACCACATGTCAACGAATCTTGGGGTGTAATTGCTTGTGCAAAATGCGATCTGGCCGCGTTGGCCCTAGGTGCCGTATTAGGCTAGCCATAGTGGGAGTAACTTAGGTAGTAACATAGCACATCCCAAGAAAAAATTTCTTACGTGGCATGGAGTTAAGTAGGAAAGAGATGTTTGTGGTAACATAATATGTTACTGTAACATAACATCCCGGGGTAAAATGAGTCTATATTTCAATTAATGAAAGCTTGCATGTTACCATCCATATATTAGTATCCACTATGAAGGTAGTAACATAGACTAGTAACATATGCATGTTACTAGACTAAGTTACTCCCCACTATGACCAGCCTTAATTATCAACCTTTATTTTTTTAACATACAATTTGAGTGGATAGCGCCTGTGGTCATCACACGTGAGAGGGTATATAGGTAGGCTAGGTGGGCAGGCGGCAACAATCTAAGTGCTAAAAGAGTTGATCCAATGCTTGGTTTTGTTTGGATTTTCCAACTATGACCATTGGCTAGAGTGAATCAATGGCTTACGTTCAAAGTTATTCTCATACTATAGAATGGTATAGGAACGTGGAGAGATTTGGTTGATTTTATATCGCTGAATAATATAAAATATTATGAGTGCAGACGCTCCACCACGAGGTTTGTTGCTCCTTGTCGGTCGTCGGGAATCTATGTTCTTCCACTCTTTCGTTTAGGACATGAGCTTTGTTCATCCTTTTGCCGACACGCGGGACATCTATATACCTCCATTTTAAAAATCATACTATATGCCTCCATGACACGCGGGACATCTTGCATCAAGGTGGCGTGTCATGCAAGAAAATGGAGATATGCAGTGCGTAAGTGAGTCGTGCACTTCAATGGCACCTAGTACTACGCAATATTTTTCTCCTTGATGGCACGTGAATAGTGCATGTACTCAATGACTGAGCACGGGATGGTAGCCATGGACATGGTCGGCCCTTTTTGAAGAGAGTACTAATAAATACGTAACTTTGATGTGTCCCGTCAACCTGCAGAACGACGAGAAGCTTGCTTACTACGCCTTCTCCCTCGCCAACTGATACGTCCATTTTGCATCATGCTTTTATATCGATATTTGTTGCATTTTGGGCTGTTATTACACGTTATGTCACAATACTTATGCCTATTCTCTCATATTTTACAAGGTTTACATGAAGAGGGAGAATGCCGGAAGCTGGAATTATGGGCTGGAAAAGGAGCAAATATTAGAGACCTATTCTGCACACCTCCAAAAGTCCTGAAACTCCACGGAATATCTTATAATAAATAATAAAAAATCCTCGCCAAAGATGAAGGCCAGGGGCCCCACACCCTGTCCACGAGGGTGGGGCGCGCCTCTCGTGGGCCTCGGGTGGCCCTCCGATGCCCATCTTCTGCTATATGAGGTCTTTCGTCGAGAAAAAAAATCAGAAGGAACCTTTCGGGACGAAACTCCGCCGCCACGAGGCGGAACCAATCTAGGGCTCTGGCAGAGCTGTTCTGCCGGGGACACTTCCCTCCGGGAGGGGGAAATCATCGTCATCATCATCACCAGCGCTCCTCTCATCGGGAGAGGGCAATCTCCATCAACATCTTCACCAGCACCATCTCCTCTCAAAACCCTACTTCATCTCTTGTATCCAATTCTTGTCTCCAAGTCCGGGTTTGGTACTAGTAGGCTGCTAGTAGTGTTGATTACTCCTTGTAGTTGATGCTACTTGGTTTATTTGGTGGAAGATAATATGTTCAGATCCTATATGCATATTAATACCCCTCTAATTATGAACATGAATATGCTTTGTGAGTAGTTATGTTTGTTCCTGAGGACATGGGAGAAGTCTTGCTGTTAGTAGTCATGTGAATTTGGTATTCGTTCGATATATTGATGAGATGTATGTTGTCTAGCCTCTAGTGGTGTTATGTGAACGTCGACTACATAACACTTCACCATTATTTGGGCCTAGAGGAAGGCATTGGGAAGTAATAAGTAGATAATGGGTTGCTAGAGTGACAGAAGCTTAAAACCTAGTTTATGTGTTGCTTCGTAAGGGGCTGATTTGGACCCATATGTTTCATGCTATGGTTAGTGTTGGGGATATAACTATTTGTGTAAGCCGCCCATGAGGGGCCGGGTTACGCAAAGAGGGATTCATCAGAAGAAGCCCAAGACCAAGCGTGAAGATGGCGGTTCAATAAAGGGTCTAAAGCCCACAGGCGACTTAAGGCCCGTAGTGGTAAACCGTCATGATGGCATGACTTGTATCGTAAGGTAGAATTAACTAGTCACCGAGCGGACCTTTGTTATGAGCGGCGGGATTACGTAGGCGCAGGCGTCAACCCGTATATAAAGGGACGACCGGCTGGCGGCAAGGGCAAGAAACAACTCATCAAGAGCCGGGCATAGCGTATCTCGCCCCTGGTCATCGAAACATCAAGCAATACCAACCCAACTAGGCGTAGGCCTTACCTTCACCGTAAGGGGCGAACTAGTATAAACCTCTCGTGAACTTTGTCCCAATTAACCCTTTAAGCTTCCTAGTTGCTATGGCTCCACGACTAAGTCCTTGCAGAGGACATCTGCCGTGACAATTCCACGACGGTTGGCGCCCCACCGTGGGGCCAGCGCACGGTGGTTTGAGTTCTTGAAGGGCAGCTTCAAGGGCTCAAGGGATCTGCATGGGCCGGATGACCAAGAGTCGTCGCGGCAAGATCTACATCGACAACGAAGGCTGGGGCCCCGACGCCGACTGAATTGAGTACGGGTACCGGGTCCCCTTCGGCGGAATCCACGTCTTCATCAGCCGGATTGGCGAGCCGGGCCCTGAGCAGGACAACTGCATCCACCTCGTCGGGACGGCTCAGCGTGCGAGACCCGCCCGAGTTCAACCCGGCATGAATCGTGCCTTCGTGGGCTGCATCCACGGAGAGGAACTTTCTAAAGGATCTGAAGATGGTGGTGAGACGACCGTCCTCTCTGACGGTGATACGTCCGCCGGTTCAACAGATTCGCTGTATCAAGTACAACAGGGCATGCTTGGGGGCTGTTCTGACGGCTCTAGTATTCCGGACTCCTATGAGCCGCCAAGCTGGGGAGGAGTCTTCGTGGCTGGTACTCAACCCGGTCAAAACTCAACGGCTGCAACAGCAAGAACGTCTGGGTCAGGAGTGGCCGGGGCAGGAGGCCCTGTGCGCCCGCCGGCTCAGGTGCTGATGGATCTCATGGATAAGCTGACGGCCTTGTTAACCGCCACGGTTATTCCTGCAAATCAAGATGAGCATAACACGGAGGTGGCAAAGGTGCGTGAGGAGATAGCTCGGGCCAAGGAGGCCTTGGCAGCTGAGGACACCAGGTTAGCTACAGAACAGGCGGCTTTGGATGCATGGGCGCAGCAACTCCAGTCAGAGGCTTTCCAGCTTAATATGAGCCTGAACGCATCTAATGAGGTGATGAGAAGGAGGCACCAGAAAACTCAATCCCGTTTGCCTCCGGTTTACGATCCTCGGAACCTTTTCGCTACACCCTGTGCCGGTCCTAGCAACCCGCCCAAAGCAAATTAGTTTATGACGGCCAGAGCGGGAGGACCGGCTCAGCCTCGAGAGATGGCACCTCCTCATGGGAGTATGGCCCCGCCCCGCTATGTACCAATACCACCGGGTCATTTTTCCAACCCCATGGAGAACTTAATCGCAGCATCGGCGCGTTTGGCGGCTCTCCCAGTGGACGGTGATGATCCAACGGCGGTGGAGACCCGAAGGATCAGAGACCTCGTCCAGACAACCCTAGCTCAGCAAGAGACTTATTCTTACAGCCGAGATATGATTCATTCAACTCCTCCGCCTTGGTTAGCTCCGGCTCGTCGAAACCGGAGTCCGAGTTACAGCAGGCACATGGATTCAGAAGCTTTGTCAAGCAACGCCCAGCGCCGTAACCCGCCCGGTGGATATAACCCGGTGCAGGACCGGATACGTCAGGAGGATGAGCGGGCGGCTCAGCTAGCGGCTCAACAAACGGCTCATCAGGACCTTACAGATTATCCCACGACTTCCGTTGAGGCGGGAGTGGCTACCAGAACCGGCGGTGTTCCTTGCTTAGTGCCGGCTTTACGCAATGTACGTTTACCCAAGGACTTCAAGGGACCTCGGAAGGTGCCGAATTACACGCCCGACTTGCAGCCCGGGGCGTGGATCGAAAGTTATGAGATGGCCATGAAGCTGTTGGAGGTCAGTGATACGGCAATGGATAAGTACTTCACCTTGATGTTAGATGGAACGGCCCGATATTGGTTAAAGGGCTTGCCACCCAATTCCATTAGCTCATTGGCAGAATTGAAAGCCCGACTCATCCAGAACTTCAAAGACACTTGCAAGCAATCTATGTCGATTGTGGACCTGACAAATTGTAAGCAGGAGGAAGGTGAATCCACGACTCATTGGGTACGCCGGGTCAAGGAGATAATACATTCGTATGACAAGATGGATGCCGGTCTGCAGTCCTCATGTTGGAGAAGAACTGCCGCTTTGAGCCGCTGAGACAGAAAATGGGGCGCCTTAAGCGTGATTGCAATGATATGGGTACGCTGATGGCAGCTTTAGTCAAATACGCTGATTCTGATAGTACCAAGGATCTCGCATCTGATGAGGAAAAGACAGAGAAGGGAAAGAAGAACGGCAATGGAAAGGGTCAGCAGCATAACCCAACGAATCAAGGAGGCAATAAGTGTAAGGCTGAGGGTAACTCGGAGTTTGTAGCCAACGCCAATGCACAGGGTAACAATCAAAGACGTAAGGGCAAGCCGCCCCCTCGGCCTGGCGGGTCAGGCCCATCTCTTGAGCAGTTACTCAATGAGCCTTGCCCAAGACATGGCACCCGGGAACGACCCGCCACTCACTTATGGAAAGATTGCGCGATCATGAAGGCTTTCAAGAATTCCAACATGTTTGATGGCAATCATGGGTCGGGCGACGGCTCAGGAGTCGGCGGTTTTCATGGCCCGGGCGGCGGTTCAAGTTCCGGCTTTCAAGGAAATCAAGGCGGCTATAATCAACAGCAGTCTGGTCAAGGGGGACAGCAGCAGCAGCAGTCAGGTTATCAAAGCCACCCGAAGCAACTGAATGGTGGGCAGTATCATGTGTTCACCACTAATTTGTGCAAACATGACCAGAAGGTTCATAAGAGAGCCGTGAATTCTGTTGAGCCGGCGGTTCCTCGTTATTTGAGGTGGTCAGAACAGCCCATTGTATGGAGCAGGGAAGATCACCCCCTCCGGGTTGATAATCCGTGTCAGTTGGCCTTAGTGGTAGCACCTCAGGTTGGTGGATATAAATTTACTAAGGTACTCATGGACGGAGGTAGCAGCATCAATATCCTCTATTATGAGACCTTTCACCGCATGGGATTGACTGATAAGGACTTGAGGACGTCCAACACTGTCTTTCATGGAGTGGTGCCTGGTAAGTCGGCTTACCCAGTTGGCAAGATTGAACTGGAAGTGGCCTTTGGAGATGAGTATGATTCTAGAGCTGAGAAATTAACTTTTGACGTGGTCAAAATCAAGAGTCCATATCATGCTCTGTTTGGTCGGCTGGCTTATGCCAAGTTCATGGCACGGCCGTGTTATGTTTATCTGCAGCTTAAGATGATGGGTCACAAGGGCACCATCACCGTGCATGGAAGTCGAAAGGTAGCCCTAGAATGTGAGGAGGCGACGCGGCTTATGCTGAGTCTGTTTGTGTAGCAGAGGAGCTGAATTTTTATCGAGACAATGTTGACCCGGCATATATGACCTCTCTAAAGAAGCCAACCACCGAGCATGACCCGGCGATGAAGTTTAAGTCGGCTACTGAAACAAAGCTTGTTGATTTTACTCCAGGCGATTCATCTAAGCAGTTCAGTATCAGTACCAATTTGGATCCTAAATAGCAAAGCGCGCTCATCGAGTTCATTCGTGAGAATCGGGACATCTTCGCATGGAAACCTTCTGACATGCCGGGTGTACCGAGAGAACTCGCTGAGCACACTCTCAATATTGATCCAAAGTATAAGCCAGTCAGGCAGTTTCTTCGACGGTTCAACGAAGAGAGACGGAAAGCTATTGGAGAGGAAGTCGCCCGGCTCTTAGCGGTTGGGTTTATTGTGGAAGTTTTTCACCCGGAATGGTTGGCTAACCCGGTGCTCGTGCTCAAGAAGAACGGCACCTGGCGGATGTGTGTGGATTACACGGACTTAAATAAGGCTTGTCCGACTGATCCCTTTGCTCTCCCCCGTATTGATCAAATCATTGATGCTACGGAGGGTTGCGAGAGTTTGAGCTTTTTGGATGCTTACTCTGGTTATCATCAGATCAAAATGGCAGTTAAGGACCAGGAGAAGACGACGTTCTTCACTCTGTTTGGAGCCTTCTGCTATGTATCTATGCCATTTGGGCTCAAGAGTGCTCAGGCGACTTATCAGCGATGTGTACAGAACTGTCTCCATGATCAAATTGGGAAATGTTCATGCTTATGCGGATGGCATCATGGTGAAGTCCAGAGAGAAGGAAACCTTGATATCTGAGTTGAAAGAGACCTTTGATAATCTCCGGGTTTATAAGATGATGCTTAACTCGGCAAAGTGTGTATTTGGTGTACCTGCAGGCAAGCTCTTGGGTTTCCTGGTTTCAAACAGAGGCATTGAAGCTAATCCAGAGAAGATCAAGGCAATTACCTCTTTGGCTAAACCGGCGTGCATCAATGATGTTCAGCGACTGGCGGGTCGTGTTGCAGCTTTAAGTCGGTTCATAAGTCGGTTAGGTGAGAAGGCCCTACTGCTGTATCAGATGATGAAGAAAACATACACTTTTGTCTGGAGTGATGCTGCTAATACTGCCTTTGAAGATTTAAAGAGACAGTTGTCTGAGCCGCCGGTCCTTGCGGCTCCCATTGATAAAGAGCCGTTGCTGTTATATGTGGCTGCTAACTCACGAGCTGTCAGTGTTGCCATCGTGGTGGAGCATAAGGAGGCTGGCAAGTAGCATCTGGTTCAACGACCGGTTTATTACATCAGTGAGGTGCTCATAGAGTCCAAGCAAATGTATCCGCCTTGGTGGAAGCTTGTTTACGGAGTGTTTATGGCTAGCCGGAAGCTGAAACTGTACTTCCAAGGTCATCTTATAACTGTGGTAAGTTCTGCCCCCTTGGGAGACATCATCCAGAAGAGGGAAGCCACAGGACGAATTGCCAAGTGGGCCATTGAGATTGGGCCTCATGATTTGAAGTACATGCCACGTACTGCTATTAAGTCCCAAGCCTTGGTGGACTTTATTAATGATTGGACAGAGTGACAGGCACCTGAGGAGATGCCAGATAACACATATTGGACTATTCACTTTGATGGGTCCAGGCAGTTGGAAGGCTCAGGGGCTGGAGTCGTTTTAACTTCCCCTTGAGGATGGCCAAAGAGATGAATTTGAGCCGGGTAAGGTGTTTGGGTGACTCAGATCTTGTAGCTCAATAAGTATCAGGCAAGTGGGATTCTAAGGATCCCTTAATGGCGGCTTACCGTCGTGAAGTTGATGCTGTGGCTGGGCACTTCAAAGGTTATCAAGTGGAGCACATTGATCGAAGGAAGAATGAGGCGGCTGATGCTTTAAGCCGGCTGGGATCTCAGCGTAAGCCGGTGCTGCCTAACACCTTTCTCGATGTTTTGCATAATCCTTCTGTCAAGATACCTATAGAGGAAGAACTAGCAGTGCCAGACACGGAGGCACAGCTGGTGGCAGCCCTGCACGTCATCCCGGATTGGACAGTGTCGTATTTGGCCTATATAACCCGGGGAGAGTTACCTGAGGACGAGACTTTGGCGAGACAAATCATCAGGCGATCCAAATCTATGACGATTGTTCATGGCGAGTTACATCACCGCAGTGTTACTGGGGCGTTTCATCGTTGTGTGTCGCCTGCAGAGGGTCAGGAGATACTTCGTGAGATCCATGAAGGAGACTATGGTCATCATGCCGGCTCAAAATCTCTTGTTGCCAAAGCTTTCCGTCATGGTTTCTATTGGCTGATGGCTCATGCTGACGCGGAGGATCTGGTTAGCAAATGTGACGGATGTCAAAAATTCTCACGATGAGCTCATGTGCCGGCTCAAGAGTTGAGGATGATTCCAATTACTTGGCCGTTCGCGATGCTGGGGCTTGACATGGTTGGACCTTTCAAGAGGTCTAAGGATAAAAGACACACCTCCCGGTGGCGGTGGATAAGTTTACAAAGTGGGTTGAGGCGAGCCGGTCAAGAAGTGTGATGCAGCCACGGCGGTTCAGTTCATGAAAAAGGTGATCTTCGTTTTGGTTTTCCACACAGCATCATAACGATAACGGCACTAATCTCTCCAAAGGTGCCATGGAAGAGTTACATCGCGAGAACATATCCGGCTTGATGTTTGGCTGTTGCTCATCCTCAATCCAATGGTCAAGCAGAGAGAGCTAATCAGGAGATCCTGAAGGGTATTAAACCCCAACTTTTAGTCCCCTTACAGCGAACTCTGGGTTGTTGGGTGGAGGAGCTACCCTCTGTACTGTGGAGCATCAACACTACGCCTAACAGATCTACAGGTTATACACCTTTCTTCATGGTGTACGAAGCGGAGGCAGTCCTGCCAAGTGACATCCGGCACGACTCACCCCGCATGGCGGCTTACGTTGAGGCTGATAACGAAAAAGCTCGTCAAGATGCACTTGACTTGTTGGATGAGGAGCAAGACTTGGCAATACTCCGCTCAGCGATTTACCAGCTAGACCCGGGCCGCTATCACAGCCGCCGGGTTAGAAGCAGAGCCTTTCAGGAAGGCAACTTAGTGCTCCGGCTCATCCAGGATCAGTCTGATATGCACAAGCTATCCCCTCCTTGGGAAGGACCCTTTGTGGTCAGCAAGAATCTGAACAACAGGTCATACTACCTCATCGATGTTCGAGAGCACAAAGACTCACGTAAGTCGGAGGAAGAGACCCGCCGGCCGTGGAACATTGCTCATCTTTGGCCTTACTATACATGAGCCACCAGCTCTCAAGATGTATATATTTTAAAACTGTATATATTATATAAAGCAATAAAGCATTACCTCTGTCCTTTTCACCCTCGAAGGTTTATATGTCTTGTTTATCAGGTGGTGGAAACAACCAACAGGGAGCGGATCATATCTGAATACGGCTTTCCCTTTGGTCCTGCTTATGATCATATCTGAATCTAGCCATGATCACTTGGGGGCTTCCTGTTCAAACATAGGTCATATTCGAACCAAAGAGAACATAGCTGTCGATACCCACTTGATCGGCATACTGCCAAACCCACTTGGGGGCTTCTTGATCATATTTGAATCATAGCTTAACCTCTTTGGGTCTGACGTGGATCGTATTCGAATCAGCGTCATTAAACAACTCTTATGGCCACTTGGGGGCTTCCTGTTCAAACATAGATCGTATACGAACCAAAGAGAACGTAGCTGTCGATACCCACTTGATTGGCATCGCCAAAGCCACTGGGGGCTATATGATCGTATCCGAATCTTAGTTTAACCCCTTTGGAACGGTTCACTGATCGTATTCGAATCAGAGGCCTTTGAAATTAAGTTTACTATTCATTATACTTTGTAAGTGTAAATATTATTAAGGGCCAGGTGAACATTATATGTGCCAACTTTCAGGAGTTAAACTCACTCTCATGATTTGGGTCACATAAGCCGGCGAGAATACCAAAAAGGATCACAGGTATGCTATTGTGATTATAATCATAAACTGGCATTTATATGATGTTTTGGTTCGTACTCCGGGTTATCAATACTTTATGTGACCCCGGATGCGATAAATCGCCAAGGGAATTCTGTTTGTTTTATATGCAGGATAAGGCAAGCGAGTTTTTAACATCAAGGAAAGGTCAACATAAGCTGGAAGTATATAGCGATGGCGGCTTACGAAAGTATTAAGCGCCACAAACATGCACGAAGGCATGACAAAAATTGAGAGGTGTTTGTACCCTATTACAAGACTCCCCGAGTCTGAAAGCATTGTTTTCACAAAGTCATATACGCCTGGCAGTTCACTCCTTTGGTGGGCTTGAAGATTCCGGGTTATCCTTCTCCGCCTCTCCGTCTGCTGCCCTGTCCTGGAAGGTTGACGAGGCCCAGTCAATGCCGCTTAAGGCTTCAAACTCAGCTTCATCTTCTATTAAACCGGCTGGGTCAACTTCAGGGGCAAAGGTGTGCTTACGAGTTGGAGGGATCATGCTGATGTCATCATAGTGAGGTGTTGGAATTCTCCGGCTCTCGCTATCATAGCCCGGCTGATACTTGGTAAGGTTAATATCGTTCCCAATGATAGTAGCAACAGGACGTACGACTTTCACACAAGCGGTAAAGTCTGTCTCGTCGAATAAAGAGTCGTCTTCCTTCAAGGTGGGGTTATCCAAGAGCAACGTCTGCTAGGTCTAATTCTGGAAGCAACCCCTTGGCCCAGCTCAAGGAAGCTATAGCCCCGATTCTGGCAGATGCTCGGCTTAGCTCTTGGATCCGCTGGGGTTGCATGGCAAGCCGCTTTAGCACATCTTGCAGGAGATGGCGAACGTCATTTGATAAAGCCACAATGGCCAAAGCATGTTGTGACCCGGTGTACAGTTGCTCCACCAAAGTGTAAACCGCCTTCAGCTTGATCAACATATTCTGCTTGAGGTTTGTGCTCCTGGGGCATGCGTTCATAAACATAAGGTGAGCCGGAGATGCCAATTAAAATAGTTATCAAAGGAAGGATTGCAATATTCAAGGTTATATATAGTAACTTACAGAAGATTGTTGAGACCATTTGAGATATCTGGCGCTTTAAGCCGGACAGCTCGGCTGTTGCTTCTGCAAGTGACGTTTCTGCTGTCTCGGCCCGGGTCACCAGTGAGGCCTTCTCATCAGCCAAGATTTTCTTCTCTGCATCAAAATTCTCCTTCAACTTCTCTTGTTTAGAGACGCTGAATTCAAATTTGGAGTTGGCCTTTTGAAGTTCAAGTTCTTGAGCTGCCAAGCGGCTTTTCAGGTCAGCAATCATCTATTCAAAATGACTTGTGGTGACCTGCATTGATGCCGGGTCATAGTCAGAATCATGGTAAGATATCATTAAGTCCCAAGCACTTTGCAAGCAGAGGTACTTGACACTTGGGGGCTAATGTATGCTGAAGAAATTTAACGTACAATGTCAGTTCATGGAAATTAAGTCCCAAGCACTTTGCAAGCAAAGATACTTGACACTTGGGGGCTATTGTGTATTGCAAATTCAAGGTATCATGTTACAACCGGGTTAAATATCTTCTTTATAAACCGTACAAAGCAGTGCTAAGAAGGTTTCTAAGTCTACAACATATTTATTCATAAGCAATAGACTTGGGGGCTGATACAGTAAGTATGGTTAAGAAAAGTAACATAAGTTGTACCTTAGATTTTTGCTGTATTTGCTTCACCATATTAACTTCCAGGTCATGGCTGCTATGTACTTGGTTGATATAGCCAGAGACTATATCTCCAATACTTAAATGAGTATAGTCAGCAATATCTAGCTTGGCCTTTCGCGCTCCGAAGCTCCTCCTTGGCGAGCACTTGGCGAGCGATGGATTGCCCCGGCTCAACAAATTGAGTCTTCAGAATCTCAATTTCTGGATCAATTGTCTTGGCTGGGCTAGGAGCTTCCGGGTTATCAGAGCTGTTGAGAGTATCTTCGGCGGGTGGATCAAAGGCTGGTACTGGAATGTCAGAGGCGGGTTCAGGCGGCGGCTGATGGGTAGAACTGTCAGGAGCAGCTGTGCCAAGCTCCGGTTCAGTCACGACTGGGTCTTGGGACGGCTTGCTCTTTTTTGTCCTCTTACTTGTTTTCACTTATACGCTGTGGACAAAGGCAGAAGGATGAGTACAAAAGCAAGAGTAAAGTAAAGCATAAGGTAAACAAAATTATATTACCCAGGAGTAGTTTTGAAAGTCGGCATGTTAGATTGCATAGACTCGCCGGAGGAAGGAGAGGTATCCTGATAATTGGAGTTAGATGAATTGAGAGGTTGACGAATTAAACCCGCCAAAGGGTAAACAGAACGTAAATAGGAGACAACCTCAGCCCGATGCTTCCTGGTTACGTCAGGTAAGCCGGAGGAGAGCTCTATATCCTTGCTGGTCCGGGTCTGCCTCCAGCTTTCAAATTGCTATTGCTTCAAAAGAAATTGAGGATCTTGGTAAGCCAAAGGATGTGAAAATCTTACTTTTCGGGTTACTCTTCGAATTTTCTGACGCGACAGGGGCTCGGAGTCGGAGGAGATTATAGTTACCTCTTCCTCGACGACTTGGCTGTTCCCCGTGTCTTCCTGAAAAGATTTAATGTTAGCAAGGTAATGATAAAGAGTCAAAGGAGTTAAGAAGTTACCTCTTCTTCATCATCATCAGTATCGTCAAGTTTAAATATATCTGAAGCGCTTGGCTTCCTCTTCTTCGAAGTTCCAATCTTGGCGGCTTTCCTTTCGAACCTTTTTGCCGCTCTGGCTTGTTTGGCCGCCTCATGGTTATACTTGACCTTCCAGAAGTTATCATCGGCCTGTGAAGAATGATAAGGGGTTATGAATAAAAGTAAGGTATAACACAGTAAGGAGTAATTATTGAGGTTGATGACTTACTCCAGGGGCCGGGTTCTTCTTGCAGAAAGGAAGTAAGCCAAAGGCATTACTGGTCATCGTGCCCTCTTTCAACAACGTCTGGGTCGTAGCATCCACTACATCATCTGGTAAGTCATCGGGACTATGGCGCAGTGGGTCATTCTTCTCGCGTGAGTAAGTGCACATTAAGCCGGGGCGGCGGCTTAACGGAATCACTCGCCAAGCGACCCAGACTCGGACCAGGCCAATACCATCTAAGCCATTTCCCAAAAGAGCTTTGATTTTACTAATGGTGGGAGCGAGTGGCAGACGTTCAACAACAGTCAGTTTATCCGGCAGCGGGTGCTTGGAATCAAAGCGAGGCGCGAAGCGAGCGAGATTTTTCGTCACCGGAGAAGTATACTCAGATAGAACCATGTCTGATTCCAATCCTTTGGATGTCTCGGCAGTTCAGCGTAAGGAAAAAGGCAGTCTCTCCGCCGCTGAATTGAGATGCCACCAAGTTCCAGGCTGGGCCCGTTGGCACGTTCGTTCTGCCGGTTTAATTAAAACAATTCTCTGAATAAAATTAAGCTCGGTTCTTCCCCAAGGTACACCTCGCAGAAGACTTGGAAGTTGCAAATATTTGACACGGAATTGGGCCCGATGTCTTGAGGTCTGAGGTCGAAGAAATGTAAAACATCCCTGAAGAATTTTGAAACGGGTGGAGCAAAGCCCCGGTTCATGTGATCAGTAAACACGATCACCTCCGCTTCCTTGGGTTGAGGCTTCTCCTCTGACGGGTTAGGAGCACGATAAGACATGACTTCTCTCTTGGGCAGATGGCCGGATTTCAAAAAGTCAGACAAAGTGCTTTACAGAATAAAGGATTTGACCCAGTTGCAGGTCACAGGAGCTTTGGGAGCCTTGGGTGCCATTGTATAAATTGAAGCCTATGACAAAATAAGAAGTTCCGGTTCAAATTTAACCCGGAGGAAAACATTTTAAAATCTATTCAAGATGGCGAATTAAGAAGGGGCCTAATGACATATGGCTAATTGTGTTTTGATATTTAAGCTGCTACGGGTTCCAGAAGCAGTTAAGTTATCTCAAGTCGCCAGAAGCAAGCAAGGAGGATAATCTGTGTTGTCTTCTTAAACCGGCTACATAGGCTACCATGGCTAAATAGATCTAACATATGCAGTTTTTTTGGCTAAGTGTGGAACAAACAGGTTTCATAAGTTACTGCTATTATTTTGGATCAAATGGTCGTTCTGAAAAGAAAAATTTCTAGACCTAAAACAAATGCAGAGAAGTTCATACACTCGAAAGAAGCTTCTGAACAAAGGGAAATGGATCTGTTTGCATATAAAATGGGGGTGAAACAGCTACCGCGGTAGTTCTATACCATCTGACAATCAGAAAAGGGCGTCGGGGGTGAGATCTATCAAGGGTTTGTAGCAGGCGGCGATGAACACCGACGAACTCGACGAAAACTGTAATGTGGATCTAAGACAGGAAAGAAAAGGGACTTACAGATGCAGGGCTGCGGCGGAGGTTCGTCGCGTTTCTCTGATCAGATTCAGGGTGATGCAGCGGCCTGAGTTGATGAAGACGAGGAACTCGGCGGAGGCGGCGGCAGCGGCGGAGCTCGAGCGACAGGGAGAGAGCGAGAGGAGGAGGACGACTGAGGGGAGAAAATGAAGAAGACCTAGGTTGAGCCTATTTATAAGGAAAGGCCGACTGAGACGATGCGAGAAACGAGGAGACCGAGCATCATTATCCAGCGACCCCGACTCCTCGGTTTTCGGGATGGTCAGTAAAGGCAAGATCCGTTGAAGATATGACAAAATAAAATAGGGATTTAATTGAAGATGACGTCATGGCGGGTTAACACAGATCTAGAAGATGATGTCACGGCGGGTTATGACCTTTGCACTGACAGAAGACAGAAAGGCTTGTTTTTAAGGTATTTTAAGATTGATATGAACTGGTTCAAATCAATCTGGGGCCTAATGTTGGGGATATAACTACTTGTGTAAGCCGCCCATGAGGGGTCGGGTTACGCAAAGAGGGATTCATCAGAAGAAGCCCAAGACCAAGCGTGAAGATGGCGGTTCAATAAAGGGTCTAAAGCCCACAAGCGACTTAAGGCCCGTAGTGGTAAACCGTCATGATGGCATGACTTGTATCGTAAGGTAGATTAACTAGTCACGGAGCCGGACACTGTTTATGAGCCGGCCGGGATTCTGTAGGCCACAGGGCGTCAACCCGTGTATATAAGGGGACGACCCGCTGGCGGCTTAGGGCAAGAAACAACTCATCGAGAGCCGGGCATAGCGTATCTCGCTCCCTGGTCACCGAAACATCAAGCAATACCAACCCAACTAGACGTAGGCCTTACCTTCACCGTAAGGGGCCGAACTAGAATAAACCTCTCGTGTCCTTTGTCCCGATTAACCCCTTTAAGCTTCCTTGTTGCGATGGCTCCACGACTAAGTCCTTGCAAGAGGACATCTGCCGTGACAATTCCACGACAATTAGGTTTACCTTAATACTTTTGTTGTAGTTGCGGATGCTTTCAATAGAGGTTAATCATAAGTGGGATGTTTGTTCAAGTCAGAACAGCACCCAAGCACCGGTCCACCCACATACCAAATTATCAAAGTACCGAACGCAAATCATATGAACGTGATAAAAACTAGCTTGACGATAATCCCATGTGTCCTCGGGAGCGCTTTTCCTATTATAAGAGTTTGTCCAGGCTTGTCCTTTGCTACAAAAGGATTGGGCCACCTTGCTGCACTTTATTTACTTTTGTTAATTGTTGCTCGCTACAAATTATCTTATCACAAAACTATTTGTTACCACTTATTTCAGTACTTGCAGAGAATACCTTGCTGAAAACTGCTTATCATTTCCTTCTGCTCCTCGTTGGGTTCGACAATATTACTTATCGAAAGGACTAAGATAGATCCCCTATATTTGTGGGTCATCAAGACTCTTTTCTGGCGCCGTTGCCGAGGAGTGAAGCGCGTTTGGTAGGTGGAATTTGGTAAGGAAAAATTTATGTAGAGTGCTGAAATTTACTGTCACTTGTTACTATGGAAAGTAATCCTCTGAGGGGCTTGTTCGGGGTATCTTCACCCCGACCAGTAGAGCAAAGAGTTGCTCCTCAACCTACTGAACCTACTGAACCTATTGAAAATGAAGGTCCTTTTGAAGTTCCTTCGGGTATGATGGAAAAACTGCTAGCTAATACTTTTGTAGGAGATGGAACCATGCATCCTTATGAACACTCAATATATGTGGATGATGTTTGTGGATTATTTAAGCTTGCAGGTATACCCGACGATGTTGTTAAGAAGAAGGTCTTCCCTTTATCTTTGAAGGGAGATGCATTGGCAAGGTACAGGCTATGTGATGATACGAGATCATGGAACTACAAAAGATTGAAACTGGAATTTCATCAAAAATTATCCTATGCATCTTGTTCATCGTGATCGCAATTACATATATAATTTTAGGCCTCGCGAAGGAGAAATTATCGCTCAAGCTTGGGGGAGGCTTAAATCAATGTTATATTCATGCCCCAATCATGAGCTTCCAAGAGAAATAATTATTCAAAGTTTCTATGCTCGGCTTTCTCATAATAATCAAACCATGCTCGATACTTCTTGTGCTGGCTCTTTTATGATGAAGACTATTGAATTCAGATGGAATTTATTCGATAGAATTAAATGCAACTCTGAAGATTGGGACCTCGACGAAGGTAAGGAGTCAGGTATGACACCTAAGTTTGATTTTGTTAAATCTTTTATGGATACCGATATTTTTCGTAAGTTTAGCACTAAATATGGACTTGACTCTGAGATAGTAGCTTCTTTCTATGAATATTTTGCTACTTATGTTGATCTCCCCATGGAGAAGTGGTTTAAATATCATTCTCCCATATAAGTAAAAGTAGTTGCACCTATTAAAGTTGAAGAAAAGACTGCCACTTATAATGATCCTATTGTTCCTACCTCTTATGTTGAGAAACCACCTTTCTCGGTTAGAATAAAGGATCATGCTAAAGCTTCAACTGTGGTTCGTAAAAGCAATATTAGAACTTATACACCTCCTGAGCAAGTCAAAGTGGAACCTAATAATGCTATTGTTAAAGATCTCTTGTCTGATAATATTGATGGGCATGTTATTCAATTCTGTGGTGAATCTGCTAGAATTGCTAAACCTGGCGCTAAAGATAAACATAGACCTGTGGTAGGCGTGCCGGTTATTTCTGTTAAAATAGGAGATCATTGTTATCATGGCTTATGTGATATGGGTGCTAGTGCTAGTGTTATACCTTATGACTTGTATAAAGAAATTAAGCATGAAATCGCACCTGCTGAGTTAGAAGATATTGATGTCACGATTAAACTTGCCAATAGAGATACCATATCGCCAGTGGGAATTGTTAGAGATGTTGAAGTCTTGTGTGCGAAAATTAAATATCCTGCTAATTTTCTTGTTCTTAGCTCCCCACATGATAGCTTTTGTCCCATTATATTTGGTAGACCCTTCTTGAATACTGTTAATGCTAAGATAGACTGCGAAAAGAATGTTGTTACTATTGGCTTGGACGATATGACTCATGAGTTTAATTTCTCTAAATTTAGTAAACAACACCGTGAGGAGGAATTACCTAGTAAGGATGAAATCATTGGTCTTGCTTCTATTGCCCTACCTCCTAGTAATCCTCTAGAACATTATTTGCTAGACCATGAAAATGATATGTTTATGAATGAAAGAAGGGAAATAGATGAAGTATTCTTTAAACAGGAACCTATTTTGAAACATAATTTGCCTGTTGAAATCCTAGGGGGTCCTCCTCCACCCAAAGGTGATCCCGTGTTTGAGCTTAAACCGCTGCCTAATAATCTTAAATATGCTTATCTTGATGAAAAGTAAATATATAATGTTATTATTAGTGCTAACCTTTCAGAGCATGAAGAAGAGAGATTATTGAAAACTCTGAAGAAGCACCGTGCTGCTATTGGATATACTCTTGATGATCTTAAGGGCATTAGTCCCACTCTATGTCAACATAAAATAAATTTGGAAGAAGATGCCAAACCGGTTCGTGATCATCAACGAAGGCTTAATCCTAATATGAAAGAAGTGGTAAGAAAAGAAATACTAAAGCTTCAGGAGGCAGGTATAATTTATCTCGTTGCTGATAGTCAATGGGTAAGTCCTGTTCATTGTGTACCTAAGAAGGGAGGTGTTACCGTTGTTCCTAATGATAAAGATGAATTGATCCTGCAAAGAATTATTACAGGCTATAGGATGGTAATTGATTTCCGCAAATTAAATAAAGCTACTAAGAAAGATCATTGTCCCTTAACCTTTATTGATCAAATGCTAGAAAGATTATGCAAACATACCCATTATTGCTTTCTAGATGGTTATTCTGGTTTCTCTCAAATACCTGTGTCGGCTAAAGATCAATCAAAGACTACTTTTACATGCCCTTTTGGTACTTTTTCTTATAGACGTATGCCTTTTGGTTTATGTAATGCACCTGCTACCTTTCAAAGATGCATGATGGCTATATTCTCTGAATTTTGTGAAAAGATTTGTGAGGTTTTCATGGACGACTTTTCCGTCTATGGATCCTCTTTTGATGATTGCTTGAGCAATCTTGATCGAGTTTTGCAGAGATGTGAAGAAACTAATCTTGTCTTGAATTGGGAAAAGTCCCACTTTATGCTTAATGAAGTTATTGTCTTGGGGCATAAAGTTTCTGAAAGAGGTATTGAAGTTGATAAAGCCAAAGTTGATGCTATTGAAAAGATGCCATGCCCCAAGGACATCAAAGGTATAAGAAGTTTCCTTGGTCACGTCGGATTTTATAGGGGGTTCATTAAGGACTTCTCAAAAATTTCTTGGCCTCTGACTAATTTATTACAAAAAGATATACCATTTATCTTTAATGATGATTGTGTAGAAGCATTTGAAATACTTAAGAAAGCATTGATCTCTGCACCTATTGTTCAGCCACCTGATTGGAATCTACCCTTTGAAATTATGTGTGATGCTAGTGATTATGCTGTAGGTGATGTTCTAGGACAAAGAGTTGATAAGAAATTAAATGTTATCCATTATGCTAGTAAGACTCTAGACAATGCTCAAAGAAACTATTCTACTACTGAAAAGGAATTCTTAGCAGTTGTATTTGCATGTGATAAGTTCAGACCTTATATTGTTGATTCTAAAGTAACTATTCACACTGATCATGCTGCTATTAAATACCTGATGGAAAAGAAAGATGCTAAACCTAGACTTATTAGATGGGTTCTCTTGCTACAAGAATTTGATTTGCATATTGTTGATAGAAAGGGAGCTGGGAACCCCGTTGCAGACAACTTGTATAGGTTAGAAAATGTTCTTGATGACCCACTACCTATTGATGATAGCTTTCCTGATGAGCAATTAAATGTCATAAATACTTCTCGTAGTACTCCATGGTATGCTGATTATGCTAATTACATCGTTGCTAAATTTATACCGCCTAGTTTCACATACGAGCAAAATAAAAAGTTTTTCTATGATTTGAGACATTACTTTTGGGATGAAGCATATTTATAAAGAAGGAGTAGATGGTGTTATTAGACGTTGTGTACCTGAGCATGAACAGGAACAGATCCTACGCAAGTGTCACTCCGAAGCTTATGGAGGACACCACGCTGGAGATAGAACTGCACATAAGGTATTGCAATCCGGTTTTTATTGGCCTACTCTCTTCAAGGATGCCCGTAAGTTTGTCTCATCTTGTGATGAATGTCAAAGAATTGGTAATGTTAGTAGACGTCAAGAAATGCCTATGAATTATTCACTTGTTATTGAACCATTTGATGTTTGGGGCTTTGATTATATGGGACCTTTTCCTGCCTCTAATGGATATACACATATTTTAGTTGCTGTTGATTACGTTACTAAGTGGGTAGAAGCTATTCCAACTAGTAGTGTTGATCATAACACTTCTATAAAAATGGTTAAAGAAGTTATTTTTCCGAGGTTTGGAGTCCCTAGATATTTAATGATTGATGGTGGTTCACATTTTATTCATGGTGCTTTCCGTAAGATGCTTGCTAAATATGATGTTAATCATAGAATTGCATCTCCTTATCACCCACAGTCTAGTGGTCAAGTAGAATTGAGTAATAGAGAACTCAAATTAATTTTGCAAAAGATTGTCAATAGGTCTAGAAAGAATTGGTCCAAGAAACTTGATGATGCATTATGGGAATATAGAACTGCATATAAAAATCCTATGGGTACGTCTCTATATAAAATGGTTTATGGAAAAGCATGTCACTTACCTCTCGAACTAGAACATAAGGCATATTGGGCTATTAAAGAGCTCAATTATGATTTCAAACTTGCCGGTGAGAAGAGGTTATTTGATATTAGCTCACTTGATGAATGGAGAACCCAAGCTTATGAAAATGCCAAGTTGTTTAAAGAAAAAGTTAAAAGATGGCATGATAAGAGGATACAAAAGCGTGAGTTTAATGTAGGTGATTATGTATTGCTATACAACTCTCGTTTAAGATTTTTGCAGGAAAGCTTCTCTCTAAATGGGAAGGCCCTTACGTTATCGAGGAGGTCTATCGTTCCGGTGCCATAAAAATCAACAACTTCGAAGGCACAAATCCGAAGGTGGTAAACGGTCAAAGAATTATACATTATATCTCAGGTAATCCCATAAATGTTGAAACCAGTATTATTGAAACCGTAACCCCGGAGGAATACATAAGGACACTTTCCGCACTGCTTGCATCTCAAAAGGAATAGGTATGTGGTACGGTAAGTAAACCGAGTCCAAAACAATTTTTAAGGCAATATTTCTCTGTTTTGGAATATTTAGAAAAATAGAAAAATAAGTAGCAGTCCAGGAAGTACACGAGGGCCCCACGAGGGTGGAGGGTGCGCCCTACCCCCCTGGGCGCGCCCCCCTACCTCGTGGGCACCTCGTGTGCCTTCCGGACTCTGTTTTCTTGCACGATACGTATTTTGGTCGGTAAAAATTCATTATATATTCTCCCGAAGGTTTTGACTCCCGTATCACGCGAATCTCCCCTGTTCTTGTTTCAAGTTGTTTTTCTGACAGATCTAGATTATCATGACGTCCCCAAGTGCTTCCAAGGACAAGTTCTTTGAGAAGGTCATCAACCCTTACCTCGCGGAGGTGCTGCGACACCCTCAAACCATTGAGTTGCGTGATGGGTTGCTGCACATCCGCGATGAAGAGGGACCAAAAGGAACCGGAAGCGTGGGAATGAGGCTCGAAGCAGTGGAGTAACAAGTTTTCAAGTGTCAAGGGATGGTGGAACGTGGACTCAACTCCAACCACATGATGATCGTGGAGTTCACTAGCAATCACAAGCCGGATGCCGACAATATCGGGGAGGCCATCTTCAAGCTTCATGAAAAGATCGAGCACCTTCAAGCCCAAATCTATGACCTGCAAAATAAAAACTGTGAGTATGAATATAGATTCAAAAGGATGAGTTTGGCTGCAGATTTGAGGATTCTGGAGACTCGATCATCCTTCTATGATGGTGAGCCCATGCCTTGGAAGATGGACGACAAGCCCGCGTCATAGACAACACCTCTACCTTCTTCACCAACAAAGGAGACATAATCACATGGATATGGGCACTCCCCTTGGCAACTGCCAAGCTTGGGGGAGGTGCCCCGGTATCGTATCACAATCACATCCCCTACCTTTACCGTTTTTCTTAGTTCGATCCTATTAGTAGTATCTTAATCTAGTAGAATAAAGTTTATGGCATGATCTAGTTTTGAGTTTTGCTTTATGATCTCTCTATGTAATCGAGTCTGTGAGCTATATAATAAAGATTAGTGTTGAGTCAAGGGCTTGATTATTTTGCCATGATCTTGAGTGAATAAAAAAGAAAGAAAAAGAATAAAAAGAAACAAAGAGTTCATATTGATCTTATTGAGAGTAATGACTTCGCATAGAAAGGGTATGATGATTAAAAGTTGTTGGGAGTTGACAAACATAGCTTTGGTCATCGTTGCAATTAATAGGAAGTAATAAGGAAAGAGGGGTTTCACATATAGATATACTATTATTGACATTTTTTTATGATTGTGAGCACTCATTAAAATATGACATGCTAACGAGTTGATGTTGGACAAGGAAGACAACGTAATGGGTTATGTTTTCTTATATCTGAGATAAAGTATACTGTGATGGATCTCCCAACATGTTGAGCTTGCCTTTCCCCCTCATGCTAGCCAAATTCTCAGCACCAAGTAGAGATATTACTTGTGCTTCCAAAACCCTTAAACCAGTTTTGCCATGAGAGTCCACCATATCTACCTATGGATTGATTAAGATCCTTCAAGTAAGTTGTCATCGGTGCAAAGCAATAAAATTTCTCTCTAAATATGTATGATTGATTGGTGTGGGAGAAATAAGCTTTATATGATCTTGTGATGTGGAAGTAATAAAAGCGATGGATTGCATAATAAAGGTTCATATCACAAGGGGCAATATAAAGTGACGTTCTTTCGCATTGAGATTTTGTGCATCCAACCATAAAAGCGCATGGCAACCTCAGCTTCCCTCTGCGAAGGGACTATCTGTTATTATTATCCTATACCTTATGCAAGAGTCATGGTGATCTTCACCTTTCATTTTTACATTTTATCCTTTGGCAAGCACAGTGTGTTGGAAAGATCCTGATTAATATATTTAACTGGATGTAGGAGGCATGAGTTATTATTGTTGACATTACCCTTGAGGTAAAAGGTTGGGAGGCGAAACTATAAGCCCCTATCTTTCTCTGTGTCCGAATAAAACTCCGTAACCACAAATATTGTGTGAGTGTTAGCAATTATGAAAGACTAAATGATAGTTGAGTATGTGGACTTGCTATTAAGCTCTGACATAGACTCTTTCCAATGTTATGATAAATTGCAATTGCTTCAATGACTGAGATTATAGTTTTTTTTGTTCTCAATAAAGTTTATGATTCGTACTCTGCATTGTGAATGGATTATTACTTGAACATAAGAAATCATATGACAATACCTATATATGTTGCTGTTATGATAATAATCATGATGCCTTCATGTCCGTATTTTATTTTTATCGACACCTCTACCTCTAAACATGGGGACATATTTATCGTTATCGGCTTTCGCTTGAGGACAAGCGAG
Organism: Aegilops longissima; assembly: GCA_021605205.1. Taxonomy (NCBI): domain Eukaryota; kingdom Viridiplantae; phylum Streptophyta; class Magnoliopsida; order Poales; family Poaceae; genus Aegilops; species Aegilops longissima. The sequence continues at coordinate 712,351,747 of CM038682.1, forward strand.
GTCTAAGCTTGGGGGAGTTGATACGTCCATTTTGCATCATGCTTTTATATCGATATTTATTGCATTTTGGGATGTTATTACACGTTATGTCACAATACTTATGCCTATTCTCTCTTATTTTACAAGGTTTACATGAAGAGGGAGAATGCCGGCAGCTGGAATTCTGGGCTGGAAAAGGAGCAAATATTAGAGACCTATTCTGCACAACTCCAAAAGTCCTGAAACTCCACGGAATATCTTATAATAAATAATAAAAAATCCTCGCCAAAGATGAAGGCCAGGGGCCCACACCCTGTCCACGAGGGTGGGGGGCGCCCCCCCCCCCCCTCCTAGGGCGCGTCCCCTACCTCGTGGGCCCCCTGGTGGCCCTCCAATCCCCATCTTCTGCTATATGAGATCTTTCGTTGAGAAAAAAATCAGAAGCAACCTTTCGGGACGAAACTCCGCCGCCACGAGGCGGAACCAATCTAGGGCTCCGCCAGAGCTGTTCTGCCGGGGACACTTCCCTCTGTTGGGGAACGTAGTAATTTCAAAAAAATTCCTACGCACACGCAAGATCATGGTGATGACATAGCAACGAGAGGGGATAGTATTGTCCACGTACCCTCGTAGACCGTAAGCGGAAGCGTTATGACAACGCGGTTGATGTAGTCGACGCCTTCACGATCCGACCGATCCAAGTACCGAACGTCGGCACCTCCGAGTTCAGCACACGCTCAGCTCGATGACGATCCCGGGCTCCGATCCAGCAAAGCGTCGGGGATGAGTTCCGTCGACCTGACGGCGTGGTGACGATGATGATGCTCTACCGGCGCAGGGCTTCGCCTAAACTCCGCGACGATATGACCGAGGTGGAATATGGTGGAGGGGGGCAGATCAACTTGTGTCGTCGTCCCTAGAGGTGCCCCCCTGCCCCCGTATATAAAGGAGCAAGGGGGGAGGGGGCGGCCGGCCTAGGAGGGGGCGCGCCAAGGGGAGTCCTACTCCCACCGGGAGTAGGACTCCCTCCTTCCTTGTTGGAGTAGGAGAAGGGGAAAGAGGGGGAGAGGAGGAAGGAAAGAGGGGCTGCACCCCTTGTCCAATTCGGACCAGAGGGGGGCTGCGCGCCTCCTTCCTTTCGGCCTCTCTCCTCAATTCCCGTATGGCCCAATAAGGCCCATATACTCCCCGGCGAATTCCCGTAACTCTCCGGTACTCCAAAAAATACACGAATCACTCGGAACCTTTCCGAACTCCGAATATAGTCATCCAATATATCGATCTTTACGTCTCGACCATTTCGAGACTCCTCGTCATGTCCCCGATCTCATCCGGGACTCCGAACTCCTTCGGTACATCAAAACTCATGAACTCATAATATAACTGTCATCAAAACCTTAAGCGTGCGGACCCTACGGGTTCGAGAACTATGTAGACATGACCTAGAACTATTCTTGGTCAATAACCAATAGCGGAACCTGGATGCTCATATTAGCTCCTACATATTCTACGAAGATCTTTATCGGTCAAACCGCATAACAACATACGTTGTTCCCTTTGTCATCGGTATGTTACTTGTCCGAGATTTGATCGTCGGTATCCAATACCTAGTTCAATCTCGTTACTGGCAAGTCTCTTTACTCGTTACGTAATGCATCATTCCGTAACTAACTCATTAGCTACATTGCTTGCAAGGCTTATAGTGATGTGCATTACCGAGAGGGCCCAGAGATACCTCTCCGACAATCGGAGTGACAAAACCTAATCTCGAAATACGCCAACCCAACATGTACCTTTGGAGACACCTGTAGTACTCCTTTATAATCACCCGATTCGTTGTGACGTTTGGTAGCACCAAAGTGTTCCTCCGTAAACGGAGTTGCATAATCTCATAGTTACAGGAACATGTATAAGTCATGAAGAAAGCAATAGCAACATACTAAACGATCAAGTGCTAGGCTAACAGAATGGGTCATGTCAATCACATCATTCTCCTAATGATGTGATCCCGTTAATCAAATGACAACTCATGTCTATGGCTAGGAAACTTAACCATCTTTGATTCAACGAGCTAGTCAAGTAGAGGCATACTAGTGACACTATGTTTGTCTATTTATTCACACATGTATTATGTTTCTGGTTAATACAATTCTAGCATGAATAATAAACATTTATCATGATATAAGGAAATAAATAATAACTTTATTATTGCCTCCAGGGCATATTTCCTTCAGTCTCCCACTTGCACTAGAGTCAATAATCTAGTTCACATCATTATGTGATTTAACACCAATATTCATATCTGTATATGATTAACACCCATAGTTCACATCGTCATGTGACCAACACCCAAAGGGTTTACTAGAGTCAAAAATCTAGTTCACATCGCTATGTGATTAACACCCAAAGAGTACTAAGGTATGATCATGTTTTGCTTGTGAGAGAAGCTTAGTCAATGGGTCTATCACATTCAGAGCCGTTTGTATTTTGCAAATATTCTATGTCTACAATGCTCTGCACGGAGCTACTCTAGCTAATTGCTCCCACTTTCAATATGCATCCAGATTGAGACTTATAGTCATCTGGATCGGTGTAAAAAGCTTGCATCGATGTAACTCTTTACGACGGGCTCTTTTATCACCTCCATAATCGAGAAATATTTCCTTAGTCCTCACTAAGGATGTTCTTGACCAATGTCCATGATCTACTCCTAGATCACTATTGTACTCCTTGCCAAATTCAGAGCAAGGTATACAATAGGTCCGGTACATAGCATAGCATACTTTATAGAACCTATGACTGAGGCATAGGAAATGACTTTCATTCTCTTTTTCTATTTTCTGCCGTGGTCGGATTTGAGTCTTACTCAATTTCATACCTTGTAACACAGGCAAGAAACTCTTTTTTGACTGTTCCATTTTGAACTACTTTAAAATCTTGTCAAGGTATGTACTCATTGAAAAACTTATCAAGCGCCTTGATCTATCTCTATAGATCTTGATGCTCAATATGTAAGCAGCTTCACCGAGGTCCTTCTTTGAAAAACTCCTCTCAAATACTCCTTTATGCTTTGCGAGATAATTCTGCATTATTTCCGATCAACAATATGTCATTCACATATACTTATCGAAATGCTGTAGTGCTCCCACTCACTTTCTTGTAAATACAGCTTCTCCAAAAGTCTGTATAAAACCATATGCTTTGATCAAATCATCAAGCATATATTCCAACTCGAGATGCTTGCACCAGTCCATAGATGGATCGCTGGAGCTTGCACATTTTGTTAGCATCTTTAGGATTGACAAAACCTTCTGGTTGCATCATATGCAACTCTTCTTTAATAAATCCATTAAGGAATGCAGTTTTGACATCCATTTGCCAGATTTCATAAAATGTGGCAATTGCTAACATGATTCGGATAGACTTAAGCATCGTTACGAGTGAGAAAATCTCATCGTATTCAACACCTTGAACTTGTCGAAAACCTTTTGCAACAAGTCGAGCTTTGTAGATAGTAACACTACTATCAGTGCCCATCTTCCTCTTGAAGATCCATTTATTCTCAATGGCTTGCCGATCATCGGGCAAGTCAACCAAAGTCCATACTTTGTTCTCATACATGGATCCCAACTCAGATTTCATGGCTTCCAGCCATTTTGCGGAATCTGGGCTCACCATCGCTTCTTCATAGTTTGTAGGTTCGCCATGGTCAAGTAACATGACTTCCAGAATAGGATTACCGTACCACTCTGGTGCGGATCTTACTCTGGTTGACCTACGTAGTTCAGTAGAAACTTGATCTGAAGTTTCATGATCAATATCATTAGCTTCCTCACTAATTGGTGTAGGAATCACTGGAACTGATTTCTGTGATGAACTACTTTCCAATAATGGAGAAGGTACAATTACCTCATCAAGTTCTACTTTCCTCCCACTCACTTCCTTCGAGAGAAACTTCTTCTCTAGAAAGGATCCATCTTAGCAACGAGTAACTTACCTTCGGATCTGTGATAGAAGGTGTACCCAATAGTTACCTTTGGGTATTATATGAAGACGCACTTCTCCGATTTGGTTTCGAGCTTATCAGGTGAAAACTTTTTCACATAAGCATCACAACTCCAAACACTAAGAAACGACAGCTTAGGTTTACTGTTAAACCATAGTTCATACGGTGTCGTCTAAACGGATTTAGATGGTGCCCTATTAAACGTGAATGCAGCTGTCTCTAATGCATAATCCCAAAACGATAGTGGTAAACCGATAAGAGACATCATAGATCGCACCATATCCAATAAAGTGCGGTTACGACTTTCGGACACACCATTATGCTGTGGTGTTCCATATGGCGTGAGTTGCGAAACTATTTCACATTGTTTCAAATGAAGACCAAACTCGTAACTCAAATATTTATCTCCATGATCAGATCGTAGAAACTTTATTTTTCTTGTTACGATGATTTTCCACTTCACTCTGAAATTCTTTGAACTTTTCAAATGTTTCAGACTTATGTTTCATCAAGTATATATACCCATATCTGCTCAAATCATCTGTGAAGGTGAGAAAATAACGATACCCGCCGCGAGCCTCAACATTCATTGGACCACAAACATCAGTATGTATGATTTCCAACAAATAAGTTGCTCGCTCCATAGTTCTGGAGAATGGTGTTTTAGTCATCTTGCCCATGAGGCACGGTTCGCAAGTACCAAGTGATTCATAATCAAGTGATTCCAAAAGCCCATCAGTATGGAGTTTCTTCATGTGCTTTACACCAATATGACCTAAACGGCAGTGCAACAAATAAGTTGCACTATCATTATTAACTTTACATCTTTTGGTTTCAATATTATGAATATGTGTATCACACGATCGAGATCCAACAAACCATTTTCATTGGGTGTATGACCATAGAAGTTTTGTTCATGTAAACAGAACAATAATTATTCTCTAACTTACATGAATAATCGTATTGCAATAAACATGATCAAATCATATTCATGCAAACGCCAAATAACATTTATTTAGGTTTAACACTAATCCCGAAGGTATAGGGAGTGTGCGATGATGATCATATCAATCTTGGAACTACTTCCAACACTCATCGTCACTTCCCTTTCAACTAGTCTCTGTTTATTCTGTAACTCCTGTTTCGAATTACTAATCTTAGCAACCGAACAAGTATCAAATACTCAGGGGCTACTATAAACACTAGTAAGGCACACATCAATAACCTGTATATCAAATATACCCTTGTTCACTTTGCCATCCTTCTTATCCACCAAATATTCAGGGTATTTCTACTTCTAGTGACCATATCCTTTGCAGTGTAAGCACTCAGTTTCAGGCTTTGGTCCAGCTTTGGTCTTCTTCACGGGAGTGACAACATGTTTGCCATTCTACTTGAAGTTTCCTTTCTTTCCTTTGCCCTTTCTTGAAACTAGTGGTCTTGTCAATCATCAACACTTGATGCTCTTTCTTGATTTCTACCTTCGTCGATTTCAACATCACGAAGAGCTCGGGAATCATTTTCGTCATCCCTTGCATACTATAGTTCATCACGAAGTTCTAGTAACTTAGTGATGGTGACTAGAGAATTCTGTCAATCACTATCTTATCTGTAAGATTAACTCCCACTTGATTCAAGCGATTGAAGTACCCAGACAATCTGAGCACATGCTCACTAGTTGAGCGATTCTCCTCCATCTTTTAGCTATAGAACATGTTGGAGACTTCATATCTCTCAACTCGGGTATTTGCTTGAAATATTAACTTCAATTCCTGGAACATCTCATATGGTCCATGAAGTTCAAAACGTCTTTGAAGTCCCGATTCTAAGCCGTTAAGCATGGTGCACTAAACTATCAAGTAGTCATCATATTGAGCTAGCCAAACGTTCATAACGTCGCATCTGCTCATGCAATAGGTCTGTCACCTAGCGGTGCATCAAGGACATAATTCTTACAGGCAGCAATGAGGATAAACCTCAGATCACGGATCCAATCCGCATCATTGCTACTAACATCTTTCAACACAGTTTTCTCTAGGAACATATTAAAATAAACATATGAAAGCAACAAACATAGGGAAGCAACAATGCGAGCTATTGATCTACAACATAATTTGCAAAATACTACCAGGACTAAGTTCATGATAAATTTAAGTTCAATTAATCATATTACTTAAGAACTCCCACTTAGACTGACATCTCTCTAGTCATCTAAGTGATTACGTGATCCAAATCAACTAAACCATGTCTGATCATCACGTGAGATGGAGTAGTTTCAACGGTGAACATCACTATGTTGATCATATCTACTATATGATTCACGTTCGACCTTTCGGTCTCCGTGTTCCGAGGCCATATCTGTATATGCTAGGCTCTCCAAGTTTAACCTGAGTATTCCGCGTGTGCAACTGTTTTGCACCCGTTGTATTTGAACGTAGAGCCTATCACACCCGATCATCACGTGGTGTCTCAAAGACGAAGAACTTTCGCAGCGGTGCATACTCAGGGAGAACACTTCTTGATATTTAGTGAGAGATCATCTTATAATGCTACCGTCAATCAAAGCAAGATAAGATGCATAAAGGATAAACATCACATGCAATCAATATAAGTGATACGATATGGCCATCATCATCTTGTGCTTGTGATCTCCATCTCCGAAGCACCGTCGTGATCACCATCATCACCGGCGCGACACCTTGATCTTCATCGTAGCATCATTGTCGTCTCGCCAACTATTGCTTCTACGACTATCGCTACCGCTTAGTGATAAAGTAAAGCAATTACATGGCGTTGCATTTCATACAATAAAGCGACAACCATATGGCTCCTGCCATTGCCGATAACTCGGTTACAAAACATGATCATCTCATACAATAAAATATAGCATCACGTCTTGACCATATCACATCACAACATGCCCTGCAAAAACAAGTTAGACGTCCTCTACTTTGTTGTTGCAAGTTTTATGTGGCTGCTACGGGCTGAGCAAGAACCGTTCTTACCTACGCATCAAAACCACAACGATAGTTTGTCAAGTTGGTGCTGTTTTAACCTTCGCAAGGACCGGGCGTAGCCACACTCGGTTCAACTAAAGTGAGAGAGACAGACACCCGCCAGTCACCTTTAAGCAACGAGTGCTGCGTGGCGGTGAAATCAGTCTCGCGTAAGCGTACGCGTAATGTCGGTCCGGGCCGCTTCATCTCACAATACCGCCGAACCAAAGTATGACATGCTGGTAAGCAGTATGACTTGTATCGCCCACAACTCACTTGTGTTCTACTCGTGCATATAACATCAACGCATAAAACCAGGCTCGGATGCCACTGTTGGGGAACGTAGTAATTTCAAAATTTCCTACGCACACGCAAGATCATGGTGATGGCATAGCAACGAGAGGGGAGAGTATTGTCCACGTACCCTCGTAGACCGTAAGCGGAAGCGTTATGACAACGCGGTTGATGTAGTCGTACGTCTTCATGATCCGACCGATCCAAGTACCGAACGTACGGCACCTCCGAGTTCAGCACACGTTCAGCTCGATGACGATCCCCAGGCTCCGATCCAGCAAAGCGTCGGGGATGAGTTCCGTCAGCACGACGGCGTGGTGACGATGATGATGCTCTACCGGCGCAGGGCTTCGCCTAAACTCTGCGACGATATGACCGAGGTGGAATATGGTGGAGGGGGGCAGATCAACTTGTGTCGTCGTCCCTAGAGGTGCCCCCTGCCCCCGTATATAAAGGAGCAAGGGGGGAGGGGGCGCGCCAAGGGGAGTCCTACTCCCACCGGGAGTAGGACTCCCTCCTTCCTTGTTGGAGTAGGAGAAGGGGGAAAGAGGAGGAGAGGAGGAAGGAAAGAGGGGCTGCACCCCTTGTCCAATTCGGACCAGAGGGGGGCTGCGCGCCTCCTTCCTTTCGGCCTCTCTCCTCAATTCCCGTATGGCCCAATAAGGCCCATATACTTCCCGGCGAATTCCCGTAACTCTCCGGTACTCCAAAAAATACACGAATCACTCGGAACCTTTCCGAACTCCAAATATAGTCGTCCAATATATCAATCTTTACGTCTCGACCATTTCGAGACTCCTCGTCATGTCCCCGATCTCATCCGGGACTCCGAACTCCTTCCGTACATCAAAACGCATAAACTCATAATATAACTGTCATCAAAACCTTAAGCGTGCGGACCCTACGGGTTCGAGAACTATGTAGACATGACCTAGAACTATTCTTGGTCAATAACCAATAGCAGAACCTGGATGCTCATATTGGCTCCTACATATTCTACGAAGATCTTTATCGGTCAAACCGCATAACAACATACGTTGTTCCTTTGTCATCGGTATGTTACTTGCCCGAGATTTGATCGTCGGTATCCAATACCTAGTTCAATCTCGTTCTGGCAAGTCTCTTTACTCGTTCGTAATGCATCATTCCGTAACTAACTCATTAGCTACATTGCTTGCAAGGCTTATAGTGATGTGCATTACCGAAAGGGCCCAAAGATACCTCTCCGACAATCGGAGTGACAAAACCTAATCTCAAATACGCCAACCCAACATGTACCTTTGGAGACACCTGTAGTACTCCTTTATAATCACCCATTACGTTGTGACGCTTTGGTAGCAGCCAAAGTGTTCCTCCGTAAACGGAGTTGCATAATCTCATAGTTACAGGAACATGTATAAGTCATGAAGAAAGCAATAGCAACATACTAAACGATCAAGTGCTAGGCTAACAGAATGGGTCATGTCAATCACATCATTCTCCTAATGATGTGATCCCGTTAATCAAATGACAACTCATGTCTATGGCTAGGAAACTTAACCATCTTTGATTCAACGAGCTAGTCAAGTAGAGGCATACTAGTGACACTATGTTTGTCTATTTATTCACACATGTATTATGTTTCCGGTTAATACAATTCTAGCATGAATAATAAACATTTATCATGATATAAGGAAATAAATAATAACTTTATTATTGCCTCTAGGGCATATTTCCTTCACCCTCCGGGAGGGGGAAATCATCGTCATCATCATCACCAACGCTCCTCTCATCAGGAGAGGGCAATCTCCATCAACATCTTCACTAGCACCATCTCCTCTCAAAACCCTAGTTCATCTCTTGTATCCAATTCTTGTCTCCAAGTCCGGGATTGGTACTAGTAGGTTGCTAGTAGTGTTGATTACTCCTTGTAGTTGATGCTAGTTGGTTTATTTGGTGGAAGATCATATGTTCAAATCATATATGCATATTAATACCCCTCTGATTATGAACATGAATATGCTTTGTGAGTAGTTACGTTTGTTCCTGAGGACATGGGAGAAGTCTTGCTGTTAGTAGTCATGTGAATTTGGTATTCGTTCGATATTTTGATGAGATGTATGTTGTCTAGCCTCTAGTGGTGTTATGTGAACGTCCACTACATAACACTTCTCCATTATTTGGGCCTAGAGGAAGGCATTGGGAAGTAATAAGTAGATGATGGGTTGCTAGAGTGACAGAAGCTTAAACCCTAGTTTATGCGTTGCTTCGTAAGGGGCTGATTTGGATCCATATGTTTCATGCTATGGTTAGGTTTACCTTAATACTTTTGTTGTAGTTGCGGATGCTTGCAATAGAGATTAATCATAAGTGGGATGTTTGTTCAAGTAAGAACAGCACCCAAGCACCGGTCCACCCACATACTAAATTATCAAAGTATCGAACGTGAATCATATGAACGTGATGAAAACTAGCTTGACGATATTCCCATGTGTCCTCGGGAGCGCTTTTCCTATTATAAGAGTTTGTCCAGGCTTGTCCTTTGCTACAAAAGGATTGGGCCACCTTGCTGCACTTTATTTACTTTTGTTACTTGTTGCTCGCTAAAAATTATCTTATCACAAAACTATCGGTTACCACTTATTTCAGTACTTGCACAGAATACCTTGCTGAAAAGTGCTTATCATTTCCTTCTGCTCCTCGTTGGGTTCGACACTCTTACTTATCGAAAGGACTACGATAAATCCCCTATACTTGTGGGTCATCACCAACGCATGTGCGGTGGCTCGCAGCACGAGGAGAAATTTTGCTTACAAGCGGTGGACGTGCAGCAGTTCATTTGGTGTCAGATTGCCAGAAGTACTACCGTAGTACCATCATTATTGTTCAACTTCCGGAAGAGGATAAGAGCCAAACGCAAGGTCACCTACTAACCTAGTACAGTACTACTATAGCCAAAGTTGGTCCAACTTTTTAGTGCATGGTTAATTAATATAGGCGGCTCTTGCAGCGGCACATCATTTAGAGCAAGTACTCTCTTCGTAGGAACAAAGGAAGTGAAACAAAAGTTGGAGTGGATGCTAGATTGCCAATTAAAACATGATTACATAGGAAAAAAATCCTATAGCATTCTATCCTATGAATCAAACGACCAATGTAGGAAAATTATGAGCGGGGCCTCTCCAACAGTGTTCCTCGTCTCGCACCTAGCATCACGGTGGTCGAACTTGGATTCATTCATCTGGTACATGTGGCATCTCAGATCTGGACACAAGGTGACGCGACCTCTCACTTCGTCCACCATTTGAAGCGGCGCGCCAGTGGAGGGCTAGCATACTCCAATATTAGGTTGGCTCTATGTGATGTGGCAACTTCATATACTAACTGGATGCTGGCTATACTACTACGGTACTCACACTCCAAGAAGTGACTCGAAAACCATTCATAAATTGAGTCTATGACATGCATTTGAAAATGTACCATTCATTACATGCAACAAGTCATCAACACACAACGACAACGAGGATACATGTTGGATTATAGATTATTTCCAACAAAACATTCTAGTAAATACTGTAGTTTTCATCACACAACAAATAACAAGAAATGAAATGAACTTCAACTCAACCAATCCTCGTCATTGGAAATGCTTTCTTTGAACCATAGGTGCTCTGGGAAGGGCCAACTATTGTCAATATCGAGAGCAACGCAGGACTGATCATCCAGGCTGAAGTGGCATATATCAGGACCAGGGTAGGGAACCACCGCAATGTCCGAGGTATAGATACAGTTGCTTATCATAAATGGTAGTAATGTTGTGTTAGTAGCAGCTAGATCCAAGGAAGAGCGAGTTTTCTCCAATACTATCAATACTGAACAAGGGAGAAGGTGTTGGCACTAGCACACTAGTATCCATCCCGAATACCCTACAATGGGTGTTGGAATAGGTCCGGAGAGGGCGACCATGGGAGACAACACGTGCTCCCTCAGTAGTAACAATCTCAGTGCACTGTGTACAGACAAGAAGAGGTGATCCATCAGAAATAGTTGCCAGGCGCCACTAAGTATATAAGTTCTTCTTGTGATCATCACCATCGTCATCTCCCCCTTGGTTATAAAATTTTTGAAGTATAGGTGGTGGAATGTTCATAGGACCTTGGAAACACAAGGTTAATTAGTAAAGGGAAACTTACTAACCTGCATGCATGTGGATGAAACAATTATAATTACGGTGCAAGACAAACATACCGAAATTACGAGGATCCCATGCAAAAACAGTGCCACGAGTGGTGGCAGCAAACACAAGATCCTCGTATTCAATTGCATCACAGTACTCATCCGTGTACAGAAACTGATTTTTGAACAATATCCATGGACGAATGATAACCCAAAAGTGTAGGGGATCGCAACAGTTTTCGATAAGTAAGCGTGTCGAACCCAACGAGGAGCTAAAGGTAGAATAAATATTCCCTCAAGTTCTAACGACCATCGATACAACTCTACGCACGCTTGACGTTCGCTTTACCTAGAACAAGTACGAAACTAGAAGTACTTTGTAGGTGTGATAGGATAGGTTTGCAAGATAATAAAGAGCACTTAAATAAAAAGTAGGGGCTGTTTAGATAAAGATGCAATAAAGTAAATATAACGAGTATGGAAAAGTGGTGGTAGGAGTTGTGGAATTGTCCCTAAGCAATTGACTATGTTACTAGACCGGTAATCACTATTGCAATTCTATTTGAGGGAGAGGCATAAGCTAACATACTTTCTCTACTTGGATCATATGCACTTATGATTGGAACTCTAGCAAGCATCCGCAACTACTAAAGATTCATTAAGGTAAAACCCAACCATAGCATTAAAGTGTCAAGTCCCCTTTTATCCCATACGCAACAATCTACTTACTCGGGTTTGTGTTTCAGTCACTCACGCAACCCACTATAAGCGAATCATGAACGCATTGCAACACCCTACAGCGGGAATCCCTCACGCTTGTGTGACATGGAGGGCACAATAGGACAGCACCAATAATAAAACATGCAACTCAAACCAATCATAGCAATTCATCAATCACCGATAGGACAAAGGAAATATACTCAGACATCATAGGATGGCAACACATCATTGGATAATAATATGAAGCATAAAGCACCATGTTCAAGTAGAGGATACAGCGGGTTGCGGGAGAGTGGACCGCTGGATATAGATGGGGGAAGGTGATGGTGATGTTGGTGAAGATGACGGTGGTGTTGGTGAAGATCGCGGTGATGATGATGGCCCCCGGCAGCGCTCCGGCGCTACCGGAAGCAAGGGGGAGAGAGGCCCCCTTCTTCTTCTTCTTCCTTGACCTCCTCCCTAGATGGGAGAAGGGTTTCCCCTCTGGTCCTTGGCTCCCATGGCTTGGGAGGGCGAGAGCCCTTCGAGATTGGATCTATCTCTCTGTTTCTGCATTCTGGAATTCTGCCCTGGCACCGTTTCCTTTATATCTGGAGATCCGTAACTCCGATTGGATTGAAACCTTCGCCCAGATCGTTTTCCAAAAATTAGCTTTCTTGCAACCAAAGAAGGGCATCAACCGCCTTACGGGTGGCCCACGAGATAGGGGGGCGCGCCCCCCTGGAGTGGTGGCGTGGCCACTCTCGTGGCCACCTCGGGCACCTTTTCGCGTTGATTCTTCCTCCCAAAATCACAAATATTCCAAAATAATTCTCCGTCTGTTTTTATCCCATTTGGACTCCGTTTGATATTGGGTTTCTGCGAAACATAAAACATGCAACAAACAGGAACTGGCAGTGGGCACTGGATCAATATGTTAATCCCAAAAAATAGTATAAAAAGTTGACAAAAGTATATGAAAGTTGAATAATATTGGCATGGAACAATCAAAAATTATAGATACGACGGAGATTTATCAACAAACCGTGGAATCAGTAACGGCGGCAACAAGCTCGTCGAACATAGCAACAACTTCATAGTTCTCGTAATTCCAAGAGTGGTTGGGAACTCGACAAATTGCTATCTTCAATAGACGTCAGCCACCATGATCGTATTTGAACGTACGTAGATCATCTGTGTGCTTAACCTCAGGGCACTTTGAGATTTTTGGAAGTGGAATCTGCTGACGAGTGTACACATTCACAAGTTCCCACTCGCAATTGTACCCAATATAAAAAACCCAATCTCCATTTTCGCCAGCCCAGGCCTTACCCTTAAGCGATGGCATCTTGACATCACACGTATCATTATCAAGCGGCATCAACTTGCACAAGGTGCTATCTCTTGAGCATGCTTTGGTTTTCCCTTGAAGAGGAAAGGGTGATGCAGCAAAGTAGCGTAAGTATTTCCTCAGTTTTTGAGAACCAAGGTATCAATCCAGTAGGAGGTTACACGTAAGTCGCCTTGTACCTGCACAAACAAATAAGAACCTTGCAGCCAAGGCGATAAAGGGGTTGTCAATCCCTTCACGGCCACTTGCAAAAGTGAGAACGGATAGAGATAATAAGATAAATATTTTTGGTAGTTTTATGATATAGATTGGAAATTAAAGATTGCAAAATAAAGGGCGGCTGAAATAGCAAATTGATAGGAAAATAATATGATGGAAGATAGACCTGAGGGTCGTAGGTTTCACTAGTGGCTTCTCTCAAGATAGCATAATCTACGGTGGGTGAACAAATTACTATCACCAATTGATAGAAAAGCGCATAGTTATGAGAATATCTAGGCATGATCATGAACATAGGCATCACGTCTGTGTCAAGTAGGCCGAAACGATTCTGCATCAACTACTATTACTCCACACATCGACCGCTATCCAACATGCATCTAGAGTATTAAGTTCATAAGAACAGAGTCACGCATTAGGCAAGATGACATGATGTAGAGGGATAAACTCAAGCAATATGATATAAATCCCATATTTTTATCCTCGATGGCAACAATACAATACGTGCCTTGCTGCCCCTGCTGTCACTAGGAAAGGACACCGCAAGCTTGAACCCAAAGCTAAGCACTTCTCCCATTGCAAGAAAGATCAATCTAGTAGGCCAAACCAAACTGATAATTCGAAGAGACTTGCAAAGATATCAAATAATACATATAAGAATTCAGAGAAGAACCAAATATTGTTCATAGATAATCTTGATCATAAACCGACAATTCATCGGATCTCGACAAACACACTGCAAAAAGAATTACATCAAATAGATCTCCAAGAGAATCAAGGAGAACTTTTTATTGAGATCCAATGAGAGAGAAGAAGCCATCTAGCTAATAACTATGGACCCGAAGGTCTGTGGTAAACTACTCACACATCATCGGAGAGGCTATGGTGTTGATGTAGATGCCCTCCATGATCGATTCCCCCTCCAGCGGAGCGCCGGAAAAGGCCCCGCGATGGAAATAGGGTTTTGTGGTGCTCTCGGATGTTTTCAGCGTATATGAGTATATATAGGCAAAAGAAGTAGGTCGATGGAGCCACGAGGGGCCCATGAGGGTGGGGGCGCGCCTACCCCCCTAGGCGCACCTCCCTACCTCGTGGTCGCCTCGTTGCTTCCTTGACGTCCACTCCAAGTCTCCTGGATTGCGTTTGTTCCAAAAATAACTCTCCCGAAGGTTTCATTCCGTTTGGATTCCGTTTGATATTCCTTTTTTGCGAAACACTGAAATAGGCAAAAAAACAACAATTTGCACTGGGCCTTTGGTTAGTAGGTTAGTCCCAAAAATAATATAAAAGTGCATAATAAAGCCCATTAAACATCCAAAACAGATAATATAATAGCATGGAACAATCAAAAATTATAGATACGTTGGAAACGTATCAAGCATCCCCAAGCCTAATTCATGCTCGTCCTCGAGTAGGTAAATAATAAAAACAGAATTTTTTATGTGGAATGCTACCTAGCATAATTCTCAATGTAATTTTCTTTATTGTGGCATGAATGTCATATCCGAATGATTCAAGATAAAAGTTTAATATTGACATAAAAATAAAAATACTTCAAGCATACTAACAAAGCAATCATGTCTTCTCAAAATAACATGGCCAAAGAAAGTTATCCCTACAAAATCATATAGTCTGGCTATGCTCTATCTTCGTCACACAAAATATTTAAATCATGCACAACCCCGTTGACAAACCAAGCAATTGTTTTATACTTTTGATGTTCTCAAACTTTTTCAATCTTCACGCAATACATGAGTGTGAACAATGGACATAGCACTATATGTGTAATAGAAGGGTGGTTGTGAAGAAAACAAAAAGGAGAATATAGTCTCACATCAACTAGGCGTATCAACGGGCTATGGAGATGCCCATCAATAGATATCAATGTGAGTGAGTAGGGATTGCCATGCAACTGATGCACTAGAGCTATAAGTGTATGAAAGCTCAACAAAAGAAACTAAGTGGGTGTGCATCCAACTCGCTTGCTCACGAAGACCTAGGGCATTTTGAGGAAGCCCATCATTGGAATATACAAGCCAAGTTCTATAATGTAAAATTTCCACTAGTGTATGAAAGTGATAACATAGGAGACTCTCTATCATGAAGATCATGGTGCTACTTTGAAGCACAAGTGTGGTAAAAGGATAGTAACATTGTCCCTTCTCTCTTTGTCTCTTTTTTTTAATTTGGGCCTTTTTCTCTTTTTTATGGCCTCTTTTTTTTATTTATTTTTCTTTTCGTCCGGAGTCTCATCCCGACTTGTGGGGGAATCATACTCTCCATTGTCCTTTCCTCACTTGGGATAATGCTCTAGTAATGATGATCATCACACTTTTATTTACTTACAACTCGAGAATTACAACTCAATACTTAGAACAAAATATGACTGTATGTGAATGCCTCCGGCGGTGTACCGGGATATGCAATGAAACAAGAGTGACATGTATGAAAGAATTATAAAGGTGGCTTTGCCACAAATACGATGTCAACTACATGATCATGCAAACCAATATGACAATGATTGAAACATGTCATAACAAATGGAATGGTGGTAAGTTGCATGGCAATATATCTCGGAATGGCTTTGTAAATGCCATAATAGGTAGGTATGGTGGCTGTTTTGAGGAAGGTATATGGTGGGTATATGATACCGGCGAAAGGTGCACGGTATTAGAGAGGCTAGCAATGGTGGAAGGGTGAGAGTGCGTATAATCCATGGACTCAACATTAGTCATATAGAACTCACATACTTATTGCAAAAATCTATTAGTCATCGAAATGAAGTACTACGCGCATGCTCCTAGGGGGATAGATTGGTAGGAAAAGACCATCGCTCGTCCCCAACTGCCACACATAAGGAAGACAATCAATAAATAAATCATGCTCCGACTTCATCACATAACGGTTCACCATACGTGCATGCTACGGGAATCACAAACTTTAGAACAAGTATTTATAAAATTCACAACTACTCAACTAGCATGACTCTAATATCACCATATTCATATCTCAAAACAATTATAAAGAATCAAACTTCTCATAGTATTCGATGCACTTTTTATGATAGTTTTTATTGTACCTATCTTGGATGTTCATCATATTACGAGTAATTTTATAGCCAAAGAAAATTACCATGCTGTTTTATATGACTCTCAAAATAATATAAGTGAAGCATGAGAGATCAATAATTTCTATAAAATAAAACAACCACCATGCTCTAAAAAGATATAAACGAAGCACTACAGCAAAATTATCTAGCTCAAAAGATATAAGTGAAGCACAAAGAGTATTCTAATAAATTCTGATTCATGTGTGTCTCTACCAAAAGGTGTGTACAGCAAGGATGGTTGTGGTAAACTAAAAAGCAAAGGCTCAAATCATACAAGACGCTCCAAGAAAAACACATATCATGTGGTGAATAAAAGTATAGCATCAAGTAAAGTTACTGATAGACGAAGACAAAAGAGGGGATGCCTTCCGGGGCATCCCCAAGCTTAGGATTTTGGTTGTCCTTGAATTTTACCTTGGGGAGCCTTGCCCATCCCCGGGCTTAGGCTCTTGCCACTTCTTATTCCATAATCCATCAAATCTTTACCCAAAAACTTGAAAACTTCACAACACAAAACTCAACAGAAAATCTCATGAGCTCCGTTAGCGAAATAAAACAAACCACCACTTTAAGGTACTATAATGAACTCATTATTTATTTATATTGGTGTTAGACCTACTTTATTCCAACTTCTCTATGGTTCATACCCCCCGATACTAGCCATATATTCATCAAAATAAGCAAACAACACACGAAAAACAGAATCTGTCAAAAACAGAACAGTTTGTACTAATCTGTATCAAACACAAACATATGTAACTCAAAACTTCTGCAAACATAGTACGACCTAAATAATGTGTTTATTGATCTACTGCAATTGGAATCAATATTTTATCACTTTCTGGTGATTTTTAACAATTGTTTTCGTGAGCAGAAAGTTTCTGACTTTTTCAGCAAGATCAAATAATTATCACCCAAGAAGATCCTATAGGTTTACTTGGCACAAACACTAATTAAAACATAAAACCACATATAACAAGAGGCTAGATGAAATATTTATTACTAAATAGAAACAAAAAGCAAGAAACAAAAATAAAATTGGGTTGCCTCCCAACAAGCGCTATCGTTTAACGCCCCTAGCTAGGCATAAAGGTAAGAATAGATCTAGGTATTATCATCTTTGGTATGCAAGCCATAAGTGGCTCTCATAATAGATTCATAAGCTAATTTAATTTTCTTCCCAAGAAAGTTTTACATGCCTTTCCTTAACATAAATTGGAATCTAATATTTCCTTCTTTCATATCAATAATTGCACCAACGTTCTAAGGAAAGGTCTACCAAGAATAATAGGACATGTAGGATTGCAATCTATATCTAGAATAATAAAATCTACGGGCACATAATTCCTATTTATAACAATAAGAACATCATTAATCCTTCCCATAGGTTTCTTAATGGTGGAATCCGCAAGATGCAAGTTTAAAGAACAATCATCAAATTCACGGAAACCTAACACATAACACAAAGTTTTTGGAATCGTGGAAACACTAGCACCCAAATCACACAAAGCATAGCATTCGTGATCTTTAATCTTAACTTTAATAGTAGGTTCCCACTCATCATAAAGTTTTCTAGGGATAGAGACTTCTAATTCAAGCTTTTCTTCATAAGATTGCATTAAAGCATCAACGATATGTTTAGTAAAAGCTTTATTTTGATCATAAGCACGAGGAGAATTTAACATGGATTGCAACAAGGAAATACAATCTATCAAAGAGCAATTATCATAATTAAATTCCTTGAAATCCAAAATAGTGGGTTCATTGCTATGTAAACTTTGGACCTCTTCAATCCCACTTTTACCAATTTTTGCATCAAGATCTAAAAACTCTGAATCATTGGGACGCCTTTTAACTAAAGTTGACTCATCTACAGTCCCATCATTATCAAGATTCATATTGCAAAAAAAAAATTTAATAGGATACACATCAATCACTTTTAGATCTTCATCCTTATTATCATGAAAACTAGAAGAACACGCTTTCATAAAGCAATCTTTTTTAGCAGGCATCCTAGCGGTTCTTTCTTTGCACTCATCAATGGAAATTCTCATAGCTTTGAGAGACTAATTGATATCAAGCTTAGGTGGAATATATCTAAGTTTCAAAGAATAAACATCAAGAGAAATTCTATCCATGTTCCTAGCCAACTCATCAATCTTAGGCAATTTTTCTTCAAGCAAAGCATTGAAATTCTTTTGCGAAATCATAAATTCTTTAACACTAGTCTCAAAATCAGAGGGCATCTTATTAAAATTTCCATAGGAGTTGTTGTAGGAATTACCATAACTATTAGAGGAATTGCTAGGAAACGGCCTAGGATTAAAGTTTCCTCTATACGCGTTGTTACCAAAATTGTTCCTACCAACAAAATTCATATCCATAGATTCATTATTATTCTCAAACAAAGTAGACAAAGGAACATCATTAGGATCAGAAGAAATGCTCTTATCAGAAAACAACTTCATAAGTTCATCCATCTTTCCACTCAAGACATTAATCTCTTCTATCGCGTGAACCTTTTTACTAGTAGATCTTTCGGTGTGCCATTGAGAATAATTAACCATAATATTATCTAGGAGTTTAGTAGCTTCTCCTAAAGTGATTTCCATAAAATTGCCTCCCGCGTCCGAATCTAAAAGATTTCTAGAAGCAAAATTCAATCCAGCATAAATTTTTTGTATAATCATCCATAATTTCAAACCATATGTAGGACAATTATGTATCATTAATTTCATCCTCTCCCAAGCTTGTGCAACATGTTCATGATCAAGTTGCTTAAAATTCATAATATCGTTTCTAAGAGAGATGATCTTAGCGGGAGGAAAATACTTAGAGATAAAAGCATATTTGCACTTATTCCATGAATCAATACTATTTTTAGGCAAAGACGAAAACCAAGTTTTAGCACGATCTCTAAGCGAAAACAGAAATAGCTTCAATTTAAAAATATCATTATCCACGTCTTTCTTCTTTTGCATATCACGCAAATCAAAAAAGTTGTTTAGATGGGTAGTGGCATCTTCACTAGGAAGGCCAGAGAATTGATCTTTCATGACAAGATTCAGCAAAGCAGCATTAATTCCACAAGATTCAGCATCGGTAATAGGAGCAATCAGAGTGCTAAGAAAATCATTATTGTTGGTATTAGAAAATTCACACAATTTAGTATTGTCTTGAGCCATCGTGACAAACAATCCAACACACAAGCACACAAGAAGCAAGCGAAAAGAGATGAACGGAAAAAGAGGGCAAATAAAACGGCAAAGGTGAAGTGGGGGAGAGGAAAACGAGAGGCAAATGGCAAATAATGTAATGCGAGGGATAAGAGTTTGTGATGGGTACTTGGTATGTCTTGACTTGTCCGTAGATCTCCCCGGCAGCGGCGCCAGAAATGGCTAGTTGATGGGAGATCAAATCTTGACTTGACTTGGCGTAAGCCTCCCCGGCAACAGCGCCAGATATCCTTCTTGCTACCTCTTGAGCATGCGTTAGTTTTCCCTTGAAGTGTAAAGGGTGATGCAGCAAAGTAGCGTAAGTATTTCCCTAAGTTTTTGAGAACCAAGGTATCAATCCAGTAGGAGGTTACACGCAAGTCGCCTTGTACCTGCACAAACAAATAAGAACCTTGCAACCAACGCGATAAAGGGGTTGTCAATCCCTTCACGGCCACTTGCAAAAGCGAGAACTGATAGAGATAATAAGATAAATATTTTTGGTATTTTTATGATATAGATTGGAAAGTAAAGATTGCAAAATAAACGGCGGCTGAAATAGCAAATTGATAGGAAAATAATATGATGGAAGATAGACCCGGGGGCCATAGGTTTCACTAGTGGCTTCTCTCAAGATAGCATAATCTACGGTGGGTGAACAAATTACTGTCGAGCAATTGATAGAAAAGCGCATAGTTATGAGAATATCTAGGCATGATCATGAACATAGGCATCACGTCTGTGTCAAGTAGGCAGAAACGATTCTGCATCTACTACTATTACTCCACACATCGACCGCTATCCAGCATGCATCTAGAGTATTAAGTTCAGAAGAACTGAGTAAGGCATTAGGCAAGATGACATGATGTAGAGGGATAAAATCAAGCAATATGCTATAAAGACCATCTTTTTATCCTCGATGGCAACAATACAATACGTGCCTTGCTGGCACTACTGTCACTGGGAAAGGACACCGCAAGATTGAACCCAAAGCTAAGCACTTCTCCCATTTCAAGAAAGATCAATAGTAGGCCAAACCAAACTGATAATTCAAAGAGACTTGCAAAGATATCAAATCATACATATAAGAATTCAGAGAAGAACCAAATATTGTTCATAGATAATCTTGATCATAAACCCACAATTCATCATATCTCGACAAACACACCGCAAAAAGAATTACATCGAATAGATCTCCAAGAGAATCGAGGAGAACTTTGTATTGAGATCCAAATAGAGAGAAGAAGCCATCTAGCTAATAACTATGGACCTGAAGGTCTGTGGTAAACTACTCACACATCATCGGAGAGGCTATGGTGTTGATATAGAAGCCCTCCATGATCGATTCCCCCTCCGACGGAGTGCCGGAAAAATCCCCAAGATGGGATCTCACGGGTACAGAAGGTTGCGACGGTGGAAATAGGGTTTCGTGGTGCTCTCAGATGTTTTCAGGGTATATGAGTATATATAGGCGAAAGAAGTAGGTCGGTGGAGCCACGAGGGGCCCACGAGGGTGGGGGTGCCTACCCCCCTGGGCGCGCCTCCCTACCTCGTGGCCGCCTCGTTGCTTCCTTGACGTCCACTCCAAGTCTCCTGGATTGGGTTTGTTCCAAAAATAACTCTTCAAGGTTTCATTCCGCTTGATATTCCTTTTCTCAAACACCAAATAGGAAAAAACAGCAATTTGCACTGGGCCTTTGGTTAGTAGGTTAGTCCCAAAAATAATATAAAACTGCATAATAAATCCCATTAAACATCCAAAACAGATAATATAATAGCATGGAACAATAAAAAGTTATAGATACGTTGGAGACGTATCATAAGGCGAGGCCTCCGTCGTCCGCGCCCATGCGAATAGGCTTATAGAGAAGAAGATAAGGGAGATCAAACCGCTCCTAGACCCTTGGGTTCCTTGTAATTATGTTATTAGTTAGGTCGAGAATGGTCTTGACCGAACCTACCATGCTAGCCGAGGTGATGGCGTCGCACCTATCAATGAGTTCCTCCACCACGTCATCTTTCAGATCGGGGCAAGAATAACAGGGTCGTTTTTGGCTTGTTCCCTCCATGGAGAAGACGATCGAACAATGGCAGAAGGAAGGGTGAAGGCAAATGGAGGAGGGAGGAAGAGCGTGCGACAGCAGTTCCAAATCGAGAGGGGAAGGTGAAGAGGCGGTGGACGGTTGCCACGGTACACAAAGAGGCGCCCCGGCCTACGTAGACGTCCGTTCGGAAATTGTACAAAAGGACTCACCATCATCTCACTGACATGTTGGAACGGGACCACATGTCAACGAAACATGGTGTGTCATTTCTCATGCAAAATGCGATCTGGCCGCATTGGCCCGAAGTGCCGCATTATTTCTCGACTTTATTTTTTTAATGGCGTGCCATTCAGTTTTGAAGCACGACTAACTGGTACTATATGCAGAGAAAATATAAACTACTCAACCACTACTCCACCTCTAGTACTAGTAGTATAAAAATGATATATGGGTTGGAGTTTCTTGCTAAGAGCTGCCCACTTGCTTCTCACACTATCACCTTCTCTCCAGATCTTAAAAAGATGGCCTCTCTCTCCCTCCTCACCGGTGGTCACAGATCTGCCGGGGAAGAAAAGAATGTGCAGCATTGACGCACTCCTCATCGGCGAGCAAGGTCACGCACTGACACAAGGCCATCCTCTCAGACCTAGCGCCCGCGCGGGATGGCCTCCATCCCCAAGCTCACTGTCGTAGTGTGTGCGGAGGACGACCATGAGCGAAGCCACTTCCCGCCGACCCTCAGGTATGCTACCTCTTTTCGAACCATACTCTTGCTCTATTGCCCCATCTGCCACGTCGCTGCCCACTCCACCATCTTCCCAATTTGCTATCATCTGCTCTGCTGGTCATGCAGACGAAAACCTTAATTTGCACTATTAAAGGAAACACTACTTCATGCAGACTAATCCATGTCTGGGTTGAATACGGAAAGGAAGGGAGACTATAATGTGCAAGAGTATAGGCATCGAACCCGCATCTAGGTTGAAAAGGGGAAATTCAGTAGCTAAGGAACGAGTCTCATGTCTCTTGGTTGAAGAAGGGTAGAAAGGCATGACAACGCAATAGAGAATGACCAGGTCGATTGGTTTTTTGTTCTCACATAGGAAAAAGGTGGATAAAGAGAACAAAAATGGGACGTAATCCACATATGTTGACTGGATATTTGTCGCTCTGGGAAACCATACGTCCCTCACCACTCTATGCATCCGTGGAGGTACATCGTACTGGTGCGCCCACTATCTGAATGGGCCTCCCATGCTCTTATTGACACTTTTTTGCTATTAGTATAACGCCAGCAGTCAAGTCAAGCAATGCTACTGCTAAGGTGATGCCACATTTAACTAATGTCGCACTTAGTCTAATGCCACCGATAAATTTACGCAATGTCATTTAATGTCACTGGATTATTTCAGGGTTAGCTGTTGATTGTGGATGTATTAAAGATTTTTCAGCTAAGGCATTCTAATGCTGTTGTACAGCCAGTATACCAACGATGAATCTTGTTACTACCTTCAGATTTTTGCACTGTTAATGCTTATAGATTACATACCTCACTTTCATGAGATAAGTCAATTTGTTTTGTACAATGTCAAGAGGAAAGGTCAAGAGTGGGCACCTCCTCCTCCGGCTGTTCTCTTGATTCGTTCGATCAAGTTTTTATGTTTGACCGATTATCAAGATTGGGATAGCAATTTTTAGGTCCCCTCGAGTTCGAAATGATATTTACCTTGAAGGTACATGGTTTGCAATTTTTTATACTGTCATTAGTTAATAATGCTAGTTACCTTAAGACTTTTGTATTTGGTTTAATTCTCATGCACAGCTAGTATACCAATGTTGAAACTTGTTACCTTTACATTTTGTATTGTTAATTCTTGTAGAAATCTTCCAGTGCTAGAGTTTATTGAAAACTGTTTAGTAAAACCATTATACTGTACCATATAAGAAAATAACTACTCTACGGTTGCACTAGCCACTGGATTAGTGTTTATTAGTACTATTCTAATGGTGTTGCATTAGCGTATGGACATAAATAAAGTGTCGCAAGCTTTCCCAGATATGTGCTCAAGAAAACTACTACCTGTTTTTCTTAATACTAGACGTTGGGTACTTTAAATTGAACTGTGAAAACGTCTTATATTAAGGAACAGAGGGTGTAGAGTTCACTCAAATTATCCCGGTAAAGCTAGTCACACCTTTGTTAAAGTTAATGTTCATTATGTTATAGGAGGAGGTCTGTATGTTTGTCTCTAATGCCTGTCGACTACATACCTGACATCATGATGTAATGTTAAGTCATTTCCTTTTGTACAGTGTCACTGAATTGTCAAGGCGGTGAAGGCATTTTATTTTAGTTGAACTACACAAAATATGCTTAAAAGAAGAGGAAAGGTCAGGAATCGATCATTCTTTCAGAAAGAACTATATATGCCTTCCTGACATCAGCCGTTGTTGACTTATTTATTCCTTCAAACAGGTGGTTAGAAACAGTCTTGCTAACTTTTCCCATTTAGAAATTGGAATGCTTATATTTGTGAGTCTATGCTTCAACTACTGCCACTTTTATA
Source organism: Aegilops longissima (assembly GCA_021605205.1). NCBI lineage: Eukaryota > Viridiplantae > Streptophyta > Magnoliopsida > Poales > Poaceae > Aegilops > Aegilops longissima. The sequence continues at coordinate 712,376,382 of CM038682.1, forward strand.
GTAATCACACTTTCAATATAAATGCAAACAGGGATGCTCGATTTTAGTGGAACTGCACAAAAAGTCCAAATGGTTCAACATTAGGAGCACGTCTTCTTCCAAACCTTTATATCCAATTGGTTGCACTATGAGCTGTTCATTACGAAGGTACATGGTTTGCTACTATCTTGCTACTCTTTTTGTACTGTCATTAGATGGTAATACTAGTGGTTTGCATGAATTTATTGGCAGGGTGGACCTACATTGGAGGTGCAGGACAGAATTCAATGATTGGATGCTCAATTTCGGTTCTATCGATTTCACCTCTTCCATCACTGGGAACATGGATATCCTTGGTCTGACGAAGAATAGGCACTATATTTCTGCTCTGAACCAGCAAATCAATTCAGTATGAAATTGTCCAGGGCAAAACATGACTGTATCAAATTGTCCAGTGCAAAACATGACAGACGCTAAGTGGAAGAGATGTGTTTAAACCGAAAATACAAGGTGGGGTATATGTTTACTAGCTGCTTGATATTTGTGCAGACAGAGATGTCTGCCCGTTGCTATTTGGCAAACAAACAAAGTGACCGCAATTTTGGTTGAACTGCACAAGAGAATAGTATAGTCACTGCATGCAGTGCCATTTGAAAATAGACACAGACATATTGGATAGTCACTTCATGGACTGCAGAAAAGTAGTACTATACTATTTATTAGCCAACACTAGGTGCTTCATTGCTTTGGTCTGATTATACAATGGGCATCATTTTGCCTGAGTTAAAGTTTGTATTCCAAAAATAGTCTCGCCGTGTGATCGAGAGAAGACCAAATCATATTGCAGTGGATGTTCCTCCATCATGTGTGGTTCATTCTCATGGTTCCAGCTGTTGGTGAAACCACTTACGTTTGCAAGAGTAATTGTAGACAAATTTGTCTTTCGGTCTGCACTGAATGTTGGCCAAGAAAAGCATCCATGTTAGTAGGAAGAACAGATGTTGTTTCTAGATCTTTGCTTTTGGAGCTACATATTTGTATATGATCTGTGAATCATTGAGATGCATTAACATGTTGATCTTATGTATGGGAATCGTACAAGTTGGTTTTGAATTTGGGCTACTAATGTGAACATATTACAATGCCAGGCCTGTGAGTCTCGTGTGAACATTTCGAACGGGTCGGCTCTTACTGTTGTGCACAACATGATCCTTATTTCTTTGTTCTTGGTGTTTACAAGTTACTAACATTTCCTTATTTATGTTCGCTCAGTGTTTACAAGTTACTGATCAATCACTAGCTAGCCTAGTAATGCGCTCCTGGCAGTTTTAGCTGCGACGCAAGATCCGAAGTGGTAGTTTTTTGAATAAAAATGCCTACCTCTGAAGAAACTGACAAGCTGCTCTGAAGAAAATGCCATGCAAATCTGAAGAAACTGCCAGCAAAAACGTTTGCAAATGCCCTATCTCTCAGCTAACGTTCATCAGCTAATGCGATCGTACACGTACACCATCTGACCTACTCGATCCTACACGGATAAATAGGGGATCACGCACGTACTACCTCCTTTCCGGTTTGCAGGGCTCAATTCAAGAAACGACCTACTCGATCCTACATGAATAAATAGCGGATCACGCACATACTAGCACCTCCTTTCCGGTTTGTAGGGCTTAATTAAAAAATCTCACCAACCAAGGTACTCCCCCCGTCAGGGTTTATTAGTCAGTGAGCCAAAGCAGCAAGACCAAGGCATGAAAATAATTAACTACATGCAGAAGTTTAGGCCTAATTAATTCCAGCGATTTAAGTGGATGCATGCGTGCCCTCGGCTGCAACTCGTTGCATGTTGCTCCGTGTACTGGCTGCGAGCGATTCTGAGTGGCTGCATGCAGCCGGCCGTAATTAAGGCAGCTAATTGATGCGAAAAAAGATGCGCTTTAATTGTTGCAGGCCTTTTAAATCCATGGAATTATTTTTGACAAGGAGGGAGTACCTCATCTGGATTATTCGAGTGCACTCGTTTGACCGTCATGCCGGCGTGCGACCCAGCACGGACAGGACGCACCACTGACGGGACAAGACGGCACAGTCATAATTTCAGTTTTTCTAGTTTTCCACGGCAAGCTGGCGCACTAAGCCATGCCTGCTTATGCATTGAATTTCGATGACCGCGATGACCGTCGCGTTTCCCGCGACACGCTAGTTCGCCTACCTTCCGCCTATAATTACTGTTTCTTGGGCTTCTCTGGTGGCACCATCACCCAACTCGCCCTATCCTCATAAGCCCCCACCGGCCCGACGTCACTCGCCACTTATCCTCGCTCTCGCCACGTCCGCCATGCCCCCGCCGTCCGAGATAGGCGACGCCGGAGGCGGTCACCGCCAGAACTAGTGTTCGGTTTTTCAGTGGAAGGCAGACGGAGGGAGGAGGCATTCTATCGGTCTTTAGATGGCAATGCGGAGTCTGAGGAGTTGTTGGAGCGCGACCGCCTGGCGGAGGAGCAGTATATTGCCGATTTGCGCTGCCAGCGGGACATGGAGCAGCAACGCACCAACGCTCTGTGTCGGGAGCAGAGCGCCCGCAACTGGGCCCACGACGTGGAGGCCGGCGCCCGGCAAATAGCCCTGGAGGCTGTCGGGCACGCACGCATTTGCGACGCCGAATTTTACTACAAGCTCGTCAAGTGGGTTTCCCGCTTAGAAGCCGAAGCTTCGGTGGACCACGCCGGCATGGAAAGGGCCAACGCGCGCGAGCAAAACGCCCTATCGCACCTCTGGCAAGTCCGAGGCGAGGCGGAGGACGCCGGTGCCGGCGTTTAGCGTGTATCGCAGATGGCGGCCAGCATCGTCTAGTTAGCTAAGAGTAAGTTAGTACTTGTACACTACTATAGTATTAGTGGGAGTAGAGAGTTAACTTGGCTATGATGGTTGTGAACGTGGAAGTTCAGTACTCTATATCTAGATCAGACCTGTTACTTTGCTCTGAATGTTGAACTTTCCATTTGAACGTATGGAATGGGCTGTTATTTTTTTAAATGGGTTTATTTGTCCACCACGGGTTTAGAGGCTGACTTGTGGGCCTACCAGGTTGACGCGCATACAATCGGGGAGATGATTATGCGTGGAGAGGATGACAGCGGGACCCACCAAGGTCATGGCAAGACGCAAAGCAAGTGCCTCCTTATTTCAAGCCAATAAAAAATGGCTCCTCCTAATGGATTTCTGACATCTGGGTCCCATGCCATTGTCAACGTAGTCAATAAACAAGAGAATTGCACAACGAGCGGCCGACACCAGGGACCCAGCAGCTCGCCCTGTTATTTTTGTTTTGGGTTAATTTGATAAATGCCACTTCAAATATGGTGATTCCGAGAAATGCCACTGCAATTTCCAAACTTTAAAAAATGCCATTTCATGCCATTTTCAGTGGCATTTTTCGAAGTCTGGAGTGGCGTTTGTGAAAGTTTGCAAATTGCAGTGGCATTTTTCAAAGTTTGCAAAAATTGCAGTGGCATTTTCAAAGTTTGAAAATTGCAGTGGAATTTTTATGAATCGCCATAATTGGAGTGTCATTTATCTAATTTGTTTTTGAGACAGAAGCAGGGTGTCAACAAGGCTGTGCAGGGCACTCTGGCCCGTCTAGACAGCCTTTTCTTTTATGTTTACCATAGACCAGCCCAGTAGTTTTTTTGTTCTTTCTGAAAATGGCTAGCCCAGTTTTTTTGTGATTTTTCAAGTAAGTCGCGTTGTCAGGCCTGTTGGGCTGCAAACTTTCAAGACGAGGAGAGCTTCACTCGGCTGGCCAAGAGAATGGCGTATCAGTAATGAGAAATGGGTTGTACCTTTTTAAAACACATCAAACCGGCAATTAGTTTCAAATTTCTTTTTTTTCATTTTGAGATTTTAAATTGCACTGATTTTTATGCATGGAAAATTTGTTGGATTTTATATTGATATACATTTATTTTTAAAATTAGTTTGAATGTGACTCGAAATTTCAGGATTAAAAAAGGTTCGGGCAGCACCGAAATATGCAAATTTTCGTATAATTTTTTAACCGTGGCCACAATATGGGCTGTAATGCTAACAAAAAGAATATGGGCTCCAAAAAAACCTTAAGAATTAGCAAATGGGCTATAAATTATTAGAAATAATGGCAGATGGGTTGTACGTTGTTTCCCACATATTTGAGGCTTTCCTAAAAAAAGGTTGACGCACAAGCAGTGACTGTTGGATGTCCATCCAACGCCTGTCGTGCTTCTTCAATCTCTGCTCTTCCTGCTCCAGCCGCTCAAACAAGCGCCGGCGGGACTGCCTGCTCCCTCCTCCCGCGGCCGGCTGTGCTACCACGCAGGCCTCACCGCCCCACCGTACTCCCATCGCTGGCCTAGCTATCCCTCTACTCACCCACACTTGTTGTCATTCTCTGGTGACGGTAGTCGAACAATTCAACCCTCGTACTCCCCACCACGTGGGCAGCCACTGTCGTGTCTTCCCCGGCTCCATGTCGTTCCCTTCGTAGGCCTCGCCTTCGTCCACTGCCCTGGTGCTCTCGACGCGGTGTGGTCAACGTGGTCAAGGAACAACATCCATCGGAAGTGGACTGTACGTGGAGAGGCTGACAGCTGGGTCCATGGGCGCACACAAGGAAATGCCTCCTTATTACGTGCAAAATAATGATTCCTCCACCTGACATCTGGGACCCACCGGAAGGGCCTCTGTATTTCGCAAAAAATACGTTCCCCCCGCTGATAGCTCGGACCCACCAGCTATATCTTCGCATGCAAGGAAGTGCCTCCTTATTGCGCACAAAAAAATGATTACTCCCCCTGCTAGCTGGGACCCAGCATAGTGGGAGGCTGACTTGTGGGCCTACTAAGTTGACGGGGATGGAGGGCTTTGTCAACTTAGTCAATATGAACGATTCTAGCTCCAATGACCGTACGATGTCCATCCAACGGCCGTAGTGCTTCTTCAACCTCTGGTCTTCTTGCTGCAGCCGCCCAGAGCAGCGCCGGTCGTTCCGCCTGCTCTTGCCTCCCGTGGCCGGCTATGCTGCCGCGGAGGCCTCACTGCCCCCAACTACTCCCACCATTGGCCAGGCCCTGCAGCGATGGCAGCCTCACACCGCAGCCGAACCAGTGAACCCTCGTACTCCTCTCCGCGTGCACTTCCACTGTCGCGTCTTCCCCGGCTCCGTGTTGTCCCCTTCCTAGGTCTCGCTGTCGTCCACCGCCCTGGTGCTCTCGGCGCGGCGTGGTTAACATGGTCAAGGAACGACTTCCATCGGAAGAGTACTATACGTGGAGAAGCTGATAGCTGGGCCACGGCCGAAGCAAGGAAGTGCCTCCTTATTACGCGCAAAATAATGATTCCTCCACCTGACAGCAGGGACCCATCGGTCGGCCCACCGTATTTCACGAAAAAAATGTTTCCCCCCTGACTGCTGGGACCCACCAGCTACATCTTTGCACGCAAGGAAGTGCCTGACAGTCGGGACCCACCTGGTCGAAGCGTATGTAGCAATGTTATTCTGGTCGCGAATGTGTACGTACATACTGGATGATGTAGAGGCGCGCACGTGTCATAGTTGAGGCACGCACGTAGCATGTACACTTATGTACAGCGCCCAGGGTGAAAGAAAGTAAATTCGGCCACGTACGTACATACAGGCAGGGTCTCGAACGCCTACTCGCTCATAAGTACAGCCAGGGCTCGTGTACATGGCTATGGCTGGGTCTGAATGGAGAAACTGCGTCGTCGTCATGTTCATGGGGAGGCAACGGAATGCGTCATGTTCACTGGGAGGCAACAGAACGCGTGTTGTTCATCGGGAGCCAACCGGCTTGGATGGAACAGGCGATGGAAACGAGGCCTGGAGTACCGTAGAATGGAGGAAACAGCCTTGTGTTCGACCGGCCGTGGTGGAAACGGGTTCCTGTTCATCGGGAGGGGTCTAGCGTACCGCAAAACGGAGGAAACGGACCTCCTATGGTCGAAACGGGGTCCTGTTTATCGGGAGGGGTGTGGCGTACCGCAAAACGGAGGAAACAGACTTGTGTGAAGCGCTACGGTCGAAACGGGGGTCCTGTTCATCAGGAGGGGTGTGGCGTACCGCAAAACGGAACTCCACGGGATACTGTTCATCTCCATCATCGACCTCCTCCAGCCTCCACGGGCTCCTGTTCATCCACCGTCGACCTCCTCCAGCCTCCACCGCGCGCTCCTCCACGGGCTACTGTTCAACCAGCCCTCCACCGGCTACTGTTCAACCAGCCCTCCACGGGGTCGTGTTCATCCAGCCCTCCACGGGGTCATGTTCATCCACTGGCTCGATCGATCGAGGTACTGTTCATCCAGCGGCAACGGCCTCTACTACCACGGGGTCCTGTTCATCCAACCCCCACCGAGAACTGTTCATCCAAACCCCCCAACAACGCTCACTGTTCAACCATAGGCAGCATCGATCGGCTTCAGTTAGCAGCAGTAGCAAAGGAATCGCTCGATCAGGTTCAATTAACAGCAAGGGATCGATCGATCGCTCGGGTTCAGCAATCCGTAGCCTGCAGTGCAATCGCTCGGGTTCAGTTAGAGCCCAACGCCTCGCTCGGGTTCAGTTAGAGCCCAACATCTCGCACACAGTACGAGAGAAACGCGCATCGCTCGGCCCCCGACCAGCCACCATAACCGGGAACTCCCTGATACTTCCCTCGCCCTTGCTTCTACCACGGTTTGTTTCGTCATGGACGGCCCAAAGAATGTCATGCAGCTGCGTCTCCAGCCTGCCCAGGATGAAAATCCCATTTTCTGTCATGATTTTTTGTCATAGAAGTAGGAGCCCACCACATCTATGATGATACCGGGTTTTGTCACTATTATCGTCATAGAAGTGTCATAAGTATGACAGAAAAAATTGTTCGGCCCAAAATGTCACGGATGTGACTTTTTTTGTAGTGGTGGTTTGGCAAGAAACCCAAGTTGTCATTTATTAAAGTTTGGGGCTGCGATGCTTATGTGAAAAAGCTTCAACCTGATAAGGTCGAACCCAAATTGAAGAAATGTGTCTTCATAGGATACCCAAAGGAAACGGTTGGGTACACCTTCTATCACAGATCCGAAGGCAAGATATTCGTTGCTAAGAATGGATCCTTTCTAGAGAAGGAGTTTCTCTCGAAAGAAGTGAGTGGGAGGAAAGTAGAACTTGATGAGGTAATTGTACCTTCTCCCGAATTGGAAAGTAGTCCATCACAGAAATTAGTTCCAGTGATTCCTACACCAATTAGTGAGGAAGCTAATGATGATGATCATGAAACTTCGGATCAAGTTACTACTGAACCTCGTAGGTCAAACAGAGTAAGATCCGCACCAGAGTGGTATGGTAATCCTGTTCTGGAGGTCATGTTGCTTGACTATGACGAACCTACGAACTATGAGGAAGCGATGATGAGCCCAGATTCCGCGAAATGGCTTGAGGCCATCAAATCTGAGATGGGATCCATGTATGAGAACAAAGTGTGGACTTTGCTTGACTTGCCCGATGATCGGCAAGCAATAGAGAATAAATGGATCTTCAAGAAGAAGACTGGCGCTGACGGTAATGTTACTGTCTAAAAAAATCGACTTGTTGCGAAAGGTTTTTGACAAGTTCAAGGAGTTGACTATGATGAGACCTTCTCACCCATAGTGATGCTTAATTCTGTCTGAATCATGTTAGCAATTGCCGCCTTTTATGATTATGAAATTTGGCAAATGGATGTCAAAACTGCATTCCTTAATGGATATCTTAAAGAAGAGTTGTATATGATGCAACCAGAAGGTTTTGTCGATCCAAAAGGTGCTAACAAAGTGTGCAAGCTTCAGCGATCCATTTATGGAATGGTGCAAGCATCTCGGAGTTGAATATACGCTTTGATAGTGTGATCAAAGCATATGGTTTTCTACAGACTTTCGGAGAAGCCTGTATTTACAAGAAAGTGAGTGGAAGCTCTGTAGCATTTCTGATATTATATGTGGATGACATATTATTAATCGGAAATGATACAAAATTTCTGGATAGCATAAAAGGATACTTGAATAAGAATTTTTCAATGAAAGACCTCGGTGAAGCTGCTTGTATATTGGGCATCAAGATTTATAGAGATAATCAAGACGCTTAATTGGACATTCACAAAGAACATACCTTGATAAAGTTTTGAAGAAGTTCAAAATGGATCAGTCAGAGAAAGGGTTCTTTCCTGTGTTACAAGGTGTGAAGTTGAGTCAGACTCAATGCCCGACCACTGCAGAATATAGAGAAAAAATGAAAGTCATTCCCTATGCTTCAGCCATAGGTTCTATCATGTATGCAATGTTGTGTACCAGACCTGATGTGTGCCTTGCTATTAGTTTAGCGGGGAGGTACCAAAGTAATCCATGAGTGGATCACTGGACAGCGGTCAAGAACATCCTGAAATACCTGAAAAGGACTAAGGATATGTTTCTCATTTATGGAGGTGACAAAGAGCTCGTCGTAAACGGTTACATCGATGCAAGCTTTGACACTGATCCGGATGACTCTAAGTCACAAACCGGATACGTATTCATATAGAATGGTGGAGCTGTTAGTTGGTGCAGTTCCAAGCAGAGCATCATGGCGGGATCTACGTGTGAAGCGGAGTACATAGCTGCTTCAGAAGCAGAAAAATGAAGGAATCTGGATGAAGGAGTTCATATCCGATCTAGGTGTAATACCTAGTGCATCGGGTCCAATGAAAATCTTTTGTGACAATACTGGTGCAATTGCCTTGGCAAAGGAATCTAGATTTCACAAGAGAACCAATCACATGAAGAGACGCTTCAATTCCATCCGCGATCAAGTCAAGGACGGAGACATAGAGATTTGCAGGATACATACGGATCTGAATGTTGCAGACCCATTGTCTAAGCCTCTCTCACGAGCAAAACATCATCAGCACCAAGACTCCATGGGTGTTAGAATCATTACTATGTAATCTAGATTATTGACTCTAGTGCAAGTGGGAGACTAAAGGAAATATGCCTAAGAGGCAATAATAAAGTTGTTATTTATATTTCCATATACAATTATAAATGTTTATTATTCATGCTAGAATTGTATTAACCGGAAACTTAGTACATGTGTGAATACATAGACAAACAGAGTGTCCCTAGTATGCCTCTACTTGACTAGCTTGTTAATCAAAGATGGTTATGTTTCCTAGCCATAGACATGTGTTGTCATTTGATGAACGGGATCACATCATTATAGAATGATGTGATGGACAAGACCCATCCGTTAGCTTTGCATAATGATCGTTTAGTTTTATTGCTATTGCTTTCTTCATGACTTATACATGTTCCTCAGACTATGAGATTATGCAACTCCCGAATACTGGAGGAACACCTTGTGTGCTATCAAACGTCACAACATAACTGGGTGATTATAAAGATTCTCTACAGGTGTCTCTGATGGTGTTTGTTGAGTTGTCATAGATCGAGATTAGGATTTGTCACTCCGATTGTCGGAGAGGTATCTCTGGGCCCTCTCCGTAATGATCATCACTATAAGCCTTGCAAGCAATGTAATTAATGAGTTAGTTGCGGGATGATGCATTACGGAACGAGTAAAGAGACTTGCCGGTAACAGGATTGAACTAGGTATGATGATACCGACGATCGAATCTTGGGCAAGTAACATACCGATGACAAAGGGAACAACATATGTTGTTATGCGGTTTGACCGATAAAGATCTTTGTAGAATATGTAGGAACCAATGAGCATCCAGGTTCCGCTATTGGTTATTGACCGGAGATGAGTCTCGGTCATGTCTACATAGTTCTCGAACCCGTAGGGTCCGCACGCTTAATGTTCGATGATGATTTGTATTATGAGTTATGTGATTTGATGACCGAAGGTTGTTTGGAGTCCCGGATGAGATGACGGACATGACGAGGAGTCTTGAAATGGTCGAGATATAAAGATTGATATATTGGACGATATTGTTCGAACATCGGACGAGTTCCGAGAGGTACTGGATAATTATCGGAGTGCCGGAGGGTTATCGGAACCCCCCAAGGGAACTAATGGGCCTTGATGGGCCTTAGTGGGAAGAGAGGAAGGGCCACAAGGGGCTGGCAACCCCCCCTTGGGTCCTAATTGGACTAGGGTAAGGGGGCGGTGCCCCCCCCCACTTTCCTTCCCTTCCCTCTCTCCCTTCCTTCTTCCCCCTCTTCCTTAGGTGGAAACCTATAAGGACTTGGAGTCCTAGTAGGATTCCCCTCTCCTGGCGCGCCCTAGGAGGGTTGGCCGGCCTCCCCTCCCCTCCTTTATATACGGGGGTAGGGGGCACCCTAGAACACACAAGTTTCTCTTAACCGTGTGCGGTGCCCCCCTCCACAGTTACACACCTCGGTCATATCATCGTAGTGCTTAGGCAAAGCCTTGCGCCGGTAATTTCATCATCACCGTCGCCACGCATCTCCCTCGGCCTCAACTGGATCAAGAGTTTGAGGGACGTCATCGAGCTGAATGTGTGCTGATCGCGGAGGTGTCGTACATTCGATACTTGGATCAGTTGGATCACGAAGATGTTCGACTACATCAACCGCGTTACTAAACGCTTCCTCGTTCGGTCTACGAGGGTACGGGGACACACTCTCCCCGTTCGAACTGGAGACACATAGTGGTCACGCATACTGATGATTGAAAGCGGAAGCGTTTAGTAACGCGGTTGATATAGTCGAACGTCTTCGCGATCCAACCGATCCAAGTACCGAACGCACGGCACCTCCGCGATCTCTACACATGTTCAGCTCGATGACGTCCCTTGAACTCTAGATCCTGTTGAGGCCGAGGGGGAGTTTCATCAGCACGACGGCATGTTGACAGTGATGATGAAGTTACCGACGCAGGGCTTCGCCTAAGCACTATGGCAATATGACCGAGGTGGAAATCTGTGGAGGGGGGCACCGCACACGGCTAAGAAATCAACTTGTGTGTCTATGGTCTACCCCCTCCTCCATATATAAAGGAGTGGAGGAGGGGGCCAGCCGGCCTCCTATAGCGCGCCCCAAGGGGGGAATCCTACTCCTACTAGGAGTAGGTTCCCCCCTTTCCTAGTCCTACTAGGAGGGGGAAGGAAGGGGAAGAGGGGAAGAAGGAAAGGAGGGTTTTGCCCCATACCTATTCCGATTGGGCTTGGGAGGGCTCCCCACCTCTTGGCCTCCTCCTCTCTCTTCCACTAAAGCCCATGTAGGCCCATTAAGCCCCTGTGGGGTTCCGTAACCCCTGCATCTCGCAAATGCCCTAACTCATACGAAACCATTCCGGTGTCCAAACATAACCTTCCAGTATATCAATCTTCATGTATCGACCATTTTGAGACTCCTCGTCATGTCTGTGATCCCATCCGGGACTCCGAACTACCTTCGGTACATCAAAACACATAAACTCATAATACCGATCGTCATCGAACGTTAAGCGTGCGGACCCGATGGGTTCGAGAACTATGTACACATGACCGAGACTCACTTCCGTTCAATAACCAATAGTGGAACCTGGATGATCATATTGGTTCCTACATACTCTACGAAGATCTTTATCGGTCAAATCGCATAACAACATACGTTGTTCCCTTTGTCATCGGGATGTTACTTCCCCGAGATTTGATCGTCGGTATCATCATAACTAGTTCAATTTCGTTACGGCAAGTCTCTTTACTCGCTCAGAATGCATCATCCCGTAACTAACTCATTAGTCACATTGCTTGCAAGGCTTATAGTGATCTGCATTACCGAGAGGGCCCAGAGATACCTCTCCGACAATCGGAGTGACAAATCCTAATCTCGATCTATGCCAACTCAACAAACACCATCGGAGACACCTATAGAGCATCTTTATAATCACCCAGTTACGTTGTGATGTTTGATAGCAATAGCAATAATCTCATAGTCATAGGAACATGTATAAGTTATGAAGAAAGCAATAGCAATAAACTAAACGATCATAGTGCTAAGCTAACGGATGGGTAAAGTCAATCACATCATTCTCTAATGATGTGATCTCGTTCATCAAATGAAAACTCATGTCTAGGAAACTTAACCATCTTTGATTAACGAGCTAGTCAAGTAGAGGCATACTAGTGACACTATGTTTGTCTATGTATTCACACATGTACTAAGTTTCTGGTTAATACAATTCTAGCATGAATAATAAACATTTATCATGATATAAGGAAATATAAATAACAACTTTATTATTGCCTCTAGGGCATATTTCCTTCAGTCTCCCACTTGCACTAGAGTCAATAATCTAGATTACACAGTAATGATTCTAACACCCATGGAGTCTTGGTGCTGATCATGTATTGCTCATGAAAGAGGCTTAGTCAACGGGTATGCGACATTCAGATCCGTATGTATATTGCAAATTTCTATGTCTCCCTCCTTGACTTGATCGCAGATGGAATTGAAGTGTCTCTTGATGTGCTTGGTTCTCTTGTGAAATCTCGATTCTTTTGCTAGGGCAATTGCACCAGTATTGTCACAAAAGATTTTCATTGGACCCGATGCACTAGGTATGACACCTAGATCAGATATGAACTCCTTCATCCAGACTCCTTCATTTGCTGCTTCCGAAGCAGCTATGTACTCCGCTTCACATGTAGATCCCGCCATGATGCTCTGCTTGGAACTGCACCAAATGACAGCTCAACCATTCAATAAAAATATGTATCTGGTTTGTGACTTAGAGTCATCCGGATCAGTGTCAAAGCTTGCATCGACGTAACCGTTTAGGACGAGCTCTTTGTCACCTCCATAAACGAGAAACATATTGAGGGAGTCCTGGATTAGGGGGTGTCCGGATAGCCGGACTATAGCCTTTGGCCGGACTTCTAGACTGTGAAGATACAAGATTGAAGACTTCGTTCCATGTCCGGATGGGACTTTCCTTGGATGGAAGGCAAGCTTGGCGATACGGCTATGTAGATCTCCTACCATTGTAACCTACTCTGTGTAACCCTAACCCTATTCGGTGTCTATATAAACCGGAGGGTTTTAGTCCGTAGGACGAACAACAATCATACCATAGGCTAGCTTCTAGGGTTTGGCCTCTCTGATCTCGTGGTAGATCTACTCTTGTACTACCCATATCATCAATATTAATCAAGCAGGAGTAGGGTATTACCTCCATCGAGAGGGCCCGAACCTGGGTAAAAACATCGTGTCCCTTGTCTCATGTTACCATCCGCCTAGACACACAGTTCGGGACCCCTTAACCAAGATCCGCCGGTTTTGACACCGACATTGGTGCTTTCATTCAGAGTTCCTCTGTGTCATCATCTTTAGGCCCGATGGCTCCTCCGATCATCGACAACGATGCTCTCCAGGGTGAGACTTTTCTCCCCGGACAGATCTTCGTATTCGGCGGCTTTGCACTGCGGGCCAATTCGTTTGGCCATCTGGAGCGGATTGAAAGCTACGCCCCTGGCAATCAGGTCAGATTTGGAAGTTTGAACTACATGGCTGACGTCCGCGGAGACTTGATCTTCGACGGGTTCGAGCCATAGCCAAGCGCGCCGCACTGTCACGGCGGGCATGATCTAGCTCTGCCGCCAAACAGTGTTCTGGAGGCCGCACCGGAGTCCGCTCCAACCTTTAGCTCGGAGCCGACCACGCCAATCGAGGACAGGTGGTTGGACACCGCCTTGGGGGCTGCGATCTCTACGGCGATTGAGCCGTAGACTTACCCCGTCCTTTGAGAATCTCGTGACTCCAAGGTACCGGACTCCTCTCCGGACTCCGAGCCTTCCAGGCTACCGCCAATCGAACCGATTGGGCGCCGATCATGAAATTCACTGCCATGACATCTTTTCAAAGACTCGCCTTTGGCGACATCCTCAATTCACTAAAGTCTCTCTCTTATCAGAGAGCCCCGGCCGGATTATGGCCAGAAGGTTGGGATGCGACGACGAAGAAATTCAAAGCCCACTGATGAAGTCATGTACTGGGTAGGGTCATAGACCTGCCCAAAGGTACCTCCACAAGGAGACTCACAAGAGAAGCAACCTTCCAAATGACCGTAGGTATCCACTGACAGATTCAAAGACACTGACTACGAAGATCCACTCACCACCAGAGTCCAAGAGCCACTGCATCCAAACGGTCTCAGAGTCAAATAGTCTTTATGAACTTAATGACACTTTATGTAAGGAGTTACCAAGAACGCCTAGCTTGAACGCACCTTAAACCCTCTACTACGTAATGGCTGGGGTCCCGGCGCACTCTATATAAGCCACCCTCCACAGTAGAAGGGTTCGCACTTCGTAACACATACGCAGATAATCCAATGACCGCCTCCGGCCCGAGACGAGGGCTGTTACTTCCTCCGAGAAGGGCCTCAACTCAGAAATCCCTTTGCGATACAACTACTCCATAGCTAGGATCTTAACTCTCCACACCTACCCCCATTCTACCGCCGACTTAGAACCACGATAGCTTGGCGCCACCATGGGGCAGGTGTTCTAGCGAATTGTTGGAGAAGTTGGGATTCTTTCGATCTCCAAGATCATGGTTTCAGTGGAGTTCGCTGACGGCCACGTGATCCGCTCCGGCAGCGCCACGCTCGTCGCCGACGACTCCGCTTGGCTTCAGGAGGCTCCACTGACGTGGACGCGCCCCCATCCGCTGGGCGACGACTTTCGCTGCAGTGTCCGCGGGGCCCTCCTCGCGGCAACCGCCGACCCAAGATGGGTTGGCTCCTCGCTGTCTTCACTCCCAGCCTCCCACCAAGGCAAGCTGCCCGGCCGGTCGAGGCTTCAGCGGTGGTGAGGCATGCGGTGGCCCGCCAATGCCATCCCCAAGTCGCGCGATCGAGCCCGACGAATCTCTCTACGGCATGTTCGACCTGCCGACCGGTTCAGAGAGATCAAGCGTCCAATGCGATAGCAAAGACTCGGCGGCAGAGGTTCTGATGGTCGATGGACCATGCAGTCCCCTAGATTCACCCGCACCAACGAAGGTGGCGGTGGAGGCGATCCGCAAGCCCACGAAGAGTACTTGCTCGAGCCCCTCACTTCGCCTCCAGAGGGAGGAGCTCATCGTCGAACATGGATGCACTTCACACTCCTATCGCTGGAGAAACCCGAGGCTCGCGCTTTGGAGGATGCGCGCTATTAACCTGGCTGAGCGCACTGACCGAGAATCTTTTAGCGAGTACTGACGAGCGACGCGACCGAGGGTTCCGTAATCCAATGACGCCACTCTTTCAACCGCCAACCTGTATATCGAACTCCGATTCAGAATTTAGCAGCTGCCGACCAGATAGAGAGTCAATTCAGCCTTCCCACGGAGGCAGGTAGAGGTTTGCAGAAATCGTGGATTTGCTCCGGCGCAGGAGATCAAAACTCAGTTGTATCCCAACAAGGAACAAGGTTCACAGCCGATCCGTCCAAGCTAATTCATTCCAATGGCCTATAGTCCAAGATCGCCTCGAGGCGGAGGAACGGGGGGCCGGGCGTGATGATCAATACAAGGGTCATGAAAGCAGTATGAGCACCGATTCGATCGCAACGATCGACGCCGAGTGCCCACCTCCCCAAGGGGTGGATCATACGCCTCGGCAAGAAGACGACGATGCCAAAACAAGGTTGGGCAAAGAGTTCCAATGACCCTGTGGAACCAGGCTTTGATGCGAGATCTATTATCGTTCAAGGTTTGGTCGACAGGAACAGAGCTCACCGAGACGGCCATGATAGAGATGTTCCTTCCAGTAGTAGAGTTCATGTCTCGGGACCAGAGTGTTTCAGCAGAGCCATCAGGGCCGCAGTGATTCCTCCCAACTTCCGGTTGGCGACTGGAGTCAGCAAGTTCACTGGAGAATCCAAGCCTGACACTTGGCTTGAAGATTACCGAGTGGCGGTTCAGATCGGCGGTGGCAACGATGAGGTAGCCATGAAGCATTTACCTCTTATGTTGGAGGATTCAGCCGTATGCGGTTGAATCAGCTAGCACCCAACAAAGATTTACACTTGGGAAGATCTTGCCCGAGTGTTTGTCAGACATTTGAAGGAACTTGCAAACCACCAAAGCAGGTTTGACAGAGTTGCAATGTGCGGCAAAAGTCGAGTGAAACTTTGAGAGATCATATCCAGAGGTGGATCACTTTGCACCACACAATGAGAATGTATCCGATCACCAGAAGTCTGGCCTTCAAGGAAGGTGTCAAGATCAGAGAATTGAGTTTGAAATTTGGTCGAACCGAGATATGACCCCGAGTCGGATGATGGAGATTGCCACCAAATATGCAAATGGTGAAGAAGAGGATCGGCCCGAGTGGTAATATAAATCGCCGCCAATGAGACCGCGGAGGAAATTCCAATCGAAGCGGAAGCGTTAGAAGTCGAGCCAGCGGCCCCGGAGAGGCCTTGGCAAAGGACCCCAGTGAAAGTTCAAGGGGAAACCCAAGGGTCCTTGGAACCCTAAGGGGTGAAAGACCAGGATGGGAACGACGTGTTGGATTTACCATGTCATATTCATACAAAGAAAGATGAAGAGGGTAAACTCATTTACCCGAAACATACCACTCGACAGTTGTCGGTTTTGATTCAGCAGCCCAAGGGAAACAGCCCAAGGATAAGGATAAGGAGATGACAAAGTTGAGGACAGAGATGATAAGGATGGTGGATATCCCCTGTGTCAATTCCACCGATGATTTTTGCCGACGCCGAAGCAAAAGTCGATTGAAGGTTATCAATCGAAGTAAACTTGGTTGCTCCGCATGACTCCCAATTATCTCGAATGGTCCTGCATCGCCATCACATTCAACCAGCCCGATCACCCAACGACATTCCCACCCCGGGAGGCAAGCATTGGTGGTCGACCCAGCTTGTCGGTTGCACTCGACCGACCAAAGTCCCGATGGATGGTGGTAGTGGTTTGAACATATTATACGCGAGACGTTGAAAGGGATGGGCATTCCGATGTCCGACTCAAGACCAAGAATATGAGCTTCCACGGAGTCATTCTCGAAAGAAGGCTGAGTCACTCACCAAATTGCTCTTGATGTAGTTTTTGGTGATTCAAAGCATTTCGAAAGAAAAGTTGACCTTTGAGGTCGTGGATTTCAGAGCGCTTATCACGCTATCCGGGAGACCAGCTTATGCACGCTTTCATGGCCCACCATGTTACGGTATCTTAAACTCAAGATGCCTGGTCCCAAGGGCGTGATCACTATCATGGGCAATCGGAAGAAGGCGTAAGAGTGCTTCCAGAAGGCTCTAAGATCGCCGATGCTCGGGGGCAGTGGTAGAGCTACAAGAGTATCGTAAAACTGCAGATCCGAAAGTGATTTGTTGCGAGCTAAGAAGCCCGCCACGAGTCAGATTCCAACATCGATCGCGAGACGAAACAGGTTCACATTCACCCGACCGATCCCGATGCTGCTCCGACCAACATCTCAACAACACTCGACTCAAAATAGGAAGAAGCGCCATCCGCCTCCTCCGTGAGAATCGGGACATCTTTGCATGGAAGCCTCACGACATGCCGTGTTCCTGTGGGGTGGCTGAGCATCGCCACGAGTCGACCCAAAATTCAAACCAGTTAAAAAAGATCTCGGCGTCCGCCGTCCGTAAGAGAAAGGCCATTGGCGAGGAGGTGGCTCTCTTAGCAGCAGAGTTCATCCGAGAGATCTACCACTCGAGTGGCTCGCCAACGCTGTCATGGTCCCCAAGAAGGACAAGTCGCTATGCATGTGCATCGATTTCAAGCATATCAATCGGCCTGCCCGAAAGATCATTTCTCTTCCTCGTGATCGACCAAATAGTCGACTCGATCCGGGATGCGAGAGGTTATCTTTTAGACGCCTATTCCGGTACCATCAGATCCGCCTCAGATGGACCCGGCGAGATTAAAACAGCGCTCATCACTCCATTCGGTGCTTCGTTATGTCACCATGCCATTCGGTCTCAAGAATGCCGGAGCCACATTCATGAGGATGATTCGAAGTGTTTGCTCACTCAAATCAGTCGGAATGTGGAAGCATACATGGATGATATAGTGGTCAAGTCACGAAAGGGTTCCGACCTGTTGACCGACCTTGCTAAACATTTTCCAATCTCGGAGGTATGATATCGCTTAATCCATCAAAGTGTACATTTGGAGTTCCCGGTGGAAAGTTACTCGGTTTTCTTGTTTCGAGCGAGGAATCGATGCTAACCCGTAAAAGGTTGGCACCATATCTAATGAAGCGCTCGCGGCGTGTGAACGGCGTCCGTAAACTTACGGATGCTTGGCCGCTTTAAGTCGATTCATCTCTCGCCGTGAAAAGGCATTGCCTTTACCGATCGATGAAGAAGTCGACAAGTTCGAGTGGACTCTAGAAGCTGATGCAGCATTTGCAGAGCTCAAAGCTCGCTTCCACCCAGCCGATGCTTGCTGCCCAATCAGCAAGGAGCCTTTGCTGCTTTACATTGCAGCCATCGGACAAGTCGTCAAGACTGCATTTACGGTCGAAGCGGGAAGAAGAAGGAAAACCTTCAAAGTTCAACGCCCAGTTTATTATCTTTCTCAAGCATCAACCCCATCAAAGCAAAGATACCTCACTATCGTAGGCTTGTTTATGGGATCTATATGACCACGAAGAAGGTTGCTCATTATTTCTCCGATCATTCCATTACAACATCACGACGCCTTTGTCGGAAATTCTTCATAACAGAGATGCAACTGGTCGAGTGGAAAATGGGCGATTGAACTCCTTCCTTGATATCAAATTTGAGGCAAAGAAAGCCATCAAGTCCCAAGCAATAGCAGATTTCCTCACGAGTGGATCGAACAACAACTTCCGACCCAAGTTCACTCGAACACCGGACTATGTTTTTCGATGGTTCCAAGATGCTGAACGGTTCGTGCAGGGTTGTATTGGTCTCCCCGAGGAGATAGGCTCAAGTATGTTCTCCAGATTCACTTTGATTCTTCCAACAACGAAGCGAATATGAAGCACTTCAGATGGGTTGCGATGGCCATTTCATTTCAAGGCCCGGCGCCTTATGGTCTATGGCGACTGGATCTGGTTGTTAATCAAGTGATGAAGGAGTGGATGTCGTAAGCCCAGCTATGACAGGTTATTGTAATGCAGGAGAAAGCTGAGAAGAAATTCGAGGGGTTAGAGCTTCATCATATACCCCGATCGAAAAATCAAGTCATGGATGATTTGGCGAAGATAGGGTCCAAGAGGGAAGCCATCCATCCGCAAGAGGATCCTTTCACGTAAGAAGCCCCGCAGCAAAAGAGTGCCAATGATCCGATCAAGTTGAGGTCCCAGCCGTGGTCGACCTGATTATGGAAGTTGTGGTCATCACTCCCGATCGACAAAGGCCGACATCGATATATCCTAAGGAAAGAGCTCCCAGAGAATGAAGAAGAGGCTTGACAGATCGTCTGTCGATCCAAGGCCTTTACAAAGATCAAGGGAAAATTGTACAGAGAAAGCGCGATCGAGTCGGCCGTAAGTGTATCACGCCGTAAGAAGGTCGATAATTCTTGAGGATATCCACTGGGACCTGTGGCTATCATGCGCCCTTCTCGACCATTGTGGCTAAAGCATACCGAAGCGGAATTTTATCGTCAAAGCAAATGAAATGGCAAAAGAAATAGTCGACAAGTGTGAAGGATGTTAGTTCTATTCCAACATGTCGCACAAGCCAGCCTCAGCCTTGAAGACCATTCCACTCGCTTGGCCCTTCGCTGTTTGGGGATTGGACATGATTGGACCGTTGAGAATCGCGTATGCGGTTTCACCCATTTGCTAGTAGCAATGACAAGTTCACCAAGTGGATCGGGTTGCCCATCAAGAACCTCGATGCATGCAATCGCTATCGCTTCATCGAGAGTTGATATTCAGATATGGAGTTCCGATAGCATCATCACCGATAATGGGTCAAACTTCGATAATGACAAGTTCAAAGCCTTCGCGCCTTCTCAAGGCACGCTGGTCGACTATGCTTCAAAGGCTCATTCTCGCCGAATGGACAAGCGTAACGCAAACGGCCTCATTCTCAAAGGGTTAAAACCTCGGCTGATGCGTGATCTCAAACACGCAGCAGAGCTTGGGTCGATTTAACTTCCATCAGTTCTCCGGGATTGAGGACCACTCCTAATCGGTCGATCGAGAACTCCATTCTTCCCGGTCTATGGAGCTGAAGCAATTTGCCGAGTGACCTCGCTTCACAATGCGCCGAGTCGAGCTATACTCAAGAAGAAGCGGAACAAGCCCGATAAGATGCAATCAACCTCTTGGAAGAGGAGAGAGAGATGGCCTTGATCCGCCTCAACTATCTATCAGCAAGACTTGCGCCGATTCCATGCCGAAATGTGAAGAGTCGAGCCTTCCAAGAGGGAGATTTGGTCCTCCGAGTGGATCAACAGAAACCACACAAGCTTGCTCCCACTTGGGAAGGTCCTTTATCGTCACGAGAGTCCTCCACAATGGAGCATATCATCTCTACAACGTTGATCGCCAGATCGACGAGCCTCGAGCTTGAACGCGGAGCTGCTCCGCCTTTTACACTTAAAACTCACCGGTTGAGATGTAATAAAAGTGCTTTTGAAGTTTGTTTATCCAAGACAAGAATGTTATAATTTTCCCAGTGATTGTTATTGCTTTTGTTGAAATTTCCCCAGTGGTGGCTTAGTCGCGAATCCGATTCGACTAAGCTTGTTAAAAATCCTTCCGAAAAGCGAGCCGCCTCACCGGGGCTTAGCTGTGAATCTGCTCACCTAAGTATTTAAAATCCCACCGAGTGGGGAGCCAGCCTCCCACCGGGAGGCTTAGCTGCAGTCCAAGTACTCTCCTAAGTATACAAAATCCCACCGAGTGGCGAGCCAGCCTCCCACTCGAGGCTTAGCTGCAGTCCAAGCACTCGCCTAAGTATACAAAATCCCACCGAGTGGCGAGCCAGCCTCCCACTGGAGGCTTAGCTGCAGTCCAAGCACTCGCCTAAGTATACAAAATCCTACCGAGTGGCGAGCCAGCCTCCCACCTGAGGCTTAGCTGCAGTCAAGTACTCGCCTAAGTATTCAAATCCCACCGAGTGGTGAGCCAGCCTCCCACTCGGGACTTATAACAGCCCAAGGATTCACCTTAAAACATCCAAAGTGATAAAAATCCCACCGAGTGGAGAGCAAACCTCCCACTGGGGCTTAGCTGCAGCCCAAAGCTCGCCTAAGTAATAGAAATCCTACCGAGTGGAGAGCAAACCTCCCACTGGGGCTTAGCTGCAGCCCAAGGCTCGCCTAAGTAATAAAAATCCCACCGAGGGAGAGCAAACCTCCCACTGGGGCTTAGCTGCAGCCCAAGACTCGCCTAAGTAATAAAATCCTACCGAGTGGAGAGCAAACCTCCCACTGGGGCTTAGCTGCAGCCTGGCTCGCCAAAGTAATAAAAATCCTACCGAGTGGAGAGCAAACCTCCCACTCGGGGGCTTAGCTGCAGCCCAGTGCTCGCCTAAGTAAGGAATTCATCCCAATCCGCGAGGACGATGAGGTGTAGATCGACTGCTACCTCCTCCTTCGGAGCTTCGCCACAAGTACAATGTGCGGTCCATCCCAATCCGCAAGGACGACGAGGTGCAGGTCGACTGCTACCTCCTCCTTCGGAGCTTCTCCACAAGTACAACGTGCGGTCCATCCCAATCCACAAGGACGACGAGGTGCAGGTCGACTGCAACCTCCTCCTTCGGAGCTTCGCCACAAGCACAACGTGCGGTTCGTCCCGATCCGTAAGGACGACAAGGTCACCGCATCAGGTTCCACCTCTACCGCAGGATAGATGAAGCACAAGTTGATTGGAATTTCAACGAATATCTTCCAATGAGGAATAAAGTTCTCCAAGGCAAGCAAAGCATGTTAAAGGAAAAATCAAGTTCGGATAAATGTCCCACGATCCAAAGGCGCCAGCGCGTAAGCCCGTTAAAGTTTATCGGTTACGTAAACCACTCGCATTCCGAGGCAAATTTAAAGTGGACTTAGAAGTTTTTACTCTCCCGGAGGACCGGAAGGTGCAACAAACTGGTCGAGGTCGATTCCACAAGCAATACGGGTAGCAGCAGCGGCGAAAGTCTCCATGAAAGATCTCAAGTCGTGCTTCCTGGTATTGGCAACCTTGAGAGACACCAGCTTGTCCTCTTGCGCTTTTTTGCAAGGGACACGAACCAGAGATAGAGCAACATCAGCACCACACCTGGCAGATGACTTTTTCCATTCTTGCACTCGACTTGGAATCTCATTCAGTCGAGTCATCAGGGATTCAAGATCATTCTGGAGAGTCTGTTCTGGCCAGAGAGTCGAGTCGATCCGCGACACTGCAACTTTCAGTCGAGCAAGATAATCCACCACGCTAGCAACACGAGACTCACCGGAGCACATTCATAGCAGCTTCGTCCTTCACAGGAGAGTTGATGGGGTCCAAGCTGGTTTCCACTCGACTGGTTTCTTCTTCAAAGTTTTGGCAGAATTCTGAAAACACAACTCAGACTCAAAATAAAGATCATGTGATGAGCCGGTGAGAGCAAGACAGTCGGATAAAAGAGATTACCTTCAAGCATGAGAAACAGCTTCTTGGCTTAACCCTCCAAGATAAATCTCCGTGTCGCTTTCGCTTCCCCGCCAGCCACCAACCTTGTCGACAAAACATTCTTGTCGTTTTCAATGACCGACTTCCTTGTTAGCCAGGCCAAGAGAGGCTTTCAGCTTGGCATTTTCATCTTCGAGTTTGTCGATCGAGGCAAGTTTTCTTCAATGAGCTTTGTTTTCTCCAAAGCCGCTTTCAGGCTCTCTCGCAAGGTCAAGGTCCTTCTTCTTCAAAGTCTCTTCCAGTTTATCTCAAAAGCAACAATGAGAACAGAGTTGAGAATGAGCAAAAAACAGAGGCGTCACAAAAAATTCTCACCAGCCATACCTTTTGCTTCATCCTTTGCCTTTCGCAAATTCTCCCGAGCAAGCTTCAAATCGAGGTTGAGCTGAATCTGCTTTTTTCTAATCTCAAAGATAGCGAGCCACAAGCTCGCAAGATTTCTACAAAGAGTCAACCAACGAAAGACATCAAAGACAGATCACTTCCGAGTGACTAAGGAAAATAGTAGATTTTAAGACTACGGTCGAATAAAACATTCGACAAGAGTCTCGGGATTACACTCAGCGGGTGCACTGCAGCGTGTTCCCACTGGTTTACCAATTTGGTTCGATCACAACACCAAAAGAGGCAAAAAGGTTATGATTCTAAAACATGGCTAATTGTCGCCGTCACCGCAGAAAAAAAACAGTTCTCAGAGACTATAGTCGATCAGACGCAGTCACCATAGTCTCGGGATTACACAAGGGTGCACTTAGCGTGCCCCCACCGGTTTTACAGCCCATTCGACTTGGTCCGTCCAGTCGAGTGAAGAAGATCACAGATAAAGACTATAGCCGATCGCACGCAATGACCATAGTCTCGGGACTACACCTGGGTGCACTCAAGCTGCCCCCACAAAAGTTCAACGACACACACACCCAAAGGTGTACAGATATGGAAATCTCTAGAAGAAAGCAGTTTCAGATAGTATATCCTAACAAAGCAAGCGACGATCGACTTATTTGGACATTGCTCGAGAGCTGAACTGCATCATAGGCCGCCTCGACTAGCCTCTCGAGCCGCTTTCACCGCCTCCATCATGATCCCTGCCGGCGATGGCCTCCTTAGCAGCACTTACTTGGTCTTCCGGACGTGGTGGGTAGCAAAGAGAGATGGTGGATCAGCGGTCGACGAAGTGGGTTGAGCACTTGTCACGGTACAGCGAAGACACGAAGTCCGAGGGGTTGCCTCCTCGAAATCAGCGCCTCAGAATCGCCATGACTTGAGCAGCCTTGCCAAAGAAGCGCTTTCTTGTCCTTCCTCTTCCTTAATTGGCGCTCGCGCCATCATCGGGAGATCAATGACATGAGGCGGAACTACAAGAAAGATTCGTAAGTAAACATGGAAGTCCAATCGACTAAAAGCTCCAAATGACTAAAAGCGAAACCTCAAAGATCTTACTAAGGTTGAGGTGACCGATCCTCCATTTCCCGATCTTCCCGCTATTGAAGTCTCGAGGTAGCGGCGCCAGAGATTTCAAGAATCGGCTGATCACCATCAAGTCGACCAAAAGTTCACTCATGTTGAATAAGGAAATACAAGGTTCTGCGGTTACCCGGAGATGGTGGGGATGACCATTCGATCTTGGGCAGGGCCTTCACGGCTTTGACGACGCCGCCGAGGTTGCTTCGCGGTTTCTCAATCGGGCGCTGAGAAGTTGTCCTAGGTCGCTTGGCCGACTAACCGGTGGCACAACAACTTTACCACGCCCGCACGCGGGTCGTAAGCGCCAACTTGACCTTCCTCCGAGCGAGGAGGATCGACGCCTTCCTCCTCTTCCACCTCCTCCTCTTCATCATCGAGCCATCATCCTCCTCATCCTCCTCGCCGCTGAATCCCATTCCTCCGACTCTCACCTCCACTTCCTTCTTCTTCTTCGACCGCTTCTCCGCCTGCTGGGCATCGAAAGTACATCTCGCTGGTGACCTAGAAGACAACAAAACAAGGTGAAAGTCAATCGACGAATTGGCATCAAAACAGAATAAATGCAGCAGAATCACAATGGAGATAAGCGGCTATACCTTGTCCGGGTTGGTAACTCGTCGAGTGGTGGAATCTCCCAGCTCCGCGAGGATTGTCCTTGTTTCCTCGTGATAGCAGTCATCCACTTCTCCAAATAAGTGGCACCATCGACTCCTCTCGATGGACCCGAGTGGTATCATCCGCATCAGAGTACATCCACATCGGATGTCCTCGGTATTGGAGTGGCTGAATACGCCGCGGAGAAAAACCTCCAGAGATCCATGCCGTCACCCCATCGCTAATAAGCTGGACTACACGCCCATCAGCAGCTTTACTTGGGCCTTCTCCTCCGTAACACCTTCGTGGAAGATGGCTTGTTCACTGACTCATGGAGAAAGGAGGGAGCCCAATGATCGCCTCAAGGCCGGCTGGTCTTGGCAGAAACCAGGTCGATCGTCACACCTCTAACCGAGTCGGGAAGAGTCATAGCTGGAAAGGCGCTCTTCCCCTCATCCGACCCCGAGTCCCCACACATCTGGATTACTTGGGTCCTCTCGCTATTCGGGCTTTTCTTTCACCGCCCGAGAGCGACAGTGAATATGTGCTTGAAGAGACCCCAATGCGGTCGACAACCCAAGAAATTTCGCAGAGCGTAAACGAAGCAGCAAGATACACAATGGAGTTTGGAGTGAAATGGTGGAGTTGCGCCCAAAAAGTTCAAAACCCCGTAAAAAGGATTTGGTGGCAGAGAAAACCCCTATCTACGTGGGTGGCTGTGGAGGACGACTCACCCTCTTCAGTTGCGGTTGCCACTGCGTCCCTAAGCCTCGCCGACCCATGGGGATCAGTCCTTCGCTACGCCGATCGATGAGATCTTTCGGTGATGGTCGACCGGATCCAGCCTCCTTGACCCAGCCTCGCGCAGCTTGGACCGCTAAGAGGAACCACCCCGACCGGGCGCTTCCCCTGGTTTCGCCACGCCTTTCTTCACCGCCCAGTGGCGGCAGTCTTGTCCTTCACCATGGTAGCCAAGCAGAAAAGTACCGAAGCTTCAGCGCTGGACAGACGAAGAGCGTGGCGAGAAGGTTTGGAGGCGGAGAGAAGGGAAGTCCGAGGTCGCACTGCTCAAAATACCGACGTCAGCGCTTTATATGGGGCCGCCTCGAAAGTGGCTGACCGTAGGCCCAAGCAATCCCTGCCGCAATCCAAGAATAAAGCGCACGAGACGATACGCGGGCGTAAAAAGGCGCGCCAAGATCGAGGCGCCATCGCCTTATCCCATCCGGAAAAGCCGCAGCTTCTCCGCTTCACGCCGCTTCCCAAAATTTGGATCTCACAATCCGCTAACCGCAGATCAACTCGTCGACAACAGATTTCTCCGATCCGCCACCGCCGAAATCCTCGTGTTCACAAAGTTCACTCGAAAACGTGGAGAATGGATCAAGGCGACTCGAAAGAGAAGTTGATGCCATCACTAAAAGGTCGTTGATCCACAAGAAGACGACTCACAACACGAAGAACAGGTCGGAAAGATTATCAACTCCTTCCTCACTCAAACCTCGATCCATTCGGGGCTAATGATGAAGTCATGTACCGTAGGGTCATAGACCTGCCCAAAGGTACCCTCCACAAGGAGACTCACAAGAGAAGCAACCTTCTAGTCGACCGTAGGTATCCACCGGACAGATTCAAAGACACTGACTATGAAGATCCACTCACCACCGTGAGTCCAAGAGCCACTGCATCCAAACGGTCTCAGAAGTTAAATAGTCCGTATGACCTTAATGACACTTTATGTAAGGAGTTACCAGAACGCCTAGCTTTAATGCACCTTAAACCCTCTACTACGTGGGCTGGCTGGGGTCCCAAGATTTCTATATATGGCACCCTCCACGTAGAAGGGTTCGCACTTCAGTAACACATACGCAGATAATCCAGTCGACCACCTCCTGCCCGAGACGAGGGCTGTTATTTCTCCGAGAAGGGCCTGAATCAGAAACTTTGCGATACAACTACCCATAGCTAGGATCTTGCCTCCACACCTACCCCACATTCACTGCCGACTTAGAACCACTTACACCACCCACCACCCACTTCGAGCCACCGCCGATGATTTAACCGACATGCTCGATTAATTCCAAGACATCGACGGTATGGACGACGATGTAGGGAGAAACATGAACCAACGCCATGTAAGTAATCGGAGAACCACCTCATCTCACGATGTATACATGGTGGACACGCCTAAAAGAAGCGATTTATGAGGAACAACGGGATGCTACGGCGATCATTCCTCGAAAAGCAGCCAAACGGAGACGTAAGCGCCACCAAAGTCCCGCCGACAAAGAAAACAGCTATACAGACCCAGCCATAGAGCAGGGTGAACCGTGGACGCATTTAACATGTTATCGAGCAACCGTCCGATCAGGACAATCTGACAAACAACCCGCCCCTGGCGAAGATAACGGTCCGGACGATCTCACGTCGACAAGTTGCCGAGCAGAAGAACTTCCATAAAAGGCTCGCTGCCATCGCACGAAGCCTGAAAAGGTAAGCGGAAGCTCAAAACAGCGTAAAGATGCGCCGTAATCGATGGAGCAAAGTACTCAACACCGTTAGACAAATACGGCGAAGGCCACCAACAAAGAGCTACCCAAAGCGAAAACTATCGCCTGACTTGATGAGGAGGCCAGAGAGCCCCGCAATCAAAAACAAAGAGGCCACCCGTCGGATGGAAGACCCCATGGCAAACAGAGAGCGCAAACGGCGCCAAGACATAAGCCAGCCATGATCCGCACAAGGATTCAGATCAAAAGATGGCCCATTAGATCCATCTACGGGCCAAGAAAGCAAGATCCAGTAAGCAATGCAACACATCAAGTATCCAAACATCACGGTACACCTAGATACAGGGGTGCCACACACCCCCTATGTTTCACCGATGAGGTGCTGGATCATGAATTTCCAGTGGGATTCAAGCCCGTAAACATAGAGGCATACGACGGAACAATGCACTCGAGTCTGGATTGAGGATTATATCTCCATATACACATGGCTAGAGGAGATAATCTCCATGCCATAAAATACTTACCCTCAAGCTCAAAGGGCCAGCCCGGCATTGGCTTAAAAGCCTTCCAAAACACCATTGGAAGTTGGGAGGAGTCGAGGATGCCTTTCGTGCAAATTTCAAGGGACCTATGTCCGACCTCCTGATGCCGATGAATTAAGTCACATATCTCAACAACCCGGAGAGTCAGCCCGGAAATTTTGGAACAGATTCCTTACTAAAAAGAACCAAATAGTGCACTGTCCGGACGCCAAAGCCTTAGCAGCTTTCAAACACAACGTCCGAGACGAATGGCTCGGGCCAGACACCTCGCCAAGAAAAGCTAAGAACAATGGCCGATTAATAAGCTCTCATGACCCGCTTATGCTGAGAGAAGATAGCTGGCTAGCAAGATGCAAGACCAGCGACCCAAGTACATCCAAGTCGATGGAACGGGAAACCACGACGCAGCAAGGACCAGATCGACCAAGGGAAACAGCCCAAGAGCACGGCAACAACGCCGGATTCAAAATCTCGGCAGAATCATAAAAAGCTACCCCTAAGGATAACAGGACGAGCTATCTAACTTAAACAAAATCTTGGACAAGATATGCCAACCACAAGACGCCTGGAAGCCTGCAAACCATACCCACGAGATTGTTGTCTTTCAAGAAGTCCGCAAACTCAACGCCAACACAAGGCTCACACACCAAGCGAGGATGATGATGAACCCCAAAAGCAGAGCACCGAAAACAAAAGAATTTCCCACAAGAAATCAAAACAAAGAAATCACTTCACGGACAAAAGGGAAAATAGAGCTGCGCCATAAAGGTACGCCCATACGGCCTATCCCGGAGGAGTCCCGCCACTAGTTGTTAAAACCAATCACCTTCGACCATCGGGATTACTCTAGAAGTATACGGAATGCAGGTTGACTGCCTTGATATTAGATCCGATAATTGGCGGACTCAATTTACACAAGTCCTAATGGACGGCGGCAGTGATCTAAACCTGCTATATCAGGACACAATCCGCAAAATGGGGATAGACCCAACCAAATTTCGCCATAGCAACACTTCCTTTCAAGGGTAATGCCAGCCCATATGCCCATTGTACGGGTTCTCATCGCTAGAAGTTGTGTTCGCTCACCCGACAACTTCCGCCATGAAAAGTTAACCTTTCACCTCGCCCCATTTACAAGTAGCTATCAAGACTATTGGGACGCCAAGCTTACCGCTTTAACGCAATACCGCATTATGCATCTTTACACTTAAAATGCCCGTCCACGCTGCATCATCTCATTAAAGGGAAACATCGAGGGTTCCTCGAGTCCAAAAATTGTGCGGATGCCTTGACAGCCCCACAATAAACCGGCTTCACCAATACAAGCACTTAGACATGTCGTTCAGACCCCGGACACGGCTGGACGAGTCCGCGTAAACATACAAGGGTTTCGTTAGACGATACCTCGCATAAGGGCTCCATGATCGACAACGAGACAATAAAGCTCAATTTTGTTCATTCTTTGAATTGTACTTTGTTTATTTAATATAACGACATTTTCGTGACGCTTTTTTCAACTAAGTTGTTCTCTTTTACAGATGAACACCGTATACACCTGGCCCAGATACGGCACAACAGACACAAAGCAGACGCATCGCAAGAGGGACCCATTGCAAGGATTCTTTTCAGATTAAGACCCTGCATAAACCTTTTTCACTGTCTCTTGTTGATACACATCCCCAGCTTGCTATAACCAAGGAGGAGGCTGGCATTTGGCATAGGCCACGCCAGAATTTCGCACGCACTGGACACCAGGGCTTTTTACCAAGGGCGATTGTTCACCTGCTTTCATAAAGACCAAATACCTTAGGGAGTGTTCGCTGCCTCGAGTTAGGGCCTTATATGCATCAGCTCCAATCATGTCTTTGGTCAAATGTTGGGTTTGTCTGCCCCGTGTTTTGCTGCCTTACGCCCGCTCTATCGCTAACGCGGCACTAGGAGAACTATCGCGATTGTGCCCGGCTTGGCCAAAGGAAAGCACCTCAAGAGAGAAAGCCGAAAACTGGATCATGATATAGCGTGAGACTGGTCAACCACTGATGACCCGCTGAATCTTTAGAATTCTCCGCATCGACGTATGGTCGCTTTCTGCCAGTGCACATACGCTACCAATATGGGGTGAGTGCGGTGCCCCTAGGGGCTATATAGTAGCCCCACTTTCAAACTCCTATGGCTAAGTGAAAGTGATAAAGCATTATAGTCCGCTTGCCTAGTTTGATGCGCTATCACCTCCTTTGTAGGACCAAGACTTTGGATCAAGTGTGAAAATGCTTTTGTAAACACCCCGCATTATATGCGTAATGCTGCCAAGGACTGCCATCTTTCAAAGTTATATAAACATATACATTAACGGCCGCACAGGAGGTATTTTTAATTTTGAAGGCACAAGTATAAAAAGCTTTATATTCCATCAAACATTGTTTTACAATAATACATGTTATTCAACATAATATCCTTCGAGCATCAAGGCTTTATTAAACGAAGTACCGCAGTAACTTCCTCAAAATAGTGCTCGGTACAGTACTCGGCCGTCTCAATCTTGGGATGCAACATCGGTGGCATTCATCTCCGCCAAGATGTCTTGACACGGCAAGAGCCATTTGTGCACCTCTATGCATGATGACCGCCATTGCTTTGATATGCGGCACCGCACTCAAGGAACCGCTGCACCAAGCCAAAATAACTTTCTTCGGGCCTTTTCGCCACAAATGAGTCATGACATTCTTCATGGCAAGTCCGACAACCTATTCAGCTCCGCCCATTCGCCAAACGATCGGTTAATGGGAGTGGACGCTCGACTACGGAATCACACCAAAAGCTCTTCCATCTCGTGATCCTTTGATCTCCGAGTGTTCGCCATGGCCCGCTGCACTCGCCACCAAGTCCAGATAAGCATCCTCACTACCCACAGCCGGGTCCAACCGAGCATATTTAGGATCCGTGGAACTTCCTTCGCAGCAGAAAAGGCTTTCCAGCCGCGATATTCTCCGCCCGACGTAGCTCCTCCTTCATAGCTCTCATCGCAGAGCGAGCATCCTTGGCCCGGTGGTGGCCTTCTTCAGGTCTCTTGTTCGGCCGACCTTCTTTTTCAAGAAGCTCGCAGCGGTCGGTAGCATTCTTCAACTTCACGGCCATTTTGGCCATTTCTTTTGCTTTCAAGCGAGCAGCCTGTTCGCTTTTAGCTCTTCGTCCGCTTTTGAGGCAGCCGATCACTTTTTCTCGGGTTCCGCCTTGGCTCGCAAGCTCCACCAAGGTTCTCCATGGCAGCGCACCATCTGCATCAAGCATACATGATGTAAGGCACGGGCATCAAGCTCCCCTTACCGGGTGTCCGCGAGAAACCTCATACCTTGTGACTCACAAACCGCTTATTGACAAGCGCGATGTCGGTATCCGCCGCCAAGTTGCCGCTTTAGTTCGGCAAATCATCATCCGCTAGCCACCGACGCCCCGCCACCTACATATGAAGGGCGCATATAATAACCGATGATCCTCGCACGCTGTCATTTTTGACAAACGCACCGAGTCTCGTGGGCTACTATCTACACAGGACGATCTTATATGCGGAACCATCAAAAGGTACATCATTGCATCGCACTTCAAAACCTGTCAAGAACTTCGCGACTCGCATAACCCGCTTCATGATTTAAATCTTTTCAATCACCATACCCATCAATGCACGGTGATCCTCTGAGATAGACACTGCCCGAGCAGATCCTTCAACTCCTTCGATCACAAGACCAAGAGGTGCCGTGACTCGCCTGATTGCCTTTTTCAAGGCCGACACGGAGGGCTTTGGGGGCCCACGACAGCCTCCACACCGCCGGATTCGGGAAACCTTCCGCGACGACACCTCGGATCGCCCGCCTTAGGCGGTATGGCAGGGGAGGCGCCCGCCTCCATCATCTCCCCGAAGATCCTCAAGACGAGCTCACGAGAAGGGCTGAGATCCGAACTACAAGGTAAAATTTCGTCATCTTCGTAGATAAAACAGGGATGTCTCTTATTTTAAAAACTCCCTCTCTACTTACGGCTCGCTGAAGGGCTGATCTCCTTGGGGAAATAATGCGCTCAGCATCTTCCAACACAGACCTCCGGCAGGATTTCTTCCCACGCTTCGAGGCCTTGGTCTCCGGATCTTCGTAGGCGGTCCTTTCTCCTTGGATGGATGGATTCTCGATCCTCCTAGCTTGATAACCTCCTTCATGGAGGCAGTAGCTTCCTTGTTCCCCCTTCGCTTTCTTCCAAAGGCGCAACCTCCAAAGATCTTGTTTAACACGGATCCGGGCGTGGTCTCGTGGAGGGAGCCGACACCTGATCAGTTTTGCTTTCGCTATCCACTCCTGTTTAAGGGACAACTCTTTAAGGGCAAGTTTATGATAAATATACGGATAGCGTGTCCGCACGGACTACTTACTTGAGTATCCGGCGGACAGCAGCTCGTGACTCACTGCCCTCGGTCAAGTCCGGACACATTGCTTGTGATCCAAGAACAGTTTGTACATCTCCACGGGTGTTGTGCCCATAAATGTTGGAGAGCTCGTGGTCCTCCGGATTGAACTCCCACAGGAGGAGGGGGCAACGCTTGTGGGCAGGACGCGACGAATCAGCATGACCTCGCGCATTACGACCAGATTGATCTCTCTCTAGGAGGTCTTGAATACGGCCTCGCAACAAGGGCACGCCCTGGACGGCCCCCAACAAGCCCTTTATTGACCCACGACACCAGCCATGGTGGAGGACCCGAGCGAAGGCGGGTGGCGCCACCCATTTGGTGCCCCCGAGCTGTGATATAAAACCACTCTTATTATCTGAAATGCTCCGGATGGGTGAAAAGAATTCTCACAATCAAAACAATTATGAGACGATGGCATCAACTAGAACCATGAATCTTGAAGTGAATGGAGCAAGATTTAAGAGAAACTCTTCTTGGTCTTCAAAATTCGAGAATGACGATGAGAAACACCACCATGAATTGTTGAGGCACCCGAATGAAAATTAGAAAGGTTGAACCAACGATGAAAAGAATTTGAAAGCGATCTTGGAGAAGGAATATGACTGATGATAATTTATCTTACGCCAAACTTTGAAAAGAATTTTGAAGCTCTGAAAATTTAGAAGAGTCGTAAGATACGAAAAAACCTGTGGGTTAGGCCCACTCAAAAGAACCACCTGAACGATTGTTTGAAAAGAGATTGCACCGTTGAATTAAATGGCTTGAATGAGATAGCATCCTCAAAAGAACTTGAGTGAATTTAGAATGGAAACTTGAATCTTTAGAGATATCTTCAACACTCCAAACAATTGAATAACAAGAACCTAAAGATTAAGAGGTGCACCGTATGGGAAAACATTTCAAACGGGAAAAGGATATGATCGACAAAGCTTGAATTGATTCCACCGGGAAGATAAGAGAACAAAGGGTGATAAACTTGAGCCTTTAGCATCTTCATGAGAATCACGGATAAGAGCATTGAGGAAAAGAATGAAGAGACTTCACATCCATACGATGGATATTTGATTAAGAAATCTGAGTCCTGAAGAAAAGGGTGGAGGGTGGAAAACAAAGGCAACTTGGGTCGGATGAAACAAGCACCGCAGTAAAGAACTAAGAATTGATCTCAATGGGGAGAATGATGGGATCATCTTGAAGAGAAGCGACCGTGAGAAGAAATTGAGATGACAAACTCAAGATCAAGAAGGATTAGTATTCACATAGAAATATGAGAACACCATTTAGGAAAGGTATGGAATCAACACTTGACATTGAAGCAACTCAATACCACAACTTAAAACAAAACAAAGGAGTGGCTTGCAGAATAAGCCGAAACAAACATATGATAGATCCCATATCGTATCATGTGTCCGTTGGAAAGATATCCTACAGATACTTGAATTTCCACTTATAAACTCCCGAACTTTCTCGTTATGCAATCAGGTGTGGGGATACAGGGACACAAAATATATCACCCAAAACTAACACCTAGATCCAGCTGTATCCATCCTTCAACATAACCAAGAAACCTTCGAAATCGTACCGACCTTCAAAAAAACATCCGCTATACTTAGTCATGGCAATACTCGAGCTCGCCCAAGATCGGGTTATCGAGGTTATCTCACCAACAACTGCATAAAAGAGATTTTCATGTCGGCAAAACTCGTATTCCGTAATCTGCAACGATAAAATTGTGACGACAACACCTCGGAGCTCAACTCCCCGACACTGCCACAACCCCTAAATGTCGAGGCACCAAGAACAATGTTTCGCCACAAAACCATCTGAACGATTCCAAGATACCCATGATCCTAAAAAATTAGTGAAATTTGAGAAGAGGAAGAGTCAAAACTTCACGCCAGATGCCTCACCGAGCGATTTAAGGACCGAGGAGGAAAAGAATCCATCCGATATATAAAATCCTAAGACTCAAAACATTTTTTTCTAGACTCAACAAAGTCAGATTCAACTGCTGTGGGGCCTTAAGTCGGGATGGCTCTGATTACCAACTTGTAACGCCTCGATGCGGCTATATCTCCCACGTCGGGCTAACGACTTAGAGGCATAACCACATTGAAAGCAATGTCGCAAGTGAGGTAATCTTCACACTACCCATGTAATACATAAGGGAAAGAGATACATAGTTGGCTTACAATCGCCACTTCACACAATACATGAGTAAAGCATTACATCATACAGATACAATCAAGGTCCCACTACGGAACCAAAATAAAAGAAGACTACCCCAAATGCTACACAGATCCTCGATCGTTCCAACTGGCTCCACTACCGATCAACTGCAACGAAACAATGTAATGAACAAGATCTTTATCGAGCCCTCCTGAGCTCGGTGCGCCACCTGCACGGGTTTCACACCGCAAACTGGTTTTGAAGTATCGTGAGTCACGGGACTCAGCAATCTCACACCCGTAGATCAAGACTATTTAAGCTTATGGAAGGGTAAAGGTATGAGGTGGAGGTGCAAGTGTTTACCAGTATATGGTGGCTACATTCGCAAAGAGAGCGAAGAGAAGCAAGGCACGGTCGGAAGCTAGTAGCCATCAAGAAGTGATCCTGAAACTACTTACGCCAAACATAACTCCAACATTGTTCACTTCCCGACTACGAGAAGAGACCATCACGGTTACACGCGTTGATGTATTTTAAATAAGGTCAACTTCGGGTTTTCTACAACCAGACATTAACAAATTCCCATCTGCCTCATAACCAAGCGGCACGGCTTTCGAAAGATAATACCCGCAGGTGTCCCAACTTAGCCCATGATAAGCTCTCGCGATCAACGGCGATATTCCTTCTCCCGGAAGACCCGACCGCCTCGAATCCCGGACTACAAGACATTTCGACAAGAATAAAACAAGACCAGCAAAGTCACTTGAATGCCGACAACCCGATAGGAGTCTGTGACATCTCGCTCTCTAGGGCACACCGGATTGTCCAAACTTCCGATAGGCGAGCCTTTTAGTTGCCCCCGGTGGCCACCGGCGGTTGACGGTTTGGACCAACACCGGAGAGCACCGCCCGGGTTAAATAAAGATGACCCTTGAGTCTGCAGTAACCCAAGGGAAAAGGCTTAGGTGGCAAAATGGTAAAACCAAGGTTGGTCCTTGGCGGAGGAGTCTTATTCAAAGCGAACCGTCAAGGGGGTCCCATAAATCACCCAACCGCTGTTAGGGACGCAAAACCGGGAACATAATACCGATATGACGGAAACTAGGCGGCAAGAGTGAACAAAACACTAGGCATAAGGCCGAGCCTTCCACCCTTTACCAAGTTTATAGATGCATTAATTAAATAAGATATATTGTGATATCCCAACAAGTAAACATGTTCCAACAAGGAACAACATCCCCATGTTCCAACAAGGAACAAACTTCATCTTCACCGCAACTAACAACGCTTATAAGAGGGGCTGAGCAAAGCGTAACATAAGCCAAACAACGGTTTTCTAGGAAAGGATGGTTAGGGGCTTGACATGGCAAAGATGGGAGGCATGATAAGCAAGTGGTAGGCATCAGAGCATAGGCATAGCAAAAGAGCGAGCATCTAGCAAGCAAAGATAGAAGTGATTTCGAGGGTATGGTCATCTTGCCTGAAATCCCGCAAGGAAGAAGAACGAGTCCATGAAGAAGACAAACGGACATAGTCGAACTAATCCTCACAACTCCGAAGGAAACCAAGCTAACGAGAGAAGCAACCCGAAAGAAACAAACAACATAGTAAACACACAAGCATAAACATGTCATGATGCACAAACAAGTATGATGCATGTCCGTTTAATGAGGCATGGCATGGCAAAGTGCAACAAGCAATACTATTAGTTATGGAGCTCAATATGCAACGAGTTGCATATTGACTAAACTCCACATCAATTATTTAGTTTCTCTCTCGTTATGTACCCAACAATATTAAATGTTGTTAAACATGGCAAGAGGTGAAACATAATTAAACTAACTATTTAGGCAAGTTAAATGAGGCCGCAAATAACAAATAACAATTTCCGAAAATCCTCATGTCATTTAGCAATTTAGTGCACACAATTTTAAACATTTAAATGTTGTTATCATGATGCGATGCCATAATCAAGGTTTATGCAATTTTATGAAAATGTTGACATCTAATATGATAGGGAGCATTTGGTCACCATGGCGAACAAAAGGTGCCACGGCAACGATAATCTAAATGGCGCCACGGCAACATATCGGTTCCGATAACTCGATTGAGATGCCGTGCAAAGGAAAGTGTGGATGCGTAATATGCAAAAGATGGTGGGGTGATCCCGATACCGGTTCCCACCAGACGATGGTATGGCAACGAGGAGGAACAAGCAGCGCATAATTTCGACACGGTGCAAACGGGCATCTCATACAACATATGCATTCGCCCACGGCGGTCGCTCCGCGGGTATACCTTGAAGCGTGCCTTTTCGAATGGGCAAGTTCGTCGGAAGGAAGTAGTGGTACACGGGCCGTAGTGGAAGTAGTCGCTCGCGACGGTAGTCGGCGTAGACGCTCTCGGGTAGTGGAAGTAGTTGTACACGTCAGATGTTCGGGTCACGATAAGGTTGACGCCCATGCAGTCGAGGGTCGACGTGGGAACACATGTTGTCGTGGTACTTGTCCGTCTGTCTTGACGACGTAGAGGTACTCGCGATAGTAGTGGTACACGCTTGGATGTTCGAAATATCGAGAAGCGGTATGATGAATCCTTGACTTGGCGCCTTTCAGATAGGGTACGGCATTTCCGGTTCGGTGGTCGTCGGGCGCTGTGATGTCGTGGTACTTGCCAACCAGTAGTGGTGTGCTTGTTCGCCGGTCTTGCCGAGGGGTACTTGGCGAATCCGCATAGTCGCACACAGTGTCATAGGTCTTGCTCCTCGAACTTCGTGGAGGTCACCGCCAAGTGGCCTATGCGAGCACTCACGCTGCGGCAAGAGAGGCCGATGCTCACGCCGACGGCGGTGGAAAAAACAAAGGTCGGCGTAGGGACTTGGCGCCGTCAAAGCGGGCGAAAGCAGAGATGCGGCAAGGAGCTCCGCAGACCAAGGGCGCAGGGGAGGACCTGGAGGCGAGGCGACGAAGCTCGACAAGGGGGCTGCAGCAGCACCCGGGAGGCCAAGGCCGCGGAGGTGCAGGCAGACGGCGATGCGGTGGCGGCGGCCAGCTGGCTCGAGTGGCACGCGCCATGGCAAGGAGGCGGGCGAGGAGGCGGCGAGGGAAGGGAGAGGGGATCGCGCGAGGAGGGAGGAGCGGTCGAGCGAAGGGGCGCGGCTTCCTCGCGCTGTCGCGGGTGTGCGCGAGGTGAGAGGCGAGAGGGAGATGGGGATCGAGAGGAGGGAGCGGATCGAGAGATGGCTCTCATGGCGCGTGTGTGGCGCGGGCAGGAACGAGAGGGATAGAGATGGATCGAGGATCGGGTTAGGTTAGAGTCAAGGGCTGGTCATGAGCGTCGGGTTGGTCGCCTGTGGAGAAAGAAGTGGCTGTGAGGCCCGGCTGGGCTGGCTCTCTCACTAATGAATAATAAAACAATAAAGAAAAGAAAGAAAAGAAAGAGAGGTTAGGGAAAGATTTGATGGGGATAATTTTCCGACTCGCAAAATATGCTTGTTCCAAGAAAATAGAAAGTGAGCATGGGAAAAGTTGAATTCAAACTCATTTGAATTTATTTCAAATGGGTTTTAACTAGACTTGATAAAGGAAGGTCCAAAATGATCGGATTTTGGTGGAGCTCTAATATGATGAAAGAAAAACATGGCAAGGTTGGAGACCAAACTTGAAGCAGAAATGAACTAAATTATTTGCAAGTGTGTTTTGGTGATTTCCAAATAAAGAAATATTTAATATAGCTCCCTAATAATATTGAGAGGCTTTAATATGTTATAAAGAGAAATCACAAGTGAATTCCTTGATTTAAATGGATCAAAAATCCATACGATTTATTTAGAAGAGTTTTAAAAATTAAATGGCATGATGGCATTATGTCATGATGCAATGCAAGAGATGACATGATGAATGCACAAACAAAACAAATCACACAACAAAACTGGATAGTTGGAAGTCTCCGCGGCTGGGGCGCCACAGTAGAATCACTTACCTGCCGGCCCGGGCGCTGTGAGCGAACCACGATCTTCAACATGATGCAGGGCTTCGCAGCCTTGAACAGCACCTTCCAGCGCCTTCAGACGTGACGTGTGTCAAGAGCTTGTTCAGCTTTATGCTGTTCCGGATCGAACTCCCACAGATTGAATGCCCGCCTTGGCATGGGAGTATCCCGGACGAGAATGACTTCACCACGCTAACCAGCCTAAGCTTCACCAGCTTCTTGATGTGCAGGCTTGAACACCAACTACCCCACAGCAAGCCCTTCTCTTTCCAGAGGTGAGCTATGGGGGTACTAGATCTAAACTCGGGGTCACGCCCATCAGGGTCACGCTCGGCGATATAGAACCACCCCGACCACCCCTTGACGGATTCCACGAAGGCCTCTTCAACTAAAGGACATTGGGCATCTTGCCCAACATGGCGCCCGCACCGCTTGAGTGCCCTTCACTACCTTCGCTTGACATTGAAGGTCTTGAGCCACATGTCGGGCGGGGCTGGATGCGAGGAAGGTTTCGCATACCACGATAAACGCCAGATGTTGAGGATGAAGTTCGCGCCAGATCATGGAAATCCAGCCGAGTAGAACATGAGCCCCCGGACAAAGGGATGTAGTCGAAAGCCCAAATTACGGAGGAAGTGGGGAAGAAAGACGCACCCTCTCATGGGGCCCGGGTGGGGATGAGATGCCCTCGTCGGGCAGCCGTGCGCGATGTTGCTGGAGAGGTATCCGCGCCGCCAGAAGTTTACGATTTGCTCCTTAACGGTGGAGGCCAACCATTTACCTCTCCCGCCCGACATGGTCGGAGAAGGTTGAGACGAGATGCGAACTTGGGCGCTGGAGCTCGAAAGGCAGAGATGGATAAGCAAAGGAGGAAGAAGGCGAGGTGAGAAGGTGAATCTTATCCCTTATATGGGCAGGCGGTCTTACGCGGCCCCCACCGCCTGATAAAACTCGCTTATCTCCTGTTGCCACCATCAATGGCATGTTGTTACCCACCCGATTGATGAGAATCAGGATTAAGGGAAACACGACCGCTCGCCAAAGACGTTAAGGAAACCGTCGCTAAATGCGCTGAGGTGGTAAAGTAAAAACAATTCGAGTAATGACTTGGTAGTGGTGTGACGCCGCCACAAAAACGCCACAGATTGAACTTGTGTATATATTATTCTCTCACGGAGGAATGTGGAATTTATTTTTGTAGCCGACACTATCCCGTGTTCACAATCTTCTATCATTTGAGGAGGAACCCGCTTTGCAATGCCAAGCAATATACACGGACTTATCGCCATTGAAGCCTGGTTCAGGGCTACGAGGGAGTCCTCGATTAGGTGTCCGGATAGCCGGACTACCATCATCACCGAACGCCATTGGCCGACTATCATCATCGAACGGACTCCAAGACTATGAAGATACAAGATTGAAGACTTCTCCCGTGTCCGGATGGGACTTTCTTGGCGTGGAAGGCAAGCTTGGCGATACGGATATGTAGATCTCCTACCATTGTAACCACTCTATGTAACCCTAGCCCTCTCCTGTCTATATAAACCGGATGGCTTTAGTCCGTAGGACAACATCAACCCTTACAATCATACCATAGGCTAGCTTCTAGGGTTTAGCCTTGATCTCGTGGTAGATCCACTGTAAACATCCACAATATCAATATCAATCGAGCAGGACGTAGGTTTTACTCCATCAAGAGGGCCCGAACTCGGTAAAACATCGTGTCCCTTTGTCTCGTTACCATCCGCTAGACGACAGCCTGGGACCCCTACCCAAGATCCGCCGTTTTGAC
This sequence comes from Aegilops longissima, assembly GCA_021605205.1. Taxonomy (NCBI): domain Eukaryota; kingdom Viridiplantae; phylum Streptophyta; class Magnoliopsida; order Poales; family Poaceae; genus Aegilops; species Aegilops longissima. Next base: position 712,416,505 of record CM038682.1, read on the forward strand.
AATCGACACCCAAGTACATCCAAGTCGTGGATGGAAACGGAAACCACGGTGCAACAAGGACCAACGCCGATTAAAGGAACGGTCCAAAGAGCGAGCGTCAACGCCGATTCAAAATCTCACCAGTAACAACAAAAACTGCCCTTAAGGACAATAGCGATGAGCTATCCAACTTCAACAAAATCTTGGACAAGATATGTCAAATCCACAAAGACTTCGGGAGGCCTGCTAACCATACCCACGTAAATTGTTGTCTTCAAACAGTCCGCGATCAACGCCAACACAAGGGGGCTCGACACACCAAGTGAAGATGACGACGAGCACCACAAGCAGAGCCCCGAAAACAAAAGAATTTCCCACAAGAGGTTAAACAGTAAACTCACTTCACGTGATCAATGGAAAACAGAGCGGCGCCCACTAAAAGGCGCACGCACATCGTTGTCAAAACCAATTACCTTCATTATCGTGACTATTCAAAATATTCGAACGCAGATGGACTGCCTTGATATTGGATCCTATAATCGACGGATTCCAATTTACACAAGTCCTCATGGATGGCGGCAGGACATAAACCTGATATATCCGGACACAATCCGCAGGATGGGGATAAACCCAACCAAAATTCGCCGTAGCAACACCTCATTTAAAGGAGTAATGCCAGTGCCCATATGCCCATTGTAATGGCTCCATAACGCTAGAAGTTGTGTTCATCCGACAACTTCCGTCCGCGAAGGTTAATCTTCCATGTCGCCTGCTTAAAAGTAGCCATCACACTATTGGGACGCCAAGCGCTCGCTTTTAACGCAATACCAAGATTATGCATCTCTAACACTTAAAATGCCCTGCCCACGCCGCATCTCGCTAAGAGGAAGTATTATGTTACTCAGCACGGAAGAACGGGAGACCGCCTTGACAGCCCCACACCTACCCGCCCGCTTAGTCAAAAAAACTGAATTGATCATTCAAAACCCGACACGGCTAGACGAGTCCGCGCCTACTAGCGCATACCCACATACGAGGGGCTGCATGCATGTATAACAAGAGACAATAAAGCTCAATTTTATTCACTTCTTCAATCGCATCGCTTATTTAATATTAAGTACATCTTTCGATGATCCTTTTTTTTAAACTAAGTTCTCTCTTTACAGATGAACAACGCATACACCTGGCCCGTGATATGGCACAACGGAGACACAAGCAGACGCAGAACCCGCAAAGGATTCTTTTAGATTAAGACCCGCGTAAACCTTTTTTACCGCCTCTTGTTGATATACATCCCCGGTTTACTATAACCGAGGAGGAGGCTGGCATTTTGGCATTGGCCGCACCAGAATTTTGCACGCATCGACACCAGGGGCTTAGGGCATTATTCTGCCCATTTTCATAAAGACTGAATACCTTAGGGAGTATTCGCGCCCGAATAGGCCTTATATGCATCAGCTCCAATCATGTCTTTGGTCAAATGTTGCTGTCTGCCCCGTGTTTGCTGCCTTACGCTCCGCTTTCACGGCTAACGCTGCACCAGGAGAACTACATCGCGACAGTGCCCCAGCTCGCCGGGCGAGCACCTCGGTAGAGAAAGCCAAACTCACTGTCATGATATAGCGAGAGACCGTCAACCACCGACTCATCGAATGTTTAGGATCTCCCCGATTAACGGGACTTTTCGGTCGTGCACATACGCACCTTAATTCGGGAGAGTGGTATGCCCTGTGGGCTATATAGTAGCCCCACCCTCAACTCCTATGGCTAAGTGAAAGTGATAAAGCATTATAGTCCGTTGCTCGTTTGCTACGCTATCACCTCCTTAACAGACCAAGACGCTGGATTAAGCGAAAAAGCGCTTGTAAACACCCCGCACTATGTGCGTAAATAGCCAAGGACTGCCATCTTCAAGTTATATATACATATACATAAACGGCTGCATGTGAGTAGTTTACTTGAACGCACAAGTATAAAAAGCTTTATATTATATTGAAAACATTGTTTTCACAAATCATACATGTCATTTAAACATAATATCCTTCGAGCATCGCATTCCATTAAATGAGCGTCCGCAGACTTCTTCAAAGTAGTGCTCGGCAGTACTCGGCTTCGGTCTCAACTCGATGCAACGGGTGGCCTTCATCTGCCCAAGATGTCTTGACACGGGCCGAGCCATCCACGCCCCTCAATACACGCCGATCGCTTCATTTGCCGACACGCGTACCGCACCAAGGAACTGCTGCACTAAACCAAAATAGCTCTTCGGCCGTCCCGGCCACAAGTGAGTCAAGACATGGTTCATGGCAATCCGACAATCGATTCAGCTCGCCCATTCGCCAACCGATCGGTCACGCAGAGGACGCCCGATATGGAATTGCGACCAATATAGCTCTTCCTTCGTGCTCCCCTTTTCGCCCCGAAATTCTCAACCGCTGCCCGCAGCCGCCAAGTCCAGATAAGCATCCTCCAACTCCACAACTTATCCAACTAAGCATACTTTGATCCAGATATTCTGCAGCGTAAACGGTTTTCCCGCATTGCTCGGCCCGACTCAGCTCCTCTGGCAGCCGACCGGGCATTCTTGATTCGTGGCGGCCTTTTCAGGCCCTCTTGTTCCGCTTTGACGCTCTTTTCAAGAAACTCAGAGCGATCGGTAGTATTCTCAACTTTCCGCCATATCGCCATTTCCTCTTTGCTTCGCAAAGGAGCAGCCCGCTCGCTTAGCTCTTCGACCGCCTTTTAAAGCCGCTGCATTACTATTTCTCGCTTGCTTTTCGCCGGGCGTAGCCCGCCCACAGCTCTTCCACAAAGAGCGCATCATCTGCATTACATACAAATAGTGAGACATGGGTGTCAAGCTCCCTTACCGTGTTTGCATAGAAGTCGACACCTTGTGACTCAAACCATTTATTGACCAGCGATGTCCGATCCGATCGTCCCAACTGGGCTCCACTCTTGATCAAGCTGAAGCGAAACAACACAATGAACAAGATCTTTATCGAGCTCCTCCTTGAGCTAGGGTGCGTCACCCGCACGGTTTCATCGGCACCGCAAACTGGTTTTGGAAGTATCTCATGAGTCACGGGACTCAGCAATCTCACACCCGAGATCAAGACTATTTAAGCTTATGGGAAGGGTAAAGGTATGAGGTGGAGGTGCAGCAAGCGACTAGCATATATGGTGGCTACATTCGCAAAAGAGAGCGAGAAGAGAAGCAAGGCGCGGTCGTGAAGCTAGTAGCGATCAAGAAGTGATCCTGAAACTACTTACGTCAAACATAACTCCAACACCGTGTTCACTTCCGGACTCCGCCGAAGAGACCATCACGGTTACACACGCGTTGATGTATTTTAAATAAGGTCAACCGGGTTTTCTACAACCGGACATTAACAAATTCCCATCTGCCTCATAACCGCGGGCACGGCTTTGAAAGATAATACCTGCAGGGTGTCCCAACAAGCCCATGATAAGCTCTCGCGATCAACGAAGGATATTCCTTCTCCCCGGGAAGACCCGATTAGTCTCGGAATCCCGGACTACAAGACATTTTGACAGCAATAAAACAAGACCAGCAAAGCCGCCCGAATGTGCCGACAAATCCTGATAGGAGCTGCACATATCTCGTTCTCAGGGCACACCGGATTGTCCAAACTTCCGATAGGTGAGCCCGAGTTGCCCCCCGGCCACCGTGGTGACGGTTTGGACCAACACTCGAAGAAGCACCGCCCGGGTTAAAATAAAGATGACCCTTGAGTCTGCAGAACCCAAGGAAAAAAGGCTTAGGTGGCAAATGGTAAAACCAAGGTTGGGCCTTCTTTGGAGGAGTCTTATTCAAAGCGAACTGTCAAGGGGTCCCATAAATCACCCAACCGCGTTAGGGACGCAAAATCCGGGCACATAATACCGATATGACGGAAACTAGGGCAGCAAGAGTGGAACAAAACACCAGGCATAAGGTTGAGCCTTCCACCCTTTACCAAGTATATAGATGCATTAATTAAATAAGATATATTGTGATATCCCAACAAGTAAACATGTTCCAACAAGGAACAACATCCCCATGTTCCAACAAGGAACAAACTTCATCTTCACCGCAACTAACAACGCTATAAGAGGGCTGAGCAAAGCGGTAACATAGCCAAACAACGGTTTGCTAGGAAAGGATGGTTAGGGGCTTGACATGGCAACATGGGAGGCATGATATAGCAAGTGGTAGGCATCGTAGCATAGGCATAGCAAAAGAGCGAGCATCTAGCAAGCAAAGATAGAAGTGATTTCGAGGGTATGGTCATCTTGCCTGAAATCCGCAAGGAAGAAGAACGAGTCCATGAAGAAGACAAGCGGACGTGGTCGAACGAATCCTCACAACTCCGGAAGGAAACCGCTAACGAGAGAAGCAACCGGAAAGAAACAAACAACATAGTAAACACACAAGCATAAACATGTCATGATGCACAAACAAGTATGATGCATGTCCGGTTTAATGAGGCATGGCATGGCAAAGTGCAACAAGCAATACTACAAGTTAAGTGGAGCTCAATATGCAACGAGTTGCATGTTGACGAAACTCCACATCAATTATTTAGTTTCTCTCTCGGTTATGTACCCAACAATATTAAATGTTGTTAAACATGGCAAGAGGTGAAACATAATTAAACTAACTATTTAGGCAAGTTAAATGAGGCCAGAAATAACAAATAACAATTTTCGGAAAATCCTCATGTCATTTAGCAATTTAGTGCAAACACAATTTTAAACATTTAAATGTTGTTATTATGATGCGGATGCCATAATCAAGGTTTATGCAATTTTATGAAAAGGTTGACCTCTAATATGATAGGGAGCATTTGGTCACCATGGAGGAACAAAAGGGGTGCCACGGCAACGATAACGAAAATGGCGCCACGGCAACATGTCGGTTCCGATAAGTCGATTGAGATGCCGGTGCAAAGGAAAGTGTGGATGTGCAGAACATGCAAAACATGGTGGGGTGATCCCGGATACTGGGTTCCCACGAGACGATGGCATGGCAACGAGGAGGAACAAGCGAGCGACAATTTCGGACACGGTGCAAACGGGCATCTCATACAACATATGCATTCGTCCACGGGCGGTCGTTCCGCGGTATACCTTTGAAGCGTGCCTTTTCGAACGGGTCAAGTTAAATCGAAGGAAGTAGTGGTACACGGGCCGTAGTGGAAGTAGTCGTTCTCGCGACGGTAGTGGAAGTAGAGCGTTCTCGCGGGGTAGTGGAAGTAGTTGTACACGTTCGTAGATGTTGAGTCACGACAAGGAACTTGACGTCCATGCAGTCTTCGAGTCGACGGTAGTAGAACACATGTTGTCGTGGTACTTGTCCGTCCGGTCTTGGCGATGGTAGAGGTACTCGCGACGATAGTGGTACACGTTTTGTGGATGTTCGAGTCATCGATAGCGGTATGATGAATCCCGAAGCGGACTTGGCGTCTTCGGCGTAGGGGTACTTTGGCGTTTCGGTTGATTGGTCGTTGGCGCCGTATGTCGTGGTACTTGGCGAAATCCACAGAGCGGTGTGCTTGTTCAGCGTCGGTCTTGCTGGAGGGTACTTGGCGAATCCGCATAGTCGCACACAGGTCATAGGTCTTGCTCCTGAACTTGAGAGGTCACCGGTCGAAGTGGCCCACGCGAGCACTCACGCAGCGCAAGAGAAACAGCGCTAATGCTCACGCGACGAGCAGGGAAAACAAAGGTCGGCGGCAGGGACTTGGCGCCGGTCAAAGCGGCGCAGCAGAGATGCAGCAAGGAGCTCGGCAGGGACCAAAGCGGCGGCAGGAGGACCACAGGCGGGCGACGAGCTCGGCAATGAGGTCGGCAGCAGCACCAGCAGGAGGCCAAGGCAGCGGAGGTGCAGTCTGGGGACGAGCGATGTGGCGCGCGGCCTGCTGACTCGAGTGGCACGTGCCATGGCAAGGAGGCGAGGCGGAGGAGGCGATGAGGGAAAGGGAGAGGGATCGAGGAGGAGGAGGAGCGTCGGAAGAAGGCGCGCTTCCTCGCGCTGGTCGTGAGCGTCTTGAGTGAGAGCGAGAGGAGATGGGGATCGAGAGGAGGAGGCGGATCGAGATGGCTCTCCTGGCGATCTGGTGTGGCGGCGGGCAGGGAGCGAGAGGAGAGAGATGGATCGAGGGGATCGGGCTAGGGTTAGAGCTGGGCGCATGGTGGGCTGCGGATCTTTGGTTAGGTTGGCCAGTGGAGAAAGAAGTGGCGGAGGCCTGGCTGGGCTGGCTCTCTCTCACTAATGAATAATAAAACAGAATAAAGAATAGAAAGAAAAGAAAGAGAGGTTAGGGGAAAGATTTGCGCATGGGGATAATTTTCCCGGACTCGCAAAATATGCTTGTTCCAAGAAAAATAGAAAGTGAGCATGGGCGAAAGTTTAATTCAAACTCATTTGAATTTATTTCAAATGGGTTTTAACTAGGACTTGATAAAAGGAAGGTCCAAAAATGTTCGGATTTTTGGTGGAGCTCCGGAATATGATGAAAGAAAAACATGGCAAGGTTGGAGACCAAACTTGAAGCGGAAAAGGAACTAAATTATTTGCAAGTGTGTTTTGGTGATTTCCGAAATAAAGAAATATTTAATAAAGCTCCCTAATAATATTGAGAGGCTTTAATATGTTATAAAGAGAAATCACAAGTGAATTCCCTCGATTTAAATGGATCGAAAAATCCATACGATTTTATTTAGAAGAGTTTTTAAAAATTAAACGGCATGATGGCATTACGACATGATGCAATGCAAGAGATGACATGATGAATGCACAAACAAAACAAATCACACAACAAAACTCGGGATAGTTGGAAGTCTTCTAGGGCGCCGGGCTCGGGGCGTCACAACACTCCACCACTACGAGAGGATCTCGTCCCGAGATCTAGGATGGCACCGGATAGAAAAACGGAAGAAGAAAGAGGTAAAACTAAGTTGCTTCTTTGACAAAAGAGTGAAACCAACGAACCTTGAGAGGTTGAAAAAATTGAAAGAAAAAAATACAATGAAGATGACGAGATTTCAAACACTCCGTAAGATAAGAAGAACATGGGATACAATGAGAACCAAGAGGTTTAGTGATAAGATAGATATTGACACCACTCCGGTTAAAACAAGATAGAGAAGGAGTAAGAATGATATAATTTGGGCAGCACTCCGACTGTAAATGGAAGGAATTAGAATCATGAACTTTAGAAGATGGGATGATACTTGATGAAATCAACAACACACTACCTCCGGAACTATTGAAAAAATGGCACAAGGGGTAAGAAAGATTTCAGACAACACTCCGGTTGAGAAGGGAAGCAAAACTTGATATATGAAAGAACTTGAGCAGAGGACATAACACTCCTGTTAAACGGATAAGCAAGGAAAAGAACATGATATTTACAAAATGGGATGATGGGTCGAAGAGAATAACAACACAATACCTCCGGAAGAAAAATTGAAGATAGATCATTGGAATAAAGGAATGGAGAAGAAAATGACAACTTCTACCACACATGAATTTGGAAAGCACCCTTAAAAAAGAAGGATAGAACGGAGTTGTTGGATTATCAACAACGAAAGGAACAAGCTTGTTGTGAGCTTATGGAACACATCTCAAAATTATGAGGTGACAACCCGCCACTAACGGAAACAGTTGATTGGATTAAGATCAACAAGAAGATGAAAACTTCTTTCATTGAGAGGATAGGAGGAAAACTTGGATCATTGATAAGCACCATAATAGCAACATTCCTTAGGGAAGGCTTTAAGTGAAATCTATACCAAGATAACACCAACGAAGAGATTGGTGGATTTAAAATATCTCATTCTTGACAACATGTGAATCATGAAACACGAAGGGAAATTGTCAAAAACGACATAACACCACCTCAGAAGATAAGGTAGAAAGAATTGCACTTCGGAATGCAAGATGAAGAAATGCTTGAACTCCTCAAAACAAAACATGTGTTGAGCACCATGTTTATTTTGAAGTATGGCTTGACGGATCTTAACTCCGAGAGAAATCTTGATGAACAATTGAAGAATGAAAAGAATCCTTGACGAAGCACCATGTAGAGCCTCCATGAAGAACTCCGGTAAGAAAAGGATGATAGAAAGAAAGAGAAGTTGCAAATACAAGGTGAAGCCTTGCAATGATTTAGATGGAGCTTTGAAATGATATAACCGAGAAAACTTGGAACTCCGGAAAGAAAGATGAACAAATGAAATCAAGAATTTATTCATCATGAACAAACTCCGAAAGAAGGAATTAATCACTTGGATTAAACAAGAACAAGAATTATGTTATGCGTATCCTTCACCAATTTAGATTGATGACAAGCAACGGATTAGGCATACTACTTATTCTCGTAGAGAGGATTAAGATAGATATGGCGCAAACTTGGGAAGGTCTTCAACGAACCACCGGTAGGATTGGAAAGAACGAATGAATCTATATGATAACGAAGGAAGAGAACTCTTGAACAAACCACCGGTAGGATTGAAACAACGAATAAATTAATATGAGAACATAGGAAGAGGAATCTCGAACAAACCGCCGTAATAATTGAAAATGAAAGTAGCAAAGGCACAAATCACCGGGAAGAATTGGAAAACGAATGAAGATGCTTGAGAGAATTTAGATACAAGAGAATGAAGAGATCATGAACTGATTAGAGGATATTTGAACGATTCACCGGTAAGATTTGGAGAATGATAGCTACACGCTGAGAATGAACAATTATGACATGATGGCCTTCAGAGGAAAGAAATGGAAACAACTCATGAAATGCTCCGGATGGGTGAAAAGAATTCCCACAATCAAAACAATTATGAGACGATGGCATCAAACTAGAACCATGAATCTTGAAGTGAATGGAGCAAGATTTAAGAGAAACTCTTCTTTGGTCTTCAAAATTCGAGAATGACGATGAGAAACACCACCATGAATTGTTGAGGCACTCCGGAATGAAAATTAGAAAGGTTGAACCAACGATGAAAAGAATTTGAAAGCGATCTTGGAGAAGGAATATGACTGATGATAATTTATTCTTACGTCAAACTTTGAAAAGAATTTTAGAAGCTCCGGAAAAATTTAGAAGAGTCAGGTAAGATACTGGAAAAAAACCTGTGGGTTAGGGCCCACTCAAAAGAACCACCGTTGAACGATTGTTTGAAAAGAGAGATTGCACCGGTTGAATTAAATGGCTTGAATGAGATAGCATCCTCAAAAGAACTTGAGTGAATTTAGAATGGAAACTTGAATCTTTAGAGATATCTTCAACACTCCGAAACAATTGAATAACAAGAACTGAAAGATTAAGAGGTGCACCGGTATGGGAAAACATTTCAAACGGGGAAAAGGATATGATCGACAAAGCTTGAATTGATTCCACCGGGGAAGATAAGAGAACAAAGGGTGATAAACTTGGAGCTTCCTTTAGCATCTTCATGAGAATCACCGGATAAGAGCATTGAGGAAAAGAATGAAGAGACTTCACATCCATACGATGGATATTTGATTAAGAAATCTGAGTCCTTGAAGAAAAGGGTGGGAGGGTGGGAAAACAAAGGCAACTTGGGTCGGATGAAACAAGCACCGTTGCAAAGAACTAAGAATTGATCTCGCGAATGGGGAGAATGATGGGATCATCTTGAAGAGAAGCGCACCGGTGAGAAGAAATTGAGATGACAAACTCGAAGATCAAGAAGGATTAGTATTCACATAGAAATATGAGAACACCATTTAGGAAAGGTATGGAATCAACACTTGACATTGAAGCAACTCGAATACCACAACTTAAAACAAAACAAAGGAGTGGCTTGCAGAATAAGCCGGAAACAAACATATGATAGATCCCATATCGTATCATGTGTCTGTTGGAAAGATATCCTACGAGATACTTGAATTTCCACTTATAAACTCCCGAAACTTTCTGGTTATGCAATCAGGTGCTGGGGATACAGGGGACACAAAATATATCACCGAAACTAACAACACCTAGATCCAGCTGTATCCATCCTTCAACATAACCAAGAAACCTTCGGAAATCGTGTACCTCGACCTTCGAAAAAAAACATCCGTTATACGAGTCATGGCAATACTCTCGAGCTCGCCCCAGTACTGGGTTATCGAGGTTATCTCACCAACAACTGCATAAAAGAGATTTTCGATGTCGGCAAAACTCAGGTATTCCAGAACTGCAACGATAAAATTGTGACGACAACACCTCGGAGCTCAACTCCCCGGGACACTGCCACAACCCCTAAATGTCAGGAGGCACCAAGAACAATGTTCTCGTCACAAAACCATCGGAACGATTCCAAGATACCCGCGTGATCCTAAAAAAAATTAGTGAAATTTGAGAAGAGGAAGAGTCAAAACTCTACGTCAGGATGCCTCACCAGAGCGACGAAGGGACTGAGGAGTGAAAAGAATCCTACTCTCCGATATATAAAATCCTAAGACTCAAAACATTTTTTTCTAGACTCAACAAAGTCAGCGATTCAATCAAGCAGGGGGCTCCTAAGTCGGGGATGGCTCTGATTACCAACTTGTAACGCCCTCGATGCGGCTATATCTCCCACGTGTCGAAGCACGACTTAGAGGCATAACCACATTGAAAGCAATGTCGCAAGTGAGGTAATCTTCACACTACCCATGTAATACATAAGGGAAAGAGATACATAGTTGGCTTACAATCGCCACTTCACACAATACATGAGTAAAGCATTACATCATACAGATACAATCAAGGTCCGACTACGGAACCAAAATAAAAGAAGACTACCCCAAATGCTACACGGATCCCGATCGTCCCAACTGGCTCCACTACTGATCAACTGCAACGAAACAACAGAATGAACAAGATCTTTATCGAGCTCCTCCTTGAGCTCAAGGTTCGCCACCTGCACGGTTTCATCGGCACCGCAAACTGGTTTTGAAGTATCCGTGAGTCACGGGGACTCAGCAATCTCACACCCGCGAGATCAAGACTATTTAAGCTTATGGGAAGGGTAAAGGTATGAGGTGGAGGTGCAGCAAGCGACTAGCATATATGGTGGCTACATTCGCAAAAGAGAGCGAGAAGAGAAGCAAGGCACGGTCGTGAAGCTAGTAGCGATCAAGAAGTGATCCTGAAACTACTTACGTCAAACATAACTCCAACACCGTGTTCACTTCCCGGACTCCGCCGAGAAGAGACCATCACGGTTACACACGCGGTTGATGTATTTTAAATAAGGTCAACTTCGGGTTTTCTACAACCAGACATTAACAAATTCCCATCTGCCTCATAACCACGGGCACGGCTTTCGAAAGATAATACCTGCAGGGTGTCCCAACAAGCCCATGATAAGCTCTCGCGATCAACGAAGGATATTCCTTCTCCCCGGGAAGACCCGATCAGTCTCGGAATCCCGGACTACAAGACATTTCGACAGCAATAAAACAAGACCAGCAAAGCCGCCTGAATGTGCCGACAAATCCTGATAGGAGCTGCACATATCTCGTTCTCAGGGCACACCGGATTGTCCAAACTTCCGATAGGCGAGCCTAGAGTTGCCCCTGGTGGCCACCGGCGGCTGACGGTTTGGACCAACACTCGAAGGAGCACTGGCCCGGGGGTTAAAATAAAGATGACCCTTGAGTCTGCAGAACCCAAGGGAAAAAGGCTTAGGTGGCAAATGGTAAAACCAAGGTTGGTCCTTGCTGGAGGAGTCTTATTCAAAGCGAACTGTCAAGGGGGTCCCATAAATCACCCAACCGCGTTAGGGACGCAAAATCCGGGAACATAATACCGATATGACGGAAACTAGGGCGGCAAGAGTGGAACAAAACACTAGGCATAAGGCCGAGCCTTCCACCCTTTACCAAGTTTATAGATGCATTAATTAAATAAGATATATTGTGATATCCCAACAAGTAAACATGTTCCAACAAGGAACAACATCCCCATGTTCCAACAAGGAACAAACTTCATCTTCACCTGCAACTAACAACGCTATAAGAGGGGCTGAGCAAAGCGGTAACATAGCCAAACAACGGTTTTCTAGGAAAGGATGGTTAGGGGCTTGACATGGCAACATGGGAGGCATGATATAGCAAGTGGTAGGCATCGTAGCATAGGCATAGCAAAAGAGCGAGCATCTAGCAAGCAAAGATAGAAGTGATTTCGAGGGTATGGTCATCTTGCCTGAAATCCCGCAAGGAAGAAGAACGAGTCCATGAAGAAGACAAACGGACATAGTCGAACGAATCCTCACAACTCCGGAAGGAAACCGAAGCTAACGAGAGAAGCAACCCGGAAAGAAACAAACAACATAGTAAACACACAAGCATAAACATGTCATGATGCACAAACAAGTATGATGCATGTCCGGTTTAATGAGGCATGGCATGGCAAAGTGCAACAAGCAATACTACAAGTTAAGTGGAGCTCAATATGCAACGAGTTGCATATTGACGAAACTCCACATCAATTATTTAGTTTCTCTCTCGGTTATGTACCCAACAATATTAAATGTTGTTAAACATGGCAAGAGGTGAAACATAATTAAACTAACTATTTAGGCAAGTTAAATGAGGCCGCAAATAACAAATAACAATTTCCGGAAAATCCTCATGTCATTTAGCAATTTAGTGCAAACACAATTTTAAACATTTAAATGTTGTTATCATGATGCGGATGCCATAATCAAGGTTTATGCAATTTTATGAAAATGTTGACATCTAATATGATAGGGAGCATTTGGTCACCATGGCGGAACAAAAGGGGTGCCACGGCAACGATAACGAAAATGGCGCCACGGCAACATATCGGTTCCGATAACTCGATTGAGATGCCGGTGCAAAGGAAAGTGTGGATGTGCAGAACATGCAAAAGATGGTGGGGTGATCCCGGATACCGGGTTCCCACGAGACGATGGCATGGCAACGAGGAGGAACAAGCGAGCGACAATTTCGGACACGGTGCAAACGGGCATCTCATACAACATATGCATTCGTCCACGGGCGGTCGTTCCGGCGGGTATACCTTTGAAGCGTGCCTTTTCGGAATGGGTCAAGTTCGTCGAAGGAAGTAGTGGTACACGGGCCGTAGTGGAAGTAGTCGTTCTCGCGACGGTAGTCGAAGTAGACGTTCTCGCGGGGGTAGTGGAAGTAGTTGTACACGTTCGTAGATGTTCGGGGTCACGACAAGGAACTTGACGTCCATGCAGTCTTCGAGGGTCGACGGTAGTGGAACACATGTTGTCGTGGTACTTGTCCGTCCGGTCTTGACGACGGTAGAGGTACTCGCGATAGTAGTGGTACACGTTTCTTGGATGTTCGAGTCATCGATAGCGGTACTTGATGAATCCCGAAGCGGACTTGGCGTCTTCGCGCATAGGGGTACTTGGCATTTCCGGTTCGGTGGTCGTTCGGGCGCCGTATGTCGTGGTACTTGGCGAAATCCACAGAGTCGGTGTGCTTGTTCAGGCGTCGGTCTTGCTGGAGGGGTACTTGGCGAATCCGCATAGTCGCACACAGGTCATAGGTCTTGCTCCTGAACTTCAGGAGGTCACCGGTCGAAGTGGCCCATGCGAGCACTCACGCGCGGGCAAGAGAGCAAGCGCTGATGCTCACGCGACGAGCAGGGAAAACAAAGGTCGGCGGCAGGGACTTGGCGCCGGTCAAAGCGGCGAGCAGAGATGCGGCAAGGAGCTCCGCAGGGACCAAAGCGGCGGGGGAGGACCACGGAGGCGAGGCGACGAGCTCGACAGTGGGGCCAGCAGCAGGCACCCGCGGGAGGCCAAGGCCGGCGGAGGTGCAGTGCAGGACGGCGATGCAGGGCGGCGGCCAGCTGGCTCGAGTGGCACGCGGCCATGGCAAGGAGGCGAGGCAGAGGAGGCGATGAGGGGAAAGGGAGAGGGGATCGCGCGAGGAGGGAGGAGCGGTCGAGCGAAGGGGCGCGGCTTCCTCGCTGGTCGTGGTGTCTTGAGTGAGAGGCGAGAGGGAGATGGGGATCGAGAGGAGGGAGCGGATCGAGAGATGGCTCTCCCTGGCGATGCGGTGTGTGGCGGCGGGCAGGGAACGAGAGGGATAGAGATGGATCGAGGGGATCGGGCTAGGGTTAGAGCTGGGGCGCGGCTGGGCTGCGGATGCTGGTTGGGTCGGCCCAGGTGGAGAAAGAAGTGGCCAGAGGCCTGGCTGGGCTGGCTCTCTCACTAATGAATAATAAAACAGAATAAAGAAAAGAAAGAAAAGAAAGAGAGGTTAGGGGAAAGATTTGCGCATGGGGATAATTTTCCCGGACTCGCAAAATATGCTTGTTCCAAGAAAAATAGAAAGTGAGCATGGGCGAAAGTTGAATTCAAACTCATTTGAATTTATTTCAAATGGGTTTTAACTAGGACTTGATAAAAGGAAGGTCCAAAAATGATCGGATTTTTGGTGGAGCTCCGGAATATGATGAAAGAAAAACATGGCAAGGTTGGAGACCAAACTTGAAGCAGAAAATGAACTAAATTATTTGCAAGTGTGTTTTGGTGATTTCCGAAATAAAGAAATATTTAATATAGCTCCCTAATAATATTGAGAGGCTTTAATATGTTATAAAGAGAAATCACAAGTGAATTCCCTTGATTTAAATGGATCGAAAAATCCATACGATTTTATTTAGAAGAGTTTTTAAAAATTAAATGGCATGATGGCATTATGTCATGATGCAATGCAAGAGATGACATGATGAATGCACAAACAAAACAAATCACACAACAAAACTCGGGATAGTTGGAAGTCTTCTGGGGCGCCGGGCTCGGGGCGTCACAGGTAGAATCACTTACCTCGTCGGCCTGGCGCTGCGAGCGAAATCCGCGATCTTCAGTCGCGGATGCAGGGGCTTCGGCAGCCTTGAACAGCACCTTCCAGGCGCCTTCGTACGTCGTGTCGAAGAGCTTGTTCAGCGCCTTATGCTGTTCCGGATCGAACTCCCACAGATTGAATGCCCGCTCTTGGCATGGGAGTATCCGGCGGACGAGAATGACTTCGACCACGTTAACCAGCCTAAGCTTCTTCACCAGCTTCTTGATGCAGGCTTGGAGTCCCGTCACCTCCTCCGAACTACCCCACAGCAAGCCCTTCTCTTTCCAGGAGGTGAGCTGCGTGGGGGTACTAGATCTAAACTCGGGGGCCGCCGCCCATTCAGGGTCACGCGGCTCGGCGATATAGAACCACCCCGATTGCCACCCCTTGACGGATTCCACGAAGGCCCCTTCGAACCAAAGGACATTGGGCATCTTGCCCAACATGGCGCCTCCGCACTCCGCTTGAGTGCCCTTCACTACCTTCGGCTTGACATTGAAGGTCTTGAGCCTGTCGAAGTGGGGCTGGATGCGAGAGGAAGGCCTCGCACACGACGATAAACGCCGAGATGTTGAGGATGAAGTTGGCGCCGGATCATGGAAATCCAGGCCGTAGTAGAACATGAGCCCCGGACAAAGGGATGTAGTCGAAAGCCCAATCCAGCGGAGGAAGTGGGGAAGAAAGACGACCCTCTCATGGGGCCTGGGGGTGGGGATGAGATGCCCTCGTCGGGCAGCCGGTCTTGTGATGTTCTTTGGAGAGGTATCCGGCGCCCGCGCAGTTTGGCGATTTGCTCCTCCTTAACGGTGGAGGCCAACCATTTACCTCCCGCCCGGACATGGTCGGAGAAGGTTGAGACGAGATCTTGTGAACTTGGGCGCTGGAGCTCGAGTGCACAGAGATGGATAAGCAAAGGAGGAAGAAGGCGTGGTGAGAAGGTGAATCCTTATCCCTTATATGGGCAAAGCGAAGTCTTACGCGTCCCCCACCGCCTGATAAAACTCGCTTATCTCCCAAGCGTCACCATCAATGGCGCGGTTGGGTTACCCACGCCCGTATTGATGAGAATCCAGGATTAAGGGAAACACGATCTACGCTCGACAAAGACGTGCCAAGAAACCGCTTCGCTAAATGCGCTGAGGTGGTAAAGTAAAAACAATTCGAGTAATGACTTGGTAGTGGTGTGACGTCATGCCACAAAAACGCCGACAGATTGAACTTGTGTATATATTATTATTCTCTCTCGGAGGAATGTGGAATTTATTTTGCGAGCGGACACTATCCTGGTGTTCACAATCTTCTATCATTTGGAGGAGGAACCCGCCTTGCAATGCCAAGCAATATACACGCCGGACTTATCGTCATTGAAGCCTGGTTCAGGGACTCTTGAGGAGTCTGGATTAGGGGTGTCCGGATAGCGGACTACCATCATCACTGAACTGTCATTGGCGGACTATCATCATCGACCGGACTCCAAGACTATGAAGATACAAGATTGAAGACTTCTCCCCGTGTCCGGATGGGACTTTCCTTGGCGTGGAAGGCAAGCTTGGCGATACGGATATGTAGATCTCCTACCATTGTAACCGACTCTATGTAACCCTAGCCCTCTCCGGTGTCTATATAAACCGGATGGCTTTAGTCCGTAGGACAACATCAACAACCCTTACAATCATACCATAGGCTAGCTTCTAGGGTTTAGCCTCCTTGATCTCGTGGTAGATCCACTCTTGTAAACATCCACAATATCAATATCAATCGAGCAGGACGTAGGGTTTTACCTCCATCAAGAGGGCCCGAACCTGGGTAAAACATCGTGTCCCTTGTCTCCTGTTACCATCCGCCTAGACGCACAGTTCGGGACCCCCTACCCAAGATCCGCCGGTTTTGACACCGACAGCGACCCAAGTACATCCGAAGTCAGGGATGGAAACGGGAAACCACGGTGCAACAAGGACCAACGCCTGATTAAAGGGAACGGTCCAAAGAGCGCAGCGGTCAACGCCGGATTCAAAATCTCACGGCAGAACAACAAAAAACTGCCCCTTAAGGACAATAGCGATGAGCTATCCAACTTCAACAAAATCTTGGACAAGATATGTCAAATCCACAGCACTCCTGGGAGGCCTGCTAACCATACCCACAGAAATTGTTGGGTCTTCAAACAGTCCGCAGATCAACGCCCGAACACAAGGGGCTCGACACACCAAGTGAAGATGACGACGAGCACCACAAGCAGAGCCCCGGAAAACAAAAGAATTTCCCACAAGAGGTTAAAACAGTAAACTCACTTCACGTGATCAATGGGAAAAACAGAGCGGCGCCCACTAAAAGGCGCGCCGCACACTGGTTGTCAAAACCAATTACCTTCGACCATCAGGACTATTCCGAAAATATTCGGAACGCAGGATGGACTGCCTTGATATTGGATCCTATAATCGACGGATTCCAATTTACACAAGTCCTCATGGATGGCGGCAGTGACATAAACCTGATATATCCGGACACAATCCGCAGGATGGGGATAAACCCAACCAAAATTCGCCGTAGCAACACCTCATTTAAAGGAGTAATGCCAGGCCCATATGCCCATTGTACGGGCTCCATACTGCTAGAAGTTGTGTTCGGTTCATCCGACAACTTCCGTCGCGAAAGGTTAATCTTCCATGTCGCCCCGTTTAAAAGTAGCCATCAAGCACTATTGGGACGCGAAGCTTTCGCCCGCTTTAACGCAATACCGCATTATGCATCTCTAACACTTAAAATGCCCTGTCCACGCGGCATCATCTCGTTAAGAGGAAGTATTAAGTGTTACTCTAGCACGGAAGAACGGGAGACTGCCTTGACAGCCCCACACCTACCCGGCTCCGCTAGTCAAAAAAAAACTGAATTGATCATTCAAACCCCGGACACGGCTAGACGAGTCCGGCGCCTACTAGCGGCATACCCACATACGAGGGGCTGCATGCATGTATAACAAGAGACAATAAAGCTCAATTTTATTCACTTCTTCGAATCGTACTCTGTTTATTTAATATTAAGTACATCTTTCGCATGATCCTTTTTCTTTTAAACTAAGTTCCTCTCTTTTACAGATGAACAACGTGCTACACCCGTCCAGGGATATGGCACAACGGAGACACAGCGCGGAGGTGTAGTGTGGGACCCGTTGCAAGGATTCTTTTTAGATTAAGACCCTGCGTAAACCTTTTTTACTGTCTCTTGTTGATATACATCCCCCGGTTTCTTACTATAACCGAGGAGGAGGCTGGCATTTTGGCATTGGCCGCACCAGAATTTTTGCACGTACCTGGACACCAGGGGCTTAGGGCATTATTCTGCCCATTTTCATAAAGACTGAATACCTTAGGGAGTATTCGGCGTCTCGAGTTAGGCCTTATATGCATCAGCTCCGAATCATGTCTTTGGTCAAATGTTGGGTTGCCCGGCTCCTGTGTTTTGCTGCCTTACGTTCCGTTTTCACGGCTAACGCGGCACCAGGAGAACTACTGCGATTGTGCCCCGGTTCGGCCGGGCGAGCACCTCAGTAGAGAAAGCGGCCGATCGTCATGATATAGCGAGAGACTGTCAACCACTCGATGACTCACTGGAATGTTTAGGATTCCTCCGCATTAACGAAGGACCGGTTTTCGGTCAGGCACATACGCACCCCGAATTCGGGAGAGTGCGGTGCCCCCAGGGCTATATAGTAGCCCCACCCTCGAACTCCTATGGCTAAGTGAAAGTGATAAAGCATTATAGTCCGGTTGCCTGGTTTGCTACGCTATCACCTCCTTAACAGGACCAAGACGTTGGATTAAGCGTGAAAAAGCGCTTTCTTTGCAAACACCCCCGCACTATGTGCGTGGGGGCTGAAGCCAAGGACTGCCATCTTTCAGGTTATATATACATATACATAAACGGCTGCACAGGGAGTAGTTTACTACTTGAACGCACAAGTATAAAAAGCTTTTATATTATATTGAAAACATTGTTTTCACAAATCATACATGTCATTTAAACATAATATCCTTCGAGCACTGCATCTCCATTAAATGAGCGTCCGGCAGGACTTCTTCAAAGTAGTGCTCGGCAGGTACTCGGCTTCTGTCCGAATCCTGGGATGCAACATCGGTGGCCTTCATCTCTGCCCAATGTCTTGACACGGGCGAGCCATCCACGCTCCTCAATACACGCCGATCGCTTCATTGCGTCGTCACGCGATACCGCACCAAGGAACTGCTGCACTAAACCAAA
This sequence comes from Aegilops longissima, assembly GCA_021605205.1. Lineage (NCBI taxonomy): Eukaryota > Viridiplantae > Streptophyta > Magnoliopsida > Poales > Poaceae > Aegilops > Aegilops longissima. The sequence goes on from CM038682.1 coordinate 712,435,601, forward strand.
ATAGCTCTTGGTGGGGTCCGCCCGGCCACAAGTGAGTCAAGACATGGTTCATGGCAAATCCGGACAATCGATTCAGCTCGCCCATTCGCCAACCGATCGGTCAGCGGCGGAGGACGCCCGGACTATGGAATTGCGACCAATATAGCTCTTCCTTCGTGCCCCTTCGCCCCGGAAATTCTCAACCGCGTCCGCAGCGCTCGCCGCCAAGTCCAGATAAGCATCCTCCGAACTCCACAACTTATCCAACTAAGCATACTTTGGATCCGTATATTTCCTCCGCAGCAGAAACGGTTTTCCAGCCGCAATTGCCTCGGCCTGACTCAGCTCCTCCTTGGCAGCTCTCAAAGCCGACTGGGCATTCTTGGATTCGGTGGCGGCCTTTTTCAGGCCCTCTTGTTCCGCTTGACGTTCTTTTTCAAGAAACTCGTAGCGATCGGTAGTATTCCTCAACTTTCTGGCCATATCGGCCATTTCCTCTTTGCTTCGGCAGTGAGCAGCCCGTTCGGCTTCTAGCTCTTCGACCGCCTTTAAAGCGGCTGCATTACTATTTCTGGCTTGCTCTTTCGCTCGGGCGAGCTCCGCCCACAGCTCTTCCACAGCAGCGGCATCATCTGCATTAAGCATACAAATAGTGAGACATGGGTGTCAAGCTCCCTTACCAGGTGTTTGCATAGAAGTCGCATACCTTGTGACTCGTCAAACCATTTATTGACCAGCGCGATGTCCGCATCCGCCTCGTCAAGTTGCCGCTTTAGTTCGGCATATTCATCAGTCCGGCTGGCCACCGGACGCCCCGCCACCTGTTTAGGAGCGACGATATGTTATAACTGAGAATTTGATCCTCGGCACGTTGTCAATTTTGACAACATACCGAGTCTCAGGGGCTACTATCCATACAGGGCGCATTCTATATGCATAACTGTCAGAAGGTACACCATTTTTGGGTACCTCAAACCCCGTCAGTAAGCTTCTGACGGCTTCATGCAATCCGCTCTCCGCGGATGCAATCCTTTCAATCACCGTACCCATTAGAGCACGGTGATCTTCTGAGATAACCGCTCGCCCGAGCAGATCCTTCAGCTCCTCCGACCGCACACCACTTGGCGCCGGACCTTCCGGCCTCACCGGACTTGGGGGAACCCTCCGCGACGACACCTCGGGATCGTCCGCCTCGCATGAGGGTGCGACTGGTGGAGGCATTTTTCTCTCCATCATCTCCGGAAGAAGATCCCCCGAAGACGAGCTCTACTGAGAAGGGCTGAGATCCGAACTACAAGGTACAATTTTGATTATCTTCATAAATAAATACAGGGATGTTCCTTATTCACAAGACCCCTTATTTTCACTTACGGCTCGCTGGAGGGCTGATCCCCTTGGGGAAATAGTGCGGCTGGGTTACTTCCCAGCGCCAGACTCTCTGACGAAGATTCCTTTCCCTTCTTTGAGGCCTTGACCTCCGAATCTTCCGAAGCGGTCCTCTTCTCTCCTCGAAGGATGGGACTTTTAATCCCTCCTTCCTTGATAGCCTCCTTCGTAGAGGCAGTTGCTTCCCCGCTCCCCCCTTTGCCTTCTTCAAAAGGCGCGACCTTCAACATCTTGGCCAACATGGGATCCAGCGTGGTCTCTGGGAGGGGAGTCGGACACCTTATTAACTTTGCCTTGGCTATCCACTCCTGTTCAAGAAACGGCTCCTTTAAAGGGCATGTATATATGATAAATGAGTGAACAATTTGTACGGTTACAGGACTACTTACTTGAGTATCAGGGCAATTGCAGCTTAGTCTTGCGTCCTCAGTCAGGTCCGGACACTTCTCTTGTGATCCGAAGAACAGTTTATACATCTCCACGGGCGTCGTGCCCATAAAATTTTGGAGAGCTCGTGGTCCCTCCGGATTCAATTCCCACAGCGGAGGAGGCGGCGTTTGCAGGGCTGAAGGCGCGGATCAACATAACCTGTGCCACTGCAATCAGATTGATCTCCCTCTCTTGGAGGTCTCGAATCTGACCTGCAGCGAGGAACGTCCTTGGGCGGCCCCAGTCGAGCCCTTGTGACCCATGACGCCAGCCGCTGTGGTGGACCTGAGCGGAAGGCAGGGAGCGCCGCCCATTTGGTGCCCCGGGGAGTGGTGATATAAAACCACTCCCATTGCCACAAACCAAGCTCCTCTTGAAAAGAGCCCTCGGGCCTTGGAGCATCAGCACATTTGCTTATGACCACCCCTCCAAGACTCTGCTTGTTGCCCCCGGTCATCCTTGGCTCCACCTTGAAGGTCTTGAGCCACAATCCAAAGTGGGGGTAATATGGAGGAAGGCCTCACATACAACAATGAATGACGAGATATGGAGGATGGACTCCGGATTCAAGTCATGGAAATCCAGCCCATAATAAAACATGAGCCCCCGCACAAAGGGATCCGTCGGGAAGCCTAAACCCCGAAGGAAGTGAGACACGAACACCACGTTCTCGCCGGGCTCAGGAGTGGGAATGACCTGCCCTGGAGCAGGTAGCCTATGCGAGATCTCGCCGGTTAGATACATGGCGTCTCGCAGCTTTAGCACATCTTCTTCTGTGACGGAGGAAGACATCCATCGGCCATGCTAGTCGGAGCCGGACATCGTCGAAGGTCCGAAGCGCCTAAATCTGAAGCTTTGGGTGTTGGAACTCGAAGCGCGAGGCGAACTCGACGGAGGGTGTAAGAAGAAGAGGGCCTTGGTCTCATTATAAAGAGGTTGAATACCAAGAGCCCACCTTGTGGTCGATTAGGACTCGCCTTTGATAGAGGAGGTGTGCCAACGGGCACGGTTGGGTTACCCACGTCCGTATTGATGGGAATCCTGGAATAAGGGGGCACGATCTATGCTTTGATAAGACGTGCCAAGGAAACCGCCTCGCTAAACACGCTGAGGTGGAACGGTATTCATATAAAGGCCTGGCCGTGGTGTGATGTCACGCCGTGGAATACGTCAGCAGATATGTGCAAAAGTTATTCTCTCTACGGTGGTTTGTGGAACTTGTTTTGCAGAGCCGGACACTATCCTTGTGTTCAAAACCTTCTATGAAGTATTCGGAGAAGTAACCCGCCTCGCAATGCCGAAGACAATCAGCGCGCCGGACTCATCGTCATTGAAGCCTGGTTCAGGGGCTACTGAGGGAGTCCCGGACTAGGGGGTGTCCGGATAGCCGGACTATCGTCACGGCCGGACTCCAAGACTATGAAGATACAAGATTGAAGACTTCGTCCCGTGTCCGGATGGGACTTTCCTTGGCGTGGAAGGCAAGCTTGGCAATCGGATATGTAGATCTCCTACCATTGTAACCGACTCTGTAACCCTAACCTATCGGTGTCTATATAAACCGGAGGGTTTTAGTCCGTAGGACGAACAACAATCATACCATAGGCTAGCTTCTAGGGTTTAGCCTCCTTGATCTCGTGGTAGATCTACTCTTGTACTACCCATATCATCAATATTAATCAAGCAGGAGTAGGGTATTACCTCCATCGAGAGGGCCCGAACCTGGGTAAAAATATCGTGTCCCTTGTCTCCTGTTACCATCCGCCTAGACGCACAGTTCAGGACCCCCTACCCGAGATCCGCCGGTTTTGACACCGACAGTCGTGGTGTGATTCCATGCTGCGGAATACGTCAGCAGATTGACTTGTGTAAATATTATTCTCTCTACGGTGGTATGTGGAACTTATTTTGTAGAGCCGGACACTATCCTTGTGTTCAAAATCTTCTATGAAGTATTCAGAGGAGGAACCCGCCTTGCAATGCCGAAGACAATATGTGCGCCGGACTCGTCATCATTGAAGCCTGGTTCAGGGGCTACTGAGGGAGTCCTGGATTAGGGGGTGTCCGGATAGCCGGACTATAGCCTTTGGCCAGACTCCTGGACTGTGAAGATACAAGGTTGAAGACTTCGTCCCGTGTCCGGATGGGACTTTCCTTGGAGTGGAAGGCAAGCTTGGCGATATGGATATGTAGATCTTCTACCATTGTAACCGACTCTGTGTAACCCTAACCCTATTCGGTGTCTATATAAACTGGAGGGTTTTAGTCTGTAGGACGAACAACAATCATACCATAGGCTAGCTTCTAGGGTTTAGCCTCTCTGATCTCGTGGTAGATCTACTCTTGTACTACCCATATCATCACTATTAATCAAGCAGGAGTAGGGTTTTACCTCCATCGAAAGGGCCCAGACCTGGGTAAAAACATCGTGTCCCTTGTCTCATGTTACCATCTGCCTAGACGCACAGTTAGGGACCCCTACCCAATATCCGCCGGTTTTGACACCGACACATATCCTTAGTCCTTTTCAGGTATTTCAGGATGTTCTTGACCACTGTCCAGTGATCCACTCCTGGATTACTTTGGTACCTCCCTGCTAAACTAATAGCAAGGCACATATCAGGTCTGGTACACAACATTGCATACATGATAGAACCTATGGCTGAAGCATAGGGAATGACTTTCATTTTCTCTCTATATTATGCAGTGGTCGGGCATTGAGTCTGACTCAACTTCACACCTTGTAACACAGGCAAGGACCCTTTCTTTGCTTGATCCATTTTGAACTTCTTCAAAACTTTATCAAGGTATGTGCTTTGGGAAAGTCCAATTAAGTGTCTTGATCTATCTCTATAGATCTTGATGCCTAATATATAAGCAGCTTCACCGAGGTATTTCATTGAAAAATTCTTATTCAAGTATCCTTTTATGCTATTCAGAAATTCATTATCATTTCCGATAAACAATATGTCATCTTATAATATCAGAAATGCTACAGAGCTCCCACTCACTTTCTTGTAAATACAGGCTTCTCCAAAAGTCTGTATAAAACCATATGCTTTGATCATACTATCAAAGCGTATATTCCAACTCCGAGAGGCTTGCACCAGTCCATAAATGGATTGCTGGAGCTTGCACACTTTGTTAGCACCTTTTGGATCGACAAAACCTTCTGGTTGCATCATATACAACTCTTCTTTAAGATATCCATTAAGGAATGCAGTTTTGACATCCATTTGCCAAATTTCATAATCATAAAATGCGGCCATTGCTAACATGATTCGGACAGACTTATGCATCGTTACGGGTGAGAAGGTCTCATCGTAGTCAACTCCTTGAACTTGTCGAAAACCTTTCGCAACAAGTCGAGCTTTGTAGACAGTAACATTACCATCAGCGTCAGTCTTATTCTTAAAGATCCATTTATTCTCTATGGCTTGCCAATCATCGGGCAAGTCAACCAAAGTCCACACTTTGTTCTCATACATGGATCCCATCTCAGATTTCATGGCCTCAAGCCATTTTGGGGAATCTGGGTTCATCATCGCTTCCTCATAGTTCGTAGGTTCATCATGGTCAAATAACATGACCTCTAGAACAGGATTACCGTACCACCCTGGTGTGGATCTTACTCTGATTGACTTACGAGGTTCGGTAGTAACTTGATCAAAAGTTTCATGATCATCATCATTAGCTTCCTCACTAATTGGTGTAGGAATCACTGGAACTGATTTCTGTGATGAACTACTTTCCAACAAGGGAGCAGGTACAATTACCTCATCAAGTTCTACTTTCCTCCCACTCACTTCTTTCGAGAGAAACTCCTTCTCTAGAAAGGATCCATTCTTAGCAACGAATATCTTGCCTTCAGATCTATGATAGAAGGTGTACCCGACAGTCTCCTTTGGGTATCCTATGAAGACACATTTCTCCGATTTGGGTTCGAGCTTATCAGGTTAAAGCTTTTTTACATAAGCATCGCAGCCCCAAACTTTAAGAAACGACAACTTGGGTTTCTTGCCAAACCACAGTTCATATGGGGTCGTCTCAACGGATTTAGATGGTGCCCTATTTAATGTGAATGCGGCCGTCTCTAAAGCATAACCCCAAAATGATAGCGGTAAATCAGTAAGAGACATCATAGATCGCACCATATCTAATAAAGTACTATTACGACGTTCAGACACACCATTACGATGTGGTGTTCCGGGTGGCGTGAGTTGCGAAACTATTCTGCATTGTTTCAAATGAAGACCAAACTCGTAACTCAAATATTCTCCTCCATGATCAGATCGTAGAAACTTTATTTTCTTGTTACGATGATTTTCCACTTCACTCTGAAATACTTTGAACTTTTCAAATGTTTCAGACTTATGTTTCATCAAGTAGATATACCCATATCTTCTCAAATCATCTGTGAAGGTCAGAAAATAACGATACCCGCCGCGAGAATCAACACTCATCGGACCGCATATATCAATATGTATTATTTCCAACAAATTTGTAGCTCGCTCCATTGTTCCGAAGAACGGAATTTTAGTCAGCTTGCCCATGAGGCATGGTTCGCAAGCTTCAAGTGATTCATAATCAAGTGATTCCAAAAGCCCATCAGCATGGAGTTTCTTCATGTGCTTTGCACCAATATGACCTAAACGGCAGTGCCACAAATAAGTTGCACTATCATTATTAAACTTATATCTTTTGGCTTCAATACTATGAATATGTGTGTCACTACTATCAAGATTTAGTAAAAATAGACCACTCATCAAGGGTGCATGACCATAAAAGATATTACTCATATAAATAGAACAATCATTATTCTCTAATTTAAATGAATAACTGTCTTGCATCAAACAAGATCCAGATATAATGTTCATGCTTAACGCTGGCACCAAATAACAATTATTCAGGTCTAAAACTAATCCCTTAGGTAAATGTAGAGGTAGCGTGCCGACGGCGATCACATCGACTTTGGAACCATTTCCCACGCGCATCGTCACCTTGTGCTTAGCCAATCTTAAGCAATCCGTAGCCCTGTTTGAGTTGCAAATATTAGCAATGAACCAAGATCAAATACCAGCGCTACTATGAGCATTAGTAAGGTACCCATCAATAACATGTATATCAAATATACCTTTCACTTTGCCATCCTTCTTTTCCGCGAAATACTTGGGCAGTTCCACTTACAGTGACCAGTCCCTTTGAAGTAGAAGCACTCACTCTCAGGATTAGGTCCATACTTGGGCTTCTTCACTTGAGCAGCAACTTGTTTGCTGTTCTTATTAAAGTTCCCCTTATTCCCTTTGCCCTTCTTCTTGAAACTAGTGGTCTTATTAACCATCAACACTTGATGCTCCTTCCTTATTTCTACCTCCGCAACCTTTAGCATTGCGAAGAGCTCGGGAATTGTCTTATCCATCCCTTGCATATTATAGTTCATCACGAAGCTTTTGTAGCTTGGTGGCGTGATTGAAGAACTCATCAATGACACTATCAATGGAAGATTAACTCCCAGTGAGTCGGTGATTGTGGTACCTGGACATTCGAGTATATGTTCACTGACAGAACTATTCTCCTCCATTTTGCAGCTGTAGAACTTATTGGAGACTTCATATCTCTCAATCCGGGCATTTGCTTGAAATATTAGCATCAACTCCTGTAACATCTCATATGCTCCATGATGTTCAAAACATCGTTGAAGTCCCGGTTCTAAGCCGTAAAGTGTGGCACACTGAACTATCAAGTAGTCATCAGCTTTGCTCTGCCAGGTGTTCATAACATCTGGAGTTGCTCCTGCAGCGGGTTTGGCACCTAGCGGTGCTTCCAGGATGTAATTCTTCTGTGCAGCAATGAGGATAATCCTCAAGTCACGGACCCAGTCCGTGTAGTTGCTACCATCATCTTTCAACTTAGCTTTCTCTAGGAACGCATTAAAATTCAACGGAACAACAGCACGGGCCATTTATCTACAACAACACAGACATGCAAAATACTATCAGGTACTAAGTTCATGATAAATTAAAGTTCAATTAATCATATTACTTAAGAAGTCCTACTTAGATAGACATCTCTCTAATCATCTAAGTGATCACGTGATCCATATCAACTAAACCATGTCCAATCATCATGTGAGATGGAGTAGTTTTCAATGGTGAACATCACTATGTTGATCGTATCTACTATGTGATTCACGCTCGACCTTTCGGTCTCAGTGTTCCGAGGCCATATCTGCATATGCGAGGCTCGTCAAGTTTAACCCGAGTATTCTGTGTGTGCAAAACTGGCTTGCACTCGTTGTATGCGAACGTAGAGCTTATCACACCTGATCATCACGTGGTGTCTCGGCACGACGAACTGTAGCAACGGTGCATACTCAGGGAGAACACTTGTACCTTGAAATTTAGTGAGAGATCATCTTATAATGCTACCGTCGTACTAAGCAAAATAAGATGAATAAAGAATAAACATCACATGCAATCAATATAAGTGATATGATATGGCCATCATCATCTTGTGCCTTTGATCTCCATCTCCAAAGCACCGTCATGATCGCCATCGTCACCGGCTTGACACATTTATCTCCATCGAAGCATCATTGTCGTCTCGCCAACTATTGCTTCCACGACTATCGCTACCGCTTAGTGATAAAGTAAAGCAATTACATGGTGATTGCATTTCATACAATAAAGCGACAACCATATGGCTCCTGCCAGTTGCCGATAAATGTGTTACAGAACATGATCATCTCATACAACAATTTATATAATCACGTCTTGACCATATCACATCACAACCTGCCTGTATAAACAAGTTAGACGTCCTCTACTTTGTTGTTGCAAGCTTTACTTGGCTGCTACGGGCTTTAGCAAGAACCGTTCTTACCTATGCATCAAAACCACAATGATTTTTCGTCAAGTTTGTTGTTTTAACCTTCAACAAGGACCGGGCGTAGTCACATTCGATTCAACTAAAGTTGGAGAAACAGACACCCACTAGCCACTTGTGTGTGAAGCAGGGCAATAGAACCAGTCTCATGAACGTGGTCATGTAATATCGGTCTGGTCCGTTTCATCCAACAATACCGCCGAATCAAAGTATGACATGCTAGTAAGCCGTATGACTATTATCGCCCACAACTCTTTGTGTTCTACTCGTGCATAAACATCTACGCATAGACCTGGCTCGGATGCCACGGTTGGGGAACGTAGTATTTCAAAAAAATTCCTACGATCACGCAAGATCTATCTAGGAGATGCATAGAAACGAGAGGGGAGAGTGTGTCTATGTACCCTCGTAGACCGAAAGCGGAAGCGTTTAGTAATGCGGTTGATGTAGTCGAACGTCTTCGTGATCCAACCGATCCAAGTACCGAACGCACGACACCTCTGTGATCTGCACACGTTCAGCTCGGTGACGTCCCTCGAACTCTAGATCCAGCTGAGGTCGAGGGAGAGTTTCGTCAGCACGACGGCGTGTTGACGGTGATGATGAAGTTACCGACGCAGGGCTTCGCCTAAGCACTACGACAATATGACCTCGGTGGAAATCTGTGGAGGGGGGCACCGCACACGGCTAAGAAATCAACTTGTGTGTCTATGGGGTGCCCCCCTCCTCCGTATAAAAAGGAGTGGAGGAGGGGGCCGGCCGGCCTCCTATGGCGCACCCCAAGGGGGGAATCCTACTCCTACTAGGAGTAGGTTCCCCCCTTTCCTAGTCCTACTAGGAGGGGGAAGGAAGAGGAAGAGGAGAAGAAGGAAAGGGGGGGTCGGTCCCCCTCCCAATTTGGATTGGTCTTGGGGGGGCCACCTCTTGGCCTCCTCCTCTGTCTTCCACTAAAGCCCATGTAGGCCCATTAAGCCCCCGATACTCCGGTAAATGCCCGAACTCATCCGAAACCATTCCAGTGTCCAAACATGCCCTTCCAATGTATCAATCTTCATGTCTCTACAATTTCGAGACTCCTCGTCATGTCCGTGATTACATCCGGGACTCCGAACTAACTTCGGTACATCAAAACAAATAAACTCGTAGTACTGATCGTCATCGAACGTTAAGCGTGCGGACACTACGGGTTCGAGAACTATGTAGACATGACCGAGACTCACTTCCGGTCAATAACCAATAGCAGAACCTGGATGCTCATATTGGTTCCTACATATTCTATGAAGATCTTTATCGGTCAAACCGCATAACGACATATGTTGTTCCCTTTGTCATCGGTATGTTACTTGCCCGAGATTCGATCGTCAGTATCACCATACCTAGTTCAATCTCATTATCGGCAAGTCTCTTTACTCGTTCCGTAATGCATCATCCCGTAACTAACTTATTAGTCACATTGCTTGCAAGGCTTATAGTGATGTGCATTACCGAGAGGGCCCAGAGATACCTCTCTGACAATCGGAGTGACAAATCCTAATCTCGATCTATGCCAACTCAACAAACACCATCAGAGACACCTGTAGAGCATCTTTAAAATCACCTAGTTACGTTGTGACATTTTATAGCACACTAAGTGTTCCTCCGGTATTCGGGAGTTGCATAATCTCATAGTCATAGGAACATGTATAAGTTATGAAGAAAGCAATAGCAATAAACTAAACGATCATAGTGCTAAGCTAACGGATGGGTCAAGTCAATCACATCATTCTCTAATGATGTGATCCCGTTCATCAAATGACAACTCATGTTTATGGCTAGGAAACTTAGCCATCTTTGTTTAACGAGCTAATCAAGTAGAGGCATACTAGTGACACGCTGTTTGTCTATGTATTCACACATGTACTAAGTTTCCGGTTAATATAATTCTAGCATGAATAATAAACATTTACAATGATATAAGGAAATATAAATAACAAAAAATCTCCATTTGCATAATCCAAAGCCTCGGTACAATGCTGACGACCCTAAAAAGGGTGGATCCAACCTCATCCTATTCAAAGGGGATCTCGCACCAGCCGGTGCTTCTAATACCTTAACGTTGGATTTCGAAGAATGGCACATCATTTCGTTGTATATCTTCACCAACCTAACAGAAGTGCAGCCATACATAGAGTAAGTTATTGGTACATTGTTTCGCAACTTCTAATTCTTTTGAACTGTTCTTATTCCCGTAAATTTCATACAGTCGATACGCCACCAAATTCTCGTATGGAGCGGTGATCCAAAAGGATTCCATCGAAGAGTATGAGCTTCTGGCAAAGCATGGAGGCGCCTATCCCGGTTTCATCTCTTGGTTCAAACAAACAGTAATTTCCATTAGTACATTTCATTTCTTCGTCTAATTTGTGGCTAGTGCAACAATCGCTTTTGTATTAAACTTGTAGGCTAATTCAGAGTTTATGGATGCCGATTTGAGACAAGTCGCTAATGGTTTTGACTTTAAGGTCTGTTCAATTGACAAATACGATGTCGACGGGTATCACTTTCGTACCTATGGCAAAGAGCTATCTATGGCCGACCGAAAGTCTACAAATTGTTGTGTCTCTGCTATCGGCGAAGGAGATACCGAGTATTATGGAAGATTTGAAGCAATTTATGAACTTCAATACTATGGTGCGTGAAAGTGTGTTATATCGACTAGAGGGGGATGAATAGGCGATTTTTATGAATTCTTCACTGAGGAATTTGCAGGTGAGGAAATTCCTTAGCGAAGAACTAATTGCAGCGGAATAAGTACTCAGAAGTAAGCATAACAGAATACAGGCATGGTCATCATGATGAAATGAAGACAAGCACAGAGTACAGAAAGCGTAATCACAGGATAACACAAGATGAAGACAAACAGACTGAAGAAATTGAACTGAGAAAATTGAGAAAGTCTTCAGTCAGAGTCTTCAAACACAGATATGATGAAGCACTTAACACAGTAATGAGGAAATGAAAGAGTTGAGGAAATAGAACCAGTAAGCTTGGTGAAGACAATGATTTGGTAGACCAGTTCCAACTGCTGTCTCAGTTGTACGTCTCGTTGGAGCGGCTGAGTATTTAAACTCGAGGACACACAGTCCGGACACCCACCCCGAGCACGCAGCTCAGGACACCAAGTCCTCACCGTATTCTCCTTGAACTAAGGTCACACAGACCTCGTCCAATCACTCGTGGTAAGTCTTCAGGTGACTTCCAACCCTTCACAAACTCGGTCACTCGGCGATCCATAATTCCTCTTGGATGCTCTAGACCATGACGCCTAACCGTCTGGAAGAAGCACAGTCTTCAAAGGTAACAAGCGTCGGATCCACGCAGGATCAATCTCTTCAGTGATGCTCAATTACTTTGGGTTTGTAGGTGTTTGGGTTTGGGTTTTCCTCAGTTGATGATTTTCACTCAAAGTCCTGGAGGATGGGATGCTCTCAATTGACAAGTGTCGGTTTCTCTCGAGCAGCCAACCAGCTAGTGGTTGTAGGGGCGGCTATTTATAGCCTAGGAGCAGCCCGACATGATAAGACATAAATGCCCTTCAATGATATGACCGTTAGGTGGATAAGATATTTTGAGACAGCCGCACGTAGCAAGAACGGTCGGAAATTTGAGGTTCAAATTCCTCGGGGCTATCATGTTCCTCACTGTAGGCAATCCAAGACCGGCGATTTCCTAACTCCTCGGTCGTAACAAATTCTCAACGACTGTAAGAACTTCGTCTCTGTCATTGAAGAAATTGACTGAATCTGTATGAGATTTCCAATGGCTTCACTCAAGGGATTGGTAGGTGTAGGATTTTGAGTTGAGCATCACATTGAAATTTTTCCTTAGTATTTCCTCGACCCCCTTTCACAAAGACGGTGTTTCCTATGACTCAAGAAAGAGAAAACGAAACTACGAAAAAAAAAGTCTTCCCGCTTCATGTTCCTCAAATGAATACCAAGTATTCAAGGTCACACCAATTTCTTCACTTTCAAAGTCTTCATGAAGTCTTCGAATACCAAAGTCTTCATCGAAGAACTTCATTTTAGGGTCGAATTTCTCGTAAATATCAAACTCCTCATAGACTTATAGACCTGTGTACACTCATAAACGATTAGACCCTTAACCTATAAGTCTTCAATACACCAAAATCACTAAGGGCACTAGATGCACTTACAATCTCCCCTTTTGGTGATTGATGACAATATAGGTTAAGTTTTCAACGGGGATAAACATATGAAGTGTAAATACTGATATTGAGGAATTTGATTGCAAGATATAGAAGAACTCCCCCTGAAGATGTGCATAGTGAGGTATTTGCTTTTGAGGCAATGCACACTTGAAGAGTTGAATCATGGAGATCTCCCCCTATATCTTGTAATTCATACATGCATTTGACATATAATATGAAGAATTTGAAATGCATGATGAAATATGGTGACTGATGTAATTCAGCATGAGTGTATTAACATATAACGAGGAATAATCATGCAGACGAACACATCAAAAGTATCAGAGCACCATCGGGTTTAAGATTACAACTCGATCCAATAAAGTTTCAGAAAAGCGAGAGTTGTAACTTAGCAAAAAAACGCCCATATAATATAGACCCGCTTGAAGACTAACTCAACTTTCTCCCCCTTTGTCATCGAATGACCAAAAGGATCGAAACTGAGGACTAACGCCCCTGAAGAATATCAAGTTGATGGAGGATCCCCAGTGTTGTCGGGGTCGTTTGTCGTAGTAGGGCCTGCCGCAGTGTCGTCCAAGTCTTCATGTTCATCAGTGTCGCTCGATGAAGAATAGGAGTTGGCCACCAAGGAAGGAACCTTGACCTTCTTGTATTTCTTCGGTGGAGGTGCAGACCAGTCAAATTCTTCCTTGAGACCCATTTTCTTCAGATCTTCTTCGCTGTAGACATGAGACAAAACAGCCCAGGTACGGTTGAAGGTTTCATGGAGGTAGTATTGATTTTTCTTCACTGCATTATGGGTTGAGGTCATGTTGTGAAGAATTGAACCAAACTGGCGCTTGACCCATTTAAGATTGTGATCAACCTTCTGATGAAGACTGAGTAGAAGCTCACGATCAGTCATCACCCTGGGTGTTGTGCCTTGAGGGTTTGGCTTGGTTGTGTTGGCGGCAGAGTCATGGGTGGCAGAGTCATCATTGGTTGAGTAGGATGTAGCCTTGCGAAATTGACCATCCAATGGATGAATGCCTTCATCTATCAAAGCAGCGGCCTTGCCTTTGTCATCAGCTGAGGAAACTGTCCGTTTGAGGACTTCAATCGGAGGCAAGTAGCTGCAGTGATTCACAGTATCAGCTTTGTAATTGAGTGAAGACCTTGTTCTGATGAATCTCATAATCCAAGGTGCATAAGGCTTCAGCTCAAAAGGTGACATAGCGACATTGGCCAGAGTCGTCATGAAGAAATCATGGAAGTTGACGGGAATGCCATGAATGATATTGAAAAGTAGATTCTTCACGATACCAATGACTTCTTCTTCATTCGAGTCGTGGCCTTTGATAGGACTCAATGTCTTCGCCAAAATGCGATAGACAGTCCGAGGCACATACAGTAATTCCTTGATGAGGAATTTGGTTCGTGGGGCCTGCCCTGGCTTCAAAGGCTTCATCAGAACTTGCATGTAGTGATTTGTAAGCTCAGGTTCACTGTAGACGCAACGAGCACCTTCAAGGGGAGGACTGAGTGGTGGGGCATGAAGCAATTCAGTAGCTGGTGCCTTGTAGTGAGTGTTTTCTGACATCCAGTCTAGCACCCATGAGTTCACATCTTCAGAATCTCCTGTGATGTGCAGCGTAGCAAAGAATTGAAGAATGATTTCTTCATTCCAATCACATATGTCAGTGCATAAATTTAACAGTCCAGCGTCGTAGAACACTGAGGACTGGCTCGAAGCCCGGCATAGATTCCATGTCCACATGAGGAATGTGTGCATGATCGAAGACTTTGTCTTTGTTGAACAGCACTGAGGAATAGAAATTGGCCTGGCTGGCCGTACAGAAACGCCTCTTCCTTATGCGAGCAGAATCATAGGGGTTGTAATCTATGAAGAACACATGCTCGCCGAAGAAATCTTCAGCCTTGAACTTTCGCTTCCTTGAGAATGGATCCTTTGTCTTTGGCAGTGGAGTGTCAGTGAGTTCCATCATGACTTCAGGAATCGCAATCTCAGGTTCTTCAGCCGAGGAATTTTGGTTCTGTCTTGATGGCGATCTGCGTGTTCAAGTGATCAGCAGCAGTAGTTTCTTCAGCACTAGTGGCTAGAATTTCTTCACGTATAGACGAAGTGGGGTGAGTTTCTTCAGAGCCCATTTGAACGGTTGGTGCAGGGGACTGAGGTATTTGCTGTAAAGGGGTAAAGATTGGAGAATTGGGGTGCTGACTTTCCCAAAAGTCATCATTCATCACTGGCGTAGTGCACCCAATATCCACGTCTTCATCTTCCATTTCTTCAACACCAGCCTCTTCAGCTGTGAACTGAGGCATGGGCGAGGAGACAACAGGTGTTGAAGGGATAGCATCCACTTCAATTTCTTCATCAATCTGCTCTGACGAAGCAGCAGAAAGATTTTCTTCATCAGATCCGCTAGGGATCACATATTCTTCACCAAAAGGAACAAGGTCCTTTGATGGCATGGTTGAGATGGGAACAACATCAATTGGATTTGCAAATGAACTTGTCATAGGCTTCATTTTCTTTGGAGCTGAGGAATCTGAAGCAGCTGATGCTTTCCTTTTCTCCACAGTTGCACGCTCTGCAGCCTTGGTCTTCTTCACATCTAATGCAGATGGAAGGATTGGAGTTGGTGTACGCGTAGGAGGAGCAGAGGAATCTGGTTGATTTTCTTCACGCAAGAATCGATGCAGCTTGCTCGACTTCTTCATTTTCTTCAGGCGCACCACTAGTGGATGCCCGGGCAATGTCTTCAGCGGCTGGAATGCTGTCATCAGCCCTGGAACTAACATTTTCTTCAGCAGTATGAAAGTCATCAGCGGTGCTGGCATGTTCTTTAGTTTGTTGAGCAGAAGCTTCTGCCTGAGGAATTTCCTGTTGCGATGGAGCTGCAACATTGGAGGTGAATTTCTCAGTCAGTTTAACAAATCTGACTTAGGCGCCTTGCCAATCAGCATAGTAGGCATTGAAGTTATTGCTGAGGGCTTTGATTTCAGACTGGATTTTTATAAGCTCATCAGTTGTCATAGAGACAACGTTGGTCTTCAAACACTTTTCTTTCCTGTACTGTGCTTTCTTGATCTTCCTGGCCTTCTCATATTTCCATTTTTCTTCAGAGATGAAATGGGTCAGCATGTGACTTTGGCCAGGAGTCAAATTGAAATCAGGCGTAGGTGTGTCTGGATCCTTGTGCCAGAGATCAATATAATCGAGGATCAACTTAGGATCCAATAGCAGTGGCACATTAGTGCCTTTGACTCTAGCAGCCCTGACTTGCCTGTCTCTGATGATCTCAGCAAGTTCTTCACCGTCACCTTCGTCTTCTTCAGACAGTACTTGGAAGGCAACCTGCTTCTTCTGAGGACTAGGGCGAGGACCTTGTCCTGCAGTGGCCTTTTTCTTCAGTAGAGACGGACCCGTTGCAGAATTGGGTGCAGCTGAGGAACTAGCTGAGACACGTGAGGCAATGGAGATGCCTGCCGTCCTTTGGCACGTGGCAAGATGCACAGGTGCAGAGGACTTTGTCGGAGTGGCCGAAGACTTTGGTGGAGTAGCCGAAGATTCTGGAGGAGCAGGAGCAGCATGAGGAATTGGCCGTGAGGGCTTTGAGGATTCTGGCCGTGAGTGCATTGCTGAGGAACTAGGCCTTGAGGGCACTGGAGGTGAAGCACTTGGCTTGCGCGCGGGCTTCTTTGCCATAGATTTCTTTGGCTTGACAGCAGAGGCAGCAGCAGCAGCAGCAGAGTCCTCATTGAATTTCCTCACTGCTTCTTTGGCTTGCCTGTCCAGCTTGGCTTGGCGCTTTGCCCATTCATCAGGATAATCCTCACCGCGCTTGAGGATGGTGGGATCTGCTACTTGGCCAGGTGCCAATGGTGGTCTTGGGCGTGGAGGATTGAGTGCGAATTTCTTCATGTACTTTGGAGTTACATACCTGTACTCCCTCCATTCTCTTGCCCATCTCCTTTCTATCCTCTGGATGCGCACCTTGCGCTGATTTTTGTTCTCCTTACCAAACTTGGCCTCATCAGGAGTGCAATAGTCTTTGTATATGTCATCGGGATCTCAAAGGCGGTCATGACCTCGAGCTTCTTTCCTCCTTTACGTGGCTTCTTACCGTCTGCCATTTTCTTCAGCTTGAGGAATTTGAACAATCGAATTCTCTCAAGAAGTATGCAACTTTTCTTCAAGGAACGCTGCAAATGAGTTAAGTTGATGAGAACCTAGTGATTCAGCAATGGACATGAGTACCGTGAACAGTATAGTTGCGAGGAATTTGGAGAGGTCATATCGCTCTCGTAAGGTTTTTCAAAAAGAACAAGTTTGAGGAATTTTGACCAGATGAGTCTTGAAGAATTTCACTAAGCGTTCTTTGTCTTAGGTTCCAGAGTTGTATAGATCGAAGATCCACACAACTGAGGAATCTTGAAGAAAAATGATTCTTAGAGAAACGAATCAAGAACAGATGACATGTGAGGTGTTTAGTCTATGAGGATTTGAAGAATAAAACACCTTTGAGGATTTTATAGAAATCATTTGAATCAAAGAGGGCAGTAAAAGTAAATTTTAATTACCCTGAACGAAGAACACGACGAACTGTGAGATGGAGAGGTGAAGTTCGTCAGTGCAAATTTTCCACGCCCTAACTCGACGGAGGAAGACGGCTACGGCGGCGGCGGAGTGAAGATTTCCGCGGCCGGCGCGAGTACGACGGCGACGAGGTCGAGGCAGTGAAGCTCTTCCTCACTGGCGACGATTAAGTAGCAGCGGTGCTAGGGTTTGAGAAGCTCGAGCAGGAGAGAGAGCGAGCGGAGTAAAGGAAGTGAGGAAGGGGAGAGGGGTATTTATAGCCACAGTGAAAAAACTGTTCGCCCGAAGATTTAGGACGAACGTGCCCCTGACCCTTCTCATTCGCATGAGATGTGTCACCCACGTACTGAAAAGTGGAGATCATGTTAGATCATGGGTGAATAGATAAGTCTATCATGGGAAGCGGAACGTGTTTGAGCGGCAAAGACGAAAATTTGGATAAGATAAGTTAAAAGTTCCATTCACAAATTCTTCAACTGACAAGGACACAGTGAAGCTTTCGAACGAGTTTCAAATAGAACGCACATGAAGAATTTGTGAATAGATTGGGTTGAGTATAGCATAGAGGGGGAAGGGTCCGATCACATTCACTTAGCAGAAGAACAACTTGAAGAAATAGCCATAATTGAATGTTGTAGAGGACATAAACCCATATATATATAGCCAATGAAGAAAAACGACGAAACCAGTGAAGATTTTGCAAAGTTGAAGAATTTGAAAAACTGAAGAATTTCAAAACTGAGGAAAAACTCAAATTGAAGATTTTCAACTTTGGTGGTGGCGTGACCCACCGTATAAGAATGATGATTTCAGACACTGCGTACAATTGTCGTAGGATTCTGAGAATCAAGTTCTTCATTATTTTCTACACACTTAGAGTGTTGTTCTTCATTGATTGAAGAAAAACGTTTCTTCATGTGTTGCACATCTAAGTCATCAATTTGGCATAAGTGTTAGGATGAGTGTCCTATTCAAAGAACATTCGAAGATTCTAAGATATTTAGCTCACACCGCAACTTGCTAAATCTCTTCTCATCCAAGGGCTTTGTGAAGATATCGGCTAGTTGTTCTTCAGTCTTCACATGATCAATAAAGATGTCGCCCTTCAACACATGATCGCGAAGAAAATGATGACGAATCTGAATGTGCTTCGTCTTCGAGTGTTGAACTGGGTTGTGAGCAATCTTGATTGCACTCTCATTGTCACAGTAGAGAGGCACATTCTTCATGTTGATGCCATAATCCTTGAGAGTTTGCTTCATCCACAGCAATTGAGCACAGCAAGAACCAGCAGCAATGTACTCAGCTTCAGCAGTAGACAGTGATACGTAGTTCTGTTTCTTCGAGGACCAACAGACCAAAGATCGTCCGAGGAAATGACAAGTACCAGATGTTGACTTGCGGTCCACATGATCACCAGCATAGTCAGAGTCAGAATATCCAATGAGATCAAAAGCAGAGCCCTTGGGGTACCATAATCCTAGTGTTGGTGTGTGAGCTAGATATCGAAGAATATGCTTCACAGCCTTATGGTGTGATTCCTTCGGTGCAGCTTGAAATCGGGCACACATGCAAACACTAAGCATTATATCTGGCCTAGATGCACATAAGTATAATAAAGAACCAATCATGGAGCGGTATACCTTGTGATCGAATTCAATACCATTTTCATCAGTGCATAGATGGCCATTTGTGGGCATAGGAATTCTGACGCCTTTGCAATCTTGCATGCCGAATTTCCTCAGAACATCCTTGAGGTATTTCTCCTGAGATATGAATATGCCATTGCGCTGTTGGCAAATTTGAAGACCTAAGAAGAATTTTCAACTCTCCCATCATAGAAATTTGATATTCTTCACTCATCATATAGGCAAATTCATCACTATAACGTTGGTCAGTACAGCCAAAGATAATATCATCAACGTATATTTGGCACACAAATAGTTCACCATCATAAGATTTAGTAAAGAGAGTAGGGTCGAGTGAACCGGGTGTGAAGCCATTCTTCATGAGGAATTCCGTTAAAGTGTCATACCACGCCCGAGGGGCCTGCTTGAGGCCATAGAGGGCCTTGTTGAGTCTGAAGACTTTGTCAGGATTCTTTGGATCTTCAAAACCTGGGGGTTGAGCAACATATACTTCTTCCTCAAGCTTACCATTGAGGAATGCACTTTTCACATCCATTTGATATAAAGTGATATCATGATGGTTAGCATAAGCAAGTAATATGCGAATAGCCTCAAGTCTAGCAACAGGTGCAAAAGTTTCATTGAAATCAATTCCTTCAACTTGTGTGTAGCCTTGAGCTACAAGTCGTGCCTTATTCCTCACCATAAGGCCATTTTCATCTTGCTTGTTGCGGTAGATCCACTTTGTGCCAATGATATTATGCTTGCGAGGATCTGGACGTTTGACCAGTTCCCAGACGTTGTTGAGCTCGAACTGATGTAATTCTTCTTGCATGGCCTGAATCCACTCAGGCTCCAGAAATGCTTCATCTACCTTAGTGGGCTCTGTGATAGAGACAAATGCATAGTGTCCACAAAAGTTTGATAAATGTGAAGCTTTTGAGCGTGTGAGAGGACCTGGTGCTTCAATGTCATCGATGATCTTTTCAACTTGCACTTCTTTTGCAACGAGGATGAGCTGGTTGTTGTCGAGGAATTTGATCAGCATTTTCTTCAGCACCATTTTCTTCAACATTTTCTTCAGGTGCATCAGCTCGACGTTCTTCACGTTTTGGAATGAATTCTTCAGCAGATTCTTCAATAGGAATGACATCCTCAGTAGCCTTGAACTTGATAGAATCCTCAGGTGTTGGTTCATCTATCACAGAAGGTAGGTGCTCTCTTTGCGAGCCATTAGTTTCATCGAACCGCACATCTACAGTTTCAACAATCTTGTGAAGAACATTGTTGAAGACTCTGTAGGTGTGTGAGTCCTTTCCATAACCAAGCATAAAACCTTCATGTGCTTTCGGTGCAAATTTAGCATTGTGATGAGGATCTCTATTCCAAAATTTAGCACCAAAGACTTTGAAATAACTCACATTGGGTTTCTTGTCAGTGAGGAGTTCATAGGCAGTCTTCTTGAAGAATTTGTGAAGATATACCCTGTTGATGATGTGGCATGCAGTGTAAATTGCCTCAATCCAGAAGTGACGAGGCATCTTGTACTCATCAAGCATAGTGCGAGCCATCTCAGCAAGAGTTCTGTTCTTGCGCTCCACGACGCCATTTTAATTTGCTGAGGAGTATAAGGAGCAGATAACTCATGAGTAATACCAAGTTCATCAAGATAGTCATCAAGACCAGAATTCTTGAACTCAGTTCCATTGTCACTCCTGATGTGCTTGATCTTCACACCAAAGTTGGTTGAAGCCCTCGAGGAAAAACGTTTGAAGACTTCCTGCACTTCATGTTTGTAAGTAACAATGTGTACCCATGTGTAACGAGAGTAATCATCAACAATAACAAAGCCATATAGAGATGCATCATTAGTGACTCTGAGTAATGATTAGGACCAAAGAGGTCCATGTGAAGCAATTCAATGGTCGAGTAGTGGTCATGATAGTCTTCGCCGGATGCTTGGCCTTGGTCATTTTTCCAGCTTCACAGCCCCGCATAAGTGATCCTTGAGGAATTTGACATTCTCAATGCCAATGACATGCTTCTTCTTCGCAAGCGTGCAAATTCCTCATGCCTGCGTGACCAAGTCGTCGATGCCATAGCCAGCCTTCAAGCTTTTGCAAGTAGGCACATGGCTGGTTGAGGTCCCAGAGAAATCAACAATGTACAAGTCTCCTCTCCTAAAGCCTTCGAAGACTTTGGAATTGTCAGCTTCCATAACCACAACACAACGATACTTGCCAAAGACAACAATCATATCAAGATCACAAAGCATTGAGACAGACATAAGGTTGTATCCTAAGACTCAACAAGCATGACTTTGTCCATGTGTCGATCCTTTATGATCGCAACCTTACCTAGACCCAATACCTGACTTCTGCCTTTGTCAGCGAAGATGATATGCTTCATATGCGATGGTGATAAGGGAGCATCATTCAACAGATTCTTGTCACCAGTCATGTGATTTGTACATCCACTATCGAGGACCCACTCGGTGGCTTTGGGTTGATCATCCTGCAGATGAATTAGTGCAGCTTACGAACTCATATACTTCATCAGTGAAGAATATGATATCAAATTCATCAGATGAATTTCATCAAGCAGTAAAACAGATATAGTAGTATGAGGACGTGTGAAATGAAAGTTCATTTCTTCATGATTAGCCTGTGTCCTTTCAGGCATTTTTGTCAGGCCCCCAGCAAATTCTTCAGACGTTAAAGCATGTCTGGAGACCTGACCCTGCAGAAGAGATTATTTCTTTTTCTTCACCACCCACATCTAAAGGGGTGGCAAAGAGTTCATCACTCTGCGAGCTCCATATGAGAATGGTGGCAAAGAAGCCAGACCATTTCGTTTCACATAAGAGGGGTTAGGGTAAGCATATGAATAAGCAGAGAAATTCTTCGAGGACTTATGAACATAATGGTTTGAGGAATAATGCACATATTCATAGCCCTTAGCTCTACCCTGCAAAATAGAGTTGTTAGCATGATGATAATCATGTGAGGACTTTGATCCTTTTGAGGAATTTGATCCACGTGAGGAATTTGGTCCGTATGAGGACTTGGATCCATATGAAGAATTTGGTACATATGAAGAGTTTGATCTGGGGTTCCTATTCTTTACAGGTGGTGTCATGAGGACATTCACCTGAAGACTTTCAAGGCAACTTTTGGGAACCCAGATTTTCTTCATAGGGGAACCGTTCTGCAGTTAGTGCCAACATATCTAGCAAATACTTCACCATTCTGATTTTTCAACAGTTTATAGTTGGAGTCAAATGACTCATCAGAAGAATGAGGAGATTCACATGTAAATCCAGATAAGTTAGATGGATCAACTGGTGGTCCCTTTGCAGCAACCCATGAGGTTTTGGGGTACTGCTCAGGCCTCCAATATGTACCATCAGCATTGATTTTCCTCTCAAAGGCAATACCCTCTTTCCTAGGGTTCCTGTTGAGGATCTGCTTTTTAAGCACATCACAAAGAGTCTGATGCCCTTTGAGGCTTTTGTACATGCCTATCATGTACAATTCCTTCATCCCTGCATCGTCAGTGATACTAGCAATGTCCTTAGATGAGGAATTAGTGATAGCAGAGGCAGGTGAAGAATTTGTAACAATAGAAGCATTTAAACATTCAGGTGAAGAATTAGCAGATTCATGTTCAATGCAATTTAAGCATGAGGAACAAATTCTTCCTGAGAAGCACTGATTTGTTGAGCAAGTAATGAATCGCGCTCCTTCTGAAGATCTTCATAACTCACTCTTAGCTTCTCAAGATCTTGCTTCTTTTGAAGAAATTCATAAGAAAGCTTCTCATGATCAGATAAGAGAGTGTTATGATGACCTTGAAGGTTGTCAAACCTAGACTGAAGTCTCTGAAGATTTTCTGTCAAGGCTTTAGTGCGATCCATTTCTTCACCCAACGTATCGTCACTTTTGTCTAGCATGTTTTGAACCTTTTCAAAAGCACTTTGCTGTTTCACAGCAATCTTAGCAAGTTTAGAGTAGCTGGGCTTGAGGTTTTCATCAGATTCATTCTCACTAGATTCGATGAGGTATATTTGAGTACCTTGGCACCCTTTGCCATGAAGCAAGAGGTGGGGCGTAGTCATCATTGCCTTCATCAGCCTTGTTGGTGAGGTCATTTTCTTGAGTTGAAGATAGACTTGTCGATTTAATGCGATGGCGAGAGCCGACTCGCCACACCGCACTGGACTCCTCGGATGCCCCTCTTCCTCATGTTCCTCGATTCAGCCTCGAGTCCATTTCCTTGCCAATGAATGTCCGAGCCTTCTTGGAGCTGCTCTTCTTGTGAGATGAAGACTTCGAGGATTTTGATGATGAAGATTTTGACGATTTCTTCTTCTTCTTAGCGTCATCAGAACTGTAATCCTGTTATTTCTTCTTCTTTAATTCCTTTTCCCACTGAGGACAATCTTGAATATAGTGACTAGGTTTCTTCCATTTGTGGCATAGCCTCCTCTTGTAGTCACTGGATGAGGAATCATTGCTCCTTGAGGATTTTCCAAAGCGGCCACGTCTTGAGAACTTCTGGAATTTCTTCACGAGCAGTGCTAGCTCCTTGCTCAATTCTTCAGGATCAC
The DNA here is from genome assembly GCA_021605205.1 of Aegilops longissima. NCBI lineage: Eukaryota > Viridiplantae > Streptophyta > Magnoliopsida > Poales > Poaceae > Aegilops > Aegilops longissima. Next base: position 712,459,327 of record CM038682.1, read on the forward strand.
CAAGGCTGCTGCCAGAATCTTCATTTTCAGATTCAAACACTGCCTTGGCCTTCAGGGCACGTGATCTACCATAGCACGAACCATAGAGATCTCTCTTTTCAGCAAGCTGGAACTCATGAGTGTTTAGCCTCTCGAGGATATCAACGGGATTAAGTGACTTGTAATCAGCACGCTCTTGTATCATCAATGCCAGAGTATCAAATGAGGAATCAAGCGATCTCAACAATTTCTTCACCACCTCATGGTCGGTGATGTCAGGGGCACCAAGCGCTTGAAGCTCATTTGAGATGTCAGTGAGGCGATCGAAGGTTTGTTGAACATTTTCATTGTCGAGTCTTTCGAAGCGGTTGAAGAGATTGCAAAGAACATCAATTCGAGAGTCACACTGAGTTGAGACTCCTTCATTCACTTTGGACAGCCTATCCCAGATAAGCTTGGCAGTTTCCAAAGCACTCACTCTTCCATACTGTCATTTGCTCAGATGGCCACATATGATATTCTTCGCTTGAGAATCGAGTTGCTTGAATCTCTTCACATCGGTGGCGTTCAGTGAGGGTGAGACAGAGGGAACACCATTTTCCACAACATACCAGAGATCGTTATCAATTGCCTCAAGATGCATTCGCATCTTATTTTTCCAGTAGGGGTAGTCTGTCCCATCGAAGGTAGGACAGCCAGCAGAGACCTTGATCATACCTGCAGTCGACATAACTAAAACTCCAGGAGGTTAAACCAAAATCACACAGAACAAGGGAGTACCTGGCTCTGGTACCAATTGAAAGTGTGTTATGTCGACTAGAGGGGGGTGAATAGGCGATTTTTATGAATTCTTCATTGAGGAATTTGCCGGTGAGGAAATTCCTTAGCGAAGAACTACTTGCAGCGGAATAAGTACTCAGAAGTAAGCATAATAGAATACAGGCATGGTCATCATGATGAAATGAAGACAAGCACAGAGTACAGAAAGCGTAATCACAGGATAACACAAGATGAAGACAAACAGACTGAAGAAATTGAACTGAGGAAATTGAGAAAGTCTTCACTCGGAGTCTTCAAACACAGATATGATGAAGCACTTAACACAGTAATGAGGAAATGAAAGAGTTGAGGAAATAGAACCAGTAAGCTTGGTGAAGACAATGATTTGGTAGACCAGTTCCAAGTATTGTCTTAGTTGTACGTCTGGTTGGAGCGGCTGAGTATTTAAACTCGAGGACACACAGTCCCGGACACCCAGTCCTGAGCACGCAGCTCAGGACACCAAGTCCTCACCGTATTCTCCTTGAACTAAGGTCACACGGACCTCGTCCGATCACTCGTGGTAAGTCTTCAGGCAACTTCCAAACCTTCCCAAACTCGGTCACTCGGCGATCCACAATTCCTCTTGGATGCTCTAGACCATGACGCCTAACCGTCTGGAAGAAGCACAATCTTCAAAGGTAACAAGCGTCAGATCCATGCAGGATCAATCCCTTCAGTGATGCTCAATCACTTTGGGTTTGTAGGTGTTTGGGTTTGGGTTTTCCTCAGTTGATGATTTTCACTCAAAGTCCTTGGAGGATGGGATGCTCTCAATTGACAAGTGTCAGTTTCTCTCGGAGCAGCCAACCAGCTAGTGGTTGTAGGGGGCGGCTATTTATAGCCTAGGGAGCAGCCCGACATGATAAGACATAAATGCCCTTCAATGATATGACTGTGTGGATAAGATATTTTGAGACAGCTGGCGCGTAGCACAGCAACGGTCGGAAATTTGAGGTTCAAATTCCTCAGGGCTATCATGTTCCTCACTGTAGGCAATCCGACTGGCGAATTCCTAACTCCTCGGTCCGAATAAATTCTCAACACCGTAAGAACTTCGTCTCACATCAAGAAATTGATGAACTGTATGAGATTTCCAATGGCTTCACTCAAGGGATTGGTAGGTGTAGGATTTTGAGTTGAGCATCACATTGAAATTTTTCCTTAGTATTTCCTCGACCCCCTTTAACAGTACGGTGTTTCCTATGACTCGAGAAAGAGAAAACGAAACTACGAAAACAAAAGTCTTCACGCTTCATGTTCCTCAAATGAATACCAAGTATTCAAGGTCACACCAATTTTTTCACTTTCAAAGTCTACAGAAAGTCTTCAGAATACCAAATTCTTCAGTCGAAGAACTTCATTTTTAGGGGTCGACTTTCTCTGTAAATATCAAACTCCTCATAGACTTATAGACCTGTGTACACTCATAAACGCATTAGACCCTTAACCTATAAGTCTTCAATACACCAAAATCACTAAGGGGCACTAGATGCACTTACAGTGCGAACCCACCAAACATCATAGTCTTCAAATGTTATTGGTTCCAGCCGAAGGAGACTAGAAGGACTCATGAACACTTAGGGCTAATGGAAATCAAACAAAGCACCCATTTGGATGTTCCCGATGTCTATATTATGGCTCAGCAGGCAACCCAAATTTTCTATCTACCATGGGTCTGTCAAAGTGATCCAAATCTCAATGGTTGGGATGTCGTTTATGAAGTGCCGCCACGTGTTACACCACCTCCCCCCAATGAAGAGGATTATGAACCTCACACTACACCAGACACATATGAAGGAGAATTCTTCCAAGAAACACATATTTCCAAAAAACGTTTCAAGAACCGCTCTACTTCACCCCAGAACATTGAAGTAGACAGCGACAGTGAACCCGACTTCACCCCTAAGCCCGAACAAGAAGAGCGTGAACTAGAAGAGTTTACTGTTGCGGATGACCTGTCAATACTTGACCAATTACGTAAAGGTGTCCTTCCTGATGATGATGCATTTATTAATGATGATTATGAGCACATCATTACTGATAGTAATGATGATGACGCATTTATTGATCCCAGAGCATTTATTCAACCCAACGATCCATATTATTATTAGGTATTAAAATTTTTTTATGTTGTACTTGATTTATATAGTTACTTGTATGATTGTATGATTTATATAGTTAATTGTATAATTTTCTTACTTTTTATGATTATTTCTTATACATAGTGCCATGGTCTTGATGTCTGTCCCCGTCAGCCTCGCCCGCTTTATGATTCGGATGTGGTAAATTCTCTTTTATAACTATTTGTTGCATTTCGCATTTATGACAATTATGGCCATCAAGTTGACATAGAGATATTTTAATTTAGGAGGTATGTGAACCGGAATTTGAAACCGACCCTCTTGTCGAGAAGTTAAATTTAGTTGAAAAATAAAATGAGTATTTGAAAGAAAAAATTAAAAGAATTGAAGAAGATAAGATGACATTGGAGTTGTATGTTGCCGATGTCGTCGATGATCACAAGATGAAGACGAATGCAATGCGCTTGAAGATGGATGCAATGCGCCTGAAGCATAAGAAAATTAGAAAATACGCCATTGATAATGAGGCTTGGTATTGATATGTCTCCAACGTATCTATAATTTTTTATTGTTCCATGCTATTATATT